>CANJKZ010000325.1:0-600000 GCA_947471745.1 Closterium sp. Naga37s-1 | reverse complement strand
CCGCATGAAGATCGTATTGCGAGGCTTAAACAGCCGAAACAGGTCAAACAGATTTGACCACTCCGAGTTGAACTCGGATCAAGTTCGCCTCGAATGAACCAACTAGTGAAGCCCTGGTTTGGTTTTCTGCTCGATTGTAGTGTATGAACAGCAAGAAACAGCCAGGAAAATCACAATCCAAGCAAAGTGGAAGTCATATAACTTACCAACATTGGGAAATTTCTGAAACAAAGTGGAGATCAGAGGAGACAAACAAATTTAGGCAAATCAGTAGGAGAGTGGAGAGCAGCGAAGGGCTTACAGGGTTGTCAGCTTTGTCATGTTACCAATCTCAGCAGGAACGGAGCCAGTGAGCTGATTGCCATAGAGATACCTGAAGTGAGCAAGAATGAGATGGGATGTCAAGGGAAGGCAAGCGAAGCAGCAGTAAGCAGGGGAAGGCAGACAAGTCATGTAAGTCATCAAATCATTCCGGCCAAGAATGAATACAGGATAATAGAATATAGACATGAATTAACAGATTCGGGAGCCCTGTTTGGCCCATGGTGGTCCGTCCTGGGTTGAACTGGGTCTTCTTAGTTGACCGGTAATGAACCGGCTTGAGACTGGCCCAATCAAACCAGCCTAGCCCGCGTTGCGTTGGTTTCCTTGTGACAAAGCAAACCAGGTCGTCAAGAGGTGTGGCCCTGCCGCAGACCAGCGGTACATAGGCTGTCAATTAGTGCCAGATCCACACAGATCGGCTGGCAAAATGCTAGATCCATCTCGGGTCGGGTCCAGGTAGAATCCAAGCAAGGGCATTTCACCCAAACGACCGATACAATGCTCTAAGAAATGGGGTGAGGGTGGATCGAGTCAGATAAGAGAGATTTAGAGGCTAGAAGAGAGCTCCAACTGGTTTGAACCTCTTAGACTTGAACCGGGGAAAAAAAAAACAAAACAAAAAAAACAAATGCACAGCGAACGGGTTCGGCCCAAACCGAACTGCGGGTCACTGGCAGGGCCCGGCCCAGCAGGGCCTGACCCGGACCACATTTCAGCAGAGGCCAATCCAGGCACATTAGCGCGGGCCATGCGCAAATCAGCCATGCAGCCCTCACCTACCCGTTGCGTGCCCTTTTCCCATCCGTCGCTCGGTCCTCTCTAACAGCTGCGTGACTAGTGAATGCAAAAAAAATCAGAAGCGATGCGGCCAGACTTACATGGCTACAAGGTTTGCCAGCAAACCAATGTCAGCTGGGATGGAGTTGGTAAGCTGGTTATCAGAGAGAGACCTGTCCATGACACGGAGACATGAGAAACACGGGGGGCGTGCAAAGGAGACAGACAAATCGGTGAGAAGACGGTGGTAGTGGCATGAGTCTAGAAATGAGCAGGAGTCCAACTTGGGCCAATCCGGTTCGAACCGGGTTGGGTTCCAGTCAGTTCGGATCACGTCAAGCTGGTTGCTACATGGGTTCGAACACTGCCGGTTCATCACAGGCTAGCCTGATTCTGGCCTGAATCACATCAAGACATGACCACAGATCATCCGGTCCCAAACCAACCCAGTTAGGCTCGACCCGAGCCGGATACAGGTCGGGTCGGGTTGGTTCGACTTCCAGCAACGTGTGAACTCAAACGTGTTTGGGACGAACACTCGAACACTTCTCCAAGTCGAACCGAACATGCTCGTTTCGAGCTAACACGTTTTCCAAAAAGTGGTGTTCGCCTGTCGGGGAGAACATTTTAGTGTTCAACCTGAACACGAACGTGTTCGGTTCGAGCAGTCCTCCCCCCACTTCCACAGCCCCTCCCCTCCCCCTCCACAGCCCCCCAACTCCCCTCCTCATCCCTCTCCAGGTCCTGCTCCTCGAGCCCCTCCCCCCCCAGTGCCGTTGCACTTCATCCTTGACCTGGACACGTCAAACATTTGAACATGTTTGATGTCTGCAATGAGATGCCTAAAAAGGCGCGAACATCGAACATGTTCAGCCTAACATTTTTGGCAACAGGTGTTTGAGTTTTTGCTGATGTCTAACTTCGGTTTATAAGCTGTCCTTCGGTCCAGTTCGAGAGAGTATGGGCTAGAAAATGAGCTCAACCAAATAGATTGGTAAACTAGTATGAGAGGAGAGAAGAGCAGCGTAGGGCTTACAGGGTTGCCAGCTTTGTCATGTAACCAATCTCAGCAGGAATGGATCCTGTGAGCTGATTGCCACGGAGAGACCTGAATGGACCAACAAGAAGATGGGATTGCACGGAAGGCAGAGGCACCAGTAAGCAGGGAAGGCAGAGATTTCAAGCCAGTCACAAAGTCATCCTCTTCAAGGCGAATTCCATCGTGCCATCGTTCGGCGGTTTGTCTGTTTCGAACTGCGCCACCGTTTGCGCTGTCTCCGTTGGCTGGTCGGCATTAAACTGGCTTGAGCCTTGCCCAGTCAAGCCAGCCCGGCCTGTTAGTCATGATCACCCCAGTTCCGCGCAGATCTGGTGGGTGAATTGGCTAAACGGAATGAGTCGGCAGCAGAAATCATAGACCTGTGTCGTGTCGGGTCAGGTCCGGGTCAGCCCAAAACGACCTGCCCTAGCTTGCGATGGACTACGACCCCCGGCAGGCATGGCTCATATAGCACCAACGGGCCGGCCAGGCATGAGAATGAGCCGGCATGGCAGGCCCAGGTTCACCCTGACGACTTCGGTGGGCCTACCAATTTAGGTAGGGCATAACTGTGATATTTGTGTGCCATCACCAGTGAGCACACATGCTAGAAGAGCATTCTACTCATCCTTGCCCCCACCTCCAGTTGAAGCAAACAATTGCTGGGGGGTGGACGGTGCCATGTGCCAGGGGGGGTGGGCGAAATTCCCTAGGAGAGAGTTTCAGCTAAAAAAATAGATCAAACTTTGTCCATCTCGACCCAAAAAAACCTCAATCGCAAGACACGAGTTGCGCACGTGCCGACTCCAACGTGTTCGTGTTCAGCGCATTTCGACTGAATTATTGGAGGGAACCGTTCGAGTCTAACATTTTGGGCAAAAATAACCCTGATTGGTTCATATGTTTGTGTATCCCTACTTTGTTGTACCTAGGCATGAGCAAAACCGACCCGCCAGTGTAGTCACACTGAACCGGCTCTCTATGGGCCGAACCAGCCTGAACAGCTCACTATTCAGTGTTCAAATTCTAAATGTCGAACCTAAAGGGGTTCAAGTCGCACCAATACAAGCTTGCGCCTAAGGTATCTAGACTACTGTATGCCTAAACAACCGTAGACTTAACACCCATCCAAATCTGTAAGAAACACACGTGTGGCTAGATAAATGTTAAGGGATCCAGAAAAATGAGCCCCAGCATTCTTCTTTTTGCCCAGAAAATGGATCCGTGCGACCAGGATCAAGCCGCCCCATCAACTTGTCGAACTGGTAGATTAGGTTGGAGTCTAACCCAGACCGGTATGGTACGACAAATAACGGTGACAAATAGAGGTCCTAGTTTTAATACTCTGCTCGTGCCTAGTTGTACCTAACGACCTGAAATATATCTATATCTAGGTTATCAATCTAGTTGCCTGATATGGTGAGCATCTATATTACATAAAATGGCATCGGCTCTCATACATGGTACTTAGCTTCTTACCTACTTGTATGCAACTTACAATAAACTTAGTTGAGCGAGGGAACTGACACTAGCAGGAATGCTGCCCGAAAGCTGGTTCATGGATAGATCCCTGGGATTATGGAGGTAGGTGAAAGGCAAGCAGAAGAGAAGTTGAGTATTGTTTTCTCTATTGTAAACATTGCGGGTTTTATTATTGAGGAAAGTAAGGAACTGACAGCAAGTTGGACCGGAGAGTGCTTATAGAGGTAGGTGAACGTAGGCATGGGCAGGAGGCCCGACCCGACCAAGGTGTTCGTGTTCGCCTCCGACACCTTCAGAGGCGAATGGCGAACACCTTTTTTTGCTAAATGTGTTCGGCGAACCGAACACTGTTCGGTTAGCCGAACGGCACTGTTCGTGTAGGGGCAAACGCGAACACATTCGTGTTTGCCTTTTGCTCAAGCCTACCTCTTCTTGATCACGTTGGCAAGCCGCTGCTTTGCTGCGCTGGAGCGGTGCGAACTCTGCTGCGCTGGATCGCAGTCGACCATGCTGCGCTGGAGGTCGACCAGCAGCCTTGCTAGCTCTGATGTAGTCTGTATTGCCAATGTTGTTGCTATCATTGTTGTCAACTTTCTTAGTGAAACTCTCGCCAAAATGCCCCATGAACTAGCAAGCAGTGTGTGCACTAGGAAAACGACTAAGGAATGAACGCAGAGATCCCTCCTACCCCGTGTCTAGCCCGCAACCTAGCTCCCGTTGTACGAGTTATCTCCGCAAACAAAAGGGGGCAGAAAGAGTTGGCGAAGAATCCGTTGCACACATGACACTAGGGTTGAGCAATGTACTCGAACATGCTTGAGCAATGTTTGGGTTCGGCCTTATGGTTCAGGTGGACTGACCTGGTTAGATAGGGGCAGACTAGGCATGAGCAAAAATGTACTCAAACATGCTTGATTCGAACTGGTTCAACGACCTGAAACATATCAAACTGAACAAGTCCGGTTCGAGTCGAACACTGTTCAAGAGTGTGGTGTTCGACTGTTCGAGTCGAACATGTTTGAGATCAGTTCGAACTAGCCTTGAGCATCGAGCGTCACTGCAGATGAGCGGGATTACCAGATCCCTCGCTTTCAGCTTGGATTGCCTTGACGCTCGGTTGCCCTGAGTTGCGCTTAGGCTGGCCTGTCCCGCCCTCACGTCACAGCCGGCCTGCCCTTATAAGCCCGGATCAGGCCGGCTGCCCTGGGGTCCCGACCCAACTACGACCCGACCTATCTGACACGTACCCGACTCAAGGCGACCGAAGGGGACAGGTCCAAGCTCCAACCGAACATACTCGATTCAGGTCAAACATTTGTTTATGTTGGAGTCGAACATGTGCAGGTTCAACTCGAACAATGTTCGGATTTGGTCTAGTTCCATATTTTCATACTAGCCATATCATTTCCCGCACGTAGGAATGGCGTGGGAACATTCTAGGTAGGGATGAGCAGATGGGAGAACCTCTGCTCGGTCCGACTCCAAAATGTTCGAGTTCGCAAAAGTTAGAGTTCTATCTTGCTCATGCTTATTGCTAGATATGTCCGATTGGTGAGTTACGCTTCTAGGTATGTCAGAATGGGCTTGGAAGCTGTGTGCAAGGATGTTTGAGTCGAACCAAACAGAGGTTTGAGTTTGCGCTCCCTTGAATTGTTGTGCCTAACACATGAAAAAAAAATGATTCAGACCAAACTACCTGGGTGACATGGTGAGCATGTATGTAGGCTTATATCGCATAGAATGGTATGTATGTGCGACTTACAAGAAAGTGAGTTGAGCGAGAGCATTGACACTAAGGGGAATGTTGCCTGAAAGAAGGTTTCTTGAAAGATCCCTGGGATTAAAAGGGAAGCAGCAGAGGGATAACAAACAAGTACGGCTTGGACATGAGCAAGCAACCAAATTGAGGTGGTTCGGTTATGTTACTTTGTTTATTGAACTGGTTAGGTGCCAGACCAAAATGGTTCAAAACGAACCAGTCAGATCGTTCAGTCGCACCTCTTTTGGTCTGGCGCAAACTAGTTCCTTTCGATTCGACCACCATCACGCATTTAAGTTTGTGTACATGGTTGTTATTATACATGATTTATTGATACATGATGACAATAGTCACGAACCGCGTCCGGTTTGAGTGGAACCGGCAGTGTTCCCAATCGGGTCCCCAAGGTGCCACCTTAAATGGGCACCTAACGGTGGTTCAACCCAAACTTGTTCTGGTTTGGGACTCCTAACGGTGGACATGGGCAAGGAGTCAAGTTTTTGACCCGCCTCATTTGCTTACTCGCTTTCAGCGAGTAACGACTCGGAGCCTCGGTCGAAGTTACTCGTCAAAATGTTCTTGTGAGTAAACAAGTATTCGTTTTCTACTCGCCTCAAAATACAAGTGAATGCAGCTTTACTCGTCGTAAAATGTACCCCTAAGACTTGCCAGCGGGGCTTCGAATCTGATAGTGGCTGGTCATAAGCATTGTTTCTTTGCTACAATTTGTGTTGCTATGCAACATAATCTTTCCACTAATTCTCTCCCAACTCATTTACATCCCTTTCCCCACTCAAGGGGGCTACATGTTTTTTCGACCTTTTTTCTATATGTCTTATTTTTTTACCCATGTGTGTTGCTTACTCTTTTTATTTTTTACCGATTTTTCACTGTGCTGGTTTACAGACTAAAAGCTTGTATGAAAAAAAAAAGACAACCAGAAACCGCGCTATGTTTTCTTCTTGTTGGAAAACACTATTTGCACGTCAACCTACCGCCTATTCGAAGAGTATGAAGAAACTGTTGATTTCTTCGTATGAAGGTAGATTCTGGTTTGTTAGATGCGTATTTCTGCGATTTGCGTTCGAGCGTTTCCTGTTCGTGAATCGCCTCCACGGTTCATAGGTTATTGTTGACAGATATATGGGAACTAGAGGCTCTTAGCACACCTTTAAATCACACTACGTAGTCCCCACGGGGTCACCTCCTAGGGTCCTTGGGTGCCTGGTAAAACCAGCCCCTATCCAAGGGTCCGTGTTTGTAAAGGGATTCCCTAAGTATGAAAACCGCCGTGTGCTCTTAGAGCATTCCCAAACTCATGTGCGGAAGCAATAACGACTTATTGGCTCGTATGCAGAAATTTCTCCTCGCGTCAATACGTCGATAGAGAAAATATTCACTCGAAAGGGTTGCACAAAAGGTTGATTACAATCAAACACAAGCACACATATATAGAAAGTCTAATGGACGAGCAAAGGAGACACAAGGCAAACATTAAACAGTTATACAACTGTAATCTAGGACTTCGCCATGTTGTCTTGGTAAAACGGTTGTCAAACTTCAGCTGCATGTGGCTTGATACGCTTCATTAGAATAACTGATTTCAAATGACACTTCATCCAAATGCCCCTGCTGACTCCCTTCGCGAGCACTCATGAATTTCCGTTAACATTCATGAAGCCTCGTGTGGGAAAACCGTTTTCTCGTTGTAAAACGGAATTTACCGTTTTGTACCTTGTCGAAATGATCACGCAAAGTAGCGTGACTTTCTGGCGAAAGTTCATGCTTGCCAAGTCAACTCGGGATACAGTTTTTCAACTGTAAATCCGAGCTCCCCACGTGCCACCGAGCATGACCGAGATATTTCTCAGTCATGCAAGACAGGACGATCGCGTACGCGATCGTGCGCTGTCCTGGCGCGGGACAGGGCAGTAATGTGCCCTGTCTTGTTGCGATCGTGGGCCCTGCCACGCTCGCAACAGTGCCACGGCACACGCGCGAGGCCTGAGGGGCCAAGAACTCTTGTGATTTTGTCGCAATCATGGGAGTGGCGCCAAACAGCAACTGCAGGTCAGGATATGCGCATGCACAACCTGAGGCCGCACATAGATTCTCCACACGTAAGTGTGGCGCTTTCAGGTGGCGCGAGGGGTTTCGAGAGTAATTTGTGGGACCAGTGGGATTTTGCTGGACCTACGAGTGTATTTTCCCTACTCGCCGAGGAGAGAACTTCGCCAAAGTGCTTGGCGAGTTGCACGGATATTATCTGAAGATGGTGCGACGTGTGCGAGAAGGATGTCGACGATATTGTAATTTTTTTCGGGTGACTGCGCGGATTGTTCAAGTGTTTGCATGAACCTTTCTTGGCCCCGAGTACTCATGGCCGAACTCGGGCTAAGGGACTGCCCAGGTCGGGCCGAACCAGTCGCCTGGTCTTACTGCCGGCCCGGCCCAGTTCAAACCCAGGCCGAAATTCATCCCTACTTACAAGTTTACCAGCTTTGTCAGCAAACCAATGTCAGTGGGGATGGAGTTGGTGAGCTGGTTGGTAGAGAGGGAACTGTCCAAGACAAGGAGGCAAGAGACACGTGGGGGGTGTGCAAGGAGATGGAAAAACGGATGAGAAGGTAAGTATTGTGCCACCGTTGACAGGAGATAAATGAAAAGGTAAAGGAGGTAACAACGTCAAGAGACGAGATAGTAGAGTGAGATTAGACATCAAAGAAGTATGAGCCGGTGGCTCGGATTGTCCTCCGATGGCTCAAATGCTGGCTCGATGAGCCGGGCTCGTTAAACTTGTGCCGAACCAAAGGGCCAGCAGTTTGCTTGACGAGCAGTCTGCTCTCCTTGTCAGGCTTGTTGAGAAGACAAATTTACTGTTAGCCATGAGCAAAAGGGGTCATCCAAGCATCCATTCGGTTCGGGTCAAACTACTTTGAAGCTAAGGGGTGATCGATGTTTGCCTTGGATAGTTGAACTGGGAAAGCGAAATCTAGCATTTGCCTCGGACATGTTTGAGTTCAAACCAGGCTGGGTTTGGGAGGTTCATTGCAGTACGGTGGATTTTGGGTGGGAGGGCTGCTTGGGAAAAACTGTGAAATCACGGTCGCGATTGAAGGCAAGTCAAATCAGATTGTGACATGCGAATTTTTGGGAACTTCTCTCCATCGATGGTTTTTTTCCGTCAGCCCGAGGAGCAAACCTAAACGCAATACCCATTCCCGCATGAAGAGCGTATTGCAAGGCTTAAACAGCCGAAACAGCTCAAACAGGTCAAACAGATTTGACCAGTCCGAGTCGAACTCAGATCAAGTTCGCCTCGAACCAAATGGCGAAAAAAGGGCCCTGGTTCGGTTTTCTGCTCGATTGTAGAGTATGAACAGCAAGAAACAGACAGGAAAATCACAATCAAAGCAAAGTGGAAGTTGAATAACTTACCAATATTGGGAAGTTTCTGAACAAAGTGGAGATCAGAGGAGATCAACAAAGATTGGCAAATCAGTAGGAGAGTGGAGAGCAGCAAAGGACTTACAGGGTTGTCAGCTTTGTCATGTTACCAATCTCAGCAGGAATGGAGCCAGTGAGCTGATTGCCATAGAGATACCTGAAGTGAGCAAGAATGAGATGGGATGCCAAGGGAAGGCAAGCGAAGCAGCAGTAAGCAGGGAAAGGCAGACAGGTCATGTTTTTGAGAGTGTGTTTTCAGGGTTTAGGGTTCGAGAGTGTGTTTTCAGGGTTTAGGGTTCGAGAGTGTGTTTTCAGTGGGCCAGCTTCTCCCACGTCGCCTCCCCTCTCCTCCTCCCCCGAGATGGGTCGGGATTCCCTAAATCGGGTCGAGTCGAGTCGGGTTTTGACCCGACTTGATATCGGGTCACACAGGGTAATTGGGTCGAGTATCGACCCAACCAGATTTCGACAGGGGGGCCGATTTCATCTGAGGGGCCCTAAAAATGGTAGAATGGCAGACTTTTGAACCCTAGCTAGAGGCAACTACAAGTCGACATGTGCAGAGGCTCAATGTCGAGAGATCTGTAAAGGGTTGGAGGGGGGGGGGTGGGGGGGGGGGTGGGGGGGGGGGTGGGAACTGTAGATTCAGTGCGGTAAAGACTGGTAGACACTGAGCAGTGCCTATGTAAATTGGTTGGAAATGTTTGTTCGAACACATTTGCTGGAAGCGAGTGCCTTGGCTGATATAATACAGGCAAAATCCAGATCTTTCAGATCAGCCATAAAAAATGGCGATCTGCACAGTAAGGCCAACTAAATCGGCGATTTGAGCTTATCGGTGGGCGAAATCGCCAATCTGCACAGAGCGAGCGCGAAGCAGGTTTCCTGTACCCGACCCGACTCGAGTCGGGCCGACAAAGGGTCGGGTCAGGATACCCGGCCTTGTATCCCCGGGTCGGGTCAGGGATTCCAAAACCCTGCCCCAGCCTGACCCAACCCGACCCGACCCGAAAACCCGCCTGGCCAAATCGGGTTGGGTCGGCTCGGATCGAGTCATTTGCTCATGCCTAACGTGAGCAAAAAACTTCACCACCAGTCTGCAAATCTGGATTACGAATGAAAATGTTCACCAATCTATCTGTTTCATAAGGTGAGCGTACGTTGTGGACTTCTGTTGCACAAAATGGCATTGGCTAACATACACAGTAGCATTACGCCACTTGCGTACTTGTGTGCGACTTACAAGCTAGTGACTTGAGCGAGACCACTGATGCTAGTAGGGATGCTGCCTGTAAGCTGGTTCGTCGCAAGATTTCTGAGATTGAAAAGGCAAGCAGCAGGGCCATGGAGATAAAGTACATAATCAAACGGAGAGTGCATACGGATGCAGGTGAACGTACTGGAGTAAGCTAGAGGTCGCGCTTCTATTCATGATGATGGACAATGATTTTCAACCACCTGAAAACCTGTGGGCCAAGAAAGCCCAAATTGATTCAACCTTCCTAACTTCGGTTGAGTGTGAGCCTGGCACCCAAAATCTTGGTCAATTTCATTGCTTGCCCCAACCAACTTTCCTAACGTTGAAGTTCTTTCCCCGCGGGTTTTAAATGCAAACTTGCAGCTGACGCTCTGAGCGCCAAACGCCAGCATCTTCACGCTTATGTGTGGAAGCTTGAAGCTCATGTTGACACTTGTCCTATTTTTGACTTATTGATACAAACAATACTGCTCGCCAATTCGCGAAATGCGGTTCTAGCACAATCGCGACCGGTAAACTCAAAATCGGCAAAAATCCGCATTCTTGAAGCATCCATCCCCAGCTACCATCAAGCTGCCCACGTCTGGCATAGGCAGGCGGTCGAACCCTATTCGGAGCTTTAGTTTTGGCCGGTCGGCCCGGGTCGAGTTCGGCCCGGAAAACTGGCAGGGTTTGTCTTTTGCGGGCTTGTTGAAAGTTGAACCGGGCTGGTTCGCCTTGCGCCACGGCCACCGCATTTTAGGGCCACGAGATTGAAAGCAGGAGCTCATGATTTAGCTCCAACTTTCGTCTCGTTGACACCCTATTCCCCAGCGTCCTTCGCAAACAACCTTTCATGTCGTAGTACAAAGTATGGTAGGTTCACAATCATGAAAGAAATTGATCATTCTAGTAAGCATGAGCAGATGTCTCACCGAACACGTTCACGACGAACCGAACAGGTGAGTTTTTTTTGCCACAACTGTTCGTAGCGAACACGTTCGTGTTCGCTCGAACATGTTCGTGCTCGGTTCGTCGCAGCTAGCCGAGCCGTGACGAACACGAACATGTTCGTTGGAAATGTCCCCTGCAACATTTTTTTAGGTCGACACTGGACATTAGCTGAGCTCATTCTTGAGCTCTTCTTTAGCTAACACACCCCCCACAGCCCAGTCTAGAAGCACCAGTAGCAGTACTGCCTTCAACACTCCTTACATGGCGCAAACGTTTTCCTGTACTCCACACTAGTTTAGGGGTGTCGACATTAGGGTTTTGGGGGTTTAGGAAGAGAAACCAGCACTGGCCCTTGAATTAGTGTTACTTAGAAACTTCCCTCGCAGAATCCGCCGCCCAGACCATAAACAAAAGCACAAATGTAGAGTTCTCGGCCAAGTACACGCGGCCACAGGCGGGATAAGAGGGCTTCTGGTTAGGCGAGCACGAACATGTTCTCGGCGAACACTTTCGTGCTCAAGGCGAACATCCTGGTCAATGCCCATCTCGAATCTTGACTGTGGCCGACTTGAGCACCCTTTTGGCTACCTCACGTCCATTGTATACCAATTTCCTCACAGTCCCTAGCTTTCTTCACTCTTTGCCTGTTTATTCTCCTATCTTGCTGGGCATGCTCACCTGCTCGTCCCATGACCCTCACCTACCAGCCACACGATGAGTGAATAGAGAACATGGTACGGATTACGTACAGTACATCCTTACATGGCTACCAGCTTTGTCATCAATCCAATGTCAGCAGGAATGGAGTTGGTGAGCTGGTTTCTAGCGAGAGAACTGTTCAAGAGGCATGAATAAGATGGATAAGAAACCAATGAGGAGGTAGATAAGAGGTTGGTAGTGGCATGAGACTAGACATGGAGGCCTGGCGGGTTGGAACGTCAGCGGTTCGCCTACAACCACTGGAAAAAAAAAAAGGCCAAATAAGTTCGCATGTAACCAAACCGCGGTTCAGTACTCATGCCTAATACTCTTTACAGTCAAATCAGGACTTTTGGAACGTGGAACCAAGTTACATGAAGTTAAGAGCAGTGAGCTTTGTGATCGAGGACGGCACAGAATCTGACAGCATGTTGGAGTGGAGATACCTGTTGGTTGGTGGTGTGGTGGGGGATGGACAGACGGGAAGGAAGGAACTAAGACTATGTACGTCTGTCTGCAGGACCAGAGAAAGATAGGAAAGGGAATGGAGGAAGTGACACGAAAGAGATGAAAAGGTAAAGGAGGTGATGAAGTCAAGAGATGAGATAGTAGAGAGAGATTTGACATCAGAAAAGTCAGAGCCGGTGGACCGGCTTGTTTTCCGAAGGCTCAAATGCGGGCCGGGCTTGTTGACCTTGTGCCGAACCGAAGGGCCCGCAGTGTTGACCACTATTCGGGATCTAGAGGTTCTAAGCACACCTTTAATGCACAATAGTTAGTCCCCACGGGGTCACCTCCAAGGGTCCTTGGGTGCCTGGCAAAGCCAGCCCCTAACCAATGGTCCGTGTTTGTCGAGGGACACACTATGTGTAGATGCAGTCGTGTGCACTAGAACGTTCCCAAACTCATTTGCGGAAGCGATAACAATTGATCGGTGCGTGTGCAGAATAGCTCCTCGCGTCAATACGTCGATAGAGCAATTTTCATTCACCAAAAGTGTTAATTACAATCAAGCACAAGCACGCATATATAGAAATCACTACGCACTAGCAAAGACAAACATTAAACAGTTATAAAACTGTAATTCAGACTTCGCCAGGTTGTCTTGGAGAAACGGTTACCCAACTTCTGCTTCATTTGGCTTGATTCGCCACCTTAGAAAAACCGTCTTCATTTTGCATGTCTGCCAAACGCCTCTGCTGACTCCTCGCACGAACGATCATGATCGCACACGTAGAATCATGCTTGCTCGTGTGGGAATTCCGTTTCCCCAATGCTTCACAGTTGAAAAACGGTTTTCACCGTTTTGTACCTGTAATGCGAACTGTTCAGTTAGGCGCGGTGCTTTCCCGCGAAAGTTCTTTGTGCCACGTCACAAAAGACGAGACTCGAGATTCAGTTGTACAACTGAAATCTCGAGTCAATCCCGAGCACCCGTCGGGATCCCTCGGCACCCCCCGAAACACACGCGCACCCCTGCCGGCGCAATCATAGCACGACCGATATTTCGGTCGTGCTCTACAGTGCACGGACATGCACTGTCTGTTGCGATCATGGGCCTTGTGCCCTCGCGCAACAGTACTGAGACACACGCTCGGGCCCTGAGGGCCCACGCGCAGAATCTACACCACACGCGCGGTCAAGATTCACACGCGCTTGACCTTGACCGGGGCGAATGTTCCTCGCGAACACTCGCGACTCTTCACGAACACAAACGAAAACACAAAAACAGAAACAAACATGAATGAAACAGAAACACTCGTGATTGAACATGAACGCACATGAACGCACGAACACCACGCAAACAAACATGAACGAAATACGAAAGCTCATGAAAGCACACGAACATTCGTGAACTTCACGCACATAACTTATGAACCGCTAAGGCGATTCATAAACCGTAAACGCCAAAATGAAAAGCACACAAATGCGCATTCCACACCACACAAATTACCTTCAAACAAATACCTTCAAATTTCACCTTGCTCGATGAATAGGCGACAGGTTGACGTGCAAATTACAATCTGCACCCAACACGCAGTTGGCTTGACAAGCAGTTTCTCGTCGCCGCTCCTTGTCGGGCTTGTTGAGAAGACGCGTGAATTTTATTCCTCCTAGCCATGAGCAAAAGGGGTGTTCGCCCCTGATACATCCGAGCATCCATTCGGTTCGGGTCAAACTACTTTAAGGCTAAGGGGTGTTCGATGTTCGCCTTGGATAATTGAACAACTTTCTGTTCTAAGCGAAATCTAGCATTCTCCTCGGACATGTTTGAGTTCGAATTGGGCTGGGTTTGGGAGGTTCATTGCGGTATGGTGGGTTTTGGGTGGGAGGGCTGCGTGGGAAAGAATTGTAAAATCACTGTCGCGATTGAAAGCAATTCAAATCAAATTGTGGAACGCGAAATTTTGGGAACTTTCCTCCACCGATGGTTTTTTTCCGTTAGCCCGCGGAGCAAACCCAAGGGCAATACCCATTCCCGCATGAAGAGCGTATTGCGAGGCTTAAACAGCCGAAACAGGTCAAACAGATTTGACCGCTCCGAGCTGAACTCGGATCAAGTTTGCCTCGAATGAACCAACTAGTGAAGCCCTGGTTTGGTTTTCTGCTCGATTGTAGTGTATGAACAGCAAGAAACAACCAGGAAAATCACAATCCAAGCAAAGTGGAAGTCATATAACTTACCAACATTGGGAAATTTCTGAAACAAAGTGGAGATCAGAGGAGACAAACAAATTTAGGCAAATCAGTAGGAGAGTGGAGAGCAGCGAAGGGCTTACAGGGTTGTCAGCTTTGTGATGTTACCAATCTCAGCAGGAACGGAGCCAGTGAGCTGATTGCCATAGAGATACCTGAAGTGAGCAAGGATGAGATGGGATGTCAAGGGAAGGCAAGCGAAGCAGCAGTAAGCAGGGGAAGGCAGACAAGTAATGTAAGTCATCAAATCATTCTGGCCGAGAATGAATACAGGATAATCATCCCCGCGTTGCGTTGGTTTCCTTGTGACAAAGCAAACCAGGTCGTCAAGAGGTGTGGCCCTGCCGCAGACCAGCCGTACATAGGCTGTCAATTAGTGCCAGATCCACACAGATCGGCTGGCGAAATGCTAGATCCATCTCGGGTCGGGTCCAGGTAGAATCCAAGCAAGGGCATTTCACCCAAACGACCATTACAATGCTCTAGGAAATGGGGTGAGGGTGGATGGAGTAAGATAAGAGAGATTTGAAGCCTTAAAGAGAGCTCCAACTGGTTTAAACCTCTTAGACTTGAACCAGGAAAAAAAACAAAAAAAAAAACAAAAAAAAAACACAGAACAAAAACAAAATGCACAGCGAACGGGTTCGGCCCAACCCGAACTGCGGGTCACTGGCAGGGCCCGGCCCAGCAGGGCCTGACCCGGACCACATTTCAGTAGAGGCCAATGCAGGCACATTAGCGCGGGCCATGCGCAAATCAGCCATGCAGCCCTCACCTACCCGTTGCGTGCCTTTTTCCCATCCGTCGCTCGGTCCTCTCTAACAGCTGCGTGACTAGTGAATGCAAAAAAAATCAGAAGCGATGCGGCCAGACTTACATGGCTACAAGGTTTGCCAGCAAACCAATGTCAGCTGGGATGGAGTTGGTAAGCTGGTTATCAGAGAGAGACCTGTCCATGACACGGAGACATGAGAAACACGGGGGGCGTGCAAAGGAGACAGACAAATCGGTGAGAAGACGGTGGTAGTGGCATGAGTCTAGAAATGAGCAGGAGTCCAACTTGGGCCAATCCGGTTCGAACCGGGTTGGGTTCCAGTCAGTTCGGATCACGTCAAGCTGGTTGCTATAGCGTGGCTGGGCCATGGGCCGACTACATGGGTTCGAACACTGCCGGTACATCACAGGCTAGCCCCAGTCTGGCCTCAATCACATAAAGACATGACCACAGATCATCCGGTCCCAAACCAACCCAGTTAGGCTCGACCCGAGCAGGTCGGGTCGGGTTGGTTCGACTTCCAGCAACGGGTGAACTCAAACGTGTTTGGGACGAACACTCGAACACTTCTCCAAGTCGAACCGAACATGCTCGTTTCGAGCTAACACGTTTTCCAAAAAGTGGTGTTCGCCTGTCGGGGCGAACATTTTAGTGTTCGCCTGAGTTCCCAACCAAGTCGCCACTACTTACCTCTATTCACCGCACTGAATCTACAAAGATGACAACCACCCGTTTCAATTTCAGATCTCGTCACAACACAACCCCCTCCCTTCCCTGCTAGTCTACTCCGATATTCCTTCATTAGCTAGCTGGACGCGTCCGTGGTAATTGTAAGGGCCCCTGTTTTTGCAGTTACAGGGCAGCGGGCCGAGCATTACTCGTACTCGGACGAGCTTTTCTAAATGCTCGCCCGAGTTCCCTTTTATAAGGCGAGTAACGAGTTTCTGTTTGAGGGAAAAATGATCGGTCGAGTATTACTCGACTCGGGCTCATACTTGGCCAAGCAAGGCTAGGGACGAGTCGAGCATTACTCGGCTCGCCCCTTTGCACAGGTATACTACCCTGAACACGAACGTGTTCAGTTCGAGCAGTCCTCCCCCCACTTCCACAGCCCCTCCCCTCCCCCTCCACAGCACCCCAACTCCCCTCCTCATCCCTCTCCAGGTTTTGCTTCTCGAGCCCCTCCCCCCCCAGTGCCGTTGCACTTCATCCTTGACCTGGACACGTCAAACATTGAACATGTTTGATGTCTGCAATAAGATGCCTAAAAAGGCGCGAACATCGAACATGTTCAGCCTAACATTTTTGGCAACAGGTGTTTGAGTTTTTGCTGATGTCTAACTTCGGTTTATAAGCTGTCCTTCGGTCCAGTTCGAGAGAGTATGGGCTAGAAAATGAGCTCAACCAAATAGATTGGTAAACTAGTATGAGAGGAGAGAAGAGCAGCGTAGGGCTTACAGGGTTGTCAGCTTTGTCATGTAACCAATCTCAGCAGGAATGGATCCTGTGAGCTGATTGCCACGGAGATACCTGAATGGACCAACAAGGAGATGGGATTGCACGGAAGGCAGAGGCACCAGTAAGCAGGGAAGGCAGAGATTTCAAGCCAGTCACAAAGTCATCCTCTTCAAGGCGAATTCCATCGTGCCATCGTTCGGCGGTTTGTCTGTTTCGAACTGTGCCATCGTTTGCGTTGTCTCCGTTGGCTGGTCGGCATTAAACTGGCTTGAGCCTTGCCCAGTCAAGCCAGCCCGGCCTGTTAGTCATGATCACCCCAGTTCCGCGCAGATCTGGTGGGTGAATTGGCTAAACCGAATGAGTTGGCAGCAGAAATCATAGACCTGTGTCGTGTCGGGTCAGGTCCGGGTCAGCCCAAAACGACCTGCCCTAGCTTGCGATGGACTACGACCCCCGGCAGGCATGGCTCATATAGCACCAACGGGACGGCCAGGCATGAGAATGAGCCGGCATGGCAGGCCCAGGTTCACCCTGACTACTTCGGTGGGCCTACCAATTTAGGTAGGGCATAACTGTGATATTTGTGTGCCATCACCAGTGAGCACACATGCTAGAAGAGCATTCTACTCATCCTTGCCCCCACCTCCAGTTGAAGCAAACAATTGCTGGGGGGTGGACGGTGCCATGTGCTAGGGGGGGTGGGCGAAATTCCCTAGGAGAGAGTTTCAGCTAAAAAAACAGATCAAACTTTGTCCATCTCGACCCAAAAAAACCTCAATCGCAAGACACGAGTTGCGCACGTGCCGACTCCAACGTGTTCGTGTTCAGCGCATTTCGACTGAATTATTGGAGGGAACCGTTCGAGTCTAACATTTTGGGCAAAAATAACCCTGATTGGTTCATATGTTTGTGTATCCCTACTTTGTTGTACCTAGGCATGAGCAAAACCGACCCGCCAGTGTAGTCACACTGAACCGGCTCTCTGTGGGCCGAACCAGCCTGAACAGCTCACTATTCAGTGTTCAAATTCTAAATGTCGAACCTAAAGGGGTTCAAGTCGCACCAATACAAGCTCGCGCCTAAGGTATCTAGACTACTGTATGCCTAAACAACCGTAGACTTAACACCCATCCAAATCTGTAAGAAACACACGTGTGGCTAGATAAATGTTAAGGGATCCAGAAAAATGAGCCCCAGCATTCTTCTTTTTGCCCAGAAAATGGATCCGTGCGACCAGGATCAAGCCGCCCCATCAACTTGTCGAACTGGTAGATTAGGTTGGAGTCTAACCCAGACCGGTATGGTACGACAAATAACGGTGACAAATAGAGGTCCTAGTTTCAATACTCTGCTCGTGCCTAGTTGTACCTAACGACCTGAAATATATATATCTAGGTTATCAATCTAGTTGCCTGATATGGTGAGCTTCTATATTACATAAAATGGCATCGGCTCTCATAGATGGTACTTAGCTTCTTACCTACTTGTATGCAACTTACAATAAACTTAATTGAGCGAGGGAACTGACACTAGCAGGAATGCTGCCCGAAAGCTGGTTCATGGATAGATCCCTGGGATTATGGAGGTAGGTGAAAGGCAAGCAGAAGAGAAGTTGAGTATTGTTTTCTCTATTGTAAACATTGCGGGTTTTGTTATTGAGGAAAGTAAGGAACTGACAGCAAGTTGGACCGGAGAGTGCTTATAGAGGTAGGTGAACGTAGGCATGGGCAGGAGGCCCGACCCGACCAAGGTGTTCGTGTTCGCCTCCGACACCTTCACAGGCGAATGGCGAACACCTTTTTTTGCTAAATGTGTTCGGCGAACCGAACACTGTTCGGTTAGCCAAACGGCGCTGTTCGTATAGGGGCAAACGCGAACACTTTCGTGTTTCCCTTTTGCTCAAGCCTACCTCTTCTTGATCACGTTGGCAAGCCGCTGCTTTGCTGCGCTGGAGCGGTGCGAACTCTGCTACGCTGGATCGCAGTCGACCATGCTGCGCTGGAGGTCGACCAGCAGCCTTGCTAGCTCTGATGTAGTCTGTATTGCCAATGTTGTTGCTATCATTGTTGTCAACTTTCTTAGTGAAACTCTCGCCAAATTGCCCCGTGAACTAGCAAGCAGTGTGTGCACTAGGAAAACGACTAAGGAATGAACGCAGAGATCCCTCCTACTCCGTGTCTAGCCCGTAGCCTAGCTCCCGTTGTACGAGTTATCTCCGCAAACAAAAGGGGGCAGAAAGAGTTGGCGAAGAATCCGTTGCACACATGACACTAGGGTTGAGCAATGTACTCGAACATGCTTGAGCAATGTTTGGGTTCGGCCTTATGGTTCAGGTGGACTAACCTGGTTAGATAGGGGAAGACTAGGCATGAGCAAAAATGTACTCAAACATGCTTGATTCGAACTGGTTCAACGACCTGAAACATATCAAACTGAACAAGTCCGGTTCGAGTCGAACACTGTTCAAGAGTGTGGTGTTCGACTGTTCGAGTCGAACATGTTTGAGATCAGTTTGAACTAGCCTTGAGCATCGAGCGTCACTGCAGATGAGCGGGATTACCAGATCCCTCGCTTTCAGCTTGGATTGCCTTGACGCTCGGTTGCCTTGAGTTGCGCTCAGGCTGGCCTGACCCGCCCTCGCGTCACAGCCGGCCTGCCCCTATAAGCCCGGGTCAGGCCGGCTGCCCTGGGGTCCCGACCCAACTACGACCCGACCTATCTGACACGTACCCGACTCAAGGCGACCGAAGGGGACAGGTCCAAGCTCCAACCGAACATACTCGATTCAGGTCAAACATTTGTTTATGTTGGAGTCGAACATGTGCAGGTTCAACTCGAACAATGTTCGGATTTGGTCTAGTTCCATATTTTCATACTAGCCATATCATTTCCCGCACGTAGGAATGGCGTGGGAACCTTCTAGGTAGGGATGAGCAAACGGGAGAACCTATGCTCGGTCTGACTCCAAAATGTTCGAGTTCGCAAAAGTTAGAGTTCTATCTTGCTCATGCTTATTGCTAGGTATGTCCGATTGGTGAGTTACGCTTCTAGGTATGTCAGAATGGGCTTGGAAGCTGTGTGCAAGGATGTTTGAGTCGAACCAAACAGGGGTTTGAGTTTGCGCTCCCTTGAATTGTTGTGCCTACCACATGAAAAAAAAAATGATTCAGACCAAACTTCCTGGGTGACATGGTGAGCATGTATGTAGGCTTATATCGCATAGAATGGTATGTATGTGCAACTTACAAGAAAGTGAGTTGAGCGAGAGCATTGACACTAAGGGGAATGCTGCCTGAAAGAAGGTTTCTTGAAAGATCCCTGGGATAAAAAGGGAAGCAGCAGACGGATAACAAACAAGTACGGCTTGGACATGAGCAAGCAACCAAATTGAGGTGGTTCGGTTATGTTACTTTGTTTATTGAACTGGTTAGGTGCCAGACCAAAATGGTTCAAAATGAACCAGTCAGATCGTTCAGTCGCACCTCTTTTGGTCTGGCGCAAACTAGTTCCTTTCGATTCGACCACCATCACGCATTTAAGTTTGTGTACATGGTTGTTATTATACATGATTTATTGATACATGATGACAATAGTCACGAACCGCGTCCGGTTTGAGTGGAACCGGCAGTGTTCCCAATCAAGTCCCCAAGGTGCCACCTTAAATGGGCACCTAACGGTGGTTCAACCCAAACTTGTTCTGGTTTGGGACTCCTAACGGTGGACATGGGCAAGGAGTCAAGTTTTTTATCCGCCTCATTTGCTTACTCGCTTTCAGCGAGTAACGACTCGGAGCCTCGGTCGACGTCAAAATGTTCTTGTGAGTAAACAAGTATTCGTTTTTTACTCGCCTCAAAATACAAGCGAATGCAGCTTTACTCGTCGTAAAATGTACCCCTAAGACTTGCCAGCGGGGCTTCGAATCTGATAGTGGCTGGTCATAAGCATTGTTTCTTTGCTACAATCCGTGTTGCTACGCAACATAATCTTGCCACTAATTCTCTCCCAACTCATTTACATCCCCCAACCGTACTATATCCCACTCCCTGTACCTAACCCAGCCTCTCGAATATCTGCACCCTAAGACTTGGAGAGAAATCTAGGCCTCTCCCGTACCCACACTGCTGCAATACGTTTCCTTAATCCTCCCTTTCCCCACTCAAGGGGGCTAATTTTTCTATGTGTTTTTTTTTTTTTTACCCATGTGTTTTGCTTACTGTTTTTATTTTTTACCGATTTTTCACTGTGCTGGTTTACAGACTAAAAGCTTGTATGAAAAAAAAAAAAAAAAGACAACCGGAAACCTACCGCTTATTCGAAGAGTATGAAGAAACTGTTGATTTCTTCGTATGAAGGTAGATTCTGGTTTGTTAGATGCGTATTTCTGCGATTTGCGTTCGAGCGTTTCCTGTTCGTGAATCGCCTCCACAGTTCATAGGTTATGTGCGTTTTACTTGAGAAGTTACACATGTGAGTATTTATGAGTTTCCTTCTGTGAATGAAGACGAGCGCTCGTGCGTTTTCGTGAGTTCATTTGCGGATTCTTGTTTGTTCATGAGGTTCGGAGGGGATTTTTCCCCTACAAATATGGTCAAGGCTCGAGTCCATAAGCCCAAGAACTCTTGTGATTTTGTCGAAATCATGGGAGTGGCGCCAAAAAGCAACTGCAGGTCAGGATATGCGCATGCACAACCTGAGGCCGCACATAGATTCTCCACACGTAAGTGTGGCGCTTTCAGGTGGCGCGAGGGGTTTCGTGAGTAATTTGTGGGACCAGTGGGATTTCGCTGGACCTACGAGTGTATTTTCCCTACTCGCCGAAGAGAGAACTTCGCCAAAGTGCTTGGCGAGTTGCACGAATATTATCTGAAGATGGTGCGAATTGTGCGAGAAGGATGTCAACGATAGTGTAATTTTTTTCGGGTGACTGCGCGGATTGTTCAAGTGTTTGCATGAACCTTTTTTGGCCCCGAGTACTCATGGCCGAACTCGGGCTAAGGGACTGCCCAGGTCGGGCCGAACCAGTCGCCCGGTTTTACTGCCGGCCCGGCCCAGTTCAAACCCAGGCCGAAATTCATCCCTACTTACAAGTTTACCAGCTTTGTCAGCAAACCAATGTCAGTGGGGATGGAGTTGGTGAGCTGGTTGGTAGAGAGGGAACTGTCCAAGACAAGGAGGCAAGAGACACGTGGGGGGTGTGCAAGGAGATGGAAAAACGGATGAGAAGGTAAGTATTGTGCCACCTTTGACAGGAGAGAAATGAAAAGGTAAAGGAGGTAACAACGTCAAGAGACGAGATAGTAGAGTGAGATTAGACATCAAAGAAGTCTGAGCCGGTGGCTCGGATTGTCCTCCGATGGCTCAAACGCTGGCTCGATGAGCCGGGCTCGTTAAACGTGTGCCGAACCGAAGGGCCAGCAGTTTGCTTGACGAGCAGTCTGCTCTCCTTGTCAGGCTTGTTGAGAAGACAAATCTACTCCTAGCCATGAGCAAAAGGGGTCATCCAAGCATCCATTCGGTTCGGGTCAAACTACTTTGAATCTAAGGGGTGATCGATGTTTGCCTTGGATAGTTGAACTGGGAAAGCGAAATCTAGCATTTGCCTTGGACATGTTTGAGTTCAAACCAGGCTGGGTTTGGGAGGTTCATTGCAGTACGGTGGATTTTGGGTGGGAGGGCTGCTTGGGAAAAACTGTGAAATCACGGTCGCGATTGAAGGCAAGTCAAATCAGATTGTGACATGCGAATTTTTGGGAACTTCTCTCCATCGATGGTTTTTTTCCGTCAGCCCGAGGAGCAAACCTAAACTCAATACCCATTCCCGCATGAAGAGCGTATTGCAAGGCTTAAACAGCCGAAACAGCTCAAACAGGTCAAACAGATTTGACCAGTCCGAGTCGAACTCAGATCAAGTTCGCCTCGAACCAAATGGCGAAAAAAGGGCCCTGGTTCGGTTTTCTGCTCGATTGTAGAGTATGAACAGCAAGAAACAGACAGGAAAATCACAATCAAAGCAAAGTGGAAGTTGAATAACTTACCAATGTTGGGAAGTTTCTGAACAAAGTGGAGATCAGAGGAGATCAACAAAGATTGGCAAATCAGTAGGAGAGTGGAGAGCAGCAAAGGGCTTACAGGGTTGTCAGCTTTGTCATGTTACCAATCTCAGCAGGAATGGAGCCAGTGAGCTGATTGCCATAGAGATACCTGAAGTGAGCAAGAATGAGATGGGATGCCAAGGGAAGGCAAGCGAAGCAGCAGTAAGCAGGGAAAGGCAGACAGGTCATGTTTTCGAGAGTGCGTTTTCACGGTTTAGGGTTCGAGAGTGTGTTTTCAGGGTTTAGGGTTCGAGAGTGTGTTTTCAGGGTTTAGGGTTCGAGAGTGTGTTTTCAGTGGGCCAGCTTCTCCCACGTCGCCTCCCCTCTCCTCCTCCCCCGAGATGGGTCGGGATTCCCTAAATCGGGTCGGGTCGAGTCGGGTTTTGACCCGACTTGATATTGGGTCACACAGGGTAATTGGGTCGAGTATCGACCCAACCAGATTTCGATAGGGGGCCCAATTTCATCTGAGGGGCCCTAAAAATGGTAGAATGGCAGACTTTTGAACCCTAGCTAGAGGCAACTACAAGTCGACATGTGCAGAGGCTCAATGTCGAGAGATCTGTAAAGGGTTGGAGGGGGGGGAACTGTAGATTCAGTGTGGTAAAGACTGGTAGACACTGAGCAGTGCCTATGTGAATTGGTTGGAAATGTTTGTTCGAACACATTTGTTGGAAGCGAGTGCCTTGGCTGATATAATACAGGCAAAATCCAGATCTTTCAGATCAGCCATAAAAAATGGCGATCTGCACAGTAAGGCCAACTAAATGGGCGATTTGAGCTTATCGGTGGGCGAAATTGCCAATCTGCACAGAGCGAGGGCGAAGCAGGTTTCCTGTACCCGACCCGACTCGAGTCGGGGCGACAAAGGGTCGGGTCAGGTACCCGGCCTTGTATCCCCGGGTCGGGTCAGGGGTTCCAAAACCCTACCCCAGCCTGACCCAACCCGACCCGACCCGAAAACCCGCCTGGCCAAATCGGGTTGGGTCGGCTCGGATCGAGTCATTTGCTCATGCCTAACATGAGCAAAAAACTTCACCACCAGTCTGCAAATCTGGATTAACGAATGAAAATGTTCACCAATCTATTTGTTTCATAAGGAGAGCGTACGTTGTGGACTTCTGTTGCATAAAATGGCATTGGCTAACATACACAGTAGCATTACGCCACTTGCGTACTTGTGTGCGAATTACAAGCTAGTGACTTGAGCGAGAGCACTGATGCTAGTAGGGATGCTGCCTGTAAGCTGGTTCCTCGAAAGATTTCTGAGATTGAAAAGGCAAGCAGCAGGGCCATGGAGATAAAGTTAGACATGAGCAAAAATTCGAGACAAACGTGTTCGGTTCGCTCGTTGCTCATGTCTAGACAAAGTACATAATCAAACGGAGAGTGCATACGGATGCAGGTGAACGTACTGGAGTAAGCTAGAGGTCGCGCTTCTATTCATGATGGCGGTGTTCGCCAGCACATTTGTAAGCAAAAACGACGAAATAACGACGGGATCAGGAAGGTCAGTCTCGCCTTCCTGATCCCGTCAGTTAGGGTTCGTTAAGCTCCGTCAGCCTGGTCAGACCGTAAAAATGCTGCCAAGCCTCTCATGCCGTCCGAACCTCTTAGAAAAGTGAGGGCGTGGCGAACGCCCCCAATTTCACCCATTTCGAAAGGCAAGACCGCATATGGAAACGGGGTCGCTGTTTCCTCCCCTGGCAGAAACAATCCCTCTGCGATGCCATCGCCATTCACCTTTCCAAGGTGAATGGCGATGGCATGGCTGTGGCATTGCAGAGCAGAGGGGAACCTCTGGAAGGTGGGGCTGGAGGTTCCATATGCGGTTGCGAATTTTCCCGTTTTGGGAATCGAAGTTTCGCGGGTGGCATTACGCCCAGACCTCTTGGGCGGGTTCCGCCCCCGGTTCCTGATGCGGTCACCATTCCAATGCCGTCAAGATGCCATTCTCTTTCAAAGTTGCTGGCGAACACCGCCGATGATGGACAATATTTTTCAACCACCCGAAAACCTGTGGGCCAAGAAAGCCCAAATTGATTCAACCTTCCTAACTTCGGTTGAGTGTGAGCCTGGCACCCAAAATCTTGGTCAATTTCATTGCTCGCCCCAACCAGCTTTCCTAACGTTGAAGTTCTTTCCCCGCGGGTTTTAAATGCAAACTTGCAGCTGACGCTCTGAGCGCCAAACGCCAGCATCTTCACGCTTATGTGTGGAAGCTTGAAGCTCATGTTGACACTTGTCCTATTTTTGACTTACTGATACAAACAATACTGCTCGCCAATTCGTGAAATGCGGTTCTAGCACAATCGCGACAGGTAAACTCAAAATCGGCAAAAATCCGCATTCTTGAAGCATCCATCCCCAGCTACCATCAAGCTGCCCACGTCCGGCATAAGCAGGCGGTCGAACCCTATTCGGAGCTTTAGTTTTGGCCGGTCGGCCCGGGTTGGGTTCGGCCGGGTTTGTTTTTTGCGGGCTTGTTGAAAGTTGAACCGGGCTGGTTCACCTTGCGCCACGGCCACCGCAGTTTAGGGCCACGAGATTGAAAGCAGGAGCTCATGATTTAGCTCCAACTTTCGTCTCGTTGACACCCTATTCCCCAGCGTCCTTCCCAAACACCCTATTTCCCAGCGTACTGTGGTAGTACAAAGTATGGTAGGTTCACAATCATGAAAGAAATTTATCATTTTAGTAAGCATGAGCAGATTTCTCACGACGAACCGAACAGGTGTGCTTTTCTTGCCACAACTGTTCGTAGCGAACACGTTCGTGTTCGCTCGAACATGTTCGTGCTCGGTTCGTCGCAGCTAGCCGAGCCGTGACGAACACGAACATGTTCGTTGGAAATGTCCCCTGCAACATTTTTTTAGGTCGACACTCGACATTAGCTGAGCTCATTCTTGAGCTCTTCTTTAGCTAACACACCCCCCACAGCCCAGTCTAGAAGCACCAGTAGCAGTACTGCCTTCAACACTCCTTACATGGCGCAAACATTTTCCTGTACTCCACACTAGTTTAGGGGTGTCGACATTAGGGTTTTGGGGGTATAGGAAGATAAACCAGCACTGGCTCTTGAATTAGTGTTAATTAGAAACTCGGAGGTCGACGACAGCGTCGCGCACTTGATGCGCTGGCTCGACCAGGAGACCGCGGCCCCTCCGTAGACGAACACGTAGCCTCCCGTGCTCGTCCGCTTCTGCTTGTCGCCGGCGTCGTCGGCGTCCACGTAGCCGACCAGCTCCAGCGACTCAGGTCCACCGCCGAACTCCAGGGCGGTGTCACGCGTGTTGGCGAAGTAGGCGAGGCAGCGGTCGACCTCGCGCCAGTGCTGGTCGCTCCTCACCGTGAGGCCGCTCCCTAGCTTGCTGCAGGCGAAGGCGATGTCCGGCCTCGTCGTCGTCGCCGCGAACTGCAGCGAGCTGACCTTCTGCCCGTACTCCTCCTCCTGTCGCTCCTGTGCCTCCTCATCGTCGAAGGTGAGCTCAGCGTAGGCGTCGACTGAGACCGGCGTCTTCAGGGTGCGTCCGGTCTGCTCCTTGTCGATGAAGCGCCTACGCAGCTTGTCGGCGTAGCCCTGCCGGTGCAGCCACAGCTTCCCCGCCGACCTGTCGCGGACAATCTCCAGCCCGAGGTACTTCTGCACCGGCGAGATCTCACGCAGCTCGAAGGCGGACTCCAGCAGCCCCTTTAGCTCCTTCAGCATCTCGGTGCTGCTGCTGGAGGCGAGCAGGTCGTCGATGTAGACCAGCACCCAGCAGGCCACTCCGTCGTCGCCGACCTTGAAGTACAGAGCCTCGTCGACCTGGCTCTTTCTCCACCCGGCGCCGACCAGCACGTCGTTGAGCGCCAAGTACCACAGCAGCGGCGACTGCTTCAGCCCGTACAGGCTCTTCAGCAGCTTGCACACCCGGCCGGTTCCGTCGTTGAAGTAGTCCGGCTGGTTGATGTACAGCACCCGGTCGAGCTTGCTCTGCAGGAAGGCGTTCTTCATGTCGAGCTGCATCAGGCTGAGTCCCCACGACGTCGCTCTTGGTGGACTCCTCAGCGTTCCCTCCTTCGTCACCGGCTTCATTGCCTTCGTCGTCCTGCTGCACCTTGGTCGGCTTCCTGGCCGACGTCGGTTCCTCTGCCAACTGCCTGGTTGCTGACTGCTCTGTGGTCGGCTTCACCGCTGCCTGCTCCCCTGTCGGCTGTTGCCCTGCTGGTTCCTTCTTCGCCGGCTTCACCCAAGTCGGCTGCCCCTCCTCGACCTGCTCCTCCCTAATCAACGTCGACTTCACTCCCATGTCGACTTGCCGCTCGTCACGTCGGCCACCGGCGATGCCCTTGGCCGGCGCCGAAGGCGACGTCCCTCGACTCCCCTCATCA
This sequence comes from Closterium sp. Naga37s-1, assembly GCA_947471745.1. Classification (NCBI taxonomy): domain Eukaryota; kingdom Viridiplantae; phylum Streptophyta; class Zygnematophyceae; order Desmidiales; family Closteriaceae; genus Closterium; species Closterium sp. Naga37s-1. The sequence goes on along the minus strand of CANJKZ010000325.1, from coordinate 572,886 downwards.
ACGGAGGCCGATACAGGAGTCAGCCCGCGCAAGTCGGCCACGAGGGGAGGGGCAGGGGTCGTAGGGGGAGGGGAAGGGGAAGGAGGATGGACGACCTCGGCATCCTCATCAGCAAGCTCACCGACCTCGGCGAGCAGAGGCATTATCGCCGCTGGGTTGTCAGTCGGCGGGGTGGTCGTCGTCCGTCCTGACACCGGCCCGTGCTCCGACTTCCACAACTCCAGCGACATATCCTCGAAGAGCACCACGTTCGACGTGGTGACCACCCGGTTGTCGACGATGTCGAGGAGCTCCCAGCCCTTTCTCTCCTTCGACACGCCGAGGTGAAAGCCCCACCTGGCCTTCTGCTTCAGCTTCCCACCACGTTGCTTCTCGGGGACAAGGAACTGCGCCATGCAGCCCCATACCCGCGCCAGCGACAAGTCGGGCTTTTGCCCGGTCAGCAGCTGGTACGGCGTCGTCCCCGATGGCAGCGTCGACCTCTCAAGGCAGTTGCGGACCCAGACGGCCTGCCGCAGAGCGAGGTGCCACCAGTGGTGCTGCACGCCCATGTGCAGCAGCATCGTCTGCACCGACTCCACCACCGTCCGCATCTCTCGCTCCGCAATGCCGTTCTGCTACGGGGTGTACGGGCAAGTCAGGTCGTGGACAATCCCCTTGCCGTCCACGAAGTCGGTGAACTTCTTCCCGAGGAACTCCCCTCCTCGGTCGGAGCGCAGCATCAGCACCGACTTCTTCGCCTGTCTCTCCACCAACACCAGCCACTTCTGGAACTCCAGCAGCACATCCGACTTCTTGACGACCGGCCTCACCCACACGTAGCGGGTCTTGCGGTCCTTCAGCAGCAAGAAGTACAAGCTGCCGTCCTTGGCAGCCACGCGGAACGGCCCACACAGGTCGATGTGCACGACGGCCAGCACGTCGTCGACGTCGGAGCCTTGGTCGGGGAAGGTGTGCCGCGCCAGCTTCCCGCCGACACACGAGACACACGGTGAGTCGACGCCCGACGCCGACTTGAGGTCCAGCCCAGTGGCGACCCCGTGCCTCGCCGAGCTCCGAATGGTGTCCATGCCGACGTGAGCAAGCCTCGCATGCAGTCTGTCCGGCGTCGACTTCGTCGCCGAGACGATCGCCCGTAGGGCCACGACCTCCGTCGTTGGCGACGCCGACCTCGTTGAGCAGGGACGCAGGTCGGTGCAGAGAACTCGCCTCGTGTAGGACGCCCGACCGAGGACGTCTCCCGCCGCCGAGACGAGCAAAATCTCGTCGCCGTCCTCCTGCAACTTCACGCCGTCCTCCTTCAGCTGGCCGGCCGAGAGCAGGTTTGCACGGACGCCCGGGACGCACAGCACGTCGGGGAGAAGTACCCGCTTCCCGGCCTCCCCTTGCAGAGCGACAGTGCCGCGGCCCTGGACGTCCTGTAGTGCCCCATTGAAGCCGCGCACGTGCTTGACATCGCCGCTCGGCCGCAGGTCGATGAAGACCTCCTTCGTCCCCATCAGGTGGTGCGAGCAGCCGCTGTCGAGCAGGACCACCGCCGGGTTCGCCTACACAGCTGCCGCAACCGCCTGGAAGTCCTCGCCGGCCTCCAGCGCTAGCGATACGGTCGGCTCCACGACGCCGACCAGCGAGCACGTCGCCGCCTTGTCGTCTCGCCCCTTGCCGCCAGTAGAGGAGTCGGCGTCTTTCGCCGAGGTCGACTTCGTCGACTGCTTCTCCTTGCGCGGCTGGTTTCCTCCTCGACGAGGACGACGACTGCCAGACCTCCCGCAGCCTCCCTTGGCGTCGTCGTCGTCGCAGTCACTGCGGTCGGGGCACTCGAAGGAGAGGTGGTCAGGGCTGTGGCAGATCCAGCACTCCCGAAGCCGACTTCCTCCTCCTCGATCGCTGTCCTTGGTCGACTTCTTCTTGTCGACTTCCTCGGCCGGCTTCCAGACACTACTACCACCGCCGCCAAACTGTCCGCGCTGCCCTGGTCGACCTCCTTGCTTCGCCGGGGCGACGAAGTTCGCCTGCGCCAAGAGCTCCTGGGACCGCTCAGCCTCCTCCATCGCCACGTCCTGCAGGATGCACGAGGTCAAGTTGTCCTCATTGAGCGTCGCCCTCGTGCTCGGCGCCATTGACAGCCGCTTCAGGAGGTTGTAGCTGCTTGAGAGTCCTTGCATGACGTGCGTGACGTACGACGCCGTCGAGTACTGCGCGCCAGCCATCCTTATGGTGGCGAGAATTCGCCGAGCTCGGTTGCAGTAGTCGGTAGCAGTCTCCTCGTCGCCCATACGCAGGTGCGTCAGCTGCTCTTCCAGCTTGGCAAGGAACAAGTCGTCGGTGACTTGGTAGGTCGACTCGATGAAGTGCCACGCCCGGTGGCTGGCGTCGAGGTACTCTCGGCACCACTTCAGGGCGATCTGCACGCCCGGCGAGCAGCACCGCGAGATGACCGTGAAGGTCAACAGCTTCACGGCGCGAAACTCCGCACGCAGGTCGGGGTCGTCCGGCGTCGCCACGTTGCCTCGAGCAAAGCTGATCAGCCCCGCCATCTCTAGCTGGGGCTCGATGGCTTCCAGGTGAGAATGTCAGTTCGACCAACAAGCAGCGAGGTGACCAAGATCCTGTCCGGCGTAAACTTGAAGTAGCCGTAGCTCTGTGCAATCCCGCCCGCCGTCACCTGGGTTGCCGACATCGGCGACAATCCGCTTCTCCGACCTCCGACGTCGCCCTGCGAGGAGCCTGCAGCCGTCGACGACCGCACTCCTCGTTCCTGAACGCCGCCGACTTCATCGGCGTGAATCACACCACGCTGCCTCGACGTGCCTCCCGCACTACTGCCGACTTGACCACCACCGGCGTTGACGCCCACGTCGACGCCGCCTTCGTCGTGCACCGGTCGAGGAGAGGCAGGCCGAGTAGGGTGCTCCGTCGCCCACATGGAGCGAAGTCCAGCCTCGACGACCGCCCAAGGCAGGTCGCCATACTCGTTGGCCTCGTGCTTTCTCCTCGCGTTCTCCAGCCGTGCCTCCAGTGTGTCCACCACCCCTGCGTCACCTACGGCTCCTACCATAGCGACTGCTGCACAACTGCCGGCCTACAACCTCGAATTAGATAACTGATGTCTACGTCGACCTGACTGAAAGGTAAGGCGTGTGCCGTCCACGCTCACCACACCATGCGGAGATAACTTCAGCAACGGGAGCTAGACTGCAGGCTAGGCACGGGTGCTCGTGTGATCTCTGCATTCCTTAGTCGTTTGCTTGTGTGTTCTCTGCTTGCACATTCACGGGGAGATTTTGCAAGAGTTTCACTAGCAAAACATGACAACAAATGGTACAATCAGGTTTGCAAGACAAGACTACATCAGAGTTAGCACGCAAACAGGTCGACTGCCAGCGCAGCACGGTCGACCGCGTTCCAGCACGACTTGGTCGACCGCGCTCCAGCAGTGCAAAGTCGACGGCGTGCCAACGCTGCAGGTCGACGGCGTGCCAACGCTGCAGGTCGACGGCGTGCCAGCGTTGCTTCCGCAGAACAGCAGCGCACCTACTTCGCAGGTGCTCGCAGGTGATTGGCATGCTGTGCCTCGTCACCTGCACATCGCACACACCAAGTCGTCCTCGTGCTGACGACTGCACCTGATCTGCCACGTCGACCTCGGGATACCACCACCGAGGTCGGTCTCGCCAAAACCACCTGGGCGACCGTCTCACTCCTCCACAGCACTTCGTCACCCAGGTAACATGGTCGACCGGTCAACCATGTCGACCAGCTGCTCCTTCGCGTGTCCATCGACCTCCCAAGTCGACGACCACTCCCAGTCGACCTCACAGGCGTCCTGAAACTCCCCTGTCGTGGTCGACGTCGGCCTCTCCTCCGTCGACCACCAAGTCAGGTCGACCGCCAGGTCGACAGTACTCCTGGTCGACTAACCACCAGGCCGACCAGCGGTCCTGTCAGCCGACCACCCAAGTCGGCTGCCCCAAGTCGGCTGCCCCAAGTCGGCGTCACTAAGTCAACGCCCTCCGCAGGTCGACTTCCCAGGTCGACCTCTCCGAAGCCGGCGCCACCCTGAAGTCGGCGCCCGTGTAGTGGCTCCCGTGCAGGTCGACCTCCTCGTCAACCAGCTCGCCCACTGCTGCAGGTCGGCTGCTCCCCTCACACCCGACCACGAAGTCGGCTCCGCCCAAGCGAGGACGGGGCCACACCCAACTCCCGTTGACATTTCGAGCGGATAGAGTAAAAACCCTACACTCGCTGCCCATGTATAGGCCACAGCCGCCACGTTCAGCCACCCTTTGGCCCATCACTTTTGTCCAGACCGCAGGTCGACACCAGCACTGGGCCGGCCTGCCCTGGCCCGACCTGGGCTGGCCTGGGTCCAGCCGTGCCCATGTCTATTCACAGATATTTCAGCAGGCTAAGTGCAGTCACGGTGGCAGGGATGCTGCCAGGGAGCTGGTTGCTTGCGAGGCTACTGTGAAGAGACACAACGGCAGCAAGGAGGGTAGGCTGAGGGGATGAGCAAACCACAAGAGAGAAGGGTTGTATTGCTTGAACACAATCACTCGCAGTCGGCCCACAGGGGCCTACATACACATCCCAATGATTAAATCACTAATTTCCTCATACAGTGTTCCTACAACTTATGGACATACATCCCCACCACCCTCTAGCCTGCCCACTACCTATTTGCGGGGCTTTTTCCACCATCAAAGAGCTTGACGAGAGTTGAACAAAAATGCGTGATTGGATGAAAGACGAACATTGTATGGAGCTGAGGAGATGATGAAGTGAAAGGGGGAGAATTGGGTATGGGACGTTAAGAGGGGTGGTGTACGGTTGGGGATGTGGAAGGGGTTGGATTTTGAAATTCGAATTGGATATGGAGTTGGGGTTCTGTGCTGTGCAAGGTCGAGGAAACAATGTTTTTTTATTTTTCCTTTTCGATGGGTTGCCCAAGCAGTACTAGTAGTAGCATATTGCGTACATTCACAAGCGAACATACAGGATATGCAGCCCCTCCCCAAGAGTATCTGCCATCATAGCTAGTGAATGGCGTACGTACGCAACCATATTCTACGAGAACGCATATCGGCCAACATAGCTCGAGGCGACATGGTGCTGAGGACGTACAGATAAGTAACCTTCCTGAGGCTGCTGAGGGAGTTTGGAATCTGCCCTCCCAGCTTGTAGTTGCGGAGTTGCCTGTTTTATGGTGTGTAAATGGTGGTGTGTCAATGATGGTTTGTCCATATAGTGTCTCCATAATGGTGCAGCATGCCGCACGGAGCATCTCTTTTGGAGTAAGGCGATAAGTGCAGGCACCCGCCAATCACCCTCTGGCTCCAATGCTCTCAGAGTCCCATCTTCAAACTCCCATCCTCTCACTCACATCCTCTTACTTCCTTACTCTCACAACCATCCCCTCACTCGCATCTCTCACTCTCATCCTCTCACTCCCATCACCTACCTCCCTCCCTCCCACGGCCTCGCATCACCCCCTCCCATCGCCTCACAGGGTCACGATCATGCCGGAGGCGTCGCATGTGAGGCCTGTGGCACTGCTGCAGTCCAGACTCGAGCCACTCCACCCGGGGATGCTCTGCCCCCATGCCGCCTGGCTCTCCTGCAAGAATTCCACTGCAACGAGTGCCAGTGGGTGGGGGGCAGAGGGTCAAAGGGTGGGGGCGGGAGGGAGGAGGGGGTACGGAAAAAATTCACAGCAAATTTGGCTGACATCTGTCTACAAACGACGTTCAGCGATTGCCATTATCCCAGAATTCCCAAGTGGGTTAGAGCGAAGGCCGCAGTTACGAAGTTCCGACCTTCGGAGGCTAGAGCCGGCAACCGTACGAGTTGGAACTTGCAGTCGCAATGTAAACGCACCCCCCCGCTAGCCAGTGCCGGGCTTGCACAACCAAACCTGCAATGGGGTGGTGGATGATGCGAAAAGGGTAGTACGGGCAAAGTAACCGCGACACCTCCAGGCACCACGGTGGGGCATTGCGTACAAGCTTAATCATCCCACTAAACCAGCCAGCCACACAGGAACGTGGCATGACTCACCGCGCAGGGGCCAGGACTTCCAGAGACCGCCGCATGACCTACAATCTATGCCATTTCTCCCGTGTTCCACGCAGTCGGTTCCACCTCTCCCCTCCCTGCCGCGCGGCGGTCATCTCATGATCGCACTGGCGGCCTGAAGGCGCGACAGCAGCGCGCGTGGCGGGCGGCGTTCAACGAGCGATAGCGATCGTTTCAGAGGTGGCAGAGGTTCATTTCATGTGAATCGTACGCCGTGGGGATAGCAAACCGCCACTCCCTGATCACAAAATTGGGAGGGATCGTATAGAACTACCTTGGTTTTGCTACTTTACTAGTACTCGATAGAGCTTAGGTACATAGTACGATGCGTATCACGTATCATACGTATGCGAGTCGCATTTCGGCCTCCCACAAACATCATGAGGCTGCGATCGATAACTTTTTTCAAGACACTCGCCTTGCGTGGCTTCGAGCGGCACGGCATTCACCATCGCGACGGGCGCGAGAAGCACGACGAGCCAACATGCTAGTGCCAGCGTGCACAGCACGCGGCGCTCACGCTCACGCGGCATCGCCGACGCCCAGACTCAGGTGGTCCAAATTTTCCCTCGCCCCCGCGCCTCGCTCGCCTCCCCTCCTCCTGAGTCACCGTCCAAGCCTGTCAGTGGTGCAACGCGAGAAAAGCGGCTCTACGAAAGCGGCACTACTCGTTGGCGAGCAACTTGTCGCGGACGCAAGTTGTTGGCAGGGTTGTGCGTTTCTGGTTTTTATCTGTTGGTTTTTATCTGGTTTTATCTCTGTGGCGAACGGTCTCCGGTTTTCACCTCTTTTTAACGTTGTGCAACGAACTGAACCCTTACTAAGTCAACTGAAAACAACCAACCAACACCTTGTGCCGAACTTGTGGTCAGAATTTCCGCCAATGAAATTACTGCCAGCTGGTAGACGCAGGGTGCAAGTGTGACTGTCCCAACTTCGCTGATTGTAATGGACAAATTGGTAAAAATACGATAACGTAAGCACCTTAAAGTCTATCATTTATATTTAAGTTGGTATATTATATTAATGAATTTGCGTAGTGCGCGAAATAGATTACGAGACTGTGAATATGCACTAAATGACGGTGCAATGAAATTAACGGGGTTAAATAGGGGGATTCTAGCTAGGCGGAAATGTCGGGCGAACATGGGTCGGAAGGGTTGTGATGCGGGGGCGACTCAGAAGTGGTTTGGTGCGGAATTGTAGGCCGAACCAAACTGATGCGTGGCCCTCGGGATGCCCTTGCTAATTTCATGCTACAGTAAGCAGCAATATTTCCTTACACTCTCCCACCTTATAAGTATAAACTTCCTGTACATTTAAGATTCCTGCAATAACAATAATGCCGAAAATCTTCTGTTTAACTGAAAAGCGCCCTTAAAAAAGTCAAGGGCGAACCCAAAGAAGATCTCAAAAAACCGTGAGGAAACATTTCCAATACTCGACTGTCTTAAATATGTCGTCAAACAACAATAAAACAGGCGATGTCATCAGCACAAACAGCTGGCAGCATGTGACGTGGCGAGTGTAATGTTGTTTATCGTGGGCAGAAGCGGGTTGAAGGGTTTGTCGTCAGTAGTTTTGGAACCGTGAAGTCAGGTTTGTTACAAGAACCGACGATTGGCGGTGAAGTTCGGTTTTTTAGAGTTGGCGATGGTCGTCGATGAGTAATCCGGTCATATGTCTGTTCAAAAATTATTGATCGAACTCGTTTTTGGAGTCAGATGACATCACCTCCTGCGGTTTTGTCGAGACCCACCGAAGATTTTGTCGTAATTTGCCGATGGCCTCCGGGCAAAGATGAAAACAAAAGCAGTTTCTCCCCCCTACACTATTGCAATTGCCTCCACCAATACTTTGCCGTCGATGTCGTTCGTGCCTCCGAAACTCTACACAATTCCCGCGATATTGTTCCACGTCGGTGTTGCACGTGTTTAACCAAGCGCCAAAATTCTCCTACGAAATTGCCTGCGCTCCTCCTCGATCGCAGGTACATTTTGCCTCCGTAGTCTTCGGTTGTACTATAGCCGCCAACTCGTTCACTAGCTGTATCCTTCACTTTAGCAGATTCCAGCATGAGGGTAAAATATGGACGCGGGCACTAGGCATGTGTTACTCCGAGGCTTTTACGGAATCTAGCACGCATCAACGGCGTCGATCCCGATGCTTGAGAAAAATCACCAGGTTTCTTTCACCGTCGCGTTGCAAAGGTTTCACTCGTTGCTCGTCGTCGGTAGGTAATTTTCGAAGTTTCGGCCGCTCCTACACTTCTTTTGAAGCATTTCCTGAGGTGTGTAATTAAACACCAACCAGCGGGTCCTAGGTATCCTGGCCGAATTTTTCCCGCCAGGCCCCTTTAAAAGTGACCCTCTAGGCGAAGTTGTCGGCGGCTCAACCGCAACCCAATAATTGTAGATACACCCTCACTTCCATCTTTTTTTTCTTTTTTTTTTTACAGTTCAACCCCACACAATATCGTTAAACCACGGTTCAACCAGCGTCCACTTTGGTCGGATGAGGTATATTGTCAACATTTCCCGCGCGATAATTTGGCTATGATGCAGGCGCAAATGCTATCGGAGTTGGGGCAGTTTTAGTTAAAAAGCTCACACCCAACCGCTTTGCAGCCCACCGCGCCTATCACGCAACGTAACTTCACAAGTGCCGTGTCCCAATTTCGTTGCTGCACCGTCATTCGGGTAGACTCACAGGTCAGGAGGAAACCATTGACAACAATTATTTTCTTCACTGCTTTTTTGCGTGCCGTTTCACCCAACCCACTTTTTTTGGGAGTCGAACATTGCCACGAGCTCCCTTATTTTTGGTTTTTTTTTTTTTCGATACAGTTGTGAAGCGAGCACCAATTCGGATGCATTTAATAAATACATGGTAGGCACGTGTTCACCCCGCTATTCGGCCAAATTTGATCAACGGCATGAGTCGAAACCAGGACTTGGTGGGGATGGTGAGGTTTGGGCGACGTGAGGTGGCAAATTGTTCTACCGACTTTTAACCTGCTCCCACAACGTTCTTCAAGCCTCGCTTAGCCATCGGGCACTTTCTGTCGAAGAACTGAACGAGAATGAATGAACTAGGAACAAAGTGGGTACAATTACTAACCCTAATTGGGTTGTTCCCCTTATGGACTACCCCACTACAGGCAACATAACCTAAACATTATAACATTTTGACACACCCCCATAGGCAACGAGGGGGAGGACAAGGGGTCACAAGACCAGTCAAGAAAAGCAAAGCAAGCTCAGGGTGGATCATAAAATCACCACACGCTCTGAGCACAAGCAAATTGCCACAAGGCCAGTTCACATGCAGAGTTATATAATGGAGAACAAGTAGTACAGTGATCACAACCTAGCAGGTGTAAGCATGCAGATATATGTATATAGATCATAGTACAAGCAAAGCCACGAAGTGAGCAAGTGAGACCAAGTAGTCACAAAGCCTAAAATAGTACAGAAACGCTGATGATCACCAGGCTGAAGTTCCTTGGTGAATATATAGTAGTATTGGCCCGAGTGGCCACGTAAGAAAGACCAAGCTGACCACGCTGCTGCAACTCTCGAGCAAGGAAGTAACGCAGAGCGATGTGCTTTGTCCCGTGCTCCAGTCTGTGCTCCTGACACAAGGCAATCATGGCCTTGTTGTCTACGTACAGAACTCGAGGGGAACGAGGCCACTCTTCCAAGTCGGTCAGCTGGTAGGTGAGCCAGCGTAACTCATGTGCAGCCATGGCCCCTGCGTAGATCTCAGCCTCACAACTGGAACTGAGAACAAAAGACGAGCGGGTAGACCGCCAAGAATAAGAGCCGGAGCCAAGGCTGAAAGTGTAACCCTGTGACGCGTATGCATGTCCAGTGAGCACAACTGTACCCCATCCTTCAAGCACGAGCCCCATCCTTCAAGCACGAGCCCCATGCCGATTGGGAGACATGGCATGAAAGGCTATGCCATGTGAATTTTCCTATGCTGCAGAAGTTGGTTAAGGATGGGAGCTTGAAGGGGTTGGAGGTGAAGGGGGCAGCGAAGGAGATTGGGAGCTGCCCTACATGCCTTGAGACTAAATTCACCAAGTTCTCCTTCAGCAGCAGCACAGGACCAGCCAAGGCTCCACTTGCACTAGTGCACATGGATGTGGTGGGTCTTACGAGGGCCCCTTCTCTCTCGGGCAGCCGCTACTTCTTGACCATTGTGGACGACCACATGCGTGCGGTGTGGGTGTACCCTCTCAAGACTAAGGGGGAGGTGGCAGCAGCTGTTCTTAAGGAGTGGATGCCGAGGGCGCAAAGGGAGAGCGGACACAAAGTGAAGGTGATCCGCACTGACAATGGGGGAGAATTCATTGGCGTTGATTTTCAGGGGGTGCTGAAGAAGAAGGGGATCCAGCACCAGCTCACGGTGCCCTACAACCCTCAGCAGAACGGCGTGGCTGAGCGGTTCAACCGGACCCTGCAGGAAGGTGCTCGCACTCTCCTTGGGCGTGCAGGGCTGCCGGATCCGTTTTGGGTGAGTGCACTGCGGCAGGTCGCCCTTGTGAAGAACAGGGTGCTAGCAACTGTGGGGGACAAGCAGTGGGTCCCCTACACCAAGTGGTATGGGAGTGCACCAGCAGTCAACATGCTGAGAGCATTCGGCTGCATGGTGGTGTTTCATGTGCCTAAGGAGACGAGTGGAAAACTGGAAGCTTCTGGAAGATGGGGTGTGCACTTGGGGCTTGCTAAGGATCACAAGGGCTTGCTGATTTGGGACTTGACCAGCCAGCAGCTGACTGTGTCAAGGGATGTGAAGTTCCTTGAGTCCTTGTACTATAATGAGTGGAAGCAGCAGCAGCAGAAGCTTCCTACGACACCGCTGATCATTGAGGCCGATGAGGTGCAGCGGCCTTCGAGGCAAGTGCAGGTCACTTTCTCAGAGGAGGAGATTTCTGGGGTGACTGAGGATGGGGGAGAACCTGAGGTGGAGGAGCAGCAGCAGCAGCAGCAGCAGCAGCAGCAGCCGCAGCAGCAACAGCAAGGTGCTCCACAAGGTGCCGCACGTCCGGCTGACCGTCCTAGGAGGGATGTGCGCCCTCCTAACCGGCTGACCTATCCGAGCTTTGGCAAGCCAAAGGTGGTAAGGGCTGGGAGTGTGGCTGAGCAGTGTGATGAGGAAGAGATAGCACACTGCTACTGGGCAGCCGTCCCTGAGTTCAAGACGCTAGCTGAGGCATTGAGCGGGCCCGATGCTGAAAAGTGGAAGCAGAGTCAGAAGGAGGAGTATGAGTCTCTGCTGGAGAATGAGACTTGGGAGCTATGTAAGCTGCCTCCTAGGAAGAAGGCCATTTCTTCCAAGCTGATTTTCAGGCACAAGTACGGACCTGATGGGGCGCTGACCTGCTACAAGTCAAGGCTTGTGGCTAAGGGGTTTCAGCAGACAAAGGGGAAGGATTTTGACGAGATCTTTGCTCCTGTGGGGAAAGGCACAACACTGCGGGTGTCATTGGCAATGGCTGCAAACCGTGGATGGCGGGTGAAGAAGATGGACATTACCACCGCCTTCCTCAATTGGATAATTCTGGAGGAGTTGTACATGTTACATCGTGAGGGATTGGATGATGGGAGAGGCAGGGTGTGCAGGCTGAAGAAGGTCATTTATGGCCTGAAGCAGGCTCCTCGTGCATGGTACCACAAGCTAGAGGAGACACTGCTGGCTGGGGGGTTCAAAAAGAGTGAGTGCGACCACAGCTTGTTCCTGCTGCAAGAGAAGGAGCACTTCCTCATGCTCCTGGTGTATATGGACGACATTCTTCTCGTCTCTAAGTCGTCTGCAATGATTGAGCGAGTGGAGGAGATGCTGGAGATGCAGTTTAAGTGTTCCAAGATGGGAGATGTGAAGTACTACGTGGGGATGCATGTGGAGAGGGACCTTGACAAAGGAGTGTTGAGGTTGCACCAGAGGAAGTATTGTGAGGGGCTGGCTGAGAAGTATGGGCTGCAAGATGGAGGAAAGCCAGCCACCCCACTGCCTTCGGGGTTCACTGTTGAGCCCTGTGCCGATGAGGAGGTGGTGGGCGGGTGACAAGAAGCTGTTTCATTCCATGGTTGGGGCGCTCAACTATGCGGCCAACCACACATGGCCTGATATTGCGTTTGCAACATCCAGGCTTGCCAGTGTGGTTTCACGCCCCAGTCATGAGCAGCTAGAAGCGGCCAAGAGGTTGGTCCGCTATGTGAGCGCTACAGCATCTGTGGGTTTGGAGTAGAGTGCTGTGAGGCAAAGACAGCAGCGGGGTGCTTCTGATTTGAGCAAGGGGGAGATGCTCCTGACCTACTACACCGACGCTAGCTTCAACTCTGTGAAGACGGATGGCACCAGCATTGGAGGCTATGTGTGCTTGTTTGGAGGTGGTGCAGTGAGCTGGCGCAGCAAGAAGCAGAATGAGGTGGGGCAGTCCTCGTGTGAGACAGAGTACATGGCCCTGCATCATGGGGCAAAGGAGGTAGTGTGGCTGAGGCGTTTGTTGGAGGAGATCGGAGTGTGCCAGAAGGAGCCGACTGTGATGTTCTGTGATAATGAGTCGGCAGTGAAGTTAGCCAAGAATGCTTGCCTTCATGGGCTGACGAAGCACGTCAGGCCCAGGTGGCACTGGGTGAGGAGGCTCCTGGACAAGGAGGTGCGGCTGGAGATTGTGAAGACCCATCAGCAGGCGGCTGACATTCTCACCAAGCGCCTGGCTGAATCTGAGCATTGGAAGGGCATGAAGCTTGCTGGGATGAGTGTGCATTGAGGGTGCATGATTGAGCTATGGCATGTGGGATGATGGTAGGCAGCCAGAGGGGGAGCTTGTTATGTGATGCTATCACTTGCATTCACGTCTGTCTGCCTCCCATCACATGTTCGTGCGTTGCATGCGTGGTGTGAGCGTGTGCAAGAATTTGTGTTTGATGTGGTTTGGTATTTCTGAGTGTGTGTGAATGTTATTTGGCTTGAGCAGATATCTGAAGTGACTCCTCTGCTCAAGAGCTTTCCGTCGAGCCAAGTATCGCTTCAATCGGAGCACGAACAAGAAAGTTACGAACATTTGAAGTTCGTATGCTTTTGATATTTGGTTGTGGTGACTATGGGAAGTTGTGGGGTTGACTCCATAAGGGGTACAGACTTTTGGGGGTTGGGAAATTCGTCCTCATCACTGTAGCTGCTGCCAAGTGGTTGGGAGAAACCAAATTGGGTTGGCAAGTATGGCCAACTTGGGTGAGGTGGATTGTGGAGGTTGGGAAATGGACAAAGGTCAAAGTGGGGTTCCTATAGGGAAGGGATTTGGTGTGCTTATGGGGTTTCCTTGGTTGGGGACTCCTTGGGGACCTTCTCTCTCGTCCTCCTCATCCCCTCCCGCCTGTTTTAGTGCTACTCTAACTTTCTTGTGTGGTAATTGTGAGACTCTTGTGATTGAGTCAAGATTCTATGGCAGCATACCCCCTAGTGCGCCGATTTTTATAAGTTAGGAAATGCTTCACCTTATGGTACGATTCAAATTGGGAATTGTAGCCACGGACTAGGGCTACAAAACATCTGAGTTTCGTGAAGTTTTGACAGTGAACTTTTCGTCGATGTCGTTTCTTGTGAACTCAACGTTTCTGTCCAGAAACTAGGCCCAACGATTTTGAGAAATTTAGGCACCTAATCTTCATAGACTCTGTCCTTAGTCTCTAACATCTGCGATGTGCTCGTGACGAGGAGTGGCGCACCAACCAGCTGCGCGCACCTGCGAAGTAGGTGCTTCGTTGTCCTGCGGGTGCAACATTGTGCAGCCGACTTGCTGCAGCGTTGGCACACCGTGGACTTGCAACGTTGGCAAGCCGCAACTTTGCTCTGCTAGAGCGCGGTTGACCAAGTCGTGCTGGCACGCGGTCGACCGTGCTGCGCTGGAAGTCGACCAGCAGCCTTGCTAGGTCTGATGTAGTCTTGCATGCCAATGTTGTTGTTATCATTATGAACTATGGTTGTCATGTTTTTTTCCTACATCACAAAAAATCTGGGTTTTTTATGGGGGTTCGAAGGGGTGTACATTTCAGGTGTTTTGGTTGGCGAAGCTCCAAAACGAAATCGCGATCAATCACTGAACGAAATCGGACCGCGTTTCTTTGTTGGAGTTGGAATTCAATTTCGGGATGTCGGACATTGTCGGTGTTTTGTTGTTTGCCAAAATAGTTATCATTTTAGAATAGATTTAGTTAGCTATGAGTTCAATAAAGTTTGAGAGTGCATATATAAGCTGGCTATTTTATTACTTGATTAATGCATTACATATGATACTTATTTAGGAGATAGGTACTGTCCAGATGGAACGCCTTCACCACATGGACGTGCCGAAGCAGCGCTTCAAGCGGAATCACGGAGTACGCATACACTCCAGTCGTCCACTTGAGGCGAGTGCATCCAGTTGCAGCATCCTCCCCGCACGCATTCCAATATCTAATGTAAGCCAGCTCCTCCCTCTCTCCACGGATTTTTGTGTGGAACAGCAGCAGCAACCTTGCATACCACTCCTCTCTCCGACCGTACCTTACACCCTCTACTGCAACATCCGAGTACCACGGCCGCTCAAAATAGTCAGGCGTCGCCCGAACGAAGTGAGAAACCCTTGAGAAGCTGGCATCATCTACCGCTGGGATGGCCAACGATGCATGGGCCTGCATAACAATGGCAGTTTGTAAGCAATTGGAATAGGGGCAAGAAAAAAATGATTGTATGATCCACGAAGTACTTACTCTGATCTTGGGGATGCATCCAGCATAACGTACTAGCGCATCCTTGAGGGCAGCTTGTGCAACTGGGTGTTGCTTGGCCCACTTCCTTGCAAACCAGTTGGTGGAGGTGGGTTCTTCTGGTAACTCCACAGTGAGAAAGTAGGACTCTTTGATCAGAGTCCGTATGCCTGACTCAATGGCCTGCCAACAAACAGTAGCAAGTTTATTACATTATGCATGCATAGCATTGCAATTCAATCACTAGACAGGTTTACCTGCCGCATGGCAGTGTCCCGGCCAGTGGGATCGTCCACCAGCACAACGTCCGGAATGCGCCTAGCATGGAACTTCATAATCTGACCATCTACATTGCGCTTGTTGGACCGCCAGTAGATCCTCTTTACCAACGGTCCGTGCAAGTGCTCAAACATGTTGGTGCTGAATTCCGTGACATGACCCGCCCGGCGAATGGAGTCAATGTAGTGCGACATGAGATGGGTTTTCACAAGGCACCAGGAGGATGGCTGCTTTGGAAAAGCAGCCTGCAACTGCTCAACCAGCCTGATGGGAGTGGGAGTTGACAGCATATGCAAGGACATCAGAGTCTACTACAGCATACTGCAGCCTGCAGAGTCTTCTTGAGATCCCGCAGGGACCGCTCGGTGTGCCCCGTTGGCTGGCAACACAAGAGGTACCAGCCAAGATAGGCACGAACAGCATCCATCTGGGGCTGGCGAAGCAGGCCAGCAAAGACAAACACCATGACCTGCAAATTTCAGGGTTTATCACAGCAGGGGGGCATGAGTAGTTGGGACATGCGTGAGAAGATGAGCAAACGGGTTTCGAGGCGGAATTAATGAAAGCAGGAGAGAGGGTACTGAGATGCAGCAGGGGGTGTGTTGTAGTCTGGAATCGGCATGCCACTTCTGCATGGTGCATGCTATCGCACAAGATGATCACATGCACCATGGCTTGCACACCTGCATGACGGCCCTGTACTCATAGGCCGCGACACATGCTCCAGTCTCGAAGTAGGCGCTCTCTGGCAGGCGCAGGTGGTTCAGGCGCGTGCGGTCGCGAATGAGCGACAGGCGCCTGCGCATACACAACAGTTCAAGGGCAGGCACAAATACAGAAACATGTAAGTAGGAGGAGGAGAGTGCGGATTGGAGTGTTGTTGACAAGAGCAACAAATCTAATCCCCCAAGGCACGGACCTGTCCATCTGCTTCACGCGCCGCTTCTTCATCTTCCGCACGACAGCCAAAATGTGGCTCATCATGCCCAGGTCGCCCGGGGAACAGGTCGCTCACCTCAACCGGGTAGGTCGAGTAGGTCTTGCATGGGTCGTCCTGGCTTGATGTCAACCCTGCCGCCTCATTCACGATCCATTGCTGCTGTTCAGGCGTGCGCGGCGTGTTCCGTGCCTTTACAGCAACCAGATGCTCCTGGTGTAGCACAGGGGGTGGGATGGGATGAACAGGTAAGGGAGGTGATATTATGAGGTCCATCATGTGACATTCGGAAGGCGATGGTTCTGAAGGCACGCAGATTGCATGTTTGCTCACCTTTGCAGCATAGCAGATGCTGCACGGCATCCGCGATCCATGCGAGAGTGTGCAACTGATCTTGCCACTCTCAGGGTAGTCGCACACCCAGGCGTACAGCAGGGGCCGCACGGTTTGCCAATCACCGAAAGGGTCCCTGAGACGGAACCCGCTGCAAGGAACAGGTATTGTGGCAACAGGAACAGGGATTTCGGCTTTGTGCATCGGCGAAGAGGGACAAGGGGGACTGTTACATACAGAAACGCTGCGCATACTATGACGTTGATTGGGTGACGACATAGCAAGACGGAAATAGAGTACGGACCTTTCCATGCCATCAAGAAGCGGCTGCAGCACGGTGATGACGCATCGCTGGAAGAGCATCACCTTCTCCACGGCAGACATTGCAGAAGGGGGGATAGGAAGGAGAGCAAGTAGCGTGTGCCCGGCTTTCCCCCATCGCTTGGCCTGGGAGATGTTTGCAAGCGTCATCATTAGCGGCCACGCCTTCTTTCGGCCGTTGTTGCTCATGTGCGTCACATCCGAGTATAGGATGATACCCCCCACGACTTCGGACCATCCAAAGTGTTCCTGCAAAGCACGACAAAGAGGGAAAAGGCACACGGTCAAACACCAACAAGGTAACTTGTCGCCACGCGGTCTAAGCATGCTTCAAAGAAGCCCCCACAAACATGACACACTGAAGATGCTCCCTACACATCAGCGCATCAACGGAGGCATGCGCACTCTTCTGGTTTTGGGTGGCAACGGGGTATTTCCATACCTGAGCATCGTTCCACCACGTTCCAGTTTCTGGCGTGGTATAGCGACGCGCACCTGTGTCAGGGTCCTCATCGACACGATCCTTGAGCTTGAAGCCGGGCGCGTTGTTGGTATGCCCAAACAGTTCGGCAAACGCCTGGCGTACAGTGGCAAGAGTAGGAGAGAACCAAACCCTGGTTAGTGGCGTTGAAGGTGGGTCAGATCTCACACAAGCCTAACAGAGGCAACGTTCAACAAGCACCAAATGGATGCGGAATCAGCATTTCACAGCCACGGATCCAGATTCAACTTACCTGCACAGAGTTCTGGAAGAGAAGGCGCTGTGGCGGATGACCGTCAATCTTGAAGGTCGCCACTGACCATCCGCGATTGAGCCCGACCAAGCGCTCCATCTCGAACCGCTCCAGGTCCTTGCAGTTCCGGATCTCTGAGATCACAAGAGGCGCAAGGCCGGGCTCCACCACGAGCTGAAGCAGGCCATTGATGTCGATCTCCGCCATTCCCATTCCGCCATTTATGCGCCGCACGAAATGCAGCAGCTTCAATGCAAGCGGATTGAGGGGCGTGGCATTGCTCTGCCCAAAGATGCATGTCGGCGGTGCGGCGTGACTCTCTTCAAGGCGGCTCTCCGGATGCTCACTCGTGTTAGAGGCATGTGTTCCGGGAGGCGGTTGATGCTCACTTTCAGGAGCCCCCACGTTCACAGCCGAGGGTGTTGCGTCCCCGTCAGCTTCGGGCACGCGAGGAGGACCATTCACACCGTCGGTGTTGGACGCGTTAGACGCGGTAGGGGAAGCAGGTGCAGCGGGAGCGTCTGACAGAATGTCGTGGAAGAACAGCAGAGCGTGTAGACCGGCAGACGGTGCAGACGAGGAGGGCCTTGCCACGGCGGAAAGCCCTTGACAAGGGGTCCGCCGTGACTTATGGCCGCCATAAATCTGGGCGTTGGGGAACCATCTGTTGCAGAACTCGCATACTACGCCTGGCAAAGAGCCCATGTATTCTAGATCCGTCTAAGAGTGGTGGAATGTAGTGTGAGGAGACTAGCCAGTTTGAAGCTTGTAAACGCTTGTACTTCACGGTCAATGAAGGCTCAGACTCCAGCACGGTCATCGCCACAGTGCAAAGTGTCCACGGCGGCTTGGATCTCTGCACGCCTGGCACTTGATCATGGCGCATTAGTGAGAGACTGGCTAACGATGGTCGCGCAGCGCGGCCCTGACAAGCCTAGGTACAGACCGCCGACAGCACGGCATAGGCCTTTCCTACAAGGCGTGTCGCCCCCTGTTAGAGTGATTACAACGTGAGCAGGGCCTTATGCAGTGGTGTACGGCTAGCTTGGTCGCGGGCGTGCGTGACGAGCACGGTGAGGAGTACGTGCCTCCATATTCAAAACTTCGGTTTTTGAATCGTGTGTGAGAGTCGAGGTGGGAGAGGAAGAGAGGGAAGAGATCTGTTTGGTGTTGTGATTCTTTCGAGAGTCTCTATAGGGGGGAGATCGCGATCACGTAGGTGTGCCCAAAGTGGTGCGCACCCCCATAGCCTTAATCTAAACCAGGTAATACCATTGTACAGTTACATATAACAAATTACTTAATGTCACTCATAACGATTATACGACCATACTTTACGGCATGCTCAATACCTCCCGGCATATTGACAACGGCAGTGTTTAGAAACAACACCGTTAGTGTGGTCTGCTACCATTTGGGAAGCAACACCATTCCCCAACCGTTTCACCATGTCGCGTAAGCCACGGGCCTGAACGCTGCAACGTCGCCGCGTCTGAACAGCGATGTCGAGAACGCATCAACGCTTGTGCGTTGGGCCTGTGCTTCATACCACTCTCTCTAACCACATTGTTGAATGTCCGTGTAAGAATGGACGACAATCCAACGCCAAACCGCAACGGATTCACCATGTCGCGCAACACACAGGCCGGAACGCTGACGATCCATCACCATACGCAAACGGATTCACCATGTCGCGCAACCCGCAGGCCTGAACGCTGCATCGTCGCACAGTCTAAACATGGCTGTCGAGAACGCATCACCGCTTGTGCGTAGGGCCTGTGCTTCATACCACCCCTTCTAAGCACCTTGTTGAATGTCCGTGCAAGAATGGATGACGATCCATCACCATACGCAAACGGATTCACCATGTCGCGCAACCCGCAGGCCTGAACGCTGCATCGTCGCACAGTCTAAACATGGCTGTCGAGAACGCATCACCGCTTGTGCGTAGGGCCTGTGCTTCATACCACCCCTTCTAAGCACCTTGTTGTGTCAGATTTATATGACATAGCTACTGTAGGCTATAGTGGGGTAGCACATATGGGGTACAGTTTTCTAGGGTTTGCTTTTGTACCCAACTTTCCCTTAGTCATTCATTCCTCGTTATTTAACATGGTATAGAGCGGGTTCCCTCGTGGGAACGTTTCCTAGGGCCCACCAATCGATTTTTTTTTTTCCTGCCCGGAGCGCGCTTCGCTCCTGCCTGAGTCGCGCCCCGCGTGCCCTCCCTACCGTCGCGCCCTCTCTAGGCCCCTTACGGCCCCTTCGCGTCGCCCTTAGCGGCCCCTCTGACGGCCCCTCGTGCCGCCATTACGGCCCCTCGCGCCGCCCTTCCGGCCCCTCGCGCCGCCCTTACGGCCCCCTACGGCCCGTAGCCGCCCTTCGCGGCCCCTCGCGTCGCCCTTCACGGCCCGTCGCCGCCCTCCGCGGCCACTCGCGGCCCCTTCGCGGCCGGTCGCCGCCCTCCGCGGCCACTCGCGGCCCCTTCACGGCCGGTCGCCGCCCTCCGCGGCCCCTCGCGCCGCCCTTCACGGCCCGTCGCCGCCCTCCGCGGCCACTCCCGGCCCCTTCACGGCCGGTCGCCGCCCTCTTCGGCCCCTCATGCCGCCCTTCACGGCCCGTCCGCCGCCCTTCGCGGCCTCTCTCGGCCCGCCGTCGCCGCCTCTACAGCAGCAGCAGCTGCAGTCGCTACAGCGACCGCGGCCGCAGTCCCAGCAGCAGCAGCATCCGCCGCCCCTGCAGCAGCACCCGCCGCCACTGCAACCGCGGCCGCCGCCGTCCCTACAGGAGCGGCCGCCGCCGGCCCTGCAGCAGCAACTGCCGCCGCCGCTGCAGCAGCGGCCGCCGCCGTCCTGTGAGCAACAGCCGCCGCTGCCCCTGCAGCAGCCGAGCCGCCCGAGCCGCCGAACCGCCCGAGCCGCCCGCGCCGCCCGAGCCACCGAACCGCCCGAGCCGCCGAGCCGCCCGAGCCGCCCGAGCCGCCCGAGCCGCCCGAGCCGCCCGAGTCGCCCGAGCCGCCGAGCCACCCGAGCCGCCGAGTCGCTGAGCTGCCGACCTGCTGGTGCTGCCGAGCCGCCGAGCCGTCCGAGCCGCCCTGTCCTCTACACTCGGTCCGTCTCGCCTGCCCGGTAAGAGCAGCACCTCTACTACTGCGCTGCCCTTAGCCTACTGCTCGTGCTGCTAGTCTACTGCTGTCATGGCTACCCCCAGTGTCCTCGCTTTTGACGCTGAGGGTCGGGCCATTGACTTTGACGTCTGGGTAGATGACCTGCAGGTTTTCCTACAGTGCGATAGGGCAGACGGTCTCTCCCTCTTTGATCTCACTTCTGGTGCCTCCCCTGCCCCCGCTGCTGATGCTGACGCCACTGTTCGCTCACAGTGGGCCACACGCGATGCTGCTGCACGTCTTGCTGTGCGTCGCCACTTGCCTACCTCTAAGCGTGCGCACTTTAGCCAGTACAAGAGTGCTCACACCTTGTACGACGCTGTAGTTGCGCGCTACTCCTCCCCTGCCACTGCTGCACTGAGCCGCCTCATGCTACCGTACCTCTTCCCTGACCTTGCTGCCTTTCCCACAGTCGCTGACCTCATTACGCACCTCCGCACTGGTGACACTCGCTACCGCGCTGCGCTTCCTCCTGAGTTCTGCGCCAAGACCCCCCCCCCCATGTACATCACCCTCTACTACATAGTCACCCGGCTCCCTGACTCCCTTCGCGTAGTCAGGGACCACTTCCTCTCAGTTTGCCCCACCACTCTCACCGTTGACCTCCTCGAGAAGGCCCTCCTAGCAGCAGAGAAGAGCATAGTCGCTGTAGGAGCCTCTCGTGGTGACCCTCGCACCCCCGTCTTTGAGGGGTGTTCCCCCTCCCCCCTTTGGCCCTCTGTTGCCTGTGCTGCTGCGGCCGACCTCGTTGGTCTCGAGTCGGTCGGCGCTGCGTCTGCCCCGAGCGGGAGACGCCGCACCGGCAAGGGCAAGGGAGGCAAGGGTGCTGGAGGGGCTGGCGGGGGTGGCGGAGGTGGCGGTGGCGGCAGTGGAGGGGGTGGGGGTGGTGGTGGGAGTGGTGGCGGGGGTGGAGGTGTCGGTGGCGGCAGTGGAGGCGGAGGCGGCGGCGGCGGTGGCGGTGGGAGCGGAGGTGGCGGAGGTGGCGGCGGTGGAGGAGGCGGCGGCGGAGGAGGTGGAGCTGGTCGGGGTGGCGCTGCACAGAGGGTCGGCTCAGGTGGTGGTCAGCGCCAGCAGCAGCAGCAGCAGCGGCAGCAGCGCACTCGTGACATCCCCCCCCCTCAGCAGCTCCATGAGTGGTACGCTGCACGCCAGCGGGGTGGGGGTACTGGTCCGTGCACCTACGTCCTACGCACCGGCGACCGCGCGGGTGAGCAGTGCGGGGGTGCGCACTCCACCCAGCGCTGCTTTGGCCGCCTGACAGACGCTTGGTGTCACCAGTTCCCTGAGGCCACTGAGATCCCTCGCTGGGGCGAGCTGTCTAGGGCGGGTGTAGCTGTCTTTGACCTTGACTTTGATGCTATTCTTGCTGCCATGTATGCTGTGACTATTAGTGATGAGGGTGACTGTTACCGGTGTTTTCCGCCCGACCCGGGCATTGAGACTGCTGCTCTAGGTACTGGTGAGGCTGCTGCTCTAGGTGCTAGCGTTGCTGCTGCTCTAGGTGCTCGTGCGTCTGCTCCCTCAGGTGCTGGTGAGTCTGCTCTCTCAGGTACTGCGTCGGCTTCGGCCTCCCACACCTTCACCCTTGACTCGGGGGCTTCTCGCTCCTTCTTTCGAGACCGCACCACACTCACGCCGCTTGGCCGGCCAGTTGCAGTCTCTCTGGCAGACCCCTCTGGGGGTCCTGTCCTTGCTCACTTCTCCACTGTCCTCCCGTGTCCGGCGGCCCCCTCTGGCACCCTGTCTGGTCTTTACCTCCCCTCGTTCTCTACGAACTTGGTGAGTGGTGCTGACCTACAGGATGCGGGGGTTCACCAGTTCACTCCTGCGAGTCAGCGGGTGACCCACTGCACGGACGCTCGGACAGGCCGACACCTGGCCACGTTTACACGTCGGCCGGGGTCGAGCCTGTACACACTGACCACTGCGTCTCCTCCAGTCACTGCGTCTGGTCAGCTAGCTGCGTCGGGTCAGGTGTTTGCTGCAGCGTCCAGGTCTGGTCCTGAGTCTGCCCCCTGTTCGTGTCGCCTTCTGTCTCACGAGACTCTCCTCTGGCACCACCGCCTTGGTCACCCCTCCCTACTTCGTCTCCGAGGCATGGCCTCTCGTGTCCTTGTCTCTGGTCTTCCCCGGTCCCTCCCTCCCCTTCCTCCGGGGCCTGGCCTGTCAGAATATGTTGTTTGTGTAGCCTGCAGTGGGGTACTCAATAGTGAGTACAGCCCCTTAGGGTTTGCTATTTGTATCCTGCTGCTTGCTAGTTCAATCACTCCTTCTCAATTCTGTTCCTGCACACAATCCTAGCTCGTACTTGGCGCCTCCTTTCGTAGTACTACTGTGGCCTAGGTTACTAAGCCTAGGCCGTACTCCTACTATATCTGACATGGTATCAGAGGGCGGCATGTCTGCCGCCTTCCTGTGTATGGGCCCACCACCCGCTTCCGCTGCCGTACTGTCCGCCGCGCGCCCCGTGGTGCGCGGCGCCGAAATTAGGGTTTCTGCCCGCCGCGCGCTCGGGACGCGTGGCGGCTTACCCCTCCGTGGCGCCCGTCGTGGCGCCCGTCGTTTCTACTGCTACCGGGGGCCCGCGCGGCCTCACCTCCCGTCGCCCGTCGTGGCGACCACGGGGGGCTCGCGCGCGGTCCCCTCCCGTCGTCCGTCGTGGCGACCACGGGGGCCCGCGCGGCCTCCCCTCCCGTCGTCCGTCGTGGCGACCACGGGGGCCCGCGCGGCCTCCCCTCCCGTCGTCCGTCGTGGCGACCACGGGGGCCCGCGCGGCCTCCCCTCCCGTCGTCCGTCGTGGCGACCAAGGGGGCCCGCGCGCGGTCCCCTCTCGTCGCTCGTCGTGGCGACCACGGGGGCCGCGCGGCCTCCCCTTCCCGTCGCCCGTCGTGGCGCTCCGGGGGGGCCCGCGCGGCGCCCTTTTCGTCGCCCGTCGTGGCGACCACGGGGGCCGCGCGGCCTCCCCTTCCCGTCGCCCGTCGTGGCGCTCCGGGGGGGCCCGTGCGGCGCCCTTCCCGTCGCCCGTCGCGGCGGCTCTGGGGGCCCGCGCGGCGCCCTTCCCGTCGCCCGTCGCGGCGGCCCTGGGGGGGCCGCGCGGCTCCCTTTCTCGTCGGCCGTCGGGGCGCCCTGGGGGCCGCGTTCTTCCCCCCCCGTCCTCCTACCTTCACCTGCAGCGGCCGCCCCTGGAGCCGCCCCTGGAGCAGCCCGCACCTGCAGCAGCCGCCCCTGGAGCAGCCCGTGCCTGCAGCAGCCGCCCCTGGAGCAGCCCGCACCTGCAGCAGCCGCCCCTGGAGCAGCCCGCACCTGCAGCAGCCCGCGGCCCGTCCCTGCAGCCCACCCCCCCCCCCCCCCCCCCCCCGTGCTGCCCATTGCTCCCAATCCGCCGTACGTTCCGCGGTGGTGGGGGTGTGGGGTGGCGAGCATGGGGGTGACCGGTGTGGGTAACCTGCAGCTCCTCCTCCTCCTCCGTCTCCCACTACTGCAGCTGCCGCTGAGGGGGGTGGGTGTGTGGGAGCCGAGGGTTTAGGGTTTAAGGGGGGTGCCGTGGGAGTGGAGCTAGGGTTTCAGCAGGGGGTGTGTGAGAGGGGTGTGGGACGGTCGGGGGAGGTTGAGTGGAGGCTGCTGTCTTGTCGTCCGCAGCACCTGTAGTCCGGGGCGCACTGTCCTGGTAGCTCAGAGAGCCTGCTGCACCTGTTGCCCGTGGGTCCGTTGCTCCTGCCGCTCGTCGCAG
Source organism: Closterium sp. Naga37s-1 (assembly GCA_947471745.1). Taxonomy (NCBI): domain Eukaryota; kingdom Viridiplantae; phylum Streptophyta; class Zygnematophyceae; order Desmidiales; family Closteriaceae; genus Closterium; species Closterium sp. Naga37s-1. Next base: position 548,552 of record CANJKZ010000325.1, on the reverse strand, counting down.
CCGCAGAGCCTGTTACTCCTGTATTCCGGGACGCACTGTCTCGGTAGCCACTGAGAGCCTGCTGCACCAGTCGCCCGTGGGTCCGTTGCTTCTGCCGCTCGTCGTAGCCGCAGAGCCAGTTACTCCAGTATTCCGGGGCGCTCTGTCTCGGTAGCCACTGTGTCAGCCGCCACTGTGTCAGCCGCTTCTGTTGCCCGTGTGTCTGCAGCTTCAGTCGTCGCCTCCCATCTTCTCTTCTTTCATAGTCCCTCCTCCTCCTCACTTGCCCTCTGTGATAGCCTCTAGCTTTGCTGATAATTATGAACTATTGCTATGACTGCTCATTGTGCTGATTACACCCCACTTTGGCTATGGGGGTGTGTCAGAATATGTTGTTTGTGTAGCCTGCAGTGGGGTACTCAATAGTGAGTACAGCCCCTTAGGGTTTGCTATTTGTATCCTGCTGCTTGCTAGTTCAATCACTCCTTCTCAATTCTGTTCCTGCACACAATCCTAGCTCGTACTTGGCGCCTCCTTTCGTAGTACTACTGTGGCCTAGGCTACTAAGCCTAGGCCGTACTCCTACTATATCTGACATGGCCCTACCTGCGTCCCCTGTGTCGAGGGGCGGCAGCGGGCTGCCCCTCACTCCTCCCAGTTTCCTCCGACAGAGGCCCCGCTGCAGACGCTTCACATGGACGTGTGGGGCCCGGCCCGCGTCCGTGGACAGGGTCACGAGCGCTACTTCCTGCTGGTGGTTGACGACTACTCGCGTTACACCACAGTCTTCCCCTTGCGCAGCAAGGGTGATGTCACTGAGGTGTTGATCGACTGGATCCGCGCAGCTCGTCTTCAGCTCAGGCAGAGCTTCGGCTCGGACTTTCCTGTTCTGCGTCTGCACTCTGACAGAGGTGGAGAGTTCTCCTCTGGCCTTCTGCGAGCCTACTGTCGTGCACGAGGCATCCGCCAGACCTTCACGCTTCCGGACTCTCCACAGCAAAATGGGATTGCTGAGCGCCGCATTGGCATGGTCATGGACGTCGCCCGTACATCCATGATGCATGCGGCTGCCCCCCATTTTCTGTGGCCGTTTGCGGTTCGGTACGCGGCGCATCAGATCAACCTTCACCCCAGGATCTCCATGCCGGAGACCTCCCCAGCTTTGCTGTGGACGGGGAAGGTTGGCGATGCGTCTGCGTTCCGTGTCTGGGGATCTCGGGCGTTTGTCCGCGACTTGTCTGCGGACAAGCTGTCCCCTCGTGCTGCTCCTTGCGTCTTCCTTGGCTTCCCCCCTGACGCGCCAGGGTGGCAGTTCTACCACCCCACCTCTCGCCGTGTTCTGTCCTCCCAGGACGTCACGTTTGACGAGTCGGTCCCCTACTACCGCCTCTTCCCCTACCGCACTCCGTCCCTCCCCCCGCCACCGCTCTTCCTTGTGCCAGGTCCCCCCCCGGTAGACCCCCTCCCCCCTCAGGGTCCTGCCCCTTCAGGTGTGTCCCAGGTAGACGCAGTCGAGCCTGTCGAGGTTACTGGTGACTCTGGTGCTGCTGAGGGTGCTGAGCCTGGGGGTGCTGACTCTGGGGGTGCTGAGCGTGTGGGTGCTACGTCTGGGGGTGCTGAGCCTGAGGGTGCTACTACTGGGGGTCCTGAGCCTGGGGGTGCTGAGCCTGGGGGTGCTACTACTGCGGGTGCTGAGCCTGGGGGTGCTGAGCCTGGGGGTGCTACGCCTGGGAGTGCTGAGCCTTGGGGTGCTACGCCTGGAGGTGCTGAGCCTGGGGGTGCGGAGCCTGAGGGAGCTGGGCCTGCTCGTGTGGCGTCTGGCGGTGCTGAGCCTGGAGGTTCTCCGGGTGCTTCGTCTCGGCGGGAGCCACTCTCTCCACAGGAGCTGCGCGAGTGGTTTGCCCGGCGCTGGAGGCGTGCTGCTGGAGCTGGAGGTTCTTCGGCTGCTGAGGGTACTGGTGCCGCGGGTCCCGGAGGTGCTCGTACTGGGAGTACTGGAGCTGCTGGGCCTGCGGGTACGACTGGAGTTGGAGCTGCTGAGGGTGTTGGCGCTGAGGCTACTGCTGTCGGTCCTGGAGGCGGTCCTGCTGGGGGTGCTACTGGTGCTGCTGGAGGTACTGGAGCTGGAGGTGCTGCTGGCGCTGGTGCTGCCGCTGGGGGTACTGGTGCTGTCCCTGTTGTGTCTGGAGTCGCCGCGCGGCCTCGGCCGTACTTCGTTCCACTCCTTCAGCAGGTTCTTGGTCTCCCGCCTTCTACTGGTCCTCCTCCTCCTCCCTTAGAGTGTCCACAGCCTGTCCCGTCACAGTTACAGTTACAGCCGGCCTCCCCACTGCCCGCTCCTTCTCTCTACACTGGTCCTACTGGAGGTCTTGCTGAGCGCCGTGAGCCTGCGTCTCGCCCTGCGTCGCCTGTCTGTGCTGCTCGCACTAGTGGTCGTGGTTCGCGTCAGCGTCCTCCTCCTGTCCCTGGCACGCACCGGATGTCTCTGCGTCCGTCCACTGCTCCTCTGCGTGCCCCTTTGCCTTCTCCTCCTGAGTCCTCTCTTCCTGCTCTTCCTGATCCGGAGTCGGACTCTCTTCGTGCTGCCAGTCCTACTGTCACGCGTCTCCTTGCTACTGTTGTCACTGACCCTTCCTTTGAGTCCACTGCTGCGTCTGCACTAGTTACTGAGCTCGTCGACTTTGCTGCTCGCTGTCGTCTAGACTACACTGCTAGTCTTGTTGCTGAGTCTGAGTCTGTCTGTCCTCCGTCCGTCGGGGGTGAGTGTGCCCTTGGCACGGACGTCCTTGAGGACAGGCAGGAGGAGTTCCAGTGTTTGGCTGCTGCTTCACCTCATCTCGTGTCCGTACTGCTTACCCCTGAGGGAGACCCGGATGCACTTGACATCCCGACTCCGCGCTCTTACGCGGAGGCGATAGAGGGTCTCTACTCCTCTCAGTGGCAGGCAGCTATGGACGCAGAGAGGGCTTCCTGGAAGTCCACAGGCACCTACGTTGACGAGGTTCCCCCGCCTGGGGCGAACATCGACAGTGGCATGTGGATTTTCAGGGTGAAGCGGCCGCCGGGTTCTCCGCCTGTCTTCAAGGCGCGTTACGTGGCTCGTGGCTTCAGTCAGCGGCAGGGAGTTGACTACTTTCAGACCTTCTCTCCCACCCCGAAGATGACCACTCTTCGGGTACTGCTGCACATAGCTGCTCACCGCGACTACGAGCTGCACTCTCTTGACTTCAGCACTGCTTTCTTGCAGGGCAGCCTGCACGAGGAGATCTGGCTGCGTCGCCCACCTGGCTTCACTGGGTCCTTTCCTCTTGGCACCCAGTGGAGCCTCCGGCGGCCAGTCTACGGTCTCCGCCAGGCACCGCATGAGTGGCACGACACACTGAGGACTACAATTGCGGCTCTTGGGTTTGCTCCCTCTACTGCCGACCCGTCGCTGTTTCTGCGCACCGACACTTCTTTGCCGCCGTTCTACATCCTCGTGTACGTCGACGACTTGGTCTTCGCCACAGTTGACACTGCTAGACTCGCCCACGTGAAGTCCGAGCTGCAGAAGAGATACACGTGCACAGACCTGGGTGAACTGCGCAGCTACCTTGGCTTGCAGATCACCCGGGACAGAGCACGCCGCACCATTACCCTGACTCAGTCACACATGGTGCAGCAGGTCCTTCAGCGCTTCGGCTTCACGTACTCCTCGCCTCTGGCCACTCCTCTGCCTACTCGCCACTCGCTCTCAGCTCTGCCTTCGGATGAGTCCGTAGAGTCGAGTGGCCCGTACCCAGAGCTTGTTGGCTGCCTCATGTACCTGATGACCTGCACACGACCTGACCTCGCATACCCTCTTAGCATTCTCGCACGCTATGTTGCTCCTGGGAGACACAGACCGGAGCACATGGCTGCAGCGAAGAGGGTGTTGCGTTACTTGTGCAGTACGTCGGGCATGGGGCTTGTGCTTGGAGGGCAGAGTCCAGTGGTCCTCACTGGGCACGCAGACGCTTCTTGGGCTGACGACCAGGCTACGCAGCGGTCGTCACAGGGTTACACCTTCAGCCTTGGTTCCGGCTCTGTTTCGTGGCGGGCTACCCGCTCGTCTTCTGTTCTCGGCTCCAGTTGTGAGGCTGAGATCTACGCCGGTGCCATGGCTGCATAGGAGCTTCGCTGGCTCACCTACCTGCTGACTGACCTCGGAGAGCCGCCTCATTCTCCTCCAGTGCTGTACGTAGACAACAAGGCCATGCTGGCCTTGTGTCGAGAGCAGAGACTGGAGCACAGAACGAAGCACATTGCTCTCCGCTACTTCCTTGCTCGTGAGCTACAGCAGCGTGGTCAGCTGCGGCTTGCGTACGTGGCCTCTGAGGCCAACACTGCTGATATCTTCACCAAGGCACTCCCGCCTTGTGATCATCAGCGCTTCTGTACTCAGCTGGGTCTTGTGCCTACCTTGCCTCACTTGCTCACCCCTTGACCTTGTTTGTAATGTTGCATATATATATACACCTGCTCTTGCTTGTCTAGCCTTATATATATATGCAATCCTGCATGTGAACTGGCCTTGTGGCCTTGAACTTGTGCTCGGAATGTGTGGTGACTTTGTGATCCACCCTGAGCTTGCTTTGCTTTGCTTGACTGGTCTTGTGACCCCTTGTTCTCCCCCACTTTGCCTATGGGGGTGTGTCAGATTTATATGACATAGCTACTGTAGGCTATAGTGGGGTAGCACATATGGGGTACAGTTTTCTAGGGTTTGCTTTTGTACCCAACTTTCCCTTAGTCATTCATTCCTCGTTATTTAACATGTTGAATGTCCGTGCAAGAATGGATGACGATCCATCACCATACGCAAACGGATTCACCATGTCGCGCAACCCGCAGGCCTGAACGCTGCATCGTCGCACAGTCTAAACATGGCTGTCGAGAACGCATCACCGCTTGTGCGTAGGGCCTGTGCTTCATACCACCCCTTCTAAGCACCTTGTTGAATGTCCGTGCAAGAATGGATGACGATCCATCACCATACGCAAACGGATTCACCATGTCGCGCAACCCGCTGGCCTGAACACTGCATCGTCGCACAGTCTAAACATGGCTGTCGAGAACGCATCACCGCTTGTGCGTAGGGCCTGTGCTTCATACCACCCCTTCTAAGCACCTTGTTGAATGTCCGTGCAAGAATGGATGACGATCCATCACCATACGCAAACGGATTCACCATGTCGCGCAACCCGCAGGCCTGAACACTGCATCGTCTCACAGTCTAAACATGGCTGTCGAGAACGCATCACCGCTTGTGCGTAGGGCCTGTGCTTCATACCACCCCTTCTAAGCACCTTGTTGAATGTCCGTGCAAGAATGGATGACGATCCATCACCATACCACAAATGATTCTCGTTTGTTACTATTGATCATCGTGTTAGATTGTCGTCAGCTATCGATAAACCGATGTGGCAAAGCCTAAAAGTGCGCAGTACATCTGTCACAAGTAATACTTCTAGACGGTCGTTATGTGTGTGACGCGAGAATCACCGATTAACTTACCCCAACCGCATACTAAACCATTTGCAACTAAGTGTTTGATGAAATCTATTGTTGTATGTTTGAATTTGATTTAGCTGCTATGTGCAACACTGTGCGTTCGCGACAACACTGTACTTTGCAGGGATTTTACTAATTTCGCACTTTTGGTTTCACAACCGTTGTACCCTTTGTAGTGATTGATGCGTTGGCAACCGTGATTGGCCGACGCATCTCAAACAATTCCCCCCGCAACACAATCACCAGCCAAGAGGTACTTCAGCCAATGAGCGGCTGAGATCGAGCGGTAGGTGGGTTTATGCTAGAGTGGCTACACGTACACCGTCTGATATAGCCTGATAGGGTTACAGTAATCTCTCTACTAGTCTCGCAACCCACCCCAACCACCCTCGTGCCCCACCCACCTGCTTCCGTCACTCCCTAGTCCAACACTTTGACGCTGCTCGCTGTTTGACACACGCCTCTCCAGAGCGGCCATAGCTCTCTGCTTAGTGGCTACTAGTTCAGTTTTAGATGAAGCGGCGGTTTTCGGATACAGATAACAGTGATCGACCGTCGATAATCCCATCGTGGGATTCAGTTGCAGTACCCCTTCGAAACCAGCACAACCCTTCCGCGCGATGTGCTAATTTGCTTTCCTACAACAACCATGACACGTGCAACACGAAACCAAGCAATGGTGGAGGAACAAGCCGGCCGCCGCGCGACAAGGAGGACGTCTCAACAGATAGATAGGGAGAGCGGTGGCGGCGCTAAAAAAACTAAAGCGTCCGTCGCGCGTGGCATTGGGCAGAAAAAAGCGGCGGCAAAAAAGGTCGAGCGCGGTCAAGAGGAGTCCGGCAAGAAAGCGGAAGACAAGGGGCCTAAACCAACGCCACGCAAGCGTGTTTCTACAGTGCGCAAAGAAGCGGATGTTGCCTCTGCTGGAACCGAGCCCGGTCCGAGTAACGACGGCACCACTGGCGGCAACGAAGATCCGGGGCGAGGGAGCGCGAGTCTTGCAGTCCCGTCGGCGGAGATAGAGGGATCGGCGACAGGGGGAAACCATGGAGGCGATCCCCGCGCCGAGCATGCCGCAACCAAGGAGTCCGAGGCGGCGGCATCGCAACACCATCTGACGCTGCTCCAGCCGACCGTGGTCGAAGCTTCTGCAGCCGTGCAGGATAAGGACAAGGTGGGGGAGCACGAGTCAGAGGGGCAGGTCGGTGGCTCTCCTCCTTCTGGTGGACGGGGGAGGCGTAGGCAGAGGAGGAGCGATGGGGAGGACGATTATGACACCGCCGTGACCGGGGACCTCACCACGCGGGCGAAGAGGCGGCAGACGACAGGTAGTGCTGACGACGCCGGAGGCGCGGAAGTTGGGACAACGCGAGGCGCCAAGGAAGCTAGTGGCAAGGCCCTACTGCAGTACCTTCACCTTGAGCAGCAGAAATGGGAGGTTTTGGTTTCTGATGAGGCTCGCAAACGTGATGACAGGCGGAGAACCCGGCGGCCGCTTCACCCTGAAAATCCACATTCCATCGACTATGTTCGCCCCAGGAGGGGGAACTGCGTCGATGTAAGTGCCTGTGGACTTCCAGGATATCATCTCTGCGTCCAAAGCTGTTTGCCACTGAGAGGAGTAGGGACCCGTGATTGCCTCGGGTGCAAGCAGCATGGACACGAGATGAGGTACAGCAGCTGCAAGACACTCAAAGTCCTCCTGCCTGTCCTCAAGGACGTCCGTGCCAAGAGCACACTCACCCCCGACGGACGGAGGACAGTCAGACACTGACTTAGCAACAAGACTAGCAGCATAGTCAAGGCGATACGCAGTAGCAAAGCCAACAAGCTTAGTGACTAGGGCAGACGCAGCAGAGGACTCAAACGAAGGGTTAGTGATAACAGTGGCTAGGAGACGCGTGACAGTGGGGCTGGCAGCACGAACCAAGTCATACTCAGGGTCCAGACCGTCACGAAGGGAGGACGCCGGAGGAGACGGCAGGGGAACTCGCAGTGGAACAGAGGAAGGACGAAGTGCCATAGTGTGAGTGCCGCGGACAGGAAGAGGACGCGGACGAGGAACACGACGACTAGTGCGAACAGCGCGAACAAGCGAGACAGGACGAGACGCAGGCTCACGACGCTCAATAAAAGAGTCTGTCTGCTCAGTGTAAGGAGAAGGAGCAAGCAGTGGGGAGTCTGGCTGTAACTATGGCTGCGACTGGTCAGGCGGTGGACACAGTAGAGGTGGAGTTAGTCCAGTAGAAGATGGGAGACTAAGGACCTGGCGAAGCAGTGGAACGAAGTACGGTCGCCGCCGCACAATGCCTCCTGCACCAGCACCGACAGCTCCAGCACCCCCAGTGCCAGAACCTCCAGCTCCAGGGTCTCCAGCCCCAGCGCCTGCAGCTACAGGTTCTCCAGCTCCAACGCCTCCAGCTCCAGGGTCTCCAGCTCCAGCGCCTGCAGCACCACCAGCTCCAGCAGCTCCAGTACCTCCAGTACTAGCACCTTCGGGACTAGCACCTCCAAGACCAGCAGCTCCAGCACCTCCCGTACCTCCAGCTCCAGCACCTCCAGCTCCAGGGTCTCTAGATCCAGCGCCTGTAGCACCACCAGCTCCAGCAGCTCCAGTACCTCCAGCTCCAGTGCCTCCAGCGGCAGGCCCCCCAGCTCCAGCAACGCCACTCTGAAGGCGAGTGCGCCGAGCAAACCACTCGCGCAGCTCCGGTGGAGAGAGAGGCTCCCGCCGTGACAAGGCACCCGTAGGACCTCCACCAGACACACTACCTCCAGGCTCGGCATCCCCAGATTCAGTACCCCCAGGCTCCACACCCTCAGGCTCAGCACCCCCAAACTCCGCACGCTCAGGCTCAGCACCCCCAGGCTCTGCACCCTCAGACTCAGCAACCCCACGCTCAGCACCTCTAGGCTCCGTACGCTCAGGCTCAACACCCCCAGACGCAGCACCCCTAGCAGCACCACCCCCAGCAGCACCAGAGTCAACAGCGACCTCGACAGGCTCAGCCAAGGGGAGTGGGTCTACCTGAGACACACCTGAGGGAGCAGGACCCTGAGGGGGGAGGGGGTCTACCGGAGGGGGACCTGGTGCGAGGAAGAGCGGCGGGGGGGGGAGAGGGGCAGTGCGGTAGGGGACGAGACGATAAAAGGGAATTGACTCGTCAAACGTGACGTCCTGAGAGGGCAGGACACGGCGCGTGGTGGGGTGGTAAAACTGCCAGCCAGGCACGTCAGGGGGAAAGCCAAGAAAGACACAGAGAATGGCGCGGGAGGAGAGCTTGTCCGCGGAGGTATCGCGGACAAAGGCACGAGAGCCCCGGACCCGAAACACCGACGCATCGCCAACCTTCCCCGTTCGACGCAGTGTAGGCGAGGTCTCCTGCAAGGAGACACGGGGTCAGAGGTTGAGCTGATGCGCATCGTACCAGACTGCAAACGGCCACAGAAAATGGGGAGCAGCCGCATGGATCATGGAGGCACGAGCGACCTCCATGACTAAGCCAATGTGGCGCTCAGCAACCCCATTTTGTTGCGGAGAGGCCAGAAGCATGAACGACTGGCGAATGCCCTCCCCACAACAAAAGTCCCACAAGAGGTTGGAGGCAAACTCACCACCTCTGTCAGAGTGCAGACGCAGGACAGGAAGGTCCTCGGGGAACCGCTCGCGAATCTGGAGACGGATAGCGCGGATCCAAGGGATCAAAACACCAGGGACCTCCCCCTTGCTGCGCAAGGGGAAGACCGTGGTGTAACGCGAGTAGTCGTCAACAACCAGCAGAAAGTACCGCTTGCGGCCCTGTCCATGGACGCGGGCAGGGCCCCACACGTCCATGTGAAGAGACCGCAGGGGAGCAGTCGTCAGGGGAAACAAGGAGGAGTGAGGAGCGGCGCGCTGCCGCCCCTCGACACAGGGAAGGCAGGGAGGGGCAGGCGAGGGTGGGAGGGGAGGCAGAGACCTGGTAAGACCAGAGACAAGGAGGCGGGAGTGCATGCCAGGGAGGCATGGCTTGGGAGGGGTGACCAAGGCGGTGGTGCCAAAGGAGAGTCTGGTGCAACAAGAGGCAACATGAGCAGGGGGCTGCTACCGGACCTGACGCAGACACCTAACCAGACGCATCTACCTGAGTAGGCTCAGTAGTCAGTGTGTACAGGCTGGACCCTGGCCGACGGGTGAACGAGGGGAGGTGAAGACCTGAGAGTGAGCCGGACGGAACGGCTGGACACGGGAGAACAGTGGAGGAATGGGCAAGAGCTGGGCCCCCTGAGGGGTCAGCCAGTCTGACTGCAACAGGTGCAGGGAGTGGTGTGACTATGGTACTGTCGCGAAAGATGCAGCGAGAAGCACCTGAGTCAAGCGTGAAGTTGTGCAAGGCCTCAGCAGGCGCAGTACCAGGGAGAGCAGACTCACGAGCACCTAAAGCAGCAGCCTCTATACCTGGGTCGGGCAGCACACACAGGTAACAGTCACCCTCAGCACTAACGGTCAAAGCATACATGGCAGCAATGATATCCACACCCTGCCTAAGCAGCTCTAGCCAGTAGGGGAGCTCAGTCGCGTCGGGAAACTCTGCGCGCCAGGCGTCGTCAAGACGGGAGAAGCAGCGGGACTGTATGTGACCAGCCTTCCCGCATGTCTGACCAGCACGGTCACCTGTGCGAATAACATACTGGCAGCGAACACTACCCCCAGACGCCCCACGCTGAGCAAACCACTCACGAAGCTCCTAGGGCGTAGGGGTCTCACGCTGACGCTGCTGCCTCTGACCACCGCCAGAACCTCCCCTCTGACCAATTCCACCCCGACCGCCACCACTACCGCCGTCACCACTCCCACCGTCGCCACCGCCGCCGCCACCAACGCCTCCACTCCCACCACCACTCCCTCCGCCACCACCGCCACCTCCACCGCCTCCACCGCCCCCACCGCCGCCTCCTCCGCTGCCACCCCCACCACCCTTGCCTCCCTTGCCCCTGCCGCTGCAGCGCCTTCCACTAGGAGCAGACGCAGCCCCGACCTCCTCAGCACAAAGGAAGTCAACAGCAGCAGCAGAAGCGAAAGAGGGGACAAGGGGGGAGGGGGAACACCCCTCAAAGAAGGGAGTGCGATGAGTGCCACGAGCAGCACCTACAGCGACTATGCTAGTCTCAGTTGCAAGGAGGTGCTTCTCAAGCAGGTCGACGGTGAGGTCCGTGGGGTCCATGGCGAGAAGGAGGTCCCTGACTGCGCTAAGAGAGTCAGGAAGGCGGGTGGCGATGAAGTAGAGAGTGATGTACATGGGGGGGGGGGGGGGGGGTTCTTGTCTAGAAACTTGGTGGAAAGCGCGGCGCGGTAGCGAGTGTCACAAGTGCGAAGGTGGGTGAGGAGGTCGTCAACTGTGGCAAAGGCTAGGGCAGTATAAGGCGGACGAGTGCAGCAGTGGTTGGGGAGGAGTAACGAGCGACTACATCGTCGTCCTGGGCTTTAGCAGTCTTGTGCTGGCCAAAGTGAGCGCGTTCGGCTAACGGTAAGTGGTTGCGAACGGCTAGGCGAGCAGCATCGTCACGGGTAAGCCACTGTGAGCAAGTCGCACTGTCAGTTGTGTCGGGAGGGGCGAGAGAGGCTCCAGACGTGTGGTCAAACAACAAAACGCTGTCTCTAGAGTCGCTCAGGGGTACAGCTGTAAGTCATCGAGCCACGTATCGAACTGGATCGGACGGCTCTCAGGATCAAAGGTGAGAACACTAAGAGAAGCCATAGCTTGCAAAGCGGAATGACGCGTGACCAGCAGGGCAGCACGCAGGCAAGGACGGCGCGGTGGGCAGGGTGGCGCGAAAGCGCTAGGGAAGCACGCAGGGCAGAGCGGTGCAGCGCACGGCTAGGGAAGAGTGGCGCGCGGCCAGGGCAGGGCAGGGCGGCGGCCAGTAGGGCGGCGCGCGGGCAGGGCAGGGCGGCACGGCAGCCAGCAGGGCGGCGCTGAGGCAGGGCAGGGCGGCGCGGCGGCCAGCAGGGTGACGCACGGGCAGGGCAGGGTGGCGCGGCGGCCAGCAGGGCAGCGTACGGGCAGGAAAGGGCAGCGCGCGTTAGGGAAGGGCAGCGCACGGCAGTGTAGGGCGGCGCCCGGGCTCCAAAGGGCGGCACGCGGGCTGCAGATGGCGGCGCACGGGCTGCAGAGGCCGGCGCGCAGGCTGCAGAGGGCGGCGCGCGGGCTGCAAAGGGCAGCGTGCGGGCTGCAATGGGCGGCGCACGAGCTGCAGAGGGCGGCGCGCAGGTGGCAATGGGCGGCGCGCGGCCAGCAGGGCGGCGCGCAGGCAGTAAAGGGCGGCGCGCGGGTAGGAAACGGCGGCGCGCGGGCAGGGCAGTGCAGCGCGCTGCCAGCAGGGCAGCGCGACAGGCACGGCAGGGCAGCGCGCGGCCAGCAGGGCGGTGCGACTGTCACGGCAGCGCGACTGGTGGGGTAGGGTGCTACGGGAAGCTAACGAATCGGTGGGCCCTAGGAAAAAAATCGGTCCTGGAACGGGACCTGCTCTGATACCATGTCGAAGAACTGAACGAGAATGAATGAACTAGGGACAAAGTGGGTACAAGTATTTACCCTAATTGGGTTGTACCCCTTATGGGCAACCGCACTACAGCCTACAAAGCCTAAACATTATGACAGTTTGACACTTTCATCTCGTGTGTCCCAGCGGCCTGCACCACACTCCTTCGAAAATGGCAGGGTGTTACATTGAACACCGGTTCATCGTGGGTTGTTGGGGCTGTCCCCGAAAACGGCTTACGGAATAGGGAAACCAATCTCAATACTGTCAAACAGCTGTCAACGGTACTAGGCACACAGCGTCGAGGGGGTGCTCTCCGAGGTGTTCGTTCTCGAATTTTTCCCGCCACCGCCCCAGTTCTGCTAAGTGCGATTTAGCCATGCTGTTTTTTTTGTTGGAGCCCGTAAGTATTCGTAGGTCTGAAGTCGTCTGTCCACATGCACTCCTGCCGAATCGTCGACGACTCGCGCGCCAGTATGGTAAACATCGCACTTATCCAGTCTGACAGGACAATACTTAAACCCCACGTAGATCGGGCAGCCCGAGCGTCTACCTCTCCCAATCGTCGGATTATCTTACGCAAAATCCCATTTGCGCCTTGCGAGTCCTTCAAGCTACCGTTTTTTTTTTTCTCAGTAAACACCGCACTTATCCGGTCTGATGGGACAATACTTAAACCTTACGTAGATCGGGCAGCCCGAGCGTCTACCTCTCCCAATCATTGGATTATCTTACGCAAAATTCCATTCGCGCCTTGCGAGTTCTTCCAACTACCGTTTTATATTTCTCAGCAGAATCTTCGAAATTCTCGTGCACGCTGATGCAGTTCCGTTGTCACCAAGTGCAAAAAGATGTTGCGAGAATCTCGCGTGCAAGTTGACGACAAGCCACCGACGTCATCTGCCGCATAGGACGACTTTCAAGTTTCTGCACACGTGTTCACGCAGGTCCGATGACACCAGCTGCCACAAAAATAACTTCCAAAATCGTAAAAAACTCAGCGAGTTTAAATCACATCATAACGTCGCGACAGAAAGTGCTGTCCGTTTCCCAGGGGGAGGGAGGTTACGGTCGATCGCGATCGTCGAAGGCAAGAATCTGGCGGTACGAGAGAGCTCGCGATAAATTCATGGCCGCGAAGACAAACTAACACGTTCTCTTGGCCGGCCGTCGTGCAGCTCATGGACCCCAGGACATCCTTCCTCGTCCCGTCCCCCCACTACGAGGGGTAATACACTTTATTTAGCAGGGTATGCTAGGAAAGTAACTTTGATACAAGGTGTTATGAATGAAGTTATAGAGTGCGCGGATTAAACGAATAAAGAAACTTGGAGACGATCAAATAAGAGTGACGGGGTTGAATAGGGGTATTCATAGCAAGGTGGGGACGTCGGGGGAAGATGGGTCAAAAGGGTTGCGATTGGTGAGGGGGCAGCTTGGGAGTGGTTTGGTGCGGGATTGTAGACCAAACCAAACTAACGCGTGGCCCTCGGGATGCCCTCGCTAAGGTCATGCTACAGTAAGCAATTCTAATGCCTTACACTCTCCCACCTTCTAAATATGAACTCCTTGTATCTAGAAGAGTGCTACAATAACGAGAATGCCATAGATATTTTGTTCAGCTGAATCCAACGGCTGGTGTGGTTTTGACAAACTGAATTGAAGGTTGAAATGTGGACAGTTGATGGAGCAGTTGTAGATTTGACGGCTGAAACCAAAACCAACTAAAGGTTGGAATGTAGGTCGTTGATGTAATAGTGTGTCGATCAAACAGCTGAAGTGGATGCGAATCTGGAGGAAACGTGGTGACGCGGTGTTTTGACGCGATTGATCAAGAACTGTACAAATCAATGAACCGATCGTGGTCGTCCTTCGTGCTGTTGAAAACTGACGAAGCTGAAAATCTGCCAAGGAAAAGCAGTGCAGCCGCACTTCTCCCCCCTTTCAAGAAAATCGTCCGTAAAAGCTTTTCAGCTCCGCGAGTAGGGAACAGGACACCAGGTGTTAAGCGCCCATAAAATTATCAAGGGCGAACCCGAAGAGATACCCCATAAACCACGAGGAAATATTTCCAGTACTCAAAATATCCGCGGTGTTGCACATGTTTAGCCAAATGCTGAGCTTCTCCCACAAAATTGTCGGCGCTCCTCGAAGTAAAATGGTAAGTTTTCGCGTAAATGTTGCGGAGATAGCTACTACAACGGGAGCTAGACTACAGGCTAGGCACGGGTGCTCGTGTGATCTCTGGATTTGTTGTTCCTTAGTCGTTTTCTTAGTGCACACACTGCTTGCTAGTTCACGGGGCAATTTGGCAAGAGATTCACTAGAGAAAGTTGACAACAATGGCACAATCAGGTTGGCAAGACAAGACTACATCAGAGCTAGCATTCAGGTCGGTCGACTGCCAGCGCAGCACGGTCAACCGCGTTCCAGCATGACTTGGTCGACCGCGCTCTAGCAGTGCAAAGTCGACGGCGTGCCAACGCTGAAGGTTGACGGCGTGCCAGTGTTGCTCCCGCAGAATAGCAGCGCACCACCTTCGCAGGTGCTCGCAGATGATTGGCGTGCTAAGCCTCGTCACCTGCACAACGCATACACCAGGTCGTCCTCGTGCTGACCAGTATACCTGATCCGCCACGTCGACCTCGGGATACCACCACCGAGGTCGGTCTCGCCAACATCGCTTGGGCGACCGTCGTACTCTTCCGCAGAGCTTCGTCACCCAGGTAACCTGGTCGACCAGGCAACCACGTCGACCGGCTGCTCCTGTATGTGCCTGTCGACCTCCCAAGTCGACGACCACTCCAAGTCGACCTCACCAGGTCAACCACACCCTTGGTCGACCAGTTCCAGGTCGACGTCACTCCTGGTCGACCAGCTCCACGTCGACCATCGCAGTTGTCAGCCGACCACCCAAGTCGGCTACCCGAAGTCGGCGTCACCAAGTTGACGCCCTGCTACTCGACGCCCAGCTGCTCGGCGTCCTAAGTCTTGGTCGACGTCGGCCCCTCCTCCGTCGACCACCAGGTCAGGTCGACCACCAGGTCGACATCACACCTGGTCGACCAACCACCAAGTCGACCAGCAGGCCTGTCAGCCGACCACCCAAGTCGGCTGCCCCAAGACGGCGCCATCCTGAAGTCGGCGCCCGTGCAATGGGCCCCGTGCAGGTCGACCTCCTCGTCAACCAGCTCGCCCACTGCTGCAGGTCGGCTGCTCCCCTCACACCCGACCACGAAGTCGGCTCCGCCCAAGCGAGGACGAGGCCAACACACAACTCCCGTTGACACTCCCCTACCGCGTTCACGCTTGGGCCCCCAGCCCACACAGCAGTATTCCTCGGAGAATAGCTCGTCGACGTGCACCCAACACACAGCACGTCGTCCACCACACCAGCCATGCAAAAGGGCATGGCACCTACTTCTGCACGTCGCCGTCGTCGTCGCCCATGTCGGCCAAGCGCACCTGGCCGATGGCGACGGAGCACCGGTTGAAGGCCGGATAGTGCAGCGCCTTCGTCAGGAAGTCGGCCGGCTGCTCAGCGGTCGGGATGTGCCTCAGCTAGAACTTCCCGCGCTTCACCATGTGCTGCAGCCAGGCCTGTCGCCGCTCCATGTGCTTGAGGGTGCCCGTCAACCCCATGCCCTCGGCGACAGTGATGGCCAACTTGTTGTCCACCCGAAGGACGGTCGGCTTCCCAGCATCCAGCTGCCGGAACTCTGCAAGGAGTAAGCAAAGTCGGCGTCCCTCCTTGCCGGATTCGGTGGCCGCCACGTACTCCGACTCGGTCGACGACAACGTCGCGCACTTGATGCGCTGGCTTGACCAGGAGACTGCGGCCCCTCCATAGACAAACACGTAGCCGCCCGTGCTCGTCCTGTTCTGCTTGTCACCGGCGTCGTCGGCGTCCACGTAGCCGACCAGCTCCAGCGACTCAGGTCCACCGCCGAACTCCAGGGCGGTGTCACGCGTATTGGCGAGGTAGGCGAGGCAGTGGTCGACCTCGCACCAGTGCTGGTCGCTCCTCACCGTGAGGCTGCTCCCCAGCTTGCTGCAGGCGAAGGCGATGTTCGGCCTCGTCGTCGTCGCCGCGAACTGCAGCGAGCCGACCTTCTGCCGGTACTCCTCCTCCTGTCGCTCCTGTGCCTCCTCATCGTCGAAGGTGAGCTCGGCGTAGGCGTCGACCGAGACCGGCGTCTTCGGGGTGCGCCCGGTCTGCTCCTCGTCGATGAAGCGCCTACGCAGCTTGTCGGCGTAGCCCTGCTGGTGCAGCCACAGCTTCCCCGCCGACCTGTCGCGGACGATCTCCAGCCCGAGGTATTTCTGCACCGGCGAGATCTCACGCAGCTCGAAGGCGGACTCCAGTAGCCCCTTCAGCTCCTTCAGCATCTCAGTGCTACTGCTGGTGGCGAGCAGGTCGTCGACGTAGACCAGCACCCAGCAGGCCACTCCGTCGTCGCCGACCTTGAAGTACAAAGCCTCGTCGACCTGGCTCTTCTTCCACTCAGTGCCGACCAGCACATCGTTGAGCGCCAAGTACCACAGCAGCAGCGACTGCTTCAGCCCGTACAGGCTCTTCAGCAGCTTGCACACCCGGCCGATTCCGTTGTTGAAGTAGTCCGGCTGGGACATGTAGAGCACCCGGTCGAGCTTGCTCTGCAGGAAGGCATTCTTCATGTCGAGCTGCTTCAGGTTGAGGTTGAGGACGGCGACGATGCTGAGGAAGATCCTCAGCGTGACGTAGCTGCCCACCGGTGCGAACGTCTCGTCCTAGTCGGCGCCATACACCTGGGTGAAGTCCTTCACGACCAGCCTCGCCTTCTCGCGCTCGACGGTGTCGATGTGGTACTTCGTCGTCAACACCCACTGGTTCTTCATGATGTTCACTCCCGGCGGGCGTTCGACCAACTCCCAAGTGCCCATGTTGATGAGGCTGCGGATCTCCTCCTCCATGGCGGCCTTCACCGCCGGGCCCTTCCAGCTCGCCAACGACTTCTTCACTGTCATCGTCGAGATGTCCCAACGGTGCTTGGGGTCGGCATGCATGTCGGGGTCGAGCTCCGAAAACTCCTCATCCTCCTCGGCGTCATGATACGCCAGGTCGTTGTCGTCCACATCGTACACCGTGGTGAAGGCAGCAGGGTCATCATCCTCCGAAGTCGACCTGACTTCCGAGGTTCAGGCCGAACCTCCACCACGTCGCTTTCAGTGGACTTCTCCCCTTCGTCACCGGCTTCGCTGCGCTCGGCGTCCAGCTGCACCTCGGTCGACTTCCTGGCCGACCTCTCCCCTGTGGTCAGCTCCTCTGCCGATTGCCTGGTTGCCGACTGCTCCGTGGTCGGCATTACCGCTGCCTGCTCCCCTATCGGCTTCTGCCCTGCTGGTGCCTTCCTCGCCAGCTTCACCCAAGTCGGCTGCTCCTCCTCGACCTGCTCCTCCCCAACGTCGACCTGCCGCTCGTCACGTCGGCCACCGGCGATGCCCTTGGCCGGCGCCGAAGGCGACGCCGCACTACTCCCCTCATCGCCGGAGGCCAACACAGGAGTCAGCCCGCGCAGGTCGGCCACCAGGGGAGGGGCAGGAGGAGCAAGGAAGGGGGAGGGAGAGGGGACGTCCTCGACGTCCTCGGCAGCATGCTCACCGACCTCGGCGAGCAAAGGGAACGTAGCCGTCGTAGTCGGTGCTGATTCTGGAGGCGCTGTGCGGCCGCGACCGTACTTCGTTCCTCTGCTTCAGCAGTTTCTTGGTCTCCTGCCTTCTACTGACCCCACTCCTCCTTTACTGTGTCCACCGCCTGACCAGTCCCGGCCACAGTTACAGCCTGCCTCCCCACTGCCTTCTCCGTCTCCTTACACTGAGCAGCCCGGAGGTCTTACAGAGCGTCGTGAACCTGCGTCTCCTCCTGCATCGCCTGTTCGCGCTGTTCGCACTGGTCGTCGTGTTCCGCATCAGCGTCCTCCTCCTGTCCCAGGCACGCACCAGATGGCAATGCGTCCTTCCTCTGTTCCACTGCGTGTCCCTCTACCGTCTCCTCATGCGTCCTCCCTTGCTGACGGTCCGGACCCGGAGTCTGACTCCCTTCGTGCTGCTAGTCCTACTGTCACACGTCTTCTGGCCACTGTTGTCACTGACCCTTCGTTTGAGTCCACTGCTGCGCATGATCTTGTTGCTGAGCTTGTTGACTTTGCTACCACCTGTCGCCTCGACAACGCCGCTAGTCTTGTTACTGAGTCTGAGTCTGTCTGTCCTCCATCCGTCGGGGGTGAGTGTGCTCTTGGCACGGACGTCCTTGAGGACAGGCAAGAGGACTTTGAGTGCTTTGCAGCTGCTGTACCTCATCGCGTGTCCATGCTGATTGCACCTGAGGGAGACCCGGATGCACCAGACATCCCGACCCCACGCTCTTACGCAGAGGCGATAGAGGGTCCCTACTCCTCTCAGTGGCAGTCAGCCAAAGACGTAGAGATGGCATCCAGGAAGTCCACAGGCACTTACGTCGACGAGGTTCCCCCACCTGGGACGAACATCGTCAGTGGCATGTGGATTTTCAGGGTGAAGTGGCCGCCGGGTTCTCCGCCTGTCTTCAAGACGCGTTACGTTGCACGAGGCTTCAGTCAGCGACAGGGAGTTGACTTCTTCCATACCTTCTCCCCTACCCCGAAGATGACCACTCTTCGGGTGCTGCTGCACGTCTGAGCTCAGCGTGACTACGAGCTTCAGTCTCTTGATTCCAGCACTGCTTTCCTACAGGGCAGCCTGCATGAGGAGATCTGGCTGCGCCGCCCACCTGGCTTCACTGGGTCACTGCTGGTACCCAGTGGAGCCTCCGGCGGCCAGTCTACAGTCTCCGCCAGGCGCCTCGTGAGTGGCACGACACACTGAGGACGACTCTTGCGGCTCTTGGGTTTGCTCCTTCTATTGCTGACCCGTCGCTGTTTCTACGCACCGACACTTCCCTGCCGCCGTTCTACATCCTCGTGTACGTCAACGACTTGGTCTTTGCCACTGCAGACACTGCTGGACTGGCCCACGTGAAGTCGGACGTGCAGAAGAGACACACGTGCACAGACCTGGGTGAGCTACGCAGCTATCTTGGCTTGCAAATCACCCGGGACAGAGCACGTCGCACCATTACCTTGACTCAGTCACACATGGTGCAGCAGGTCCTTCAGCGCTTCCGCTTCGAGTACTCCTCACCAAAGTCCACTCCTCTGCCTACCGGTCACTCGCTCTCAGCTCTGCCTTCGGATGAGTCCGTAGAGCCGAGTGGCCTGTATCCAGAGCTTGTGGGCTGCCTCATGTACCTGATGACCTGCACCCGACCTGACCTTGCTTACCCTCTTAGCATCCTGGCACGCTACGTTGCGCCCGGGAGACACCGACCAGAGCACTGGAAGGCCGCTAAGAGGGTGATGCGCTACTTGTGCAGTACGTCGGGCATGGGGCTCGTGCTTGGAGGACGGGCTCGAGTTGTCCTCACTGGTCACGCAGACGCTTCTTGGGTTGACGACTTGGCTACGCAGCGGTCGTCACAGGGTTACACCTTCAGCCTTGGCTTCGGCTCTGTTTCGTGGCGGTCTACCCGCTCGTCTTCTGTTCTCAGCTCCAGTTGTGAGGCTAAGATATACGCAGGGGCCATGGCTGCACAGGACTTACGCTGGCTCACCTACCTGCTGGCCGACTTGGGAGAGTTGCCTCGTTCTCCTCTAGTTCTGTACGTCGACAACAAGGCCATGATTGCCTTGTGTCAGGAGCACAGACTGGAGCACGGAACGAAGCACATCGCTCTGCGCTACTTCCTTGCTCGAGAGTTGCAGCAGCGTGGTCAGCTTCGTCTTGTTTACGTGGCCTCTCAGGCCAATACTGCTGATATCTTCACCAAGGCACTTCAGCCTTGTGATCATCAGCGTTTCTGTACTGTTCTAGGCCTTGTGCCTACTTGGCCTCACTTGCTCACTTCTTGACTTTGCTTGTACTGTGATCTATATATTTATACCTGCATGCTTACACTTGCTAGGTTGTGATCACTGTACTGATTGTTTTCCTTTATATATAACTCTGCATGTGAACTGGCCTTGTGGCCATTTGCTTGTGCTCAGAATGCGTGGTGACTTCGTGATCCACCCTGAGCTTGCTTTGCTTTTCTTGACTGGTCTTATGACCTCTTGTTCTCCCCCACTTTGCCTATGGGGGTGTGTCAAACTTATATGCTGCTTATTATGTAGGCTGTAGTGGGGTAGCCCATATGGGGTACAACCCAATTAGGGTCATCGTCACAGAAGGCTCAATGGTGTACCACTATGACAGTGAAGCCATATCTGAGCTGGACTTGATCGGTGTAGATCTCTCTTTGGGATTTGCAGACTGTATTGCTTCATGTTGCAGTTGTTTTTTTCAACGTTTATACTATTTGCTTCCCCCCCATGCTAGGCTGGGGAAGCGGAAGTATAGATTCTAAATTTGTGAACTACATTTTCTTTTTTCCTTTAACTTGGAAACGCATTCATCGATTTTGTCGGTGAAAACGTTTCTGGCGGCCCTGCATTTCTGTTTTTGTTTTTAAACAAGGTAGAAATATAATGATCGTTTATTGTTACGAATAGTAATTATTGAAACATCACTGTGCACTCCTAACCGCAGCAAGCGAAGCACGCACTACCGAGGATGAAGTCGAAAGGGCGGAAGTAATGCGAAGGGTCGTACGGTTACGAAAGCATCTGGACCGTCGGGCAGATAGCATCAGGCAGCAGCAGTGGTGAGGATTCTGCCCGAACAGTTTCGTAACCACCTGGAGTCGCACGGTTGAGTTTCGCTGTAATAAGGGAATGTACCCCTTAGAGTACATGGCTAGCTAGGTAGATTGGTATTCCCCTATACTCTTATTTATAGTGCTGTATTTGCATGGTTTTATCATGTCTGGAGCAAGGGCTCCAAACATTGCGGAATGGCGACGCGGGAACATCGTCCCAACCCACTCAACCGACCTCGAATGGCCAGAACTCCGCCTCGCACACCTTCTCTCTCGACACAAATGGCTCAACACCCAAGACTCCATGTCCCAGCGATGAAACAATTCTCTTTGCACAATCAAGGTTTTTGAGCATATAAAAAATAAAGACAAGTGTGTGCTTTGACGGCAGAGACTTCTATACTTGGAGCTTCGAGCTGGAGCTGCTGCTGCAAAACGCGCAGATTTTTCACTACTTCGATGGGAGCTACTCGTGACCTGCGGAGGACACTGACGACGCAAGAACTAAGTACTACAACGAGTCCCTAATGGCGTACGGGGTTCTTCTGCGAAATATGTCGCCGACAGAGCAATTGAGCATTCGCTCATACAAAACTTCGCCTGCTCCAGCCCTCAACGCTTGGCTCCACCTGAACGGTGTGTATCAACCAAAGGACTTGATGTCGTCGAGCCGCCTGCTCCAGCAACTACTGGAGAGGTGTTTGCTGCAGCGTCCCGGTCTAGTCTTGAGTCTGCCCCCTGCTCATGTCGCCTCCTGTCTCACCAGACTCTCCTCTGGCACCACCGCCTTGGTCACCCCTCCCTGCCTCGTCTCCGAGGCATGGCCTCCCGTGTCCTTGTCACTGGTCTTCCCCGTTCTCTCCCTCCCCTCCCCCGGGGCCTGCCCCTACCTGCATTCCTTGCGTCGAGGGGCGGCAGCGCGCGGCTCCTCACTCCTCCGAGTTCCCTCCGACGGAGGCTCCCCTGCAGACTCTTCACATGGACGTGTGGGGCCCAGCCCGCGTCCGTGGACAGGGTCACGAGCGCTACTTTCTGCTGGTTGTTGACGACACTCGCGTTACACCACAGTCTTCCCCTTGCGCCGCAAGGGTGAGGTCACTGAGGTGCTGATCGACTGGATCCGCGCTGCCCGTCGTCAGCTCAGCGAGAGTTTCGGCTCAGACCTTCCTGTTCTGCGTCTGCAGTCCGACAGAGGTGGAGAGTTTTCCTCCGACCTTCTGCGAGCCTTCTGTCGTGCGGAGGGCATCCGCCAGACGTTCACGCTTCTGGCCTCTCCACAGCAAAATGGGATTGCTGAGAGCCGCATTGGCATGGTCATGGACGTTGCTCGTACGTCCATGATTCATGCGGTTGCTCCCCATTTTCTGTGGCCGTTCGCGGTTCAGTACGCTGCGCATCAGCTCAACCTCCAGCCCCGGGTCTCCATGCCGGAAACCACACCTACTCTGCGGTGGACGGGGAAGGTTGGCGATGCGTCTGCGTTCCGTGTCTGGGGATCTCGAGCTTTCGTCCGCGACATGTCTGCGGACAAGCTGTCCTCCCGTGATGTTTCCTGCGTCTTCCTTGGCTTCCCCCCTGACGCGCCTGGTTGGCAGTTTTACCACCCCACCTCGCGTCGTGTCTTCCCCTCTCAGGACGTCACGTTTGACGAGTCGGTTCCTTACTATCGTCTCTTCCCCTACCGCACTGCCCCCCTCCCCCCCCCCGCCGCTCTTCCTCGCGCCAGGTCCTCCCCCTGTAGACCCCCTCCCCCCTCAGGGTCCTGCCCCCTCAGGTGTGTCCCTGTGAGGATCTAGGATCGAGCTCAGAAAAGAGAGTTTGAATTGAATGAATCACCTGGGTACAACACGAGGCTATATATAGACTCGACACAAGGCCTAGTAACCAGGTGTTACGCGAAGGTTCTGAGGGTCGCGAAGCGTCCCGAATAGACCCTTCCCGAATCCGGTAGAAGCAATTCGGTGTCAACCGAAAGGCCCAGAATTCGGTGCACGCAACCTAGCTCGGTGCTATAACTATAATAAAATATAGGAGAGCACCTAGCCTAGGAAATCAAGCGATTCATGCATGCATATTTATCCTATGCTAGAAATAGCATAATAAAGTAAAGGCAAGCAAGCATAGCTGGCATAAGCCGTCGTACTCTCACACGTCCCCCCCTCAAAGCTGGGTGGCGTGCGATACACCCTGCTTGACAAGATAGTCCTTGAGAGCACGGCGTGCGTTGCCCATATCAGCTTCTGCAACCCAACTGTCCTCAGTGGGGTCGTATCCCTTCCAGCAGATCAGGAACTCGAGGGTCTTGCCGCCGCGGCGCGGATAAGTGAGAACGCGCTCTACTTCGTACTCAGGTTCATCCTGTATGAGAACAGGTGGCGGTGGCGGTAGCTGCCGTCCCTGGAACTGTTGGTTGGGGTCCTTGTAGGGTTTCAGTAGCTGTACATGGAAAGCATTGTGAAGCTTCCATGTATCTGGTAAGCGCAAGCGGAATGTAACTGGTGTCACCTGTGCCTCAACGAGAAAAGGACCACAGAAGCGAGGCCGGAGCTTGGATGGTAGGTGAGACAGGTTCAAGTTGCGTGTGTCGAGAAGCACCTGATCTCCGACTGCTACTGAGTGATCACGTCGCTGACGATCGGCATACTGCTTCTGGGAGGTCTGCATCGTGGTGAGTCGTCGCTAAGTCTTCTCCCATAGCTGCTGCATGATGGTGACGAAGTCATGTGCGGCCTGGACGTGTGCAGGTGTGGTTGGCTGTTGTGGTGTAAGTGGTTCCCGTCCGTAACACAGGAAGAAAGGAGTTTTCCCTGTGGCCGCATGTGATGCGTTGTTGTAAGCGAACTCTAGGGTCGGTAACTGTGTGTCCCAGTGGCTGACGTCGTCTTTGCAAGCTGTGCGCAGTAACTGTTCAACCACTTGATTGAGTCGCTCTGTCTGTCCGTCAGTCTGTGGGTGGTATGCTGAGGACATCGCAAGTTTGGTCCCCAATAATCCCATGAGTTCCTTCCAGAACTTACTCGTGAATTTGGGGTCTCTGTCTGAGATGAGTGTAGCGGGGATGCCGTGGATGGTGATGATGCGGTCGAAGAAGAGGCGAGCAGTTGCTTCAGCTGTAGCCGTGGTATTGGTCGGGATGAAGTGACCCAATTCAGAGAACTTGTCGATCACCACGAGGATGGAATCATGCCCTCGTGAGGTCGAAGGAAGTCCCGTGATGAAGTCGAGGCTAACGACCTGCCATGGCTGCTCCGGTACGGGTAGAGGCTGAAGTAACCCTGCTTTTTCTGCTTGCTACTCTTCATCCGCTAGCACGTGTCGCAAGAGGTGACGAACTGCTGCACGTCTGCTGCCATCCCGGGCCAGTAGTAATACTTTGCTATCCCTGCTAACGTCTTGTTGCTCCCGAAATGTTCCGCGTACGGTACGTCGTGAAACTCCTCCAGTAGAATCTGTCTGAGCGGGGCATAGTTCGGTACCCAAATCTTTTCTGTGCCCTTCCTTACAGCTAAGTCTTTCTCCCACTGTAACAGCTTCTTAGTCTGTGCTGTAGCGATCTCTGCGTCCACGGAGTATCCATGTTGGAATAGACCCTTGAGCAGAGGGTTCATCCCGTCGAGCTGGATGCCTGCTACTTGACCGGGGCGGCTCAACGCGTCTGCCTTGTTGTGTAGCCCGGGCTTGTAGACGATGTCGTAGTGGAAGTGAGTTTCCAGGAAGTCCACCCACCGCACCTGTCGTCGTGAGAGCGTCGGCTGCGACTTTAGGTATTTGAGGCTGCAGTGGTCAGTATAAACTGTAGTCTTGGCTCCCTCTAGGTAGCACCTCCACGCCTTGAAGGCTATGACTATCGCTAAGGCTTCCTTGTCATGGATGGGGTAGTTCAGTTCTGCTCCGTGTAGCTTCTTACTGAGGTAGGCGATGGGCTGCAAACCGCGTTCGTGATCCTGCATCAGTACTGCTCCAACTGCCTGGTCACTAGCGTCTGCTTCCACCACGTAGTCTTTGTCTGGGTCCGGTAGGATGAGTACTGGTGCTGTAGTCAGTGCTGTCTGTAATTGCTCCATGGCTTGCTGATGAGGAGTTTCCCATTTGTAGGGTGTATCCTTTTTCAGTAGGTCGGTCAGTGGCGCTGCTATCTTAGCGTACTGCGGCACGAACCTGTTGTAGTAGTTGGCGAAGCCTAGGAACTGCTGCAACTCTTTCACGTTCTCTGGTACTTTCTACTTCTTGACGGCTTCGATCTTCCGCGGGTCCACGTGTACGCCCTCGACACTCACCATGTGCCCGAGAAACTGCACCTTCTTTAGGGCGAAGTCGCTCTTCGACATCTTCACGTAGAACTTGTTTTTTCGCAGGATCTCGAACACCTTCCGCAGATGCTCCACGTGCTCCTTCATGTTCTTGGAGTAGATAAGAATGTCGTCCAGGTACACCACTACGCACTCGTCCAGCAGGGGTCGTAAGATGTGATTCATCTCCGCCTGAAACGTTGCTGGTGCGTTGCAGAGTCCGAACGGCATCACCAAGTATTCGTAGGAGCCGTATCTGGTACGGAACGCCGTCTTGTGGACCGAGTTGTCTGCCATCTTGATCTGCCAGTAACCCGACCGTAGGTCCAGCTTCGAGAATACTGTTGCTCCACGCAGCTGATCCAGTAGGTCGTCTATGAGCGGTATGGGATATTTGTTTTTTACTGTCTGTTTGTTCAGTGCGCGGTAGTCGATGCACATCCGTAAACTGCCGTCTGGTTTTGGAGTGAAGAGAACTGGTGCATCGTAGGGAGAGGTGGATGGGCGGATCAGTTGTCTGTCCAGTAAATACTCGATCTGTTTGTTCATGTCTGTCAGCTCGGTCGGACTCAGTCGGTAGGGTGCACGTGAGACGGGTTTCGCACCTGGTTCCTCCACGATCTCGTGCTCGTGGGTGCGTGCAGGGGGTACGCCTGCCGGTAGGTCGTCGGGCATTATATCCTTGTACTGCTCCAAGACCTCCTTCACTGCTGCAGGTATTTCTGCGTTCGGCTTCTCCTCTTCTGCTGCTGCCATAACCAGTGCTAGGTAACCCGTGTTACTCTCATTCACCATCTGTTCGAACCGTGCCAGTGTCGTTTCAGGTACGTCCCCTGTATCCGTCCAGCTTCGTAGTGCTATCCGCTTCTCGTTGTTGTAGATACACACCTTCCTGTTGACCCAATCGATCTCGGGTTGAACCGCTTCAAGAAATCTCGCCCCAAGATGAAATCTAACCCTTTGATGTTCGTGATCGGCAACGTCGGCTTCCACCTTAGCGCCCCTATGTGCAGCTGCAGTGATGCTTCGCCGTGGATGGGAAGTTTCGTACCGTCCACCATCGTTGCCGAGAACTTGGTCTCCTCGGAAGGTTCCCCAATTTTCTCCAACGTCCCGCGGTCACACACCGAGTGAGATGCACCGCTGTCCACCAGTGCGTGGAGGCGTCGTCCTTTGCATAACACCTCGAGGAGTAGTGGTGCCTGCTGCGCTGAGTAGCCAAAGAGGGTCTCATTGATAGGATCATAGGGTACATCAAAGTGAATACCATCCCTATTTCCTATACCTGACTCAGCACTTTTCACTTCCAACTTCACCTGGGGGGTAGGAGGATTTTTCCGAGGCTTATATAACTTCTCCTGAGCCTGGAATTTTCCTCTAAGCCTTTGCAGCTGTGTAGGCTTCACCTGTGGGCAACGGGGAGCCTTAACACTGTGCTGCGGGGAGAGAATATTAACTCCACGGAACGCACGACCCTTTTTTACGCTCCGTAGTACTTTGCCCATCTTCTTAGGTACCTGAATAATCTCTAAAGGCTTTTTCTTGGCCTCTAAATCTCCCCTGAATTTCTCAAAGGCTTGAAAACCACGAGAAGCAATATTTTGCGTTAGAGTATCTTAAAAGGATACTTTTAAGGAAATCTTACTTTCGTGGGTGTTCGGCTGGAGTTTCCCGATCGGTGCAGAGTCTTTTTTCGCGGAGCCTCCATTCGCCTCGGCGATTTCCCCTGATGCCGGCCGGTCGTGACGTTTTAGATTCGCGCCATCATTTTCTCCTTTTTTCACCCGCTCCGAAGTCGCCACGTCGTCGCCTTTTCCTGCTTTTCGGATCTTTACGCGATCGCCAGGTCGATCCGCGGCTACTAGCGATTCCAATTTTTTTACTTCGGGGGTGCTCCATTGTTACCGCCCTGCATTGCCGCACGTGCCTATTTCATTTTGTAGCACGACAAAATCTGATGCCCTGCTGCGCCGCAAAATTCGCATTTTGTCGGCTGCTGCTTCGCGTCGTATTTGTCGATTTCCATCGGTTCGGTGAACGTGGGGGGTGCCGATCGCTCCGTGCCGAATGTACGGTTCGGCGTGAAGCGTCGTGTTTCGGGTTGACCTCAAGTCAGCGCATCGTATCGCTCGGCAGCACGCACGATGTCGCGATAGCTGTTGTAATTCGCCGCAATCACCTGCCGCCGAATCTCCAATTTTAACCCTTCTGTGTACGCCTGGATTTTTTCGCCTTCGGTCAGGTCGGTGATGCGGTTGAACAGTAGCTCCATCTGCTGCGTGTACTGTGCTACACTACTGTATTGCTTGTGTCGGTGTATCTGCTGCCACGCCAGGTAGGTCGTATTAATCGGTTCGAAACGCTCGATTAAATCTGCCCGAAACTGCTGCCACGTTTTCTCCCCGCGGGCCACGTCAGTGTAATAAATCCATTCGAGTGCCGGTCCACGTAACAGTGTCGCTGCGAGCCGAATTCTTGCTGCGTCGTGTTGCGGGGTCGAACAGCCAATGGCCTCGAAGTAAATTTCGAGGGTTGCCACGAATCGCCGGACGTCGGATCCCTTCGCGCTGGGATCGAACGCTTCAGGGAGCCTCGGTCGTGCTGCTTCGAGGTTCGGCGACAGTGGTGCCATCGGTCCGTGAAATGTCAGTGTCGCCACTGCTGCGGGTGTTGTCGCTGCTGCATTCGCTGCTGCTGCGGTGGCGAGTCCTGGTTGGTGTGTCAGAAGGGCCTCGAGTCGTCGTAGCATCGCCTGCGTCTGCTCCATGTCGGTGCGGAGGCTCGCAATGTCGCTCGTGGTCGCATAGTTGTCGCCTTGGCCCTCCATGCCTGACATTACGCGTTCGAAAAACCCGAAACGAGGGGGAGCAAAAAACACGGAAACGGTTTTACGTACCCGAAATCGATGTTTAACTGCGTCGCCCCCGCGGTTTTTGAAGACTCGGTTTTAGCGGTCGAAAAACTTTCGCGTGTAAACGGGCTCTGATTACCAAGTGTGAGGATCTAGGATCGAGCTCAGAAAAGAGAGTTTAAATTGAATGAATCACTTGGGTACAACACGAGGCTATATATAGACACGACACAAGGCCTAGTAACCAGGTGTTACGCAAAGGTTCTGAGGGTCGCGAAGCGTCCCGAACAGACCCTTCCCGAATTCGGTAGAAGCAATTCGGTGTCAACCAAAAGGCCCAGAATTCGGTGCACGCAACCTAGCTCGGTGCTATAACTATAATAAAATATAGGAGAGCACCTAGCCTAGGAAATCAAGCAATTCATGCATGCATATTTATCCTATGCTAGAAATAGCATAATAAAGTAAAGGCAAGCAAGCATAGCTGGCATAAGCCGTCGTACTCTCACAGTCCCAGGTAGACGCAGTCGAGCCTGTCAAGGTAGCTGTTGACTCTGGTGCTGCTAGGGGTGCTGAGCCTGCGGGTGCCGGGTCTGGGGGTGCTGAGCCTGAGCGTGCGGAGCCTGGGGGTGCTGAGTCTGGGGGTGCTGAGCCTGGGGGTGCTGAGTCTGGGGGTGTTGAAACTGGGGTTGCTGAGTCTGGGGGTGCGGAGCCTGAGGGTGCTGAGTCTGGAGGTGCTTCGTCCGGTCGGGAGCCACTCTCTCCACAGCAGCTACGCGAGTGGTTTGCTCGGCGCCGGAGCCGTGCTGCTGGAGCTGGTGGTGCTACGGGCGCTGGAGGTCCTGCTGCTGCTAGAGCTGCTGGGGGTTCTGGAGCCACTGGTCCCGGAGGTGCTCGTACTGGAGGTACTGGAGCTGCTGGGCCTGGTGGTGCTGGAGGTGCTGGAGCTGGCGGTGCTGCTGGAGCAGGTGCTGCTCGAGGTACGGGAGCTGGCGCTACTGGAGCTGCTGGGGCTTCTGGTGGTCCTGCTGGAGCTGGAGCTGCTGGAGGTGCTGGAGCTGGAGGTGCTGCTGGAGCCGGTGCTCCTGAGGGTGCTGGAGTTGGCGCTACTGGAGCTGCTGGAGGTTCTAGTGGAGCTGGTGGCGCTGCTGGAGTTGGAGCTGACGCTGGGGGTGCCGGTGCTGTCCCTGCTGGTTCTGGAGGCGCTGCGCGGCCGCGGCCGTACTTCCTTCCGCTCCTTGAGCAAGTTCTTGGTCTCCCGCCTTCTACTGGTCCTGCTCCTTCCTTAGAGTGTACACCGCCTGTCCAGTCGCAGTCGCAGTTACAACCCGCCTCCCCACTGCCTGCTCCTTCTCCTTACACAGGTCCGACCGGAGGTCTTACGGAGCGTCGTGAGCCTGAGTCTTGTCCTGCGTCGCCTGTTCGTGCTGCTCGCACTAGTCGTCGTGGTTCGCGTCAGCGTCCTCCTCCTGTCCCTGGCACGCACCAGATGGCTATGCGTCCTTCCACTGCTCCGCAACGTGTCCCTCTGCCGTCTCCTCCTGCGTCCTCTCTTCCGGCCCTTGCTGACCCGGAGTCTGACACCCTTCGTGCTGCTAGTCCTACTGTCACGCGTCTCCTGGCCACTGTTGTCACTGACCCTTCCTTTGAGTCCACTGCTGCGTCTGCCTTAGTTGCTGAGCTTGTCGACTTTCCTGCTCACTGTCGTCTAGACTACGCCGCTAGTCTTGTTGCTGAGTCTGAGTCTGTCTGTCCTCTGTCCGTCGAGGGTGAGTGTGCTCTTAGCACGGACGTCCTTGAGGACAGGCAGGAGGAGTTCCAGTGCTTTGCTGCTACTTTACCTCATCTCGTGTCCATGCTGCTTGCCCCTGAGGGAGATCCGGATGCACCAGACATCCCGACCCCGTGCTCTTACGCAGAGGCGATAGAGGGTCCCTACTCCTCTCAGTGGCAGACAGCCATGGACGCAGAGATGGCTTCCTGGAAGTCCACAGGCACCTACGTCAATGAGGTTCCCCCACGTGGGGCAAACATTGTCGATGGCATGTGGATTTTCATGGTGAAGCGGCCGCCGGGTTCTCCGCCTGTCTTCAAGGCGCGTTACGTGGCTCGAGGCTTCAGTCAGCGGCAGGGAGTTGACTACTTTCAGACCTTCTCTCCCACCCCGAAGATGACCACTCTTTGGGCAATGTTGCACGTCACTGCTCAGCATGACTACGAGCTTCACTCTCTTGACTTCAGCACAGCCTTCCTACAGGGCAGCCTACACGAGGAGATCTGGCTGCGCCGCCCACCTGGCTTCACTGGGTCGTTTCCTGCAGGTACTCAATGGAGCCTCCGGCGGCCAGTCTACGGTCTCCGCCAGGCGCCCCGTGAGTGGCACGACACACTGAGGACTACGCTTGCGGCTCTTGGGTTTGCTCCTTCCACTGCTGACCCGTCGCTGTTTCTCCGCACCGACACTACTCTGCCGCCGTTCTACATCCTCGTCTACGTCGACGACTTGGTCTTTGCTACTGCTGACACTGCTGGACTGGCCCACGTGAAGTCGGAGCTGCAGAAGAGACACACGTGCACAGACCTGGGTGAGCTGCGCAGCTATCTTAGCTTGTAGATCACCCGGGACAGAGCATGGCGCACCATTACCTTGACTCAGTCACACATGGTGCAGCAGGTCCTTCAGCGCTTCAACTTCACGTACTCCTCGCCTCAGGCCACTCCTCTGTCTACTCGCCACTTGCTCTCAGCTTTGACTTCGGATGAGTCCGTAGAGCCGAGTGGCCCGTACCCAGAGCTTGTTGGCTGCCTCATGTACCTGATGACCTGCACTCGACCTGACCTGGCATACCCTCTTAGCATCTTGGCACGCTATGTTGCTCCTGGGAGACACCGACCAGAGCACATGGATGCAGCTAAGAGGGTGTTGCGCTACCTGTGCAGTACGTCGGGCATGGGGCTCGTGCTTGGAGGACGGGCTCGAGTTGTCCTCACTGGTCACGCAGACACTTCTTGGGTTGACGACTTGGCTACGCAGAGGTCGTCACAGGGCTACACCTTCAGCCTTGGTTCCGGCTCTGTTCCTTGGCGGTCTACCCGCTCGTCTTCTGTTCTCAGCTCCAGTTGTGAGGCTGAGATCTACGCAGGGGCCATGGCTGCACAGGAGTTACGCTGGCTCACCTACCTGCTGACCGACTTGGGAGAGGCGCCTCGTTCTCCTCCAGTTCTGTACGTCGACAACAAGGCCATGCTGGCCTTGTGTCAGGAGCACAGACTGGAGCACAGAACGAAGCACATTGCTCTGCGCTACTTCCTTGCTCGAGAGTTGCAGCAGCGTAGTCTGCTTCGTCTTGCTTACGTGGCCACTCGGGCCAACACTTCTGATATCTTTACCAAGGCACTTCAGCCTCGTGATCATCAGCGTTTTTGTACTATGTTAGGTCTTGTGCCTACCTGGCCTCACTTGCTTACCTCTTGACTTTGCTTGTACTGTGATCTATATATACCTGCACCTGCATGCTTACCCTTGCTAGGTTGAGATCACTGTCTTGCTTGTTCACCTTGATTTATAATCCTGTATGTGAACTGGCCTTGTGGCCTTGAACTTGTGCTCAGAATGTGTGGTGACGTTGTGATCCACCCTGAGCTTGACCTTGCCTTGTTCTCTTGCTTGTCCCCCACTTTGCCTGTGGGGGTGTGTCAGAACTATATTGTAGGTTGTAGTGGGGTAGACAATATGGGGTACAACACTTTTAGGTTTTCCTACTTGTACCCACCTGCTTGCTAGTTCATTCATTCCTCGTACTTTCTTCACAGCACGTACCTGACATGTGGCCAGCACCGATCGACTGGATCGCGCGCGAACAATTTCTCAAAGTTGACACACCACACATCGTTACCCCGCGACTGGCGCTGCTCGCGCGTAACGACAACAGGCGCTACAACACGTGGTACCTGGATAGCTGCTGTGGGCAGCACATGTTGGGCTCTGAGCCAACGCCGTCGCCACCCCCACCGTCATCTACGTCACCGTGGCGAACAACACGCAGCTTCGCGCAAGCGAGCAGGGCATCGTCGTGCTCAAAGCACATGGGAGCAGAACGCACATCACCTTGAATGGCGTGTTGATTGTGCAGAACCTACGCTTCAACCTGCTCTTGGCGGCGCAACTCATGGATTGCGGAGTTGTCCTCAGCACCGACCCCGAGACGCACGACATCCTGCTCCACTTCACGATGCCGAACAAGATGCGCAAGTAGATCGGACAAGCACACGCCGAGAACGGATTGTATGTTCTTGACTTCAATATCCCCGACTGCAGCGGCGATTCGAAGGAGCTGATTGACCTTGTCCCCCTGCGCTTCGAGCACATTCATCGCCGGGATTGGAAGCACCCTGATGGGCGCCCATGGGTGCCACATCACCCACATCCGCGCAAGCTAGCGCTACACGACCCTGATCCAGACAATGTCTGTAGGGACTACCACACGCCCACATCCTCAACGAGCGCGATTGCCGGCCGTGGCCTTGCCGCCATCATCGAAGCAGATCGTGACGCACCGCCTAAGGAAGGACTATCCAACTTGGAGCTGGAAACCGCGACCCGCGTCGTCTTCGGGACGCCGGAACACCCACTCCCCGGACCCGCATCCCAACACCTCCAAGGGATGCTTCGCGGCGTTGGCGTTGGCACCTTCGAGTCGCACGCCACGCCACGACCCTACACCAAGGAAAAGGCGGCAGAGATATACTCTCACCGGCGCGACTCAAAGAAGAAACTCTCGGTGGCGCAAGAAGAGGCATTGGCGCGACGCGAAGCTGAGGAGCTTCGCCAGAAAAGCCTCGCTGAGGCATGCGGAACGCTCACCTGGGAGAACAAAGAAGAGAGCGCCTCCAATGAAGGGGGGTGGGGAAGCGCTGGCGGATGGGGAACAAGCGACACTGGCGGCTGGGGCGCAGCAACTGTCAAGAACATTAGCGGATGGGGCGCCGCACATGGCGGTGAGACAAGTGGCTGGGGCACTTCAGGTGAAGGCTGGGGAGCTTCCCGCGAGGATCAAAGGGGGGAAGAGGAAGCTGAAGAAGCAGCAGAACCTGCGATTATCCCTCTTGGTCACCCAGCGCGCCGCTCTGCACCTGATTTACCTCCACCTGATGTCCAGCCGGAGCGCGACCCCTGGGACACCATCGATTGGGGCAACGAACCATCCACTCCGCATCGCACTGTCTACGGACCTGACCCTGAGCCGCGCGAACCGACATTCGTCCTCGGCACGATCCCTGGGACCAACATCCCCTATTCCATCATCCGCGACAGGGAATTCCTTGCCCTGATGCTGACGAATTCGAACGAAGAAGGCAAAGAAGATGAGGAAGCAGCGGCGGCGCCTGCTCAAGCACCGGAAGAGGATCCCGCCGAAGCACCCGCGCGCTACATGCGCACCTCTGGATTCCGCGCTGACGACGCCATCTGGCACCAGCGCCTAGGTCACCCCTCACACGTGACTCTGAAGAACTGCATCGAAGCTGGCGTATTCACGCCTGGCGCACTTCTGCGCCCTGACGGCACCAAAGTACGAGGCGAAACACACCCGCGCAACTGCACGGTCTGCCCCGAAGCCGCGCTGAGCCACCGACCCTTCCCCCTGCTCGACCCAGGCACCAATCGCTACGCCAAACTGGAGAAAGTCTACAGCGACTTTCTCAACGTGGGACACTGCAGCATCGCCGATGAGTTATACACGCTCACCTTCATCGACGCCGGAACACGCTACGTATGGGTCGTAAACATGGAAGCACGTAGCAGAGCATAAGAAGCGTTCCGCCTGTGGCTGGCGCACGCGCAGCGGCAATCTGGGGAGAAGTTGAAGATATGGCAGTCTGATGGAGCGGCGGAGTTCAGGAGCAAAGAGCTGCAGGACTACCTTGCACAAAAGGGGATCGAGCACCACATCTCTCTCCCCTATGCGCACCAACAGCAGGGAGTAGCCGAGCGCACCAATCGCACACTCATGACGAAGGTGCGCGCGCGCTGATGAAGCAGTCGAAGCTTCCGCCAATCTACTGGACGTACGCGATGCACCACGCCGTGCGGGTGCACAACCTATTGTCAACCACCGCGATCACCGGCAATCTCTCCCCGCACGTGAAGTGGACGGGGACCAAGGGAGACACCTCCATGCTCCGCGTGTGGGGCTGCATGGTGCAGTATCGCCCGCCAACATCAACCATCGGCAAGTTCAAAAGCCGCGCGCGCTGGGGGATCCACCTCGGGATCAGCCACGAGTACAAGGCGTGGATCGTCCCGGACCTCTTGAGCCAGAAGATCAAGAACGCGCGCGACGTCATCTTCTACGAGCGCCTCTTCCTCCAGCAGTTTCGCGAAGATGAGCAGACGAACGCGAACCGCGTTTACGCCAATGATGGGCACAGCTACGCCACGCCAGAAGACGAAGCTGCCTCGGCTATCCTGGAGCAAAACCCCAGAGGGGAGTTCACGAGAGGCGATCGTCGCGACGACGACGACGACAACGACGACGATGATTCAGGAGAAGGAGGAGCGGGCGCAGCAGGAGGCGCAACAGGAGGAAGCGGAAGCGGCGGAGGCGCAGCACCATCAGCCCCACCAGAGCCAGAAAGCGACGACGACGACGTGCAGGAGGTCGTCCCGCAGCATCGCCACGACAGCAACTGCTTGGGCTTCACGCTGCCACTTCAACGGCGCCGCGCATCATCGAGCCTAAAAACCCACGGCAAGCACTCACGGGACCTCACAGCAAGGAGTGGCGCGAGGCGATGGACGCGGAAATCAGGGCAGTCGAGTCACGCGACACCTGGGTGCTCGTCGACCGTGCAGCAGTGAAGGGAAGAAGGATCCTCTCCGGCAAGTGGGTTTTCCGTGTGAAAACCGCATCTGACGGAACGATCGAACGATTTAAGGCACGCTGGGTAGTGCGCGGCTACGACCAGAGGCACGGGATTGACTTCGATCAAACGTTTGCGCCCGTGAGCCGTCACACCTCCGTCAGAATTCTCCTCGCCATCGCTGCCGCACGACATCTGCCGCTCCGACAAATCGACGTGAAGAACGCATTCCTGTACGCGTTACTAGACGCTGTGATCTACGTGGAGCAACCGCACACTTACGGCGAAGGGGACTCGCGGGTTTGCAAGCTGCGGAAATCCCTTTACGGGATCAAACAGGCACCGAGGCTCTGGCAGCAGTACCTGCACAACATTCTGCTTGAAATTGGGTTCAAGCAGCTGCCTCACGACCCCGAGATGTACCGCCGCGATTTCCGCGGCGAATACATCCTGCTCACGGTCTTTGTCGACGACCTCCTTTACACAAGGTCAGAACACGAGTTACTCGAGCAGTTCGAGAAAAACCTCGCGGGGCGCGTCGACATCGCCTGCAACCACGACGTGAAGCAGTTCCCGGGTCTCAACATGACCTACTCGCCGGAAGCCATTCATCTCTCAGCAGCCAAGTACGCAGAGGAACTTGGCAAGCGGTTCAACATTGCACATGCACCACTCTCCACCCCTTACCGCACTCCAGGACCCAACCACAAGCCTGAGAACAAAGCCCTATCCCCAGCTGGGCTTCAGACTTACCAGCAGCAACTGGGTTGCCTGCTTTTCGCCTCTGTCACCTGCAGGCCAGATCTCTCGTACATCGCAAGTCAGTTGGCTCAGTACTCACGCAAACCAACGGCTGAGAATCTCTCAGATCTTCAGCGAGCACTCCAATTCTTCATCTCCACGCCCAATGTTGGGCTCTGCTACTCCACCATCCCAACTGCATCCTTCAACCTCATCGGCTACGTGGACGCTGATCATGCCGCTGATCCC
This sequence comes from Closterium sp. Naga37s-1, assembly GCA_947471745.1. NCBI lineage: Eukaryota > Viridiplantae > Streptophyta > Zygnematophyceae > Desmidiales > Closteriaceae > Closterium > Closterium sp. Naga37s-1. Next base: position 512,779 of record CANJKZ010000325.1, on the reverse strand, counting down.
GACAATCGACAGTCCAGGACAGGATTCCTCTTTCGCCTCGAGCCCAGTGGCCCCATCTCCTGGAATTCACAGAAGCAGGAGCTGGTTGCCCTGTCATCGGCAAAAGCGGAATTCATCGCAGCAACAGCAGCTGTTCGCGAAGGTCTCTACCTTCAGGAAGTGTTGCAAGAGGCGAAAATTCCGGCCTCGGCGAACTTTCGCCTCCACTGCGACAACCAGAGCGCGATCAGAATCGCGAACAAACCTGGCTTCGTCAACCGCACCAAGCACATCGCGCTACGGTACTTCTTCGTCAAGGACGAAATTGACAAGGGCAAGGTTGACCTAACCTACTGCCCGACGGGTGACATGGCAGCAGATTTCCTCACGAAGAAACTGCCACGTCAGCAGTACCAGCACTGCTCCGAACTCAGCGGAGTAGTCAAGCGGGTCAAGACCTGCTACGGCCAGGAGTGAAGGGGGGTGTTACGAATAGTAATTATTGAAACATCATTGTGCACTCCTAAACGCACTACCGAGGTTGAAGTCGAAAGGGCGGAAATAATGCGAAGGGTTGTACAGTTACGAAAGCATCTGGACCGTCGGGCAGACAGCATCAGGCAGCAGCCGTGGCGAGGATTCTGCCCGAACAGTTTCGTAACCACCTGGAGTCGCATGGTTGAGTTTCGCTATGATAAAGGAATGTACCCCTTAGAGTACATGGCTAGCTAGGTCGATTGGTATTCCCCTGTATTCTTATTTATAGTGTTGTATTTGCATGGTTTTATCATTTCAAGCATTTACATTCACTCTGCTATTGAGGTCAAGGGCGAACATTCCTGAGGTGATCCTGAGTTCGATCAACATCTGATCGCAACATTTATTTCGATTATTATATTTCTCCACAGTCCAGTACTGCAGTACGACGAATCTGCTCTACTGAAGTGCAGTTTTCATATTTTCATTGCGTTTTCAAAATATGTTACAACAGAGTCATGTAGTGATAAGACAAAGAAAAGGAACATCTTATAGGGTGTCCCTCATGCAAACAAATACATTTCGGTTTTTTTTAGGGGGAAAACCCAAAAATATATATTTACCTGTGAAAATAAAATATACCCCTGTCGATTGCAGTAGGTTGCTCCGCAACTCAAAAAGGCAAACCCTAAGTTGAATTGGTTGGAAGCAAAAAGTATTTTGATCAGTAAACTTTTTGGTCAAATTTCAATAACCTAGCACATTGGTTTTAGTTACTTTTACTTGTTCCAATGGTCGGGAGACCGATTCTCACCACCAGTGACGTTCGAATCTTTGTTGGAAGTGTTTCTTTAGCCAGACACACTCAACTAACACTACTGTCATCGCCCGGATATAAGACATATATGTCTTATCTCGTACACTACTCAAAATGCTTGAGATATCTTGTATTTGGGGTGTCTTATAAGTCTTATAAATGGAAAAAAAAAAAAGTTTGTAACACTTGCAAAGTGTGTAGAAACCACCCTGGGGCCAGATTCATTGAAACAGGCCGACCTCGGTGGTGATGCATGCAGCGCCCACACTTGCCACGTGAGGGATGCAGCAAAGCTGCCACCGCTGGCAACATTCCTCTGTGCTGGCAGCATCTAATGATGCTGCCAGCGTCGTTTTGCTGCCAGCAGCGCATGGATGCTTCCAGAACGCTGCTGGCAGCACGATGGCAGCGTGAGGACTGTCCTCTACGAGAAGATGCCTCGTAGAGGAGCGGCTCGGCACCTTTGGATGGGGCACTCTGGCTGGGGGGGGGTAGTCGGGCTCGTGCTTCATTTGGTGCTCAAGGAGGTTGAATACTCGACTCAACCTTGCTCTCGTCAGGCTTTCTAACCATGCGCAGCAAAGTACCCGTAGGCCCGTCCTCTCCTCGTCCTCACGTGCAGGTGAATAACTACGGGCGAAATAACTCGCCCGGCGATGACATCCGTGTAGCCATGGCGAAGAACGCGAGCAAGGCTGGACGTTCTACCGCCGCCTCCAGTGCGAGCTGTGACGGGGACGACGGCGACGAAGAACACGGCGATGACGCCGAGGAGGATTGGCCGGAGAACGGCCACGACGACAGCGCTTCGGGCGACGATGTCAAACATTGTATATGTTTCTATTCTGTAGGCTATAGTGGGTTTAGCCTTAGGGGGTACAACATTCTAGGTTTTCCTACTTGTACTCCCAATGCTGCTAGTTCACACATTCTCGTTCACTTCTAGATTCTAACATGGTATCCGACGCCTAGGTCAGGACCTAGGACCGACGTTGGTTAGGGCCCACCGTTCCGCCGCGCCCTTGCGCGACCCTGTCTGGTAGTGCCTCGCGCCGTCGTGCGCCCCTACCCGCGCCGTCGGGCGCCCTAACTAGCGCCGTCGAGCGCCCCTTCTAGCGCCGTCGTGCGCCCCTTCTAGCGCCGTCGAGCGCCCCTTCTAGCGTTGTCGAGCGCCCCTTCTAGCGCCGTCGAGCGCCCCTTCTAGCGCCGTCGCGCGCCGCCCGTCCGCCGCACGCGCAGCCGCCCGCTAAGCTGCACGCGCAGCCGCACGTTAGGCCGCACGCTCAGCCGCACGCACGACCGCACGCGCAGCCACACGCGCAGCCGCACACGCAACCGCCCGCGCAGCCGCACGCGCAACCGCACGCGCAGCAGCCCGCCCAGCCCGCGCGCGGCCTGTCAGCCGCTCGCGCAGCCCGCGCGTGGCCCGTCAGCTGCTCGCGCAACTCTTGCGCGGCCCGCGAGCCGCTTGCGCGGCCTGCCCGTGCAGCCCACTGCCCCGCACGGCCCCGCACAACCCGAGTCGCGCCGCCCAGCTCCGCCGCGCCGCCCCCGCCTCGTCGCGACGCCCCTGCGGGACCTGCGCGTCGCCCACGCCTCGTTGCGACGCCCCTGCGGGACCCGCGCGGAGTCGCCCCTGCCCGCCGCAGCGCCCTGCCCTACTACGCGCCCGCCCTTGGGACGGCCGCCCCTGCCCCGCCCTGCAGTAGCTGCCGTCGCGGCCCTGCCCCGCCCTGCAGCAGCTGCCGTTGCGGCCCGGCCCCGCCCTGCACCAACTGCCGCGGAGCCCCTAGCCGCAGTCGTGGCCCCGCCCTGCAGCAGTTGCCGCGGAGCTCCCTGCAGCTGTAGCGGCCCCGCTGTCGCCGCCGTCTTGCGCCTGCCCTTCCCACCACTGGTGAGCACTGCTACTGCTGCTACTGCTTTTCCTGCTACTGCTGCTATTGCTACTGCTGCTACTGCTGTTACTGCTACTACTCCTGCTACTGCTGCTACTGGCGTGGCCAGATGCAGCTCCACGGCCGTCCGCGTGAGTCCCTCACGCCCCAGCAGCTTCGTGAGTGGTACGCTAGTTGGGGTTGTCGGGGTGGTCGTCGTGGGAGTCGCTCTGGAGTGGGTAGTTCGGGAGCTTTTGGTAGTGGCCAGGTGCAGCTGCAGCGTCGTCCCCGCAAGGCTCTTTCGCCCCAGCAGCTTCGTGAGTGGTACGCTCAGAGTAGTGGGTCACTGAGTCCTGCTCGCTGCCCGTACTTCATTCGGACAGGTGTCCGGACTGGTCAGCCTTGCGGGACACCTAGTCACACAGAGTCCCGCTGCTTCGCCCGTCTGAGCGACGCTTGGCGTACAGAGTTTGGCGATGACGCTGAGCTCCCCTCCTGGCTGGAGCTGCTTAGGCAGAGGTTAGATATATTTGCTCTTGACTATGATGCTCTCCTCACTGCCATGTATGCATTGTCTACTAGTGCTGAGGGTGCCTGTCACCTGTGTGTGCCGCCTGACCCCGGTATCCAGTCTGCTGCTCTAGGTACTGGTGAGGCTGCCGCTCTCGGTGCTAGTGCGTCTGCTGCCCCAGGTCCTGGTGAGGCTGCTGCTCTAGGTGCTAGTGAGTCTGCTGCTCCAGGTGCTCGTGCGTCTGCGCCTGCTGGTACTGCGTCTACTGAGGCACTGCACACCTTCACACTGGACTCGGGTGCTTCCCGCTGCTTCTTTCGTGACAGCACTGTCCTTGAGCAGCTAGCTCGGCCTGTTGCTGTCTCCCTGGCTGACCCCTCTGGGGGCCCGGTCATTGCGACCTCCTCCACTGTCCTCCCTTGTCCTGCGGTCCCGTCGGGCACACTGTCAGGTCTCTACCTCCCCTCGTTCTCTACGAACTTGGTGGCGGGTCGTGCGCTCCAGGACGGGGGTGTCCACCAGTTCACCCCTGCCTACGAGCGCGTGACACACTGCACGTGTGCTCGGACGGGTCGCCACCTGGCTACCTTCACTCAGCAGCCGAGGTCGGACCTGTACACAGTGACCACTGAGTCCCCTCAGGTAGCTGCGTCTGCGTCTGCGTCAGGTCAGCTGTCGGCCCCCTGCTCGTGTCGCTCCCTGGCGCACGAGACCGTCCTCTGGCACCACCGCCTTGGTCACCCGTCAGTGCAACGCCTTCGTGGCATGCACTCCCAGTACCTTGTCTCTGGTCTTCCCAGGGTTCTCCCTCCCCTCCCACCCTCGCCTGCTCCTCCCTGTCTTCCCTGTGTCGAGGGGCGGCAGCGCGCCGCTCCTCACTCCTCCTCGTTTCCCCCGACGACTGCTCCCTTGCAGACCCTCCACATAGACGTGTGGGGCCCAGCCCGCGTCCGTGGACAGGGTCACGAGAGGTACTTCTTGATAGTTGTTGACGACGACTCGCGCTACACCACGATCTTCCCCTTGCGCACCAAGGGTGAAGTCCCTGATGTTTTGATCCCTTGGATCCGCGCTGCCCGTCTCCAGCTCAGCGAGAGGTTCCACTCGGACTTTCCTGTCCTGCGTCTGCACTCTGACAGAGGTGGGGAGTTTTCCTCCGACCTCTTGAGGGACTTTTGTCGTGGCGAGGGCATTGAGCAGTCGTTCACGCTTCCGGCCTCTCCACAGCAGAATGGGGTTGCTGAGCGCTGCATTGGCTTGGTCATGGAGGTCGCTCGTACCTCCTTGATCCATGCGGCTACTCCCCACTTTCTGTGGCCGTTTGCGGTCCGATACGCTGCGCATCAGCTCAACCTCTGGCCCCGTGTCTCCGTTCCGGAGACTTCGCCGACACTGCGTTGGACGGGAGAGGTTGGCGATGCGTCGGTGTTCCGGGTCTGGGGATCTCGTGCTTTTGTCCGCGATACGTCCGAGGACAAGCTCTCCTCCCGCGCTGTTCCTTGTGTCTTCCTTGGCTTTGTCCCGGACGCGTCTGGTTGGCAGTTTTACCACGCCACCTCGCGCCGTGTCCTGCCCTCTCAAGACGTCACTTTCGACGAGTCGGTCCCCTACTACCGCCTCTTCCCCTACCGCACTGCCCCGCTCCCCACCCCGCCTCTCTTCCTCGCACCAGGTGCTGCTGTGGTAGACCCCCTCCACCCTCAGGGTGCCGCTCCCTCAGGTGTGTCCCAGGTAGACCCGGTTGAGCCTGTCGAGGTAGCTGTCGACTCTCGTCCTGCTAGGGGTGCTGAGCCTGAGCGTGCGGAGCCTGGGGGTGCGGAGCCTGGGGGTGCTGAGCCTGCGGGTACGGAGTCTGGGGGTGCTGAGCCTGAGGGTGCTGAGTCTGGGGGTGCTGAGCCTGAGATTGCTACGTCTGAGGGTACTGAGCCTGGGGGTGCTGCGACTGACCGTGCTGCGCCTGGAGGCGCTCCCTCTTCTCAGCAGCTGCGGGAGTGGTACTCGCGGTACTGCAGCCTCAGGAGGGGCGCTTCTGGGGCTAGGGGTGCTGCTGGAGCTGGTGCTCGTGGTTCCCCTCCTAGGCGGGAGCCGCCCTCTCCCCAGCGGCTCCGAGAGTGGTACGCTCGGCGCTGCAGTCTCCGGAGTGGCGCTGCTGGTGCTTTGGACCCTAGAGCTGGAGCTGCTGCTGGTGCCGCGGACCCTGGAGTTGGAGCTGCTGCTGGTGCTGGGGACCCTGGAGATGAAGCTGGAGCTGGTGCTGGTGCTGGTGCTGGTGCTGCTCGTGCAGGAGCTGCTGGTGGTGCTGCTGGAGGTGCTGCTGGTCCTGGAGCTGCTGGAGGCGCTGCTGGTGCTGGAGCTGCTGGAGGTGCTGCTGGTGCTGCTGGTGCTGCTGGAGGTGCTACTGGTGCTGGAGGTGCTGGAGGTGCTGCTGGTGCTGGCGCTGCTGGAGGTGCTGCTGGTGCTGGAGCTACTGGAGGTACTGCTGGTGCTGGAGCTGCTGGAGCCGCTGGTTCTGGAGGTGCTCGTACTGGAGGTACTGGAGCTGCTGGGACTGGAGCTGCTGCGGGGGTTGGAGCTGGAGGTACTGGAGCTGCTGGGGTTGCTGGTGGTGCTGCGGGAGTTGTAGCTGGAGACCCTGGGGCTGAGGGTGCTGGTGCTGTCTCTGCTGGTTCAGGAGGTGCTGCGCGGCCGCGGCCGTACTACGTTCCGCTCCTTCAGCAGGTTCTTGGCCTCCCGCCCTCCACTGGTCCTACTCCTCCCATACTGAGTCCACCACCTGTCCAGTCGCAGTCACAGTTACCGCTTACCTCTCCGCTGCGTGGTCCTTCTCCTTACGCTGGGCCGGCTAGAGGTCTTACGGAGCGTCGTGAGCCTGAGTCTCGTCCTGCGTCGCCTGAGTCTCGTCCAGAGTCGTCTGTCCGCGCTGTTCGCGCTGGTCGTCGTGCTCCGCGTCAGCGTCCTCCTCCTGTACTTGGCACTCACTATATGACTCTGCGTCCTTCCACTGCTCCACAGCGTGTCCCTCTGCCGTCTCCTCCTGCGTCCTCTCTTCCTGACAGTCCGGACCCGGAGTCTGACTCCCTTCGTGCTGCCAGTCCTCTGCTGCGTCTGCTCTCGTCGCTGAGCTTGTTGACTTTGCTGCCGCCTGTCGTCTAGACTACGCCGCTAGCCTTGTTGCTGAGTCTGAGTCTGTCTTTCCTCCGTCCGTCGGGGGTGAGTGTGCTCTTGGCACGGACGTCCTTGAGGACAGACAAGAGGAGTTTGAGTGCTTTGCCGCTGCTTTACCTCATCTCGTGTCCATGCTGCTTGCCCCTGAGGGAGACCCGGATGCACCAGACATCCCGACCCCGCGCTCTTATGCAGAGGCGATAGAGGGTCCCTACTCCTCTCAGTGGCAGACAGCCATGGACGCAGAAATGGCTTCCTTGAAGTCCACAGGCACCTACGTCGACGAGGTTCCCTCGCCTGGGGCGAACATCGTCAGTGGCATGTGGATTTTCAGGGTGAAGCGGCCGCCGGGTTCTCCACCTGTCTTCAAGGCGCGTTACGTTGCACGAGGCTTCAGTGAGCGAGAGGGAGTTGACTTCTTCCAGACCTTCTCCCCTACCCCGAAGATGACCACTCTTCGGGTTCTGCTGCACGTCGCAGCTCAGCGTGACTACGAGCTTCACTCTCTTGACTTCAGCACTGCTTTCCTACAGGGCAGCCTGCACGAATAGATCTGGCTGCGCCGCCCACCTGGCTTCACTGGGTCGTTTCCTGCAGGTACCCAGTGGAGCCTCCGACGGCCAGTCTACGGTCTCCGCCAGGCACCCCATGAGTGGCACGACACACTGAGGACTACTCTTGCTGCTCTTGGGTTTGCTCCTTCTACTGCTGACCCGTCGCTGTTTCTACGCACCGACACCACTCTGCCGCCGTTCTACGTTCTCGTGTACGTAGACGACTTGGTCTTTGCTACTGCTGACACTGAGGCACTCGCCCACGTGAAGTCGGAGCTGCAGAAGAGACACACGTGCACAGACCTGGGTGAGCTGACAAGCTATCTTGGCTTGCGGATCACCCGGGACAGAGCACAGCGCACCATCACCTTGACTCAGTCACACATGGTGCAGCAGGTCCTTCAGCGCTTCCGCTTCACGTACTCCTCGCCTCAGGCCACTCCTCTGCCTACCGGTCACTCGCTCTCAGCTCCACCTTCGGACGAGTCCGTAGAGCCGAGTGGCCCGTACCCAGAGCTTGTGGGCTGCCACATGTACCTGATGACCTGCACTCGGCCTGACCTTGCATACCCTCTTAGCATCCTAGCACGCTATGTCGCTCCTGGCCGTCACCGGAAGGAGCACATGGATGCCGCTAAGAGGGTGTTGCGCTACTTGTGCAGTACGTCGGGCATGGGGCTTGTGCTTGGAGGATGGGCTCGAGTTGTCCTCACTGGTCACGCTGACGCTTCTTGGGCTGACAACTTGACTATGCAGCGGCCGTCACAGGGTTACACCTTCAGCCTTGGCTCCGTCTCTGTTTCTTGGCGGTCTACCCGCTCGTCTTCAGTTCTCAGCTCCAGTTGTGAGGCTGAGATCTACGCCACAGCCATGGCTGCACAGGAGTTACGCTGGCTCACCTACCTGCTGACCGACCTGGGAGAGCGGCCTCGTTCTCCTCCAGTGCTGTACGTCGACAACAAGGCCGCCATTGCCTTGTGTCAGGAGCACAGACTGGAGCACAGAACGAAGCACATCGCTCTGCGCTACTTCCTTGCTCGAGAGTTGCAGCAGCGTGGTCAGCTTCGTCTTGCTTACGTGGCCACTCGGGCCAACACTGCTGATGTGTTCACCAAGGCGCTTCAGCCTTGTGATCATCAGCGTTTCTGTACTGTTCTAGGCCTTGTGCCTATTGTGCCTCACTTGCTTACTTCTTGACTCTACTTGTACTGTGATCTCTATATATATTTACCTGCATGTTTACACTTGCTAGGTTGTGATCACTGTATTTCTTGTTGTATTATCAAACTGCATGTGAACTGGTCTTGTGACCGCTTGCTTGTGCTCGGAATTTGTGTGGTATCCTTGAGATCCACCCTGAGCTGTGCTTTGCTTTGCTTTGCTTTGACTGGTCTTGTGACCATCTGGTTGTCTCCCACTTAGCCTATGGGGGTGTGTCAAACATTGTATATGTTTCTATTCTGTAGGCTATAGTGGGTTTAGCCTTAGGGGGTACAACATTCTAGGTTTTCCTACTTGTACTCCCAATGCTGCTAGTTCACACATTCTCGTTCACTTCTAGATTCTAACAGACGAATTAGCTCCTGCCGACATCGACGAGGACGACTGGTGGATTCGGCCGGTCGGGAGCGACGACGAAGTGGAAGAGTGGCGGGCTGGTGATTCGGACAACGACGGAGGTGCCGATGCTGATAATGACAACGCGGAGGCAGCGGCGCATGCACCGGGAGCAACGGTGGATGCGAATGCGGAGGCTGCGGACGAGGCGGAAGCGGATGCCAAGACAGTTGCGCCTGCGGAGGTGGCTGCCATTGCGGATGCGGATGCTGTGGCGGAGGCGGACAAGGTTGCTGCGGATGCCGGTGAAGGCTCCGACGACGACCCGTGGAGCTTCAAGGACGACGACAACGTTCCGCTACTGAAGCGGAGGCTGCGCCATCACCTACAGTCCAAGCCGAAGCGTGCCCGCGTGGTGCTCTCTGACGACGACAGTCCGGAGGAGGAGCGTCGCCCGATACTCACCGCTGCAGAGAAGGGTAAAGCCAAGGTCGTGGAAGCCCCTGCTAAGGCCACTGTTCATCGCCGCACAAGCAACAAGAAGCGGAAAACCGACGGCAATCCTGGATCCAGCAAGGGTGCTGCTAAGAAGAAGGCGAAGAAGTTGCCAAATCCGGACGCCATCGTTGTCAACGAGAATCTGGGCAGCGACGACGAATACGCGGATGCGGCGGGGCCGATTCCTTCATTCCCTAAGAAGCCCACGCCGAAAGACCCCACCCTCAATAATCCCAACACCCGCCCACCTTCCCCTCGCAGCAAGGACACTACGAAAAAGCGACGCGGATGGACCGTGCGCGAGAAGCTGAAGTGGGCGCGCCGCTATCAGGAGCTCGGCTCCTTGAAGAAGACGAGCTTGAAGATGCCGGCCGAGAGGACGATCGAGCACCGTGGCGCGCGCTCGGTCCCAATCCGCACTGCAGGCTACCAGAAGACGCGCTTGACGGTGATGCTCGCGTGCACTGCATCCAGGGAGAAGCTGCGGCCGTGTGTGTGGTTCAAGATGAAGAACGTGCCCAACTGTGAGATTCCGGAAGGTAAGCTTAAGAAATTCAAAAGCCGAATGCCTGATGAGCGTGCCCCACTCTGCTGATGCCCGTCTGTCCCCTGTGTGCCTGGCAGGAATCGTGGTGCAAGCACAGGACAACGGGTGGATGGACGAGAGTGCTGTGCAGACCTGGCTGTCTAAGGAGGTGCTGCCCCATCTGAACCCCCAGCGCGGCCAGAATGCGAGGCGTGCGATGCTGGTGTTGGACTCCTACCGTGGCCACATCACCCAGACCATGCTTCAGTCGTACCGCACGCACAGCATCACCCCTGCAGTTATCCCAGCGGGTTGTACGAGCCAGACTCAACCCCTGGACGTCTCCATCAACCGGTGCTTCAAGGCTGCCGTGCGAGCGCGCTACGCCAGGTGGTTCATGCGTGAAGGGATTTACCTGAAGACGAAGAAGGGTGAGTTGGACATTCATTCTAAATTTCTGCTATGTTTCCTGTCCATGTCTTTAACATGCTCTGTTACCTGTCCATGTCTCTGTCCCACCCGCAGGGAACCTGCGGAGGCCTCCGCACCCCGTGGTGCTGCAGTGGATCGCGGAGGCTTGGGAACAAGTCCCCAAGCAGATCATCATCGACGCGTTCCGCCACTGTGGGATTTCAAGCAAGCTGGACGGAACGGAGAACCACCTGGTGATGTCTCACCAGCGCGCCAGGAGCACCACCGATGTCACCGAGGACATGACCCTCGGGGGGACCACGAGCGACAACACGCGCCTGCTCGGCCAGGCTCCAGAGGAGGAGGAGGAGGAGGAGGAGGAGGAGGAGGAGGAGGAGGAGGAGGAGGAGGAGGAGGAGGAGGAGGAGGAGATGCAGGCGGAGGGCGTGAGGGAGGTGGCCGTGGCAACCGGCCTGGAGGTGCTGTACCAGGAGACCCCCAACTGCCGCGGAGCGGCGGCCGAGGCTGACCGCATGATCGAGCCTAGGGAGACAGCTAGGCATGCCTGGCGAGTGCCAGACCTGGGTGTAGAGCCTGTTGTTAGTGCAGGTGAGGAGGCGGTGACTGAGGGGCCTTCGATAGAAGTAGAGATTCATGAATGTATGCATGTACCCCCTTAAAGTAGGTAAGGCTCGTTAAGAAGACACCCCCTGTTTACAAGAGAACCCCGAAACCCCAGTTCTGATTATAAGACATATATGTCTTATCTCGTACACACAAATAGATGTCGTATAAAAAGGCTAGCCTGTTTATAAGAGGCACCCGTATAATAGACAACCCCTGTCTACTATTCAACACTGTCTTATATCCGGGCGATGACGGTACCTGTTGACACGTTAAGTTTTTTTTTGTGTTTGTTTGTTGTATTCTTTTTGGGTTGCGAAGCAACCCTTTACGATCGATTTTGACATTTTTTCATATTTTTTTTTAAATAAAACATGAAAATAAAATTTGTAAGCTACAGTTTTCTCAGAATAGGAATGCAACGGAATGATTGGAATTAGGGTTTGCAAGGGTACAAATAGGAATCCTACAAAATCTATACTCTCTAGGGAGTACCTCACTGCAGCCTATCATAACATTGACATTTGACACACCCCCATAGGCTAAGTGAGGGGCATCAGAGCAAGCAAGGTGAAACAAACGGTCACAAGACCAGTCAAGGCAAGAAGCAAGGCAAGCTCAGGGTGGATCTCAAGGACACCACACAAATTCCGAGCACAAGCAAGCGGCCACAAGGCCAGTTCAAGAGTTCACTAGGATATATATAGGAAAACACAACAAGCAGAGCAAGCAACAAGACTACAGCAACCGAGGGCCTACCTCAACAAGCCCCAACTGCACACAGAACCTGTGGTGATCACCAAGCGCCAAGGCCTTGGTGAAGACGTCTGCAGTGTTGGCCTCTGAGGCCACAAAGTCCAGTCGAGCCTGGCCGAGTCGCTGCAACTCTCGCAGGAGGAAGTACCTCACGTCAATATGCTTCACTCTGCTCTCCAGTCGAGGCTCTCGACAGAGGAGGATCATGGCCTTGTTGTCAGCGTACAAGGTCGGTGCAGAGCGAGGCCGCTCACCAAGGTCGGCGAGCAAGAAGGTCAACCAGCAAAGCTCCTGTGCCGCCATGGCACCCGCGTAGATCTGTGCCTCTGCACTGGAAGTAGCCACGGACGACGACCGAGTAGACCTCCGCGACACAGCACCAGCTCCCAGACTGAAGCAGTAACCCTGAGTCGAGCGCTGAGTCTCCACGTCGTCAGCGTAGGAAGAGTCGCAGTGACCAGTCAACGCCACTGGCTGAGTCCCTCCAAGCACAAGCCCCATGCCTGATGTAGTCGCCAGGTACTTCTCCACCCTCACAGCAGCTGTCCAGTGGACAGGACGGTGTCTCCCAGTCGCAACAAAGCGAGAAAGGATGCTGAGGGGAAAGGCGAGGTCCGGCCGAGTACAAGTCATCAGGTACATGAGGCAGCCCACCAGCTCTGCGTAGGGGCCACTGGACTCAAAGGGCTGGTCAGGAAAGGGGCCCGTAGGTCTGTGGTCAACAGCAAGAGGAGTGGGCTGTGTGGTGGAGAACTGGAAGTCGAACCGCCGAAGGACCTGCTGCACCATGTGTGACTGCGTCAGTGTGATGGTGCGAGCGGCTCTGTCTCGGGTGATCTGCAGGCCAAGGTAGCGCTGCAGCTCACCCAGGTCAGTGCACTTGTGTCTCTTCTGCAGTTCGGACTTCACCTGAGCCAGGGCTGCCCTGTCTGCTGTAGCAAACACCAAGTCGTCGACGTAGACAAGGATAAAGAAAGGAGTAGAACCCGCTCGGACAAACAGCGACGGGTCGGCGGAGGACGGGCTGAACCCAAGGTCACGAAGCGTGGAGCGAAGAGTGTTGTGCCACTCACGGGGCGACTAGCGGAGACCGTAGACTGGTCGCCTCAGGCTCCACTGGGTCCCAGGTGGGAAGGTGTCAGTGAAGCCAGGAGGACGGCGCAGCCAGATCTCCTCGTGCAGTCGACCCTAGAGGAACGCAGTGGAGAAGTCGAGGGAGTGCAGCTCGTAGTCTCGCTGCGCTGCTATGTGGAGTAGCACCCGAAGAGTAGTCATCTTCGGGGTCGGGGCGAAGGTCTGGAAGAAGTCAACTCCCTCACGCTGACTGAAGCCCCTAGCCACGTAGCACGCCTTGAACACCGGCGGTGCTCCAGGCGGCCGCTTCACCTTGAAGAGCCACATGCCATCGACTACGTTCGCCCTGGGAGGGGGAACTGCGTCGACGTAGGTGCCTGTGGATCTCCAAGACGCCAACTCTGAGTCCATAGCCGCTTTCCACTGAGAGGCCCACGCCCCTGACACTGCCTCGCGGTAAGTGCGAGGAGTCGGTATGTCAAGGGCGTCGGGGTCTCCCTCAGGGGAGAGCAGCATGGCACACAGAGAGGGAGAAGCGGCTGCCCAGTACTCCAGCTCAGACTCTCTGTCCTCTAGGACGTCACAGCCAAGGGCAAACCCACCCCCGACGGACAGAGGACGGTAGGGAGGAGCTGGCACCACACGGGTGGCGTAGTCAAGGCGGCTGGCGGCAGCAAACTCAGCGACAGCGGCAGTAAGAGCCGAGGCAGACGACGGAGGGAAACGAGAGTCGGTGACAAGAGTGGCGAGGACACGTGCGGCAACAGGACGAACAGTGCGGTAGTAGTCAGAGATAGGAGTGGGGAGGGCTGGGAGAGAGGACGGAGGAGGAGACGGGAGAACGGACACAGGAGAAGGAGAACGACGACGAGACGAACAAAGGAGGGCAGTGTGGAGGTCAGTAACAGGGGACGAGTGACGAGCACGCGGAGGACAACGAGTGATCAAGTCGTGACGGACAGAAGGAGGAGGAGACTGAGGAGGAGGAGAAGACCAGACCGCCGGACGGTCGTCAGGAGGAGGCAACGGAGGAACAAACACAGGAGGAGACTGGGAGCGGACAGGAGGAGAGGAAAGGCCAAGGGCCCGAAGGCCACTCACAGGTGGGAACAACTGCCGCTCCAGAGGAAGCTGCGGTGGCGGCTGCGGCTGCTGCTGCTGCGGCTGCGGCGGTGGCTGCGGCTGCTGCTGCTGCTGCTGCAGCTGCTGCTGCTGCTGCTGCTGCTGCTGCTGCCACTGCTGCTCCAGAAGGTTCAGCACCCGCAGCTCCTGCCGCTCCCTCTCCAACCGCTCCTGCTCCTCACGCTCACGCCGACGGGCAGCCTGGAGACGCGTGTCGTGGCGGTGGGGAGGCGGAGTGGACTCTGCAGAACCAGGGTCCCCAGCGCCAGTCTCCTCAAACCTTGCACCCCCAGAACCAACACCTCCAGTGTCAGGAACTCCAACTCCAGCACCCCCAGAACTAGCACCTCCAGTGCTACCACCTCCAACTCCAGCACCCCCAGAACTAGCATCCCCAGTGCCAGCACCTCCAGCTCCAGCACCCCCAGAGCTAGCGCCACCTGCGCCAGCCCCTCCAGCTCCAGCACCCCGCGAACAAGCACCCCCAGACCGCGCACCGCCAGCGGCTGCACCTCCAGCTCCAACACCAACCAAGTCCACAGGAACCTGTCGCGGAAGTGCCGAAGGCTGCTGAGGGGACTGTGAGGAGGACTGCGGGGAGGGAGACACTACCTGACGCGCGACCGAGGGTAGAGGGGTAGCGTGGGACACACCAGACGGGGCAGGAACAAGGGGGGGGGGGGGGGGGTACCGGAGGAGCAGGAGCAGGAGGAGGAGAGGGTGCTAGGAAAAGGGGGGGAGGGGGTACCGGGAGACCTCGACAGGGGTACCGGGTGTAGTAGGACACAGACTCGTCAAACCGGACGTCACGGGATTCTAGGAACTGGTGGAGGGGTGGGTGGTAAAAGGACCAGTCGGCAGAGTCCACTGGGAAACCAAGGAAGACACAGGGGATGGCGCGTGCCGAGAGCTTGTCCGCGGAGGTGTCGCGAACAAGCGCAAGGCAGCCCCAGACTCGAAAGGCCGACCCAACACCAGGGGAACCAGTCCAAAGACTGGTCGGTGAAGCCTCGGGCCGCGAGACACGCGGCTGGAGGTTCAGCTGGTGTGCGGCGTAGCGAACCGCGTGGGGCCACAGAAAATGGGGCGCACGGGCATGGATCATGGACGTGTGGGCAATGTCCATGACCAAGCCTATGCGGCGCTCAGCAACCCCATTCTGCTGTGGGGACTCTGGCAGCGTCCAGGACTGTACAATGCCCTGCTCGCCACAAAATCCGCCGAGAATGCCGGAGCGAAACTCGCCCCCACGGTCGGAGTGGAGACAACTGACTCGACGACCACGAGTGCCCTCAGTGGCTAGAAGCCACCTGATCAGCGTAGGAATCACCTCGGACTTCTTTGCAAGAGGGAACACTGTGGTGTAGCTGGAGTAGTCGTCGACGACCACTAGAAAGTAACGCTCCCTCCCAGTCCCCTGCGTCGGGGCAGGGCCCCAGACGTCCAGGTGGAGAGTCTCGAAGGGAGCGGTGGCCGGACGAAGGGAGGAGGAGTGGGGAGTGGCGCGTAAGCGACCGGCGACGCACGGAGAGCAAGGAGGGGCAAGCGAGGGAGGGAGCGACGGGAAGGTGCGCAGGAGACCTGTGACAAGTTTCTGACTGAGCATGCCACGAAGGCGAGGGATCGACGGGTGGCCAAGGCGGTGGTGCCACAGGACGGTGCGGTGGGCGAGAGAGCGACAGGAGCAAGACGCAGCGACTGGACTGGACACAGCGACCGGACCGGACACGACTACCTGGCTAGACACAGTAACTGGACTGGGGACCTGGGCCGGAGGGGACGCAACGACCTGAGGGGAGGACGCGACCGGGGAGCGCTCGGTGTGGAGAACGTAGAGACCGGAGCGGGGCTCCCTGGTGAACGTAGCCAGAACAGCACTTGTGGTAGCGTCTGTACAGACTGCAGTCCGCCCACCCCCCACGAAGGTAACCGTGATCCCCCTGTCCTGGAGGTATCCAACACCCACCAAGTTCCGAGTGAACGAGGGGATGTGGAGGCCGCGCAGGACACCAGAGGGGACCACAGGGCACGGGAGGGTGGTGGAGCTACGCGCAACGGCTGGTCCAGAGGTGGGATCAGCCAGAGCCACTGACACAGGAGTGAGGAGTGGCGTAAGGGTCGTGTGGTCACGGAAGAAGCACTAAGACGCGCCCGAGTCCAGCGTGAACGACAGAGAGGCCTCAGCCGGAGGGTCACCTGACCCAGTCGCTATACAAGCACCTAGAGCAGCAACACAAGCACCTAAGCTAGACAGGCACAAGGCTACACTAGCAGGAGGCAAGTAGGCTAAACTATGAACACGCGAGCACACAGATCCATCAGCACTAAAGTCAGCATCAACATACAAAGCATGCTGACGCGCATCGTCCATGGACAGATCAAAGACATCAATCTTACGGGCTAACAGACGAGACCAGCGGGGTGTGACCGCCAGAGGGCCCCAACGAGCCCGGTAGAGGTCGTCGAGGCGGCGGAAGCACCGCGCGGCAGAGTGGTCGTCGCGACCATAGAGACAGGGGCTGCCCGGCCCGGTTAGGCACCAGTGGGTGCAGGGGCCAGCGTCACGGCGAGGGGGGCGAGGGGGCCAGCCGGAAGAGCTGCTGCTGCGGCCGGTGCTCCCAGGGCCTCCCAGACCCCACTGCGGCGGGGGACCCCAGTGCTGCTGCGGACCCCACTGCAGCAGGGGCCCCCACTGCTGGAACTGCTGCGGTGCCTGCTGTGGCAGGTGCTGTTGTGGCTGCTGCTGCTGGGGGGCAACACCCCCACCGGTCGGGCCACCACCTGTGGGCGGAACTGTCTGTCCTGCACCTCCTCCAAGGCCCCCTCCCCCTGGTGCACCGCCGCCGCCACCGCCGCCGCCGCCTCCGCCACCACCGCCGCTCCCACCTCCACCGCCCCCTCCACCGCTGCCTCCTCCACCCCCACCTCCCCCCTTCCCGCCCTTCTTGCCAATCTTGCCCCGTTTCTGCCATTCTGCGGCAGAAACGGCAGCGGTGTCCTCAGAGACCGACACAGCAGCAGAAGCGCGGGTAGCGGTGAAAGTGGGAAGCTGAGGGGCGGCACACCCCGCAAAGAGACGGGGGGCCACCGCATCAATGGCGGTGGCAACGGTGAGGAGGTAACGCATGGAGGGCGCGTAGGGCGCGGAGGCTAGCTAAGAACGAACGAGGATCTAACCTACTCGTGATACCATCTGAGAATAGGAATGCAACGGAATGATTGGAATTAGGGTTTGCAAGGGTACAAATAGGAATCCTACAAAAGCTATACTCTCTAGGGAGTACCTCACTGCAGCCTATCATAACATTGACATTTGACAAGTTTCACCCTTCCCATTGTGCATGTTGAACAGTTTTGAATTTTGGTAGCAGCTTTTGTAGTTTTGTGCGTAAATGCTATACTCTTTGGTATATTTTTTACTGTTTGATGTTGTTGTGAGAATTGCATGTAATAAATGTTATGAATACTAATGAATTACACGCCACGCATGCTTAAATGAATGTAATGATGAGGCATGATATACAGATGCATACCTAATACCGATACACGCATGAAAATGCCTTTGTATGCATACCGTATTACCCCGGATAGTAGCGCATATGCGCTTATAATAAAATCAAGTTTTATAAGGGGGGCGCTTGTAAACGAGTATCGGGTATAAGTGCATGCGCCTGTAAGAGGGAAAAATGAAATTTGTTTTTTAAAGTACCGAATTGAAGCTCTCTGTAAGGCGAACATAACCAAACGTTCGATCACGTGGTTTCATGCATGAGTTTCAGGGGAAACCAACCGCGATTCGGGTTCGGGGCTCACAACCTCCCGCGCCTCCTACTCCTCCGAATCCTCCTCCTCTGGAAACCTTAGGCAACCTGCCCGTGCTCCGGCTTTGCCCGTATCTCCCTCGGACGTTCACCGAATGGCTGGAAGAGCCTGTCAGAGACAAGCCTGAAGTTGAATCCGCGTCGGCACCACGCTGGGGCGAGCCCGGAAACTGCGCGTGGGATGAATCTGCTGTGGGCGCTGACGACGAAGTGGAAACCGAGGGCCCGGAGGGCGACAAGGCCGGCGGGGCGGACAACGAGACCGCCACAGAGGCTGGCACCGAGGCGGGCACGGAGGCCGATGTGTTCCCCGAGGGTGCTGTGGGCGGCGATGACGGCGACGGAGTGGAATACTGGTCGCGCGACGGCCTTCCTGAAAAATTGCCCATCCCTTCCTACCCACCGATTAACCGCAAGCGTCCCCACCCATCTTCCCAGAACCGAGATGCCCACCCCCCCTCTCCCAGGCACAGGATGACGCAGCACAAGCGAAAGGGCTACACAGCCCAAGAGAAATTGAAGTGGTGCGCGCTCATGGAGCTGGCGGTTTCGGTCCGCGCGCTGTCACGTGAATCTGGTATCCATCGGAAGTGCCTGACGCAGTGGAAGAAGGAGGCCGCCATCCTCAAGGATGCTCACGGCGCTCGCATGCGGATGCACGGTCGCAGCAGAGCTTCTTGGTACAGGGCCATGGAGCTGAAGGTCTATGCGAGGCTGCTGGAGTGGCGGCGCAAGGGATGTGCGGTCTCTGTCGGTCGGCTGCAGGAGTGGTCGCGCGAGTTTATGAAGCTTCTGTTCCCCGGCGTCAAATGGAAGGGCAGTCAACGGTGGTCGGACCGGTTTCGGCGGCGTTGGAACTTGAGCGTCCGCATGAAGACGAAGGTAGCTCAGAAAGCCGCCGCACGTAAGTGGTTCGCTCAGTTGTTTTATCATCTGCGATGTGAACACGACCGTTGGTTTTCTTGGTTTTATGACATCCCGTTTAATATCCATAACCTCTTCGACCCCTTACCTTTGTTACACAGATGTCGCGGAGCAGTGCGAGAAATTCTGGGAGTTCGTCCATAACAACCGACGTGAGCGCGGGATCTATACGGCATGGATTATTAACGCCGACCAAACGCCTCTGTGGCTGGAGATGCCCGCCACCACCACCGTGGATCAGAAGGGAGTTCGCTCGGTGCCCATCAGGAGCGCGGGTTACCAGAAGCAGCAAGTAACCGTGATGTTGGCGTGCACTGCTGACGGGATGAAGCTGAAACCATGGGTCTTCTTCAAGCGCAAGACGGTGCCAAAGGGAGATTTCCCGACGGGTAAGACATCCTTGCCTATTTATGTACTCATGTTTGTTATCGTCGCAGGTTAACATGCGTAGTTCCTTTTATTGCGTGCGCATATGTGGTGGTGGGGTGCCAAGACAACGGCTGGATGGACGCTAATGCCGTCGCGAAGTGGCTTGACGGGTGTATCAAGCCTTTCATGAAGCCCCGGTTCGGCAGGCAGGCGAAGAGCGCGATGCTCGTTCTGGATTCTTACCGCGGGCATCTCACGGACGAGGTGAAGAAGAAGTTCGCCGAGCTCAACATCGTCCCGGCTATCATCCCAGGAGGCTGTACGGCGGAGGTACAGCCGCTCGACGTCTCGGTCAACAAGAGTTTCAAAGCCTCCGTCCGCCAGCAGTACCAGAGCTGGTTTGAGGAAGAAGGCTTGGAGAGGCTAACCCCCGTAGGTATGCTTTGGCCTTGTTGTTTAACGTCTAGCTGTTTTGTCCTCTCCCTTTGTTGTTCTAATCACCCCCGTGAGTGCCATGTGGTGCACGGAATCTTAAGAAGCCGCCAGCAGAGGTGGTTCTCAGGTGGATCTCCAGGGCCTGGAAGGCAGTCCCCGCCGAACTTATCAAGAAGGCGTTTCTAACATGCGGCATCAGCAACGCACTAGACGGGAGCGAGGAGAATCTCACTATTGCGCACAGGAGGAGCCAGCTCACGCACGAAGTGGACGTGGACGACGACATCACGGCCACCGGCTTCTGGGGCAACAACTGCCCGGACCCTGAGTCAGACGAAGAGGAGGAGACGTGCTAGGGGCTGTAATAAAGTGCAGTAGCTTGAATAGGTAGTGATTGTATGCTCAGACCGTGCTAGTGTAATCATTAGAACATTAAATTGTATGCTAAAAAAAAAAAAAAAAAAAGCAAAACCGAACAAGGAGGCGCTTATAATAAGTACACGTTTCAAAAGGGGTGCGCTTCTAATCGAGTCGCGTCTATAAGCGCCTGCTCCAGATAGAAGGGCCGGCGCCTTTAAACGGACGGCGCTTATATCCGGGGCTATACGGTATGTCTCAGAATAGGAATGCAACGGAATGATTGGGATTAGGGTTTGCAAGCATACAAATAGGAGTCCTACAAATGTTGTACCCTCTAGGGAGTGCCTCACTGCAGCCTATCATAACATTAACATTTGACACACCCCCATAGGCTAAGTGAGGGACACCAGGGCAAGCAAGGTGAAACAAACGGTCACAAGACCAGTCAAGGCAAGACAAGCTCATGGTGGATCTCAGGGACACCACACAAATTCCGAGCGCAAGCAAGCGGCCACAAGGCCAGTTCAAGAGTTCACTAGGATATAAATACAAAGCACAACAAGCAGAGGAAGCAACAGGACTACAGCAACCTAGGGCCTACCTCAACAAGCCCCAATTGCACACAGAACCTGTGGTGGTCACCAAGCGCCAAGGCCTTGGTGAAGACGTCTGCAGTGTTGGCCTCTGAGGCCACAAAGTCCAGGCGTGCCTGGCCGCGACGCTGCAGCTCTCGCAGGAGGAAGTACCTCACGTCAATATGCTTCACTCTGCTCTCCAGTCGAGGCTCTCGACACAGGAGGATCATGGCCTTGTTGTCAGCGTACAAGGTCGGTGCAGAGCGAGGCCGCTCACCAAGGTCGGCGAGCAAGAAGGTCAACCAGCGAAGCTCCTGTGCCGCCATGGCACCAGCGTAGATCTCTGCCTCTGCACTGGAAGTAGCCACAGACGACGACCGTGTAGACCTCCACGACACAGCACCAGCTCCCAGACTGAAGCAGTAACCCTGAGTCGAGCGCTGAGTCTCCACGTCGTCAGCGTAGGAAGAGTCGCAGTGACCAGTCAACGCCACTGGCTGAGTCCCTCCAAGCACAAGCCCCATGCCTGATGTTGTCGCCAGGTACTTCGCCACCCTCACAGCAGCTGTCCAGTGGACAGGACGGTGTCTCCCAGTCGCAACAAAGCGAGAAAGGATGCTGAGGGGAAAGGCGAGGTCCGGCCGAGTACAAGTCATCAAGTACATGAGGCAGCCCACCAGCTCTGCGTAGGGTCCACTGGACTCAAAGGGCTCGTCAGGAAAGGGGCCCGTGAGTCAATGGTCAACAGCAAGAGGAGTGGGCTGAGTGGTGGAGAACTGGAAGTCGAACCGCCGAAGGATGTGTGACTGCGTCAGTGTGATGGTGCGAGCGGCTCTGTCCCGGGTGATCTGCAAGCCAAGGTAACGCTGCAGCTCACCCAGGTCAGTGCACTTGTGTCTCTTCTGCAGTTCGGACTTCACCTGAGCCAAGGCTGCCCTGTCTGCTGTAGCAAACACCAAGTCGTCGACGTAGACAAGGATAAAGAAAGGAGTAGAACCCGCTCGAACAAACAGCGACGGGTCGGCGGAGGACGGGCTGAACCCAAGGTCACGAAGCGTGGAGCGAAGAGTGTCGTGCCACTCACGGGGCGACTGGCGGAGACCGTAGACTGGTCGCCTCAGGCTCCACTGGATCCCAGGTGGGAAGGTGTCGGTGAAGCCAGGAGGACGGCGCAGCCAGATCTCCTCGTGCAGTCGGCCCTGGAGGAACGCAGTGGAGAAGTCGAGGGAGTGCAGCTCGTAGCCTCGCTGGGCTTCTATGTGGAGTAACACCCGAAGAGTAGTCATCTTCGGGGTCGGGGCGAAGGTCTGGAAGAAGTCAACTCCTTCACGCTGACTGAAGCCCCTAGCCACGTAGCGCGCCTTGAACACCGGCGGTGCTCCAGGCGGCCGCTTCACCTTGAAGAGCCACATGCCATCGACTACGTTCGCCCTGGGAGGGGGAACTGCGTCGACGTAGGTGCCTGTGGATCTCCAAGACGCCAACTCTGATTCCATAGCCGCTTTCCACTGAGAGGCCCACGCCCCTGACACTGCCTCACGGTAAGTGCGAGGAGTAGGTATGTCAAGGGCGTCGGGGTCTCCCTCAGGGGAGAGCAGCATGGCACACACAGAGGGAGAAGCGGCTGCCCAGTACTCCAGCTCAGACTCTCTGTCCTCTAGGACGTCACAGCCAAGGGCAAACTCACCCCCGACGGACAGAGGACGGTAGGGAGGAGCTGGCACCACACGGGTGGCGTAGTCAAGGCGGCTGGCGGCAGCAAACTCAGCGACAGCGGCAGTAAGAGCCGAGGCAGACGACGGAGGGAAACGAGAGTCGGTGACAAGAGTGGCGAGGACACGTGCGGCAACAGGACGAACAGTGCGGTAGTAGTCAGAGATAGGAGTGGGGAGGGCTGGGAGAGAGGACGGAGGAGGAGACGGGAGAACGGACACAGGAGAAGGAGAACGACGACGAGACGTACAAAGGAGGGCAGTGTGGAGGTCAGTAACAGGGGACGAGTGACGAGCACGCGGAGGACAACGAGTGATCAAGTCGTGACGGACCGAAGGAGGAGGAGACTGAGGAGGAGGAGAAGACCAGACCGCCGGACGGTCGTCAGGAGGAGGCAACGGAGGAACAAACACAGGAGGAGACTGGGAGCGGACAGGAGGAGAGGAGGAAAAGCCAAGGGCCCGCAGGCCACTCACAGGTGGGAACAACTGCCGCTCCAGGGGAAACTGCGGTGGCGGCTGCGGCTGCTGCAGCTGCGACTGCGGCTGCTGCAGCTGCGACTGCGGCTGCTGCAGCTGCGACTGCGGCGGCGGCTGCGGGTGCTGCTGCTGCGGCTGCGGCGGCGGCTGCGGCTGCTGCTGCTGCTGCTGCTTCTGCTGCTGCTGCTGCTGCTGCCGCTGTTGCTCCAGAAGGTCCAGCACCCGCAGATCCTGCCGCTCCCGCTCCAACCGCTCCTGCTCCTCACGCTCACGCCGACGGGCAGCCTGGAGACGCGTGACGTGGCGGTGGGGAGGCGGAGTGGACTCCGCAGAACCAGGGTCTCCAGCTCCAGTCTCCTCAGACTCAGCACCCCCAGAACCAACACCTCCAGTGTCAGGACCCCCAACTCCAGCACCCCCAGAACTAGCACCTCCAGTGCTAGCACCTCCAACTCCAGCACCCCCAGAACTAGCACCACCTGCGCCAGCACCTCCGGCTCCAGCACCCCCAGAGCTAGCACCACCTGCGCCAGCACCTCCAACTCCAGCACCCCCAGAACGAGCACCACCTGCGCCAGCACCTCCAGCTCCAGCACCCCCAGCACCCCGCGACCGAGCACCCCCAGACCGAGCACCGCCAGCGGCTGCACCTCCAGCTCCAACACCAACTGAGTCCACAGTAGCCTGTCGCGGAAGTGCCGAAGTCTGCTGAGGGGACTGTGAGGAGGACTGCGGGGAGGGAGACGCTACCTCACGCGCGACCGAGGGTAGAGGGGTAGCGTGGGACACACCAGACGGGGCAGGACCAGGGGGGGGCGGGGGTACCGGAGGAGCGGGAGCAGGAGGAGGAGAGGGTGCGAGGAAAAGAGGGGGAGGGGGTACCGGGAGACCTCGACAGGGGTACCGGGTGTAGTAGGACACGGACTCGTCAAACCTGACGTCACGGGAGTCGAGGAACTGGTGGAGGGGCGGGTGGTAAAAGGACCAGTCAGCAGAGTCGACCGGGAAACCAAGGAAGACACAGTCGACGGCGCGTGCCGAGAGCTTGTCCGCAGAGGTGTCGCGGACTTGCGCAAGGCAGCCCCAGACCCGAAAGGCCGACCCAACACCAGGGGAACCAGTCCAAAGACTGGTCGGTGAAACCTCGGGCCGCGAGACACGCGGCTGGAGGTTCAGCTGGTGTGTGGCGTAGCGAACCGCGTGGGGCCACAGAAAATGGGGCGCACGGGCATGGATCATGGACGTGCGGGCGATGTCCATGACCAAGCCTATGCGGCGCTCAGCAACCCCATTCTGCTGTGGGGACTCTGGCAGCGTCCAGGACTGTACAATGCCCTGCTCGCCGTAGAATCCGCCGAGAATGCCGGAGCGAAACTCGCCCCCACGGTCGGAGTGGAGACAACTGACTCGACGACCACGAGTGCCCTCAGTGGCTAGAAGCCACCTGATCAGCGTAGCATTCACCTCGGACTTCTTCGCAAGAGGGAACACTGTGGTGTACCTGGAGAAGTCGTCGACGACCACCAGAAAGTAACGCTCCCTCCCAGACCCCTGCGTCGGGGCAGGGCCCCAGACGTCCAAGTGGAGAGTCTCGAAGGGAGCGGTGGCCGGACGAAGGGAGGAGGAGTGGGGAGTGCCGCGTAAGCGACCGGCGACGCACGGAGAGCAAGGAGGGGCAAGCGAGAGAGGGAGCGACGGGAAGGTGCGCGGGAGACCTGTGACTAGTCCCTGACTGAGCATGCCACGTAGGCGAGGGATCGACGGGTGGCCAAGACGGTGGTGCCACAGGACGGTGCGGTGGGCGAGAGAGCGACAGGAGCAAGACGCAGTGACTGGACTGGACACAGCGACCGGACTGGACACGACTACCTGGCTAGACACAGCAACTGGACTGGGGACCTGGGCCGGAGGGGACGCAACGACCTGAGGGGAGGACGCGACCGGGGAGCGCTCGGTGTGGAGAACGTAGAGACCGGAGCGGGGCTCCCTGGTGAACGTAGCCAGAACAGCACCTGTGGTAGCGTCAGTACAGACTGCAGTCCGCCCACCCCCCACGAAGGTAACCGTGATCCCCCTGTCCTGGAGGTATCCAACACCCACCAAGTTCCGAGTGAACGAGGGGATGTGGAGGCCGCGCAGGACACCAGAGGGGACCACAGGGCACGGGAGGGTGGTGAAGCTACGCGCAACGGCTGGTCCAGAGGTAGGATCAGCCAGAGCCACTGACACAGGAGTGAGGAGTGGCGTAAGGGTCGTGTGGTCGCGGAAGAAGCACTGAGACGCGCCCGAGTCCAGCGTGAACGACAGAGAGGCCTCAGCCGGAGGGTCACCTGACCCAGTCGCTACACAAGCACCTAGAGCAGCAACACAAGCACCTAACCTATACAGGCACAAGGCTACACTAGCAGGAGGCAAGCAGGCTAAACTACGAACACGCGAGCACACAGATCCCTCAGCACTAAAGTCAGCATCAACATACAAAGCATGCTGACGCGCATCGTCCATGGACAAATCAAAGACATCAATCTTACGGGTTAACAGACGAGACCAGCGAGGCGTGACCGCCAGGGGGCCCAAACGAGCCCGGTAGAGGTCGTCGAGGCGGCGGAAGCACCGCGCGGCAGAGTGGTCGTCGCGACCACAGAGACAGGGGCTGCCCGGCCCGGTGAGGCACCAGTGGGTGCAGGGGCCAGCGTCATGGCGAGGGGGGCGAGGGGCCCAGCTGGAAGAGCTGCTGCTGCGGCTGGTGCTCCCAGGGCCTCCCGGACCCCACTGCGGCGGGGGACCGCAGTGCTGCTGCGGACCCCACTGCAGTGGGGGCCCCCACTGCTGGAACTGCTGCGGTGCCTGCTGCTGCTGCTGTCCCTGCTGCTGCTGCTGTTGTCCATGCTGTGGCTGGTGCTGCTGTGGCTGCTGCTGCTGGGGGGCAGCACCCCCCACCGGTCGGGCCACCACCTGTGAGTGGACCTGTCTGTCCTGCGCCTCCTCCAAGGCCCCCTCCCCCTGGTGCACCACCGCCGCCGCCGCCGCCGCCTCCACCACCACCGCCGCTCCCACCTCCACCGCCCCCACCTCCCCCCTTCCCGCCCTTCTTGCCACTCTTGCCCCGTTTTTGCCAGTCTGCGGTAGAAACGGCAGCGGTGTCCGCAGAGACCGACACAGCAGCAGAAGTGCGGGTAGCGGTGAAAGTGGGAAGCTGAGGGGCGGCACACCCCGCAAAGAGACGGGGGGCCACCGCATCAGTGGCGGAGGCAACGGTGAGGAGGCTGCTCTCGATGGTCCCGAGAGCAGTCTGAAAGAGGTCTATAGTGAGTTCAGTGGGGTGCTTCTGAAGAAGCGCGTCGCGGGCAGTGGCAAGGCGGTCAGGGAGGCGGGTGACTAACCAGTGCACAGTGAGCCACATGGGGGGGGGAGCAACAAGGAGCTGTGCGTCGGTACAGGCCGAACGAAAACCGGCGTCAAGCGAGCGGAGGTGAGTCACTAGGTCGGAAACAGTAGCAAACGAGCCTAGGTCGGGAAACACGAACGGCATGAGGAGGCGACTGAGGGAGGCGGAGGAGGGGGTGGAATAGCGAGCCACAATAGCATCCCAAACCCCCATTGGCTGTCTCCACCTGGTCAAAGTGAGCGGCCTCAGTCGGGGGGAGAAGCTCCGATAGCGTGAGGGCGGCGGCCGCGTCACGAGAGAGCCATGCGTCCCGAGCCAGGACCCGACGGTCGTAGTCCGCCTGGGCCGTAGGAGTCGGCTCCGGGGCGGTCGGCAGGGCGGCGGGGGACGGGGGTGCCGCGAGAGCACCCGACGCGTGGGCCCACAGAGTGGCGCCGTCCTGACGCTGGCTGGTGAGGAAACGTGTGGTCTGGCGCTGCCAGGTACCGAACTCGATCAGGTGTCCCTCAGCATCGAAACGGAGGCGACGGGCCTCCATAGCGGAGCCCATGCTAGAGGCGACTGGAGCACGGCGGAGGCGGAGCTAAGAACGAGGAGGAAAACTACGGAGGGCTAGGGACGCCAGCGGGGAAACCGACGAGAGACAGTCGGCGAGAAAATAGTCGTGGGGCGGGGCTCTAACCGAACCTAGGTGGCGCTACCGGAGGGAAAAGCGGCTGCCAGCCGCTGAGCCGGGAGCCAAGTGCAGTATGAATGGCGTGGGACCGGTGCACAGGTGAAGGGGAGAGAGATGCAGTAAGCGCACAGAGTGATGCGGTAAGTGTACGCAGGTGTGCGGTAAGCGCACGCAGGTGTGCGGTAAGTGTACGCAGGTGTGCGGTAAGCGCACGCAGGTGTGCGATGAGTGCACGCAGGTGTGTGGTAAGTGCACGCAGGTGTGCGGGAAGCGCACGCAGGTGTGCGGGAAGCGCACACAGAGTGATGCGGTAAGTGCACGCAGGTGTGCGGTAAGTGCACGCAGGTGTGCGGTAAGTGCACGCAGGTGTGCGGTAAGCTCACGCTGGTGTGCTGGAAGCGTTGACGGAGGAGGGCACGCGACAGGCGGAGGGGAGGGCACGCGACGGTCTAAGGAGGGCGCGCGACGGTTGAGGAGGGCGCGCGACGGTTGAGGAGGGCGCGCGGCGGTCTAAGGAGGGCGCACGACGGTTTTGGAGGGCGCGCAACGGTGGAGGAGGGCGCGCGGAGGTCTAAGGAGGGCGCGCGACAGGCTGGACATCGCGGGAGGGCGCGGGCTAGGCGCGAGGAGGGCGCGGAGGGCGCGGAGGGTGCGAGAGCATGGAGGGCGCGTAGGGCGCGGAGGCTAGCTAAAAAACGAACGAGGATCTAACCTACTCGTGATACCATCTCAGAATAGGAATGCAACGGAATGATTGGGATTAGGGTTTGCAAGCATACAAATAGGAGTCCTACAAATGCTGTACCCTCTAGGGAGTGCCTCACTGCAGCCTATCATAACATTAACATTTGACAGCATGATATGCTGAAATCAGGCCCTCAGATATCAGCGTAAAACACGCTGATTAGGCTGATTTTGTAGCTGTGATTTTCGTTTTCCCTGAAAATTCAGCATATGCTTCAAATTTGCACTGAAATTTCAGTATAACCTACCTTGCCACACTGACCATTTTCCGTGTTGCTATACAAGTAACACTGACGAATCAGTGTAGTGTCGTGAGTCACACTGAAACGGACAAGACCGATTCGGGGGGGGGGGGGGGAGGGGGGGTACGCGTGTGTACAGTCTGTACCTGGCCCGGGATTCACGAGACCCCACTAGGCTGTACCTGGCCCGGGATTCACGAGACCTCACCCACGCGCTTGGAGATGCCATGCGCTGTACAGATCGCGTGCCGACGTGTTTGCATCGCTGGAAGGAACTCTCACAGCGACAAACTTTGAACTGGTGATTCAACTTTGTATTTCTTTTTTACACTGATCGTTCAGTTTACTTATGATTTTTACACTGGCAAAATCAGTATAAAGAAAACCATGAACGCTGATTTGGACACCTGGGCGGCCGGGGCACGCTGATCCATCAGCATACCCTCAAACCTATCTGAGGGCCTGGCTGAAATGCACCACACCAGTATATCATACAAATGCGTGATAGTTAACGACCCAAAAACTAGGCTACCGCATCCCCTGCCTAGCATGGGGGGGAAGTCAATAGCAGAGTTTTTGAATAATCAACTAGCACATGAAACAATACAATCTGTTAACTCAAAAAAAAAAGGGTTAACTCTATCAGATCCAGTTCGCAGTGGCAAACATATGAGTCACTGAGTGCGCCAATGAACCAATGAGAAATGATAGAAATGAACCCCCTTTTTAAAATTGACAGACATGCATTGATATTGCAATGACAGATGAGATGAATGCACTCACACAAACAAACGCATTCACACAATAAAAAACACGAGCTCTGGCAAACCCAGCCAAAAAACACATACGCACGTTCATACGGACACATACGCACGCAATCAGACACATACACACGCACGTACAGAAGCTTGGAACAAGCCAATGCAAAAAAAAAGAACTTACGAATACAAAAAGATAACTGCGAAAACAATGCAACACTACTAATCCCACAAATCGCCAATGATAATTAGTGGTTCTAAAGAAGGACCTTGGATCCCCGAATGGTACAGCAAAACCTCTGAGGAGTAGGAAATATAGAAACAAAAGGGGCGAAAATGGGAATAGAATTTGTGGGGGAAAGCACACAACCTACAATCGACAAAGTATCTCATACATTAGCTATACCTATGACATGGGAAACGTCAAAGCAGTAACAGATGAAAGCAGGAGACGATAATACGGATGTGGGCAAGGAAGGTAGAAAGAATGAAAAAAAAAAACGACGGAATGAATGAAATGGACAAATCAGAACACGAAGGAATAAGACAGATGTTGTAAGAATAGATAACCAAGGAAAAGAAAACTAGAACACAGAATGTAGGTAGAAGGAAAAACTAATAGGTCATGAATATGTGTAGGTAAGGGGGAGGAAGGAAGGAAGAAGGGATCTACGGGCGGAACGGAAGCATGCATGAGTCGAGTGTACCGATAAATCAGTATCAACCTAAAACATGAGATCTCAGAGAAGCTAGCTATGCTCAACTTAGTTTAGCCTAGGAATTACAAGTAAAGGCTGGTCCTTACAAAGGGCTTACAACCTTTGGATAAACAACTCTCGTCAATGATACTAGATCTAGCTTACAAAATCAACTTAGTTCTACTTACTAGGTTCTCACCTGTCAGTGGTAGGTAGCTGGAGCGTGGTTCGAAGGCGTATGTCAAGAAAAGCTCCACTGGTGAGAGGAAAATGAGGGAGCATACGGCGCATATGGAGCAGGCGAGCTGAAGGGGGGAAAGAAACATAGGAAGAAGGAAAACCATTTGAATTGAACGGAATGTGAACATGGATAGAACTGGAAAATGAAATGATTAGATGCTTTCTAGAGATAGAGTCGGACTAAAAACGATCTAGCTGCCAAGGTAGAATGTGTGAGACTTCTACATTCTAAATAACAGCAATACGAACTAGCTATATTGAAGGTCGTCGATGCTTAGTTTAGTCTAGAATATAACATCTACCATAGTTCTACTTAAAGCTTAGAGATTTACTCACCACTGGTAGGTAGGTGAGCGTGACTGGCGGGCATGGGTGGGAAACAGAGACTCACTGGCGAGAGGAAAGAGAAGAAAGGAAATGTAAAACCCTAGGTAGTGCCATCTTTGTCGTATTTACAATTGCCCAATACATTTTTGCAAGTGTACATAACAGTATTCGTAGCGCAGTCGATTGAAATTCGATAAGCAATCGAGTGGTCACCAGTTCGATTCTTGCCGACTGTTGTTCAAATTTTGACCAGGTAAAAGGAATGCCATTAACTTCCACACCAATCACTACATGTTATATAAATATAAGAATGTACTTACAAATAAAGCTTCGCAACCCTAGGATGACTTTGTCTCCTCTTGTTTCTCTTTGTTTCTCTTCGTCTCCAAGTATCAGGATATTATCCATAGTTTTAGTCCGTATGAAAGTATATATACATACATATATAAATGCAGAAAGTGTTGTACTATGCATTAATATAAAAAGGCTCCACAACCGTAAGACAATTTCGTCGCCTCTTGTTTTTCCTTGGATACGTGATGTTGGGAATATTCCATTAATTCTTCTTTGTCTTGCACAATTGCACTGCACTTTCTTACACAAGATATCGTACATGTGTAAAACATTGCATCCTGTGTGAGGGCGGATGAGCAGGGCAGTGCAACTGAGGTGACGGGTCATGATACAGCATCTGCTTCCTGTGTGAAGAGCGCCATAATCATGACATTCTATGCTTTAAGTGTCTTCGCATTTATTACTATTTTCGCAGTGAAGAGGTTCTGAATGAGATACAGTCTGTGTTTCTGGTCATTACGAAGTGTGATGTGGTGATGGGTAGCTGGTGAGCACAATAGGTGAGCATGCATGGCGAGGTGAGCATGCATGGGGTGCTAAGTATGCATGGGGTGCTGAGTATGCATAGGGTGCTGAGCATACATAGGGTGCTGAGCATGCATGGGGTGCTGATCATACATGGGGTGGTGAGCATGCATGGGGTGGTGAGCATGCATGGGGTGATGAGCATGCATGGGGTGGTGATCATGCATGGGGTGGTGAGTGTACGTAGGGTGGTGATCATGCGTGGGGTGGTGATCATGTACGGGGTGGTGATCATGCACGGGTGGTGATTGAGGGTGATTGGGGATGCGAAAAGGAACGGTCAGGATGCGAGTGGGAATAGGTGAGAGGGTGAATGGAAAAGATAGGAATGCGAGATTGCTGTTCAGTGCATGTTTTGTCTGATCAACACAGCATTGGCGAAAAAAATATTTGAATGCATTTTTTTTCACTGTTTGTAATAATAGAGCCAGGTACACAAGCAATATGTACATTGAATTCACAACACGATCCGACTCACTCGTCGTCGTTAATGAATTTCCCTGTACCGGGGTTGATGGCGGCGACGAAGAAGAAGGCGATGCTGGCAGCAGCGGCTCGAGCTCCCACACAGGCACGCCGATCTCGATGTTGAGCTGCGCCAGCGCGCCCCTACCCGTGATCACCTCGCCGATCAGGCTCGCCGCAAACCCTAATTGCGCCAGCCGCCCCACGAACAGCTCGTTCGCCTTGGTGAATCCGAACAGCGGCCCGTTCTCGCTCAGCCCCAGCGCCGCCTTGATGCTGCCGGGCTTCACGGGCGGCCCCACCGGCTCGTCGTCCACGAATCGCCCGCGGTCGCCCAGCCCGCCGATGGCGCCGAGCACGGTGAAGGCGATGAAGAAGAGCAACAGCGGCTCGGTCTCCGTGATGGGGATGCCCGTCTCGATGTTGAGCTGCGACAGAATGCCCGCGCCCGTGACCGCCTCGCCCAGCAGCAACGCCGCGAAGCCCAGCAGCGCCCCACAAACAGCTCGTTCGCCTTGGTGAACCCGAACCCGCCCGACGTGCCGAAGATGCCGTCCTCCGTGCGCTGCTTCGTAGAGGGGACGCTCTTAGCGGGGACGGCGGCTTTGCGGGAGCTCAAGAGCGCGGTGACTGTCAGAATCCCAACCACTAGACCACTGGGATAAAAGGGCTTGGTAAGTAGCGGGTCAGTGCGCCCATAACCCCCCAGGCCAACATGCCTGTAACCCTTCCCTAGGATCAATCGAGGATCACCAGTGGACCTCTGACACACCCCCGCACTGTGATGCCCGAAGTGCACACACTGGGATTCGAACCCGAGACCTTTGCTCCGATAGCATGTCAGAATCCCAACCAGTAGACCACTGGGATAAAAGGGCTTGGTAAGTAGCGGGTCAGTGCGCCCATAACCCCCCAGGCCAACATGCCTGTAACCCTTCCCTAGGATCAATCGGGGATCACCAGTGGACCTCTGACAGTGACGCCCAGGCCGCGGGGAGCGACTAGTTGGGGGACTGCCGGGGGGCTGCGGGTGGCGAGTTCAGTGCCTTTGACGGCAGAGCTAAAAGAGAGGCCTGAGAGGACCTGGCGAGAAGCCAGTGTGGAGGCCATGGCTGTTGTTTGACCGGATTGAGACGGAGTGGTGAGCGAGGAGAAGCTGGAAGAATGCTAGGCACGAAGTTGATCGAAAGCAAATTTGATAGTCGGAATTGTGCGATACTGAATTTGTATCACCGGGGTGAGGGGAAAGTCAATCGAGGCGCGCCATGTCGGTTGCTCAATGCTCTTGTGACTTGTCGTCTCGACTGGCCTGTGGTGGTTCCGTGTGGTGGCTGTTCTCTTTCACCGTAGCGCACTGCACCTGGCGCAACCTTTTGAGAATCTGTGCTGGCGATCGCTGGCGTGGCTGTACTTGGAGCGCGAGTTGGGACGTGGACGTCCCTGGTGCTCTAGATCCTCCAGCTGAGATGCACCGTGAATATGCTGACCGAGCGACGTGGTCGTGCGGTGTTGGCTAAACTAGCTGACATGGATATGAAAAGTTGCGGGTTCTACTGTACACAGTGTGTGGGCTATTTTCGTGGTCAGAGGCAGCACAGCGAGCTCTCTTGGGCGGGGGAATCGGGCTGCTCAAGACTCTCGCGAATCTCCCACAACGAACTTCGCAACAGCATCCGCGATGTGGAAGCTGGGGGTTGTGAATAATGGAAGACATAAAACAGCACATCAACAACATTACATAAGACATTACTTCAGTCTCAATGCAGGTGCCCAATCATGGACATAATGAATTATCACCAGATAACTCACATTGAGATGGCATGTATGTTTCTAAAATGAGCCAGCCATGCCTGGACCAGCCCATTTAACAACCTACTCGGACCAGCACCTGTCCCATGCTCGCCCTTTTTCCTATTGCCTACCCCATGCACCTCGCTCTCCTCCAAACCACTCCCAAGCCCAGCTACCACCACCTCAGCATTCCCATAATCCTCCATGCACTGAGCATACAGCGCAACCCTATCCCTTGGATTCGGCAATGACGACAAAAGACAGCAGATGCCAGCCGCCAGACAGCTGGCATCGAATGCATTGGCACTGCGTGTGCGGCGGGAGAGGCAAGCGAGGGAGGGGTCGAGGAGGAGCAGGCGGAGGTGGGAGAGGGAAACGAGGACGAGCAGCTGCACTGTCAGAGCACAGTCGCTGCTGCTGCTGCTGCTGCTGGTACTGGTGCTCGCAGCAGCACTGCTAGTAACTACAGTAGCAGCACTAACCTCAGCATTCCCTGCAGCAGTGTGAGCGTGAGTAGCAGTGTGAGGGTGCAGGGAGGCCAGCAGGCACTCCACGGACCGGGCAGCAGCAGGGGTTTCACACCCCATGGCAGCGCATGCAGCCATGCGCACCAGCTCCCTCACCAGCCGCACCTGACCCACCTCCGCCAGTGCCCTTGCGACACCTGTCACCGTTCCATCGTTTTCTATGAGGTTTTCTGAAGGGCCTCCCTTTGCCGAGGGAGGGATTCGCCTTGCTGAGGAAGCAGCAGCAGCAGCCGCCCTGCCTCCCACAGGCCCAGGTTCGCCTGCTGCTCGCCCCGCCTTCAAAGCACCAGCCTTTCCTGCACCTCCCACCCCGCCCCTGACTGCTGTGCTGCCGGTCCTCAACTCTCCTCCCCCCATGTCACACGCCTCTCCCCGAGCCACTGGTTGGGCAATCCCATGCTCCGCTCGCCCATATGCTACCAACACATGCCGCCCCATGGCAACCGCTGACGTGGCTGCCCTTCCCACTGACACTGCTATTGCTGCCTCACCCCCACCTCCTCCCCCTCCTGATCCTGCCACCTTGGTTTTCCGCACATGCCGCTGCTGCTCTCCTTCCCCCACCTCCTCTCCCTGCTCACCCTGCTGCCCACCCCCTTCTCGCAGCTCTTCCACCAGAAGCAGCAGCACCTGCCTCCTCTCCCTCGCCATAACACCCACCACCTGCACAGCCCGCCTCACTCGCTCCTCCTCTGCTCTTCTCAGCGCCCAGTCCAAAGCCACAAGCCCCTCTGCTGTTCGCGCCCCGCCTAGCCCCTCTTCCCCTGCTGCTGCTGCATCTTCCCTGCTGCTACCGGCCATCAGACTGGCAATGCCGCCCGCTAAGGTTGCATGGGGAGAAGCAGAGGCTGTATGGGTGGTGCTAGAGGCAGCAGCAGGAGGGTTGCTGGGAGGGGTGCTGGGAATGCGGCCAGAGGCAGAGAGGCAGGCGGCGAGGCGGAGGATGAGGGGGAGGGAGAGGGAGGGCAGGCCCGAGGGGAAGAACCACGCAGCCAGGGGGGAGAGGAACATGGCGTGGGAGGGGTGCGAGAGGACCAGCAGTGACGACACTGCAGATTCCAAGAAGGTTCCGCTGTTGGGAGAAGTGGAAGGGTGTGACCTGTGTCTGCTGGTGTCTCTTCTCTCCGTCTCTCCACAAGCTTGTTGCAGGGCCTGCAGCAGCAGAGGCTGCACGGCAGTGCGCCACAGGAGTGAGGGAGAGGAAGGCGACAACACTGGTTCCAAACCCCCCCCTCTACCTCCTGCTCCACGCACCACACCCGCATCCCCTCCCTTAATCCCACTCCACCTTCCACTCCCTCCAGTGCTCATTACAAGCACATCCTCAAACAGGCACGTGCAGTACTCCCACGCACCCAGCTCCCTCTCCATCTGCACCACCCGCCTCTCAAACCCCTCCCTTCTCCTCTTTTCCCCACCACCTCCCCCCTCCTCCCTCACCCCCGTCCCCTCACCGCCCTCCCCATCCACACCCCCTCCCTTACCCCCCCAGGACCACAGCCCCGCCCAGCCACTGCCCTTGCCCCCGTCGGCCTTCCCCTCCTCCGCCTGCCGCCTCGGCCCTGCGCCGTGCAGGGCTGTAAGCGCCTGAGAGAAGCCAGCTTGCAGAATAGAGGCTGTGTGTCGCCGGAGCATGAGTCGCAGCGCCACCACCATGGCATGGCACGCCCCCCCTGCCCACTCGTCCCTGCTCCTCGTCCCACCAGGGCTATACGCACCAATGTTACTGAAATTACGAGAAGAGCCAACTGCAGTGGTGGAATCAGGAGGATGGTTAGAGGAAGCAGAACCACTGGAGGTACTGGCAATGGCAGCAGTTGCACCATCAGCCGTGCCAGCCGTGCCAGGACGAGCGGCAGCTGCAGCAGCAGCGGCGGCGGCTGCTGGAGCAGCAGTGACACTCCGTCTAGCGCCTCCCTCCCTCCCTATGAACGGCAGCCCCTTGGCCTCAAACGCAGCCACGCCCGCGGAGAATCCCGTCACAGCAGCCCGTGCTCGACCCATGGCCTGCCGGAACGCCGCCTGCCCATGCACCCGCGCGGCAACCAGTGCCTTGCTCTCCCCACCCTGCCCCTCTGCCCTCTCACCCAGCCCCCCTTGCCTGCCCTGCGTGCTCGCTACCCCCTTTCCTGCTGTGCTGTCTGTGTTGAGGGAGTGGGTGGCGAGGGCATGGGAGGGCGGTGGGAGGAGGGTGAGCGTGCATGCGTGCATGAGGCTGAGCACACTGGCCGGCACCACCGCCACCACTGCCCTCGACACACACCGCAGATGGCTCTCCAAATACTCCCCCCTCCCTCCTGCTCCTGCTCCTGCTGCTCCTGTCCCTGTCCCTGCTGCCGTGATGCCTCCAGATGCTGCTGCTCTTCCCACTCGTGCTCCACCCTCACCACCATTGCGACTACCATCAGCACTGGTACCAGCACCAGCGGAAGAACCAGAACCAGCACGAGCAGGAGCATGCTTACTTGCAGCAGCAGAGGCAGCAGTAACAGCAACCACTCCAGCAACTCCTGACTGCATCAGCACCAGCAAGCACCCAACCTGCCCCAGACACTCCGGCTGCAGCCTCACCCGAGCCTGCAGCCATGGCAGCAGGCTCGGCAGCAGCGCCCAGAGGAATCCAGGCTCGGCAGCAGCAGAGAGCGCTGCGAGGTGGTCAGAACGAATGGCCTGCACGAGAGCCATGTCCTGGAGCAGGCGACAGGTGGCGTGCAGCGATTGGCCGGCGAGGGGATGCGACTGAATGTGGTGGAGTGAGGCAGCGTCTGCGAGAGCAAGGGAGAGCTGCTGAAGGCTGGCGGGCGTTGAAGGGGCGTCTGGGTGCTGCCAGTGTGACACCTGTAGACACACATAGGGGTGGTCAAGAATGGAGGGGGTTTGGAAAAGGGTTGAGAGGTAAGCGGAAGGGAAGGGAGAGGAAGATGTGCCACTGAGGTATCTGGGGCCAAGAAAAGCAGACAGGTGGGAAGGAAGAGGATTGCAATTTGCAAGTAGAGGCGGCAGCAGAGAGGTGGAGCAAGAGAGGGCGAGAGAAGGAGTCATAGATAGTCTCCATGCTATAAGGGCTACGGAAAAGAGGTGTGCTGGCTGAACGTGGTTGCCATCACGGTATACCATCTCTGACCACCACTGTACCATCATCCTCTCCTGCCCTCACCTCCCCTCACTCACCTGTCCCAACCTGCCCTGCCCCCTCATGTGCCGGCTCACCTGCCATGACAGTCGCTGGAACCACTCTCCAATGCTCCCATCCGCCCCATCCTTCCACCCCATTCCTGCCATCGCCTCCCCCCCATCTCCCACCCCTCGCCTATCCCCTCCTCTGCTCCCAGTCCCAACTCCCCCTCTGTCCGCACCATCCGCTGCGCCTCTTTCCCCTCCCTCCACACCCTGCTCGCCCACAAACAGCCGAGCCAGGCCGTCCAGACGTTTGCACGCCGCCTGCCTCAGGCGGTGCCAGCTGTCCTCTCTGCGGGCAATGATAGCGGAGAGACACGTGGCGGCCTCTGATTGGAGCTCAGCGAACGAAAGGAGGAGAGTGAAGAGCGGATCGTGGTCCGAGGGAGGGGGGATGGGAGGAGGATGAGGGACAATGGTGGTGGAGGAGGAGGCTGGTGCTGCAGGAGCTCGTTTGCTCCAACCACCAAACCAGCTGCTCCTGCTGCTGTTTCCGCTGCTGTCAGATCTGCCTTGCTGTACCGAGCCCACAGCCACTCCACCTGTTACTTCCGGCAACAGGAAGCCCGCAGCTACTTCAGCAGGCACCTGGCTTGCTTCCGACCAGCCAGGGGATGACAGGCCAGCGGCAACAGCAGTGCGAGCACGGGCGTGTGCGTGGAGTTGGGCTGAGCGGGCAAGGCGGTGGGTGGTGAGGATGATAGGCAGAGAGAGGTGCAGCGCGAGAGAGGCGCGGTGCTGCAGCAGCCACCTGAGGAGTGCGGCTGTGTGGCGGATGAGAGAGAGGATCTCCCGTGCACTGCGTAGCACTGCCAGGCCAGGCACGGAGCAGAGCGAAGAGGAGGAATTAGACTTTGAATCTGTACTACTGCTGCTGCTGCTGGTACCAGTGGTGTTAATCGTGCTGGTGCTGGTATTGCTGCTTTCATCACTAGCAGCAGAGCCAGCAGCACTACCACGAGCGACCCCACCGCCCACATGCTTACCACCCCACAGCTCTTCCTCCCATCCTGCCGCGCCCTGCTGCTTCAGCCGACCCATGGCCCTGCCCACTGCCTGCTGCACCCCTGGCAGCACCTGCACCAGCGCTTGAGCCACGTGCAGGGCGGAGGTTGGGGAGAGGTGCAGGGTGAGGGCTAAGTGGGCGGCAGGGAAGTGCTGCCAGGCTATGGAGAGATCCAGAGAGAAGCCGAGGAATATGGGCACCACCCATGTCAACCCGCCCACTGCTGCTGCCCCTGCTGCTGCTCCTGCTCCTCCTGCAGCTGGGTCATCAACACTTCTTCCACCTCCTGCTGCTGCTACCACACCTGCGCCACCTGCCCCTCCTCCTCCACCATCGTCGCCTCTGCTTCCTCCCTGCTGCTGCTGCGGCGGCGCCCATTGCTTCCAGAGGCTCCAGCCGCCACCAGCAGCGGCAGCAGCAGAGGCAGCAAACGGTGCAGAGGAGGAAGACGAAGGGGAGGAGGGGGCCAGGGCGAGCAACCTGCGGTGGACGAGCTCGTGCATTAAGGGCAGGTCGGAGCGGAGCGAGGAGGGGTGGAAGAAGAGCAGCAGGATGAGCGACGACGTGGAGGGGAGCGAGGCTGTGACTGCTGCCACTGCGGAGAGAGTGTCATGGGGTGTCCCCGCTCCTGCTGCTCCTGCCTGTGAGGGGGCTTGAGTTGGAAAGGAGGAGGAGAACGTGGAAGTATGCACAGCAGACGAGGATGAGGACGAGAGAACCGAAGAGGCTAGATTGAAAGTGGAGGAAGAAGCAGGCGAGGAGTCGACGGCAGCAGCTTGTTTCCTGAGCAGGGCCTGGATGGCCATCCATGTGACGTCAGGCGGGGGGGCAAAGCGGGAGAAGAGCTGCTCCAGGCTAGAGGTATCCGTGGGCGCTATCACACACGGCAGCGACAGAAACGCTGCTGTCTCCGCCCCTCCAATGCCCAGACCAGAGCCCTCTGACCCCAAACCTGATCCCAGGCCTGAGCCCGAACCTGGGTCCAAGCCTGAAACAAGCCCCAGCTTTTCGATGTCGAAACACTCTCTTGGGAATGGAGACCACAGGAAGGCGTCGATATCATTGCTGGCACTGCTGCTGCCATCATCCGCTTTGTTCCCCAGCTTCTTGCCCGTTGCCTGTCCTCCTGCAGTCCCCTTATGAACCTCCGGTTCTCCCGGACCTGCTCCTGTGGTTCGGCACAGCTGGCATAGGTCGTCGAAGTCGCGAGTCAAGATCTCACCCAGGGCTTCCCCCGAGCCTGGCCCGGAGGTTCGGCACCAGTGACGGTACGCAGCGATGAGCAGGCGCTCACGTGATTGATTAGGAAAGAGATGGTGGAGGAAGAGAAGCAGAAGTGCGTGAGTGTGAAGCACCTGTGGGATGGGGGTTCAAATACCAACAATAAGCAAATAACGAGCTATACACATAGACGAAAACTATGATTTGTAAGCATTTACAGGAGCAGGACGAAGAGCAGTGCAGTACCACTGTGCCTTCTGCACCCTAGCCTAGCATTTCATCGTCTTATATGCCATTCTTAGCTGCCCTTGTCCTGCTTCCCATGCTTCTTTCAAATCCTTTAACATACAAGTCACACCCCGTTTCCACCCACGCGATCGACACCCGTACCTGCAGCAGCAGCGACTGCATCTCGTCCCCCTCATCTCCCCCCACCACGCCTTCCAGCGAGCTCCCCAGGAACAAGCCACGCCGCAGCCCTTCGATCGTCTGCCTGAGCGCGCGGTACAGCTTCAGCGCGGCCGTCAGCAGCAGCACGAACCCCACCAGCTGCTCGCCGTGCGCCGTCCACCACGCGCGCTCCGCACTCCACTCGTCCGGCCGCTCGCGCAGCTCGCGCTCGCGGTCGTCCGGCGCGCGCAGGTACTCGAAGTCCCATAGGGGGAAGGGGAGATCGGGAGACGGCGAGGTGATTTGCGTGGGATTGAGCTGGGTGGATGTCGATGGAGGTGGTGGTGCAGGGAGTGTGATGGAACGGAGGAAGTCTCGTGGTAGGTTGGCGCGGAAACGCAGGAGCTCGGAGAGGAGTGAGTTACCGAAATCGAGGAGGGAGCGGAAAGCGGTGGCAGCGGCGTTATTAGGAAACGGTGATGTCATTGCCGATGGCGGCTGAGTCCAAGGCTCCTAGCTCATAATCTCAAAACTGGCGCTGGATTGGTACATGTGGTTGATCGGAATCTGCAACCAGTGCTTGCTCCTGGGTGACTGACTGATGAAGCCAGAAATGGTGCAGGTGTCTCTGAAGTATCGGTGACTAGGGGTGGATGAATCAGCTCAATGTTCCATGAAGTTGTGAAGAGGTAAGCTTCGGTTGCATACGGTTGGAGGTAGAGAGTAGTCCACCCTGTTGAAGTCATTCGATTGGGTTGAGTCGTTTGCGAAAGAAACCATTCCACCGTTCGTCAATTTCTGGGGTAGACGATTTGGAAATGCTTCGCGAGTTGTGTTTCGCGACAAAATCGTTGAACGAACAACAGGGGAAGTTTACTCAGGGGTGAACTTCGTAACCTGGCAGCAACTACACCACTGCCCGAGTCTTCACTCCCATCTTGGTTGCCATAAATTCCGTCTCCTTTCCTGGCCAAGTCATTTGAAATCATATCACACAACACTTCAAGATGTCGTTCACGCTCGATGACTTGCTTGGCCCATCAAAGTCTGATGGCTTTGAGATGTTTGGGGCCCGCACGCCGCAGCCATCGACCTCGAAAGCAGCTGGTGCAGGTAAGTTTAGCGTAATAACTGTCCTACTCCGTTTATTCTTCTTTGTTTGACGTTTGGCCACCTTTTCAGCTGACGACATGTTTTCTGACTGGAAAGCGAATGACAACCCTAATAAACCCGGGGAGAATACAAAGAAACCCATCAGTTTCAACAGCCTGTAAGATACGATATGTGATGCCTGAAACTGGCTTGTTGATGACTTCGTGTTTCAACACCGTTTGTTTGCGATGTTCAGGGTGGACTTTGACCTCGATAGCGGTTTTAGTAAGTTCGACATTTCCATGAGTGATCTCGATTTCGCTGATACAAATTTAGACTATCCAAAAGCTGAACCGGCAAATGCGAGGTAATACACAGTTAGTGTCTCTCCTGGGTTGTGCATTGCCTAACGTCGCCGTTATCTTTCAGACCAAAGCTTGACCAAGGTCTTTCGATCGCGTCATCCATGAATGATGAAGAGAAAGACGAATGTGAAACTGAGATTGGAGATTGCGAAACTTCCGGATTCCCTGAAAATGAAAAGCATACGGATGAGCCAACTCAAGATGCTAACGCGTTGAGTCAAGACATTCCAGAACCAGATGATTCCGGGATTAAAAGTCCGAGAGAAGTCAACACTACTGACAACGAGGCAACTGCTCGAAACAGCCCAGCAAAGACTTCAAACGTATTTTCTAACCCAGCAAAGACTGGTCAGACGAGTCTAGACGTTCAGCAGGATGAACCGCTGGAGCCCTCTGAGCCTTCGGAAGCTCTGATCTTTTCTCAGCCTGTTGAGCCGCTGGAGTCCTCTGAGCCTGATGAACCGCCGGAGTCCCCTCAGTCCGCTGAACCTCTGGAGCATTCCAAGCCTGCTCAACCTCTGCAGTCTTCCAAACCTGCTGAACCTCTGGAGTCTTCCAAGCCTGCTGAACCTCTGGAGTCTTCCAAGGCTGCTGAACCTCTGAAGTCCTCCAAGACTGCTGACCCACAGGCGACCACGAAAACTGCACAAGTGTGAGCACCTTATTTCAAGATGATAACGTGTCTCTTTAACCAATTCTTAACTTTCCAAGTTTGTCTCGCAGAAGCGCCAGATCGCAAGGACCTAATGGCGATAATTCTGAAGCGTTGATGGCAAAGAAAAGCATGCTTGAATTGAATAAGCCTTCTTCTGCATCCGATCTTGGCAAAGGGTATGCTGCACCATCTTATTTCGACCTCAAATCGTTTGGAATTGTATTGATTTCGTTTTTTACTGCAGAGAAATATCAAGAGCGTCGTTGAATCAGACAAGAATGAGCGTGAATTTAAATGGACAGTCAACTCGACTGGCTAACACGAGTGTCAAATCACTTGGACAAGATCGTGCGGAATCAGCAGCTCCGGCCTCTTCCATGTTTAAGGCGAGGGGTTCACAGTCCACATTGCCAACAGCAAGTTCTCTTGGACAGACACCTGGTGTTGGAAGGCCTATGCCCGGCCGCATCTCGTCACTCATCAGCTTGAACAGAACGACAAGCTTGCCGCTCAGTCGAAATGCTCCCAAAGAACCCAGCTTGAATCTGGCCCGTCAACCAGCGGGACAGCAGAGATCCATCAGCAGCACCGCCCAAGAAAAGAGTGCTGCGAAGCCACTTCCCCTCGCATTGCGCACGAGCATCAATCCTGGCGTTGAATCAGCTAGACTCGGAAATCGTACTCCTTTAAAGGTAGGCCTTTTCATGGTCTTTTACTTCTTTCGAAGTGGTTATTCTATTATACTGCCTTTTATGGCATTTGATCCAATGCCAGATCTCAACAAGCACCGGCCAACTTTTCTGCCAGGGGAAAACTACAACTGAGAATGGAGCTATGGGAAGCAGGATCAGCAGCTTGCGAAAGCTGCCTTCTATCTCCAGCAAACCTATTGTGGCACCTTCAGTCCAGCCTCGGGTGGCTCATGTCCAAGTTGATGAAGCCTCGCCGCCAGCAACTTCAGCTAAACCCTTAGCTTTGGAATCTCAGCTGAATAACACATTTGTTTTTGGACAGCATTCTGCAGTGTAAGAAGTCAGCGATGGGCTGCCACTTTTTGAGGGAGCGGTTCTCAGATTTGATCCTGATTCTCCACTATGTGCCACAGGGTTAAAAGCACACTGCTCAGCAAGGACGTGGCGAACGGCTCCGAGGCTGATTCACAGGAAATGCTTCTTATAGAACCAGCTGAAGAGAAGCAAGACAAGGGTGACATGACGCTATCCTTCCGTGCTGCTGAAAAAACGACTAGGGTGAGCACAGTTTGATGCGCACAAATCCTTGGCAAAGCATCTTCCACTGCTCATGCTATTCATTGCCTTTTCAGGAGCAAGACGATGTGCAGAACATGGGGATGGTGGCCTTGCAAGCTGGCAGCGGCGGACAGCTCACGGAAATCCATAACAATGGAATTGGAGACATGAGCATGGAGTTTGAAGGAGAGGCAACAGGAGTTGACGAGCTTGATCAGGTGCCAATAAGCTAAGAGTTTGTTAAAAAAATTGGACGGGCCTGATCACCCTGTTCACCTACCGTATTTGTGCAGGTGTACAGGATGCTGCAGCGTAAGCATGAAGAAGCGAAAGAGCTACTTGTGAGGGTGATGATCAACCACAACCTGTTGGTGCGAATGAATGAGAAATACAGCTACGAGAACATTGAGAAGAAGAGGCAAGATCTTCTGAGCTTGATTGCATGTGACACTGCCGAGGAGTAGGGACGTTCTGGTTACATAGGGAATTAACTTCGCTCAATAAACCTTCTTATGATGCTTTGAAGATTTCCAAACTACCAACCATCAATCGCACCCAAGGAAAAATCATGAACAACACTTACTGTTAGAAGGACCAACGCGAGAAAGAACAAGTTGATTACTGTGCTATTTCCAGCTACCTATAACACAACACAAGCATGGATTGGGTAGGACATCAGCTGCTTTCCTCCCAACCATGCAATCACAGGATGCTACCCAGCAGAGGGATGAACTAGCGTAGAATGACGCTGAAAACCGTCTGGTGTAAAAAGAATGCAATCTACTCCGAAGACTAGACCGTAATATCTATGCGTTGCAGTTTCCATTCAGAGAACAGTTTCCATGTCTATGTAAGTATCGCAGTCTCCACTCAGAGAAGGCACCAGGGTTGGAACGTAGCCATTACCATGAAGCTTCTGTTGCACAGTAAGCCTGCTCAAATATGCGCCTCCCTGGGGATCTCCACTCTGGCGATTAGCTCCAGTGCAGCAGTAGTCACCATCACCATAGCGGTTACCATAATGATTACCAATGTTAGCTGTCAGTGTATCACTGTCATCTTGCTGCTGCTCCTGCTGCTGGATGTCAGCGGATATTGGCGTTTTTTTTTTGCTGCCACAGTTGAGATTGCTTTCACCTGCATCACCCCCTGAAGCAGCTCCACCACCCTCAACCTCCTCCTGAATCCCCTGCTGCCTCGCCTCCCCCCTGGAACTGACAAGGAATGATGCTGCAACGTCACTCTCCCTCCGCACCACTTGGAACGTCGACCCCATGTCACTCTCTCTCCTCCCCACCCCTCCATACCCTACTCCACCCATTCCCATATCCATTCCCCCCATACCCAAGCTCCCTTCCCGTCCTCCCTCCCCTCCCTCGCCTGCCACCCCTCCCACGCTGCTGCTCCAGATGCCCGTGCTATCATCCACCCCCTCCTCCCCCCACAGATCTCCCACCGTCTCCTGCATATCCAATGCACTCTCCAGCTCAGCAGCAATCCAGCTCACCGCACTGCTCATGCTCCTGCTCCTGCTGGCAGTGATGCTCCTGCTGCCCGCACCGCTGAAAGCAGCACCATACGGAGCAGCACCCATGCGGGCAGCACCACCGGCAACAGCAGCAGCAAGGGTGTCGTGCTGAATGGTGGAAAAGGCGACGGGAGGAGGAGGCGGAGGGGAGACATCGGGGCCGAGGAAAGCAGCGACAGCATCAAAAGCATCGTCATCAGCGGTTGGGAGTGCTGTGTACGCGTCCATGCATGCCGGTGCAGCTGGAAATTCGGCCAGTGGGGTAGAGGCATTAGCAGGCAGAGGGGCAGCAGCAGCTTGCATGTTGAATCGCTGCTGCCTGTTGCCTCCTTGCATGGCATGTGCAGGCACAAGGTCGCAGAACATGTCTGGTAGATCCACAGCACACCTTCCGCTCCCTG
The DNA here is from genome assembly GCA_947471745.1 of Closterium sp. Naga37s-1. Lineage (NCBI taxonomy): Eukaryota > Viridiplantae > Streptophyta > Zygnematophyceae > Desmidiales > Closteriaceae > Closterium > Closterium sp. Naga37s-1. The sequence continues at coordinate 468,338 of CANJKZ010000325.1, read as the reverse complement.
CTGCTGGAAACACTCCCTGCTCTTCTGGAATGACCCGCTGCTGATCTGGGAAGGCCCCTTGCTGACCTGGCACAACGTCTTGATGAGCTGGCACATCATCACTCGCCGCTGTGTAGCTGACATTCGTTTCAAACATATTGGCTGCAACGGCCGGCAGGGCGAGGCAGCTTGTGCTGCCTCTGCCGTCCGTGTTACCATACATATCACCCTGAACAGGGAAGGTCTGCTTTCCAGCTCGCCAGCCTTGCACCTCGTGTGCCGCCTGCTGCTCATAACACTGAGTTTGCTGCAGCAGGGAGGGCTGCTGCTGTTGCTGCTCCTGCTGGTAAAGCTGAGACTGCTGCTCAGGCACGTGTGGCTGCTGCTGCTGTGCTGGCATCTGCAGAAGCATCGGAGCGAGCAGCAATGGCTGCTGCTGCTGCTGCAGTTGTTGCTGTGCAACAGTCTCCTGGAACTGCATCTGTGGCGTTTGTGGCATGTGCTGCGTCGGTTGCACCGGCCTCATCTCCTGCACGGTGTTCATGTGACCGGCAGCAACGACCGGCTCACTGCCAAGAATAGCACAAGCAGCACTGCTCGTGCAGCCGCTGCTGTCCATGCCTGCAACGCAAACTCTACCAGCAGCGCCAGTAGCGGCAGCAGCAGCAACACCAGCAGGACCCGCAGGACGAGCAGCATCAGAAGCACCTTGAACACTGGCCTGAAAAAGCGTCGGTGCCGTTGCAACACTTGATACCCCAACACCGGCGCCAACACCAGTGGCAACACAAGCAGCACTGCTGGCCGATGCCAGAGCCTTGTGTGTAGACCCTGGTGCCGGAGAGGAGTACAAAACAGATGTATTGACTTCTACGTACAATTTGCCGACTTGTGTGACTCCAACACATGTGTTTGTAGCGGGTACGGATGCGGCCCCGTGCAAAGGTGCACCACTGACCACAACCCCTGCGGCTGTAGCGCTAGCTGTGGAAGCTGTAGCAGCAGCAGGGGTGGTGGGCAGAGCTGCGATCCCTGGGACCCGCTCCTCCGCGCGTATAGCTGTAACCGTGTGATTTCCAATCGTGGCCGTTGATGTAGCAGCTGTAGCGGCATCTGCAACAGCCGCTACAGCTGAATCAGCAGGCGGAGACGGCAGTGCTGACGTCACCGCGCGCGGTTCCGCCGGCACGAGCGGCGGCTCGCAGCACAGCAAGTCGACGGCTCCTCGCCCGCCATTGAGCTCGTGCGGTCCGTCTTGGGCTTCGGGCTGTGCTGTGGGTTGCGCTGTGGGTTGCGCTGTGTTCTGCGCTGCGTGCTGCGCTGTCTCCTGCTCGGCCGCTTCCTGGCTCCTCTTCAGCCGTTTCAGCGCCCTCGCTCCTTCCGCCTCCCCATCGCCGTCACCCTCCTCTCCGCCGCTCCCAGCCTTCTCCTCCTCCTCCCTCTCCGACATCGACTCATCCTCCGCCTCCCCTTCCGCCTCTGCTCCCTCCTCCGCTTCCCCAGCCTCCGCCGGACCCTGACACGTGTCCGCTTTCGGTTCGTCCACGTCATCGGGGAAGTTCAGCAGCGCTTTGGCACCTCGGATCTCCCGCGCAGCCGCGTCATATGCGCGCGCCGCCGCTTCCGGAGAGTCGAACGTTCCCAGCCACACGCGCCCTTTCCCCCCCGCATCCCGGATTTCCGCCGCCCATCTCCCCCACGGGCGGTAGCGCACCCCGCGGTACGCGGGCACTGGGGAACCATCCGCCGCTGTCGGGGGAGGTGGCGGTTGGCTTCCGGGCGCCTTCGCCTTGCGCTTCCGCTGCCCTTGCGCCTCCGCCTGCTCCTCCCCCCGCGCCTTCTTCGGGCTCCTCCTTCCGCCGAGCCGCCCGCCAACAGCTGCGCCAGCAGCTGCGCCTGCGTTTCCGCCGATGGCGGAAGCGGGCAGCAGCACCGGAGTCATGGCCCCTACGAGGCCTGCGGTCGGCGCACCCTGAGGCGCAAGTTGCGGAGTGACGGCTGGGCTGTCGCCGCCAATCATCTCCTGAAGGGCCTGCTGGACGCGCCCCGCCACGAGAAACGGCTGCGGCGACTGCGGAGCCGATGCGGAAGCAGCGCAGAACAGCTGCGGCGATTGTTGCGCCGAGCCGAGCGCGGAGTGGGACAGCTGCGGCGACCGCTGAGTCGAGCCTAACTGCATGTGGAACGGCTGCGGGCTGGCGGGCGGCGGGGGCGCGGGGGAGAAGCGCGAGAGTAGCGCGTTCTGCGGGAGCAGCGCGCTTTGGAAATGAAGGGCGCTCTGGGGGAGGAACGGGTGCGCGGGCGAGCCAAGGCGGGGGGCCGGAGACGGCGTCTGCGCGAAGCAGTACGGGCGCGGAGGCTGAGGCGGAGTGGGGGGCGTTATGTGCGGCTGCGGGGAAAACGGCGGAAGCGGGGGAAGCGGAGAGGAGCTGACTAATGGATGGGTAGGCTGCAGCGAAGGGCACGTGTGTGATTGTACCGAGAAGGACATCGTTGACTGTACGCAATGCTCGTTTGTATCTAACGGCGTGTGGTAGGAGGGTGGTAGCTGCTGCTGTGATTCAAACGGACCGGCGCTCTCGTGAGCGGTCTGCTGGTACTGCGGCTTCGACGGTGGCGCTGTCGCCATGGGGTCGAGCGAGTGACAAGCAGCCGAGCCGTACATGGCTGCGAGTCTCGTGGAAGGTAGACACGTGGGCTGCGCGTCTTGTTTAGGGTCAAGGCTCAAATTGAAGATCTATGCGGCTCGTGACTTTCTGACTTTCTTCCTATGTCAATGTGCGAAGGGAAGAATACGCCTTCGCCGTCGATTAGAGCCTAAAGAAAGGGGCGAATGGTCTATGTTGGTCGCACGAGGTCATGCGTGCAAGCAGTTGAGAAAAATCGTGGGATTAGGGAGTCGGAAATCGAACATTGTGAAGACGAGGATTGGAATGTGTGCGGTTAAATAGCACCGACCATCGTGCTTGGGTCGGGAAGGGAGAGGGGGGAACGAAGAGCGAGGCTGGACTTGGGGAGTCTGCCTGTTGCGAAGCTGACGCACCAGTTACAGTTGCCAGCTAAGAAGCTTACTCTAAACCCAATACACCCGCGTCGCGGCCCGACAATGCATGAGCCCAAGAGAGGTAGTTGAGCAGGTTGAGTGGGTCAAGAGAGAGGGGTGCTGCTGAGTCGCCCTAATGTCAGGCCAGGTCCGAAATGGCACGGAGGAGCAACGCACGGCGAGGGGTGTGCGTGGGAGATGGATATGAGCGCTGTTTTTGGCTCTTGCTGTGAAATTGTCCAGATGATGCTGCTGCTGCTGTGGTGCCTGAAACGAGATGGGGCGGGCTCGAGCTAATTTCAGATAAATCGCGTGCGGTGCTCCTGGAACAGAACTGCTCAAACCGCGCATTTCTTATTTGGATCCGAACCGCTTCTGAAAACATATCGGCCCGCCTAAATCATATGTCGGAAGGGGCACGACCTGGAGTAACTTATGCCACGTGGTGAATGTCAAGTGGTTTCTTTCTCCGTGAAGTGCGTAGCGCTGAGATGATTGGGGGTTGTTGGCTGTCGTGTCGACACCACCGACGATCCGTGTCGGGCAGAACTGTTTCAGTACTGTCGCAAGGGAGTCGTTTCGGTCGCATGTGACTCGTTTGAGTCGCAGGGGCCGCTGGGTTTCTTCGCATTACGCTTGCTCTGCAAGCAATTGGTCGCTGGACGACGTCGCACGCAACCTGAACTTTCCAGGTTGCTCCAAAGCACTTTCCTAGTTCTAGCTCTCTAGTCAGGTGCTGCTGACTGAAAAAACTAGGGAAAATATGTGAATGGTACGCGTACGATTCCTACTTTTGGAAATCCAGGCTCGGCCCGACGACCTCGCTTCCCGATCGTAACTCGTGTCGCCTTTGGACTCGACAACCCCGGACCAGCACCCAACCTCATCAGTCCGAGGTTCCCGCCTATATTACCGCTAGCCTCCATAATTGATCAGTAGTTAGAGCGTATTCCTATCATCGTATCAAGAGAACCTCATATCAAGATTGTACTTTTTGCCTGGTAAAACTAGCGAGAGGTTTTGGGTTTAGGGGAATTTTCAGTGGGAGGTTGATATGAGGTTCTCTTGATACGAGGATAGGAATAAGCTCTTATAATCACTTTCTCGTTAATAAGTCCGCGCACTCTACTCCTTCACAACTCGTAACACTTGGTATCAGAGCTACTTTCCTAGGCCTCCCTGCACGGTTCCGGGGTAATTCATGGAAGGTGTGCGATATACTCCAACCCATTCGACGACGTATGCGAAACATGGATCATGCGGGGTTGAACAACATGTTGCAAGAGTTCCGGGCGTTGCACGACAACATGCAGATGTTGTCGATGGAGGTCGAGCGACGCGGGAGGAAACACTGATCTACGCCAAGCGCGAAGTCAAGCGCGCCAGGAGTCGCCCGCCATAGACGAAGGAAGTGGGACCACCATGCCGAACGAGGCCGTCTTCAATGAGATCGAACGATCAATCGACGCTGCAGAAGTGAAGCAGGCGCAATCAACAGTAGCAGCAACAATGGCGACAACTGTAAGAGTCAAGCCAGCGAACCCACCCCCGTTCAACCCAAATGACAAGTTTGTCACTGTTCCAGGGCGGCTATTCGGCGTTGAAATATTTTTCAGTGCTGCTAATGTTACCGCCGATACCGCCCGCATCCATTTTGCAGTTTCACTGTTGCGCGGAGCTGCGTTAGAACGGCGGCGCCTCGATCTACAGTTCGAGGGGAATTCGGCAAGGACGACACGTGCGAACGACGGGGCTTCAATACATGTGAAACAACACGCATCATCAATTTTTGGAGTGGCCACGATGCGCACATGGAAGGAGTGGGGCGCCGCCCTGCGAGCAAGATTCAAGCACATATCCGCCTCGGACTCGATTCGCATGAAGCTGCGTGCCTGGAAGCAATTGACTTCGGTCCAAGACTAGGCCCCTCACGGCCCCGTCGACCCCGCGCGCAGCCCCTTAGCGGCCCCTTACGGCCCCGTCGACCCCGCGCGCCGCCCCTTAGCGGCCCCTTACGGCCCCGTCGACCCCGCGCGCCGCCCCTTAGCGGCCCCTCTCGGCCCCGTCGACCCCGCACGCGCCCCACCTAGAGGCCCCGTCGGCCCCGTCAACCCCGCGCGCGCCCCACCTAGCAGCCCCGGCAGCCCCGCACGCGACAGCCACGGCCCCGCCAGAACCGAGCCGCCCGAACCGAGCCGCCCGAACCGAGCCGCCCGAACCGAGCCGCCCAGCCCGAGCCGAGCCGCGCTGCCCGAACCGAGCCGCGCCGCCCTCCCCGTACTGAGCAGCCCCCTCTGGACCGAGCCGCCCTACCTGAGTCGTGCTGCCTGCTGCTTTTAGGGTTTCGCCTACTGCTACTGCTGCTACTGTTCCTGCTGCTGCTACTACTACTGCTGTTACTACTGCTCTTCCTGCAACTATGGCTAGCCCTGCTGTACTCGCTTTCGATGCTGAGGGCCGCCCACTGAAGTTTGACACCTGGCTAGATGACTTGCACCTGTTCCTCCAGCTCACTGCCAAGGAGGACATCTCGCTGTACGATCACGCACTAGGCCTCGCTACTGCCCCTGCTGTTACTGCTGACAGTACTGCCCACTCCCAGTGGCAGACTCGTGACGCCCACGCTCGCTTTGCTATTCGCAACTCCCTGCCGGTAGATGAGCGCGAGCACTTTGGCCAGCACAAAACTGTGCAGGCACTGTACACTGCTGTAGTTGCACGCTACTCCTCACCTGCCTCTGCTGCGCTAGGCCGTCTCTCGCTTCCCTACCTGTTCCCAGACCTGTCCGCTTTCGCCACAGTTGCTGACCTCACCACGCACCTCCGCACTAGTGAGGCTCGCTTCCGTGCCGCTATGCCCGCTGAGTTTCTTGCCACCCACCCCCCCCCGCTCTGGCTCACTCTCTACCACCTTGTCACCCGTCTCCCTGACTCTCTTCGTGCGGTCAGGGATGTCAGATTTATATGACATAGCTACTGTAGGCTAGAGTGGGGTAGCACATATGGGGTACAGTTTTCTAGGGTTTGCTTCTTGTACCCAACTTTCACTTAGTCATTCTCATTCCTGTTTTTCTTAATTCACATGGTATCAGAGCGGGTTCCTACATGGGACCGTTCCTTCCTAAGGGCCCACCATAAGATTTTTTTTTTTTTAGCTGCCCGCGCACATTGCGCCCTGCCCTAAATTTTTTTTAGCGGCCCCTACGCTGCCTCTACGCGGCCCCTACGCCGCCTCCCACGCGCCCCCTATGCGGCCCCTGGCAGCGCCCTGACGAGGCCCCTGCCGGCGCCCTATCGCGGCCCCTGACGCGCCCCCTGGTGGCGCCCTGACGCGGCCCCTGGCGGCGCCTGACGCGGCCCTGACGCGGCCTGACGCGGCCCCTGGCGGCGCCCTGACGCAGCCCCTGCCGCGGCCCTGACGCGGCCCTGCCGCGGCCCCTGACGCGGCCCTGACGCGGCCTGCCGCGGCCCCTGCCGCGGCCCTGAAGCGGCCCCTGACGCGGCCCTGACGCGGCCCTGACGCGGCCCTGCCGCGGCCCCTGGCGGCGCCCTGACGCGGCCCCTGACGCGGCGCCCTGCCGCGGCCCCTGCCGCGGCCCTGACGCGGCCCTGCCGCGGCCCCTGACGCGGTCCTGACGCGGCCTGCTGCGGCCCCTGCCGCGGCCCTGAAGCGGCCCCTGACGCGGCCCTGAAGCGGCTCTGCCGCGGCCCTGACGCGGCCCTGACGCGGCCCCTGACGCGGCCCCTGCCGCGGCCCCTTACGCGGCCCTGTCGCGGTCCTGCCGCGGCCCCTGGCGGCGCCCTGACGCGGCCCCTGACGCGGCGCCCTGACGCGGCCCTGCCGCGGCCCCTGACGCGGCCCCTGCCGCGGCCCCTGACGCGGCCCCTGACGCGGCCCCTGTCGCGGCCCCTGACGCGGCCCCGCCACCTACCTTTCTGGCCCCGCCGCCTCCTCTCAGCGGCCCCGCCGCCTCCTCTCAGCGGCCCCGCCGCCTTCTCCCAGCGGCCCCGGACGCCGCCCTCTCAGCGGCCCCGCCGAGCCGCCCAGCAGCCTAGCCGCCCAGCAGCTGAGCCACCGAGCCGCCCAGCAGCCGAGCCGCCGAGCCGCCCAGCAGCCGAGCCGCCCAGCAGCCGAGTCGCCGAGCCGCCCTGCAGCCGAGCCGCCCGAGCCGCCCTGTCCGGTAAGAGCAGCGCCTCTCTCACAGCACTGCCCTCACCCCACTGTTTGCGCTGCTAGTCTACTACTGTCATGGCTACCCCTAGTGTCCTCGCTTTTGACGCTGAGGGTCGGGCCATTGACTTTGACGTCTGGATAGATGACCTGCAGCTTTTCTTACAGTGCGATAGGGCAGACGGCCTCTCCCTCTTTGACCTCACTTCTGGTGCCTCTCCTGCTCCCGCCACTGATGCTGACGCAACTGTTCGCTCCCAGTGGGCCACGCGCGATGCTGCTGCACGTCTTGCTGTGCGTCGCCACCTGCCTACCTCTGAGCGTGCGCACTTTAGCCAGTACAAGAGTGCTCAGACCTTGTACGACGCTGTAGTTGCACGCTACTCCTCCCCTGCCACTGCTGCACTGAGCCGCCTCATGCTACCGTACCTCTTCCCTGACCTTGCTGCCTTTCCCACAGTCGCTGACCTCATCACGCACCTCCGCACTAGTGACACTCGCTACCGCGCTGCGCTTCCTGCTGAGTTCTGCGCCAAGAACCCCCCCCCCCATGTACATCACCCTCTACTACATCGTCACCCGTCTCCCTGACTCCCTTCGCGTAGTCAGGGACCACTTCCTCTCGGTTTGTCCCACCACTCTCACCGTTGACCTCCTCGAGAAGGCCCTCCTAGCAGCAGAAAAGAGCATAGTCGCTGTAGGAGCCTCTCGTGGTGACCCTCGCACCCCCATCTTTGAGGGGTGTTCCCCCTCCCCTCTTTTGCCCTCTGTTGCCTCTGCTGCTGCGGCCGACCTCGCTGGTTTGGAGTCGGTTGGGGCAGCGTCTACCCCTAGCGGGAGACGCTGCCCTGGCAGGGGCAAGGGGGGCAGGGGCGCTGGAGGAGCTAGCGGGGGCGGTGGAGGCGGCGGTGGAGGTGGTGGAGGAGGTGGTGGTGGCGGTGGGAGTGGTGGCGGGGGTGGAGGTGTAGGTGGCGGCAGTGGAGGCGCAGGAGGCAGCGGCGGTGGCGGAGGGAGCGGAGGTGGCGGCGGTGGAGGAGGAGGCGGCGGAGGAGGTGGAGCTGGTCGGGGTGGCGCTGCGCAGAGGGTCAGCTCCGGTGGTGGTCAGCGCCAGCAGCAGCAGCAGCAGCAGCAGCAGCAGCAGCAGCGCACTCGTGACGTCCCCTCCCCTCAGCAGCTCCGTGAGTGGTACACTGCACGCCAGAGGGGTGGGGGTGCTGGTCCGTGCACCTACGTCCTGCGCACCAGCGACCGCGCGGGTGAGCAGTGCGGGGGTGCGCACTCCACCCAGCGCTGCTTTGGCCGCCTCACGGACGCTTGGCGTCACCAGTTCCCTGAGGCCACTGAGATCCCCCGCTGGGGTGAGCTGTCTAGGGCGGGTGTAGCTGTCTTTGACCTTGACTTTGATGCTATTCTTGCTGCCGTGTATACTGTGACTATTAGTGATGAGGGTGACTGTTACCAGTGTTTTCCGCCCGACCCGGGCATTGAGACTGCTGCTCTAGGTACTGGTGAGGCTGCTGCTCTAGGTGCTAGCGAGGCTGCTGCTCTAGGTGCGTCTACTCCCTCAGGTGCTGGTGAGTCTGCTCTCTCAGGTTCTGCGTCGGCTTCGGCCTCCCACACCTTCACACTTGACTCGGGGGCTTCTCGCTCCTTCTTTCGAGACCGCACCACACTCACGCCGCTTGGCCGGCCAGTTGCGGTCTCCCTGGCAGACCCCTCTGGGGGTCCTGTCCTTGCTCACTTCTCCACTGTCCTCCCGTGTCCGGCGGCCCCCTCTGGCACCCTGTCTGGTCTCTACCTCCCCTCGTTCTCTACGAACTTGGTGAGTGGTGCTGACCTACAGGATGCGGGGGTTCACCAGTTCACTCCTGCGAGTCAGCGGGTGACCCACTGCACGGACGCTCGGACAGGCCGCCACCTGGCCACGTTTACACGTCGGCCAGGGTCGAGCCTGTACACACTGACCACTGCGTCTCCTCCAGTCCCTGCGTCTGGTCAGGTAGCTGCGTCGGGTCAGGTGTTTGCTGCAGCGTCCAGGTCTGGTCCTGAGTCTGCCCCCTGCTCGTGTCGCCTCCTGTCTCACGAGACTCTCCTCTGGCACCACCGCCTTGGCCACCCCTCCCTGCTTCGTCTCCGGAGCATGGCCTCCCGTGTCCTTGTCTCTGGTCTTCCCCGGTCCCTCCCTCCCCTTCCTCCGGGGCCAGGCCCTACCTGCGTCCCCTGTGTCGAGGGACGGCAGCGGGCTACCCCTCACTCCTCCCAGTTTCCTCCGACAGAGGCCCCGCTGCAGACGCTTCACATGGACGTGTGGGGCCCGGCCCGCGTCCGTGGACAGGGTCACGAGCGCTACTTCCTGCTGGTGGTTGACGACTACTCGCGTTACACCACAGTCTTCCCCTTGCGCAGCAAGGGTGATGTCACTGAGGTGTTGATCGACTGGATCCGCGCAGCTCGTCTCCAGCTCAGGCGGAGCTTTGGCTCGGACTTTCCTGTTCTGCGTCTGCACTCTGACAGAGGCGGAGAGTTCTCCTCTGGCCTTCTGCGAGCCTACTGTCGTGCACGAGGCATCCGCCAGACCTTCACGCTTCCGGACTCTCCACAGCAAAATGGGATTGCTGAGCGCCGCATTGGCATGGTCATGGACGTCGCCCGTACGTCCATGATGCATGCGGCTGCCCCCCATTTTCTGTGGCCGTTTGCGGTTCGGTACGCGGCGCATCAGATCAACCTTCAGCCCAGGGTCTCCATGCCGGAGACCTCCCCAGCTTTGCTGTGGACGGGGAAGGTTGGCGATGCGTCTGCGTTCCGTGTCTGGGGATCTCGGGCGTTTGTCCGCGACTTGTCTGCGGACAAGCTGTCCCCTCGTGCTGCTCCTTGCGTCTTCCTGGGTTTCCCCCCTGATGCCCCAGGGTGGCAGTTCTACCACCCCACCTCTCGCTGTGTTCTGTCCTCCCAGGACGTCACGTTCGACGAGTCGGTCCCCTACTACCGCCTCTTCCCCTACCGCACTCCGTCCCTCCCCCCGCCACCGCTCTTCCTTGTACCAGGTCCCCCCCCGGTAGACCCCCTCCCCTCTCAGGGTCCTGCCCCTTCAGGTGTGTCCCAGGTAGACGCTGTTGAGCCTGTCGAGGTCGCTGGTGACTCTGGTGCTGCTGAGGGTGCTGAGCCTGGGGGTGCTGACTCTAGGGGTGCTGAGCGTGTGGGTGCTACGCCTGGGGGTGCTGAGCCTGGGGGTGCTGAGCCTGGGGGTGCTGAGTCTGGGGGTACTACGACTGGGGGTGCTGAGCCTGGGGGTACTACGCCTGGAGGTGCTGAGCCTGGGGGTGCTGCGTCTGGGGGTGCTGAGCCTGGGGGTACTACGCCTGGAGGTGCTGAGCCTGGGGGTGCTACGCCTGGTGGTGCTGTGCCTGGCGGTTCACCGGGTGCTCCCTCTCGCCGAGAGCCACTCTCTCCCCAGGAGCTGCGTGAGTGGTTTGCCCGGCGCTGGAGGCGAGCTGCTGGAGCTGCTGGAGCTGGAGGTGCTGCGGGTACTGGAGGTTCTGTTGCTTCTGAGGGAGCTGGTGCCACGGGTCCCGGAGGTGCTCGTACTGGGAGTTCTGGAGCTGCTGGACCTGCGGGTACTTCTGGAGCTGGAGTTGCTGCGGGTGTTGGCGCGGAGGCTACTGCTGTCGGTCCTGGAGGCAGTCCTGCTGGGGGTACTACTGGTGCTGCTGGGGGTTCTGGAGCTGGAGCTGCTACTGGTGCTGGTGCTGCCCCTGCGGGTGCTGGTGCTGTCCCTCCTGTGTCTGGAGTCGCCGCGCGGCCTCGGCCGTACTTCGTTCCGCTCCTTCAGCAGGTTCTTGGTCTCCCGCCTTCTACTGGTCCTCCTCCTCCCTTAGAGTGTCCACAGCCTGTCCCGTCGCAGTTACAGTTACAGCCGGCCTCCCCACTGCCTGCTCCGTCTCCCTACACTGGTCCTACTGGAGGTCTTGCTGAGCGTCGTGAGCCTGCGTCTCGCCCTGCGTCGCCTGTCCGTGCTGCTCGCACTAGTGGTCGCGGTTCGCGTCAGCGTCCTCCTCCTGTCCCTGGCACGCACCGGATGTCTCTGCGTCCGTCCACTGCTCCTCTGCGTGCCCCTTTGCCTTCTCCTCCTGAGTCTTCTCTTCCTACTCTTGCCGACCCGGAGTCGGACTCTCTTCGCGCTGCCAGTCCTACTGTCACGCGTCTCCTTGCTACGGTTGTCACTGACCCTTCCTTTGAGTCCACTGCTGCGTCTGCTCTAGTTGCTGAGCTCGTCGACTTTGCTGCTCGCTGTCGCCTAGACTACGTCGCCAGTCTTGTTGCTGAGTCTGAGTCTGTCTGTCCTCCGTCCGTCGGAGGTGAGTGTGCCCTTGGCACGGACGTCCTTGAGGACAGGCAGGAGGAGTTCCAGTGCTTGGCCGCTGCTTCACCTCATCTCGTGTCCGTACTGCTTACCCCTGAGGGAGACCCGGATGCACTTGACATCCCGACTTCGCGCTCTTACGCGGAGGCGATAGAGGGTCCCTACTCCTCTCAGTGGCAGGCAGCTATGGACGCAGAGATGGCTTCCTGGAAGTCCACAGGCACCTACGTTGACGCTGTTCCCCCTCCTGGGGCGAACATCGTCAGTGGCATGTGGATTTTCAGGGTGAAGCGACCGCCGGGTTCTCCGCCTGTCTTCAAGGCGCGTTACGTGGCTCGTGGCTTCAGTCAGCGGCAGGGAGTTGACTACTTTCAGACCTTCTCTCCCACCCCGAAGATGACCACTCTTCGGGTACTGCTGCACGTAGCTGCTCACCGTGACTACGAGCTACACTCTCTTGACTTCAGCACTGCTTTCTTGCAGGGCAGCCTGCACGAGGAGATCTGGCTGCGTCGCCCACCTGGCTTCACTGGGTCTTTTCCTCCTGGCACCCAGTGGAGCCTACGGCGGCCAGTCTACGGTCTCCGCCAGGCACCGCGTGAGTGGCACGACACACTGAGGACTACACTTGCGGCTCTTGGGTTTGCTCCCTCTACTGCCGACCCGTCGCTGTTTCTACATCCTTGTCTGCGCACCGACACTTCTTTGCCGCCGTTCTACATCCTCGTGTACGTCGACGACTTGGTCTTTGCCACAGCTGACACTGCTGGACTAGCCCACGTGAAGTCCGAGCTGCAGAAGAGACACACGTGCACTGACCTGGGTGAACTGCGCAGCTACCTTGGCTTGCAGATCACTCGGGACAGAGCACGCCGCACCATTACCCTGACTCAGTCACACATGGTGCAGCAGGTCCTTCAGCGCTTCGGCTTCACGTACTCCTCGCCTCAGGCCACTCCTCTGCCTACTCGCCACTCGCTCTCAGCTCTGCCTTCGGATGAGTCCGTAGAGTCGAGTGGCCCGTACCCAGAGCTTGTTGGCTGCCTCATGTACCTGATGACCTGCACACGACCTGACCTTGCATACCCTCTTAGCATTCTTGCACGCTATGTTGCTCCTGGGAGACACAGACCGGAGCACATGGCTGCAGCGAAGAGGGTGTTGCGCTACTTGTGCAGTACGTCGGGCATGGGGCTTGTGCTTGGAGGGCAGAGTCCAGTGGTCCTTACTGGGCACGCAGACGCTTCTTGGGCTGACGACCAGGCTACGCAGCGGTCGTCACAGGGTTACACCTTCAGCCTTGGTTCCGGCTCTGTTTCGTGGCGGGCTACTCGCTCGTCTTCTGTTCTCGGCTCCAGTTGTGAGGCTGAGATCTACGCAGGAGCCATGGCTGCACAGGAGCTTCGCTGGCTCACCTACCTGCTGACTGACCTCGGAGAGTTGCCTCGTTCTCCTCCAGTGCTGTACGTAGACAACAAGGCCATGCTGGCCTTGTGTCGGGAGCAGCGACTGGAGCACAGAACGAAGCACATTGCTCTCCGCTACTTTCTTGCTCGTGAGCTGCAGCAGCGTGGTCAGCTGCGTCTTGCGTACGTGGCCTCTGAGGCCAACACTGCTGATATCTTCACCAAGGCACTTGCGCCTTGTGACCATCAGCGCTTCTGTACTCAGCTGGGCCTTGTGCCTACCTTGCCTCACTTGCTCACCTCTTGACCTTGCTTGTACTGTTACATATATATATATACCTGCTCTTGTTTGTCTAGCCTTTTTTTATATATATGTGTACTCCTGCTTGTGAACTGGCCTTGTGGCCTTGAACTTGTGCTCGGAATGTGTGGTGACTTTGTGATCCACCCTGAGCTTGTTTTTTGCTTTGCTTTGCTTGACTGGTCTTGTGACCCCTTGTTCTCCCCCACTTTGCCTATGGGGGTGTGTCAGATTTATATGACATAGCTACTGTAGGCTAGAGTGGGGTAGCACATATGGGGTACAGTTTTCTAGGGTTTGCTTCTTGTACCCAACTTTCACTTAGTCATTCTCATTCCTGTTTTTCTTAATTCACAAGGGACCACTTCCTCACTCGCTCCCCCACTGAGCTCACCATAGACCTGCTCGAGAAGGAACTGCTTGCAGCAGAGACTAGCATAGTCGCTGTAGCTGCCTCTCGTGGCGACCCCCGCACCCCTTTCTTCGAGGGGTGTTCCCCTTCCCCCCTTCTCCCCTCTGTCGCCTCTGCTGCTGCTGTCGACCTAGTTAGTACTGAGCAGGTCGGGACTGCGTCCGCTCCGAGCTGGCGCCGCAGCGGCAAGGGCAAAGGGGGCAAGGGAGGTGGAGGTGACGGCGGGGGAGGTGGGGGTGGGGGCGGTGGCGGCGGTGGGGGTGGTGGCGGGGCTGGAGGGGCTAGTGGCAGCGGTGGGGGTGGAGGCGGCAGCAGCGGAGGAGGTGGCCGGGGTGGGGGCGGTGGTTGGGGAGGCGGTGGACGCGGAGGAGGCAGGGGCGGTGGTGGTCGAGGTGGTGGCGGCGGGGGTGGTGGTCGTGGTGGCGCTGGCGGACAGCAGACTCCGTCGCCCCAGGAGCTTCGTGAGTGGTACTCTCAGCACGGGGGGGGGTGGCCTTAGCTGCACGTACGTCATCCGCACTGGTGACCGCACTGGCCAGACGTGTGGGAGGGCGCACATCACGCAGCGCTGCTTCTCCCGCCTCGACGACGCTTGGCGCACTCAGTTCCCTACTGCCACTGAGCTGCCCCGCTGGTTTGATATGATCAAAAAGAACATTGATGTCTATGCTCTTGACTTTGATGCTATTCTCACTGCCATGTATGTGTTGTCTACTAGTGGAGAGGGTGATCAGTACCGGCGTGTTCCGCCCGACCCGGGCATTCGCACCAGTGAGGCTGCCGCTCTAGGTGCTTGCGTGTCTGCTGCCCCAGGTGCTGGTGAGGCTGCTGCTCTAGGTGCTTGCGTGTCTGCTGCCCCAGGTGCGGGTGAGACTGCTGCTCCAGGTGCTAGTGAGTCTGCCCCCCCAGGTACTGAGTCCACTGAGGCACTGCACACCTTCACTCTAGACTCAGGAGCTTCTCGCTGTTTCTTTCGTGACCGCACTGCCCTTGAGCAGCTTGCTCGGCCAGTTGCTGTCTCCCTTGCTGACCCCTCTGGGGGTCCGGTCATTGCGACCTCCTCCACTGTCCTTCCTTGTCCTGCGGTTCCGTCGGGCACACTGTCAGGTCTCCACCTCCCCTCGTTCTCTACGAACTTGGTGGCAGGTTGTGCCCTCCAGGACGGGGGTGTCCACCAGTTCACCCCTGCCTACGAGCGTGTGACACACTGCACGTGTGCTCGGACGGGCCGTCACCTGGCTACCTTCACTAGGCAGCCGGGGTCAGACATGTACACACTGACCATTGAGTCCCCTCAGGTAGCTGCGTCTGCGTCTGCGTCAGGTCAGCTGTCTGCCCCCTGCTCGTGTCGCTCTCTGGCACACGAGACTGTCCTCTGGCACCACCGCCTTGGTCACCCGTCAGTGCAGCACCTTCGTGCCATGCACAAACGGTACCTTGTCTCTGGTCTTCCCCGGGTACTCCCTCCCCTCCCACCCTCGCCTGCTCCTCCCTGTCTTCCTTGTGTCGAGGGGCGGTAGCGCACCGCTCCTCACTCCTCCTCGTTTCCCCCGACGACTGCTCCCTTGCAGACGCTCCACATGGACGTGTGGGGCCCAGCCCGCGTCCGTGGACAGGGTCAGGAGAGGTACTTCCTGATCGTTGTTGACGACTACTCGCGCTACACCACGGTCTTCCCCTTGCGCACCAAGGGTGAGGTCCCTGCTGTTTTGATCCCTTGGATCCGCACTTCTCGTCTCCAGCTCAGCGAGCGGTTCCACTCGGACTTTCCTGTCTTGCGTCTGCACTCTGACAGAGGTGGTGAGTTCTCCTCCGACCTCTTGGCAGCCTACTGTGCGGAGCACGGCATTGAGCAGTCGTTCACGCTTCCGGCCTCTCCACAGCAGAATGGGGTTGCTGAGCGCCGCATTGGCTTGGTCATGGAGGTCGCTCGTACCTCCTTGATTCATGCGGCTGCCCCCCACTTCCTGTGGCCGTTTGCGGTCCGATACGCTGCGCATCAGCTCAACCTCTGGCCCCGTGTCTCCTTGCCGGAGACCTCACCCACACTGCTGTGGACGGGGGAGGTTGGCGATGCGTCGCGTTTTCGGGTCTGGGGATCTCGAGCTTTTGTCCGCGATACGTCTGCGGACAAGCTCTCCTCCCGCGCTGTTCCTTGTGTCTTCCTTGGCTTTGTCCCGGACGCGTCTGGTTGGCGGTTTTACCACGCCACCTCGCACCGTGTCCTGCCCTCTCAGGACGTCACTTTTGACGAGTCGGTGCCCTACTACCGCCTCTTCCCCTACCGCACTGCCCCGCTCCCCCCCCCGCCTCTCTTCCTCGCGCCAGGTGCTGCTGTGGTAGACCCCCTCCCCCCTCAGGGTGCCGCTCCCTTAGGTGTGTCCCAGGTAGACCCGGTTGAGCCTGTCGAGGTAGCTGTCGACTCTCGTCCTGCTAGGGGTGCTGAGCCTGAGCGTGCGGAGCCTGGGGTTGCGGAGTCTGGGGGTGCTGAGCCTAGGGGTGCGGAGCCTGCGGGTACTGAGTCTGGGGGTGCTGAGTCTGGGGGTGCTGAGCCTGGGAGTGCTACACCTGGAGGAGCTCTCTCCTCAGAGCAGCTGCGTGAGTGGTACTTACAGTACTGCAGCCTCAGGAGGGGTGCTTCTGGAGCTAGGAGCGCTGCTGGAGCTGGTGCTAGTGCTTCCCCTCCTAGGCGGGCGCTGCCTCTCCCCAGCAGCTCCGAGAGTGGTACGCTCGGCACTGCAGTCTCCGGAGTGGCGCTCCTCGCGTCGCGGACCCTGGTGCTGCTGGTGCTGCTGGAGGTGCTGGTGCTGCTGGAGGTGCTGGTGCTGCTGACGCTGCTGGAG
The DNA here is from genome assembly GCA_947471745.1 of Closterium sp. Naga37s-1. NCBI lineage: Eukaryota > Viridiplantae > Streptophyta > Zygnematophyceae > Desmidiales > Closteriaceae > Closterium > Closterium sp. Naga37s-1. The sequence continues at coordinate 451,820 of CANJKZ010000325.1, read as the reverse complement.
GTGCTGCTGGTGCTGGAGCTACTGGAGCTGCTGGAGGTGCTACTGCTGCTAGCGGTGCTGCTGGCGCTGCTGGAGGTGCTGCTGGTACTGGTGCTGCTGGAGGTACTGGTGCTATTGACGTTGCTGGAGGTGCTGCTGGTGCTGGAGCTGCAGGTGCTGCTGGAGCTACTGGAGCTGCTAGTCTTGGAGGTGCTCGTACTGGAGGTTCTGGAGCTGCTGGGACTGAGCCTGCTGAGGGGGTTGGAGCTGGAGGTGCTGAGCGGCCGAGGCCGTACTACGTTCCACTCCTTCAGCAGGTTCTTGGTCTCCCGCCCTCTACTGGTCCTTCTCCTCCCCTACTGAGTCCACCGCCTGTCTAGTCGCAGTCACAGTTACAGTCTGCCTCTCCGCTGCCTGCTCCTTCTCCTTACACTGCGCCGTCGGGTAGTCTTACGGAGCGTCGTGAGCCTGAGTCTAGGCCTCCGTCGCCTGAGTCTAGTCCTGCGTCTTCTGAGTCTCGTCCAGAGTCGCCTGTCCGCACTGCCCGCACTGGTCTTCGTGCTCCACGTGAGCGTCCTCCTCCTGTCCTAGGCACTCACTACATGACCCTGCGTCCGTCCACTGCTCCACAGCGCGTCCCTCTGCCGTCTCCTCCTGCGTCCTCTCTTCTTGACGTTGCCGACTCGCCGTCAGACCTTACTCGTGCTGCCAGTCCTACTGTCGCGCGTCTCCTTGCCACTGTTGTCACTGACCCTACCTTTGAGTCCTCTGCTGCGTCTGCTCTAGTCGCTGAGCTTGTTGACTTTGCTGCCGCCTGTCGTCTAGACTACGCCGCTAGTCTTGTCACTGAGTCTGAGTCTGTCTGTCCTCTGTCCGTCGGGGGTGAGTGTGCTCTTGGCACGGACGTCCTTGAGGACAGACAGGAGGAGTTTGAGTGCTTTGCTGCTGCTTTACCTCATCTCGTGTCCATGCTGATTGCCCCTGAGGGAGACCCGGATGCACCAGACATCCCGACCCCACGCTCCTACGCAGAGGCGATGGAGGGTCTCTACTCCTCTCAGTGGCAGACAGCCATGGACGCAGAGATGGCTTCATGGAAGTCCACAGGCACCTACGTTGACGAGGTTCCCCCACCTGGGGCGAACATCGTCAGTGGCATGTGGATTTTCAGGGTGAAGCGGCCGCCGGGTTCTCCGCCTGTCTTCAAGGCGCGTTACGTTGCACGAGGCTTCAGTCAGCGAGAGGGAGTTGACTTCTTTCAGACCTTCTCCCCGACCCCGAAGATGACCACTCTTCGGGTTCTGCTGCACGTCGCTGCTCAGCGTGACTACGAGCTCCACTGCCTTGACTTCAGCACTGCGTTCCTACAGGGCACCCTGCACGAGGAGATCTGGCTGCGCCGCCCACCTGGCTTCACTGGGTCGTTCCCTCCTGGTACCCAGTGGAGCCTCCGGCGGCCAGTCTACGGTCTCCGCCAGGCGCCCCGTGAGTGGCACGACACACTGAGGACTACTCTTGCTGCTCTTGGTTTTGCTCCTTCTACTGCTGACCCGTCGCTGTTTCTACGCACCGACACCACTCTGCCGCCGTTCTACGTTCTTGTGTACGTAGACAACTTGGTCTTTGCTACTGCTGACACTGAGGCACTCGCCCACGTGAAGTCGGAGCTGCAGAAGAGACACACGTGCACAGACCTGGGTGAGCTGACAAGCTATCTTGGCTTGCGGATCACCCGGGACAGAGCACAGCGCACCATCACCTTGACTCAAGTCACACATGGTGCAGCAGGTCCTTCAGCGCTTCCGCTTCACGTACTCCTCGCCTCAGCCCACTCCTCTGCCTACCGGTCACTCGCTCTCAGCTCTGCCTTCGGATGAGTCCGTAGAGCCGAGTGGCCCGTATCCAGAGCTTGTGGGCTGCCTCATGTACCTGATGACCTGCACTCGACCTGACCTAGCCTACCCTCTTAGCATCCTAGCACGCTATGTCACTCCTGGCCGTCACCGGAAGGAGCACATGGATGCAGCTAAGAGGGTGTTGCGCTACTTGTGCAGTACGTCGGGCATGGGGCTTGTGCTTGGAGGACGGCGCGACGTTGTCCTCACTGGACACTCAGACGCTTCTTGGGCTGACGACCAGGCTACACAGCGGTCGTCTCAGGGTTACACCTTCAGCCTTGGCTCTGGCTCAGTTTCTTGGCGTTCTACACGCTCTTCCTCTGTTCTCAGCTCCAGTTGTGAGGCTGAGATCTACGCCACAGCCATGGCTGCCCAGGAGCTTCGCTGGCTCACCTACCTGCTGACCGACCTGGGAGAGCGGCCTCGTTCTCCTCCAGTGCTGTACGTCGACAACAAGGCCGCCCTTGCCTTGTGTCAGGAGCACAGACTGGAGCACAGAACGAAGCACATCGCTCTGCGCTTCTTCCTTGCTCGAGAGCTGCAGCAGCGTGGTCAGCTTCGTCTTTCGTACGTGGCCACTCGGGCCAACACTGCTGATGTGTTCACCAAGGCGCTTCAGCCTTGTGATCATCAGCGTTTCTGTACTGTTCTAGGCCTTGTGCCTACTGTCCCTCACTTGCTCACTTCTTGACTTTGCTTGTACTGTGATCTCTATATATATACCTGCATGCTTACACTTGCTAGGTTGTGATCACTGTACCTCCTGTTTATTATCAAACTGCATGTGAAATGGTCTTGTGACCGCTTGCTTGTGCTCGGAATTTGTGTGGTATCCTTGAGATCCACCCTGAGCTTTGCTTTGCTTTGCTTTGCTTTGACTGGTCTTGTGACCCTCTGGTTGTCTCCCACTTCGCCTATGGGGGTGTGTCAAACATTGTATGTTTACATTGTGTAGGCTATAGTGGGTTTAGCCCTAGGGGGTACACAAACTTAGGGTTTCCTACTTGTACCCAACTTTGTGCTAGTTCATTCCATTCCTGTTTCTTTCATTCTAACACTTCACTGACCGTGCGCCGCCCTTCACTGACCGACCTACCCTAGTGCCTGCTTGCCGCCCTACCTTCCCTGCGTGCTGCCGTGCTGGTCGCACACCTCCTTACTTTGCCCGCTATGTCGTCTCTTCGTGGTAGCGGTGGGAGTCGTGGCGGCAGTGGTGGCAGCAGTGGGAGTGGTGGCGGCGGCCGTAGTGGCAGTTTCGGTGGAGCGGTTCGGAAGGGAGTTTCTGGCAGTGGCCAGATGCAGCTCCAGCGACGTCCGCGCGAGTCCCTCACGCCCCAGCAGCTTCGTGAGTGGTACGCTAGTTGGGGTTGTGGCGGCGGCCGTAGTGGCAGTCGCCCTGGAGCTGGTCAGTCGGGAGTTTCTGGCGGTGGCCAGATGCAGCTGCAGCGGCGGTTCGTCACCCTTAGGCCCCAGCAGTTTCGTGAGTGGTACGCTCAGAGTAGAGGGTCTCAGAGTACTGTTCGCTGCCCGTACGTCATTCGCACAGGTGATCGGGCTGGTCAGACATGCGGGACAGTTGGTCACACACAGTCCCGCTGCTTCGCCTGTCTGAGCGACGCCTTGCGTACAGAGTTTGGTGACGCGGCTGAGCTCCCCAGCTGGCTGGAGCTGCTTAGGCAGAGGGTGGATATCTTTGCTCTTGACTATGATGCTATCCTCACTGCCATGTATGCATTGCCTACCAGTGCTGAGGGTGCCTGTTACCTGTGTGTGCCGCCCGACCCATGTATAGAGTCTGCTGCTCTAGGTGCTGGTGAGGCTGCTGCTCTAGGTGCTGGTGAGCCTGCTGCCCTAGGTGCTGGTGAGGCTGCTGCTCTACGTGCTAGTGAGTCTGCTCTCTCTGGTACTGCGCCTGCTGAGGCCTTGCACACCTTCACGCATAACTCAGGTGCTTCCCGCTGTTTCTTTCGCGACAGCACCGCACTCACACCGCTCCCTGCACATGTTGCTGTCTCTCTGGCTGACCCCTCTGGGGGCCCAGTCCTTGCACGTTCCTCCACTGTTCTCCCGTGTCTGGCAGTTCCGTCTGGCTCACGGTCAGGTCTTCACCTCCCCTCGTTCTCTACGAACTTGGTGAGCAACGCCGTCCTTCAGGATGTATGGGTTGCCACCTTTACTCCAGGAGGACAGCGTGTGGCGATCTGTACGTGCTCCCGGACTGGCCGGCACCTGGCCACGTTCACACGTGTGCCTGGCTCGAGTATGTACACACTGAATACTGTGTTTCCTCAGGTAGCTGCGACTGCGTTTGCGTCAGGTCAGCTAGCGGCCCCCTGCTCGTGTCGCGCACTGTCGCACCGGACCCTCCTTTGGCACCACCGTCTTGGTCACCCCTCAGTGCAGCGCCTTTGTGGCATGCACTCGCGTCTCCTTGTCTCTGGGCTTCCCGAGACTCTGCCTCCCCTCCCACCCTCGCCTGCCTCTCCCTGTCTTCCCTGTGTCGAGGGGCGGCAGCGCGCCGCTCCTCACTCCTCCTCGTTTCCCCCGACGACTGCTCCCCTGCAGACTCTCCACATGGACGTGTGGGGCCCAGCCCGCGTCCGTGGACAGGGCAGCAAGCGCTACTTTCTGCTGGTCGTGGACGACTACTTGCGTTACACCACGGTCTTCCCCTTGCGCAGCAAGGGGGAGGTCCCTAATCTTTTGATCCCTTGGATCCGCGCTGTCCGTCTCCAGCTCCGCGAGCGGTTCCACACGGACCTTCCGATCCTGCGTCTGCACTCTGACAGAGGTGGTGAGTTTTCCTCCAACCTTTTGCGGGACTTTTGTCGTGGGGAGGGCATTCTCCAGTCGTTCACGCTTTCGGCCTCTCCGCAGCAAAATGGGGTTGCTGAGTGCCGCATTGGCTTAGTCATAGAGGTCGCTCGTACCTCCATGATCCATGCGGCTGCCCCCCAATTTCTGTGGTCGTTTGCGGTCTGGTACGCTGCGCATCAGCTCAACCTCTGGCCGCGTGTCTCCTTGCCGGAGACCTCGCCTACACTGCGTTGGACGGGGAAGGTTGGCGATGCGTCGGTGTTCCGGGTCTGGGGTTCTCGTACCTTTGTCCGTGATACGTCCGCGGACAAGCTCTCCGCCCGCGCCATTCCCTGCGTCTTCCTTGGTTTTCCCCCTGATGCGCCTGGCTGGAAATTTTACCACCCCACCTCGCGCCGTGTCCTGCCCTCTCATGACGTCACGTTCGACGAGTCGGTTCTCTTTTAGCGTCTCTTCCCCTACCGCACTGCCCCTCTCCCCCCCCCGCCGCTCTTCCTCGCACCAGGTCCTCCTCCGGTAGACCCCCTCCCCCCTCAGGGTCCTGCTCCCTCAGGTGTGTCTCAGGTAGACCCTGTCGAGCCTGTCAAGGTCGCGGTCGACTCTGGTGCCGCTGCTGGGGGTGGTGCTGCTGGGGGTGCTGAGCCGGAGCGTGCGGAGCCTGGGGGTGCTGAGCCTGAGCGTGCGGAGCCTGGGGGTGCTGAGCCTGAGGTTGCTGAGTCTGGGGGTGCTGAGCCTGGGGGTGCTGAGACCGGGGGTGCTGTGCCTGCGGGTGCGGAGCCTGGGGGTGCTGAGCCTGGGGGTGCTGAGTCTGCTGGAGGTCCTACAGGTGCCTCGTCCAGGCGGGAGTCTCTCTCGCCACCACAGCTGCGCGAGTGGTTTGCTCGGCGCTGGAGCCTTCGGAGCGGCGCCACTGGAGCCGGGGGGCCTCCCGCTGGAGGCCCTGGAGCTGGAGGTACTGGAGCTACTGGAGCTGGAGGTGCTGCCGGCGTTGGAGCTGGAGCTGCTGGAGTTGCTGGAGCCACTGGTCCCGGAGGTGCTCGTACTGGAGGTACTGGAGCTGCTGGTGCTAGTGGTGCTGCGGGCGTTGGAGCCGGAGGTGCTGGAGCTACTGGTCCTGGAGTTACTGGAGGTACTGGAGGTTCTCCGGGTGCCTCGTCACAGCGGGAGCCTCTCTCCCCACCGCAGCTGCGCGAGTGGTTTGCTCGGCGCTGGAGTCTTCAGAGTGGCGCTGCTGGAGCTGGGGGGCCTGCCACTGGAGGCCCTGGTCCTAGTGGCGCTGGAGGTACTGGAGCTGCTGGAGCTGGAGGTGCTGCCGGCATTGGAGCTGGCGCTGCTGGAGGTGCTGGAGCCCCTGGTCCCGGAGGTGATCGTACTAGACGTACTGGAGCTGATGGTGCTGGAGGTACTACAGGAGTTTGAGCTGGAGGCGCTGGAGTTGGCGCTGCTGGTGGTGCTGGAGCCGCTGGTCCCGGAGGTGCTCGTACTGGAGGTACTGGAGCTACTGGAGCTGGAGGTGCTGCAGGAGTTGGAGCTGGAGGCGTTGGAGCTGGAGCCGCTGGAAGCACTGGAGCTGGAGCTGCTGGAGGTGCTGGAGCTGGTGGTACTGCTGGCGTTGGAGCTGGAGACCCTGGAGATGGGGGTACTGGTGCTGTCGGTGCTGGTTCTGGAGGCGCTGTGCGGCCGCAACCGTACATCGTTCCACTGCTTCAGCAGGTTCTTGGTCTCCCGCCTTCTATTGGCCCTACTCCTCCCTTACTGCGACCACCGCCTGACCAGTCGCAGTCGCAGTTCCAGCCAGCTCCTTCTCCTTACACTGGGCCGACAGGAGGTCTTACGGAGCGTCGTGGGCCTGAGTCTCGTCCTGCGTCGCCTGTTCGCGCTGTTCGCACTGGTCGCCGTGTTCCACGTCCACGTCCTCCTCCTGTCCCAGGCACGCACCAGATGGCACTTCGTCCTTTCTCTGTTCCAAAGCGTGTCCCTCTGCCGTCTCCTCCTTCGTCCTCTCTTCCTGACGTTCCTGACCTCCGTCAGGCCTTGCTTGTGCTGCCAGTCCTACTGTCATACGTCTTCTCGCCACTGTGGTCACTGACCCTTCATTTGAGTCCACTGCTGCGTCTGCTCTAGTTGCTGAGCTTGTTGAATTTGCTGCCGCCTGTCGCCTCGACTAGGCCGCTAGTCTTGTTGCTGAGTTTGAGTCTGTCTGTCCTCCGTCCGTCGGGGGTGAGTGTGCTCTTGGCACGGATGTCCTTGAGGACAGGCAGGAGGAGTTTGAGTGTTTTGCAGCTGCTGTACCTCATCTCGTATCCATGCTACTTGCACCTGAGGGAGACCCGGATGCACCAGACATCCCGACCCCGCGCTCTTACGCAGAGGCGATTGAGGGTCCCTACTCCTCTCAGTGGCAAACATCCATGGACGCAGAGATGGCTTCCTGGAAGTCCACAGGCACCTACGTCGACGAGGTTGCCCCACCTGGGGCGAACATTGTCAGTGGCATGTGGATTTTCAGGGTGAAGCGGCCGCCGGGTTCTCCGCCTGTCTTCAAGGCGCGTTACGTTGCTCGAGGCTTCAGACAGCGACAGGGAGTTGACTTCTTCCAGACCTTCTCCCCTACCCCGAAGATGACTACTTTTCGGGTGCTGTTGCAAGTCGCCGCTCAGCGTGACTACGAGCTTCACTCTCTTGACTTCAGTACAACCTTCTTATAGGGCACTCTGCACGAGGAGATCTGGCTGCGCCGCCCAACTGGCTTCACTCGGTCGTTTCCTGCTGGTACCCTGTGGAGCCTCCGGCGGCCAGTCTACGGTCTCTGTCAGGCACCTCGCGAGTGGCACGACACACTGAGGACGACGCTTGCGGCTCTTGGGATTGCTCCTTCGACTGCTGACCCGTCGCTGTTTCTGCGCACCGACACTTCTCTGCCGCCATTCTACATCCTCGTGTACGTCGACGACTTGTTCTTTGCCACTGCTGACACTGCTGGACTGGCCTTTGTGAAGTCCGAGCTGCAGAAGAGACACACGTGCACTGACCTGGGTGAGCTGCGCAGCTATCTTGGCTTGCAGATCACTTGGGACAGAGCACAGCGCACCATTACCTTGACTCAGTCACACATGGTGCAGCAGGTCCTTCAGCGCTTCGGCTTCACGTTCTCCTCGCCACAGTCCACTCCTCTGCCTATCGGTCACTCGCTCTCAACTGTGCCTTCGGATGAGTCCGTATAGCCGAGTGGCCCGTATCCAGAGCTTGTGGGCTGCCTCATGTACCTGATGACCTGCACTCGACCTGACCTAGCCTACCCTCTTAGCATCCTGGCACGCTACGTTGTGCCAGGGAAACACCGACCAGAGCACTAGGAGGCCGCTAAGAGGGTGTTGCGCTACTTGTGCAGTACGTCGGGCATGGGGCTCGTGCTTGGAGGACGGGCTCTAGTTGTCCTCACTGGTCACGCAGACGCTTCTTGGGTTGACGACCTGGCTACGCAGCTGTCGTCACAGGGTTACACCTTCAGCCTCGGCTCCGGCTCTGTTTCGTGGCGGTCTACCCGCTCGTCTTCTGTTCTCAGCTCCAGTTGTGAGGCTGAGATCTATGCAGGGGCCATGGCTGCACAGGAGCTTCGCTGGCTCACCTACCTGCTGACCGACCTGGGAGAGCTGCCTCATTCTCCTCTAGTTCTGTACGTCAACAACAAGGCCATGATTGCCTTGTGTGAGGAGCACAGACCGGAGCACAGAACGAAGCACATCGCTCTGCGCTACTTCCTTGCTCGAGAGTTGCAGCAGCGTGGTCAGCTTCGTCTTGCTTACGTGGCCTCTCGGGCCAACACTGCTGATATCTTCACCAAGGCCCTTGGATCTGGTGATCATCAGCGTTTCTGTACTGTTCTAGGCCTTGTGCCTACTTGGTCTCACTTGCTCACTTCTTGACTTTGCTTGTACTGTGATCTATATACTTATACCTGCATGCTTACACTTGCTAGGTTGTGATCACTGTACTGCTTGTTCTCCCTTATATAACAATCCATGTGAACTGGCCTTGTGGCCATTTGCTGTGCTCAGAATGTGTGGTGACTTCGTGATCCACCCTGAGCTTGCTTTGTTTTTCTTGACTGGTCTTGTGACCTCTTGTTCTCCCCCACTTTGCCTATGGGTGTGTGTCAAACTTATATGCTGCTTATTGTGTAGGCTGTAGTGGGGTAACCCATAAGGGGTACAACCCAATTAGGGTTTCCTACTTTTACCCATCCTGCTGCTAGTTCATTTCATCCTCGTTCATTGTTCTGACACTCTAACCTGGCGAGCATTATTAAGAGGTATTCCAAAATTTTCGCGAATGGTCTGCTAGAAGGCAAGCCAACTGTGAGGATCTGGTTCAGGAAAGAGAAATATATTGAATGATTAACCTGGGAACAAGGCGAGGCTATATATAGGCTCGAAACAAAGGCAGTAACCCGGGCGTTACTAGAAGGTTCCGCGGGTCGCGAAGCGTCCCGAACGGGTCCTTCCCAAATTCAGTAGAAGGCAATTCGGTGGCAACCGAAAAGCCTAGAATTTGGTGCACTCAACCTAGTTCGGTGCCTATAATAATAATAAATATAGTAAAAGCAATGAACCTAGGAAATGAAGCAAAAGCAAGCAAAGTAAACTGAATATAAGCTAGATAATGCATAATAAAGCAGTGTCAAGCACGTAAAGCTTAACAAAGCCGTTGTACTCTCACACCAACTGAGCGACCAAAATACTACACGATACAACTGGAGTCCGTTGCACAACCAACTTTTCGGTCACAATGGCGTTGAGTCAGCCGGAATTGGACAGCTTGAGGAGCCGGTTGGATTACATCATCACCAAGATTTTTTTCCGCAAGCACGCCGCCATTTGCAGCACCGATCGTATTGGTCAGCACCGATTCGCACACCCTCGACATTCCTACTGACAACGAACGGGATGTTTCGAGACCTACTAGATAAGACTGTCATCCTGGTATACTGCAAAAATCGAGAGCGGCATTTCAAGGATTTAGAAGAAGTGCTTCGGCACTTGCAGCAGAACTGGCTGATTACCAAGGGCTCTAAGTGCGATTTCTTAAAGTCGGAGCTGGAGTTCCTAGGGCACATGATTTCAGAGGAGGGAATTAAATCGACCCAAGTCAAAGCAATTATACGGTGGAAGCTGTTGACGAGCGTGACATAGTTGCAGAGATTTCTCGGTTCGTAAATTACAAACAGATATGTATGGTAGGGATATCGAGACCCTTCACTGACTTGCTAAAAGAATATGCCCTTTTCTCGTGGGGGGAGAAAGAACAAGTGGCCTTCAATGCGCGCAAAGACTGTTTGAGTTAACCCCCAATACTAAGGCTTGTGGACCCATCTTGACCGCTCGAAGTTATAACCGACGCCAACAATTTCGCCATTCGTGCCGTGTTGTTATAGGATTTCGGTAACGTGCTGCAACCCATCGCGTATGCATTACGCAAAATGCAGCCACCCAAGCACAACTACCCGGTCCACGACAAATAAATGTTGGCCATCGTGCCCGCATTTCGTACCTGGCATTGCTATCTAATAGGAGCCGACGTCGCAGTCCGAATGGACCGTAAGTAACTACACTACCTGCGAGCCCAACCGACACTCAACCCACGACAAATCCGATGGTTATATTTGTTCGAATCAACTTCCGCTATACCATCACGTGCAAAAAGGGCGCGAATGACACCGCGGGATGCCCTGACCCGACAATCCATGCAGACCGCCGCAGTAATAATCGCCTGGTCTAGCCCGCTATAATAAGGACTATTCACCCACGAGTACAAGACCGATTGTTTTTTTCAGCCGAATCCATCATCATCGGGCCACAACGCCACACGGGAAGTATTACCTTTATGCCAACACCAACCGGATTTGGGTCCCGTCATACCGGCCCTTATGAGAGTTGCTGACGCAGGAGGTTCATGACTCTAACCTCTGTGGGCATTTGGACATCAAGAAAGCGCTAAAATTGTTACAGCGGAACTACTACTAGCTCGACATGCTGTCGGACGTGCAGCGCAATGAGACGACATGCACGACCTGCCAACCAATGAATTTGTCACGCCAACACCCAGCTCAATTGCTGCAGCCCTGCAAGCCACCTGAACGACCATGGCAACAAGTGACGATGGACTTTGATACAGTATAGTTGGAGCCAGCGGCAACGACTCGGTGTTGGTTGTTGTTGATCATTTAACAAAATGGTGCTTTTTGCGCCATGCCGCACGATGGTCACAACAAAATAAACATCGAAGCTGTTGATATCGATTATTGTATGGTGTTGATGAAGGCCTTAAGGCCGAAACCCGTAAGCCTCCGTTCTTTACTGAAGCTGGACTTACATAGTCCCGATTCTACCTTTTTCCCCACTCTAAGTACCCCTAGCTTTTAGTTAAGAATCCAGAGGAGATCACTTCGCTTGCTCCGGTTCGAATCCACATTTTCTTGCAACAATTTGTCACGGAACCACAAGCTGGGGACAAAGTATTAGAGTCCATTTGCAAGGAAAATGTCGTTGCTTGCCACAACGCCGATGGGCAACGAAGGGATTTACCCTTCCATACCGGACAGCTGATTCTATTGGACACAAAGAACCTTCGGTTACCCCAACTTGCAAAACTTGGTTTGAGGTTCGTGGGACCTTTCCGCGTCACCAAGATGCTGAAATCAGAATCATTGTTGCCTGAAAATTTGCGCATACATGATGCGTTCCACGCCAGCCAACTGCTACCGTTTCTTGCACCGTCATCATCAATTGCCCGCCATAACATCGCGCCAAGTGTTGGGCCTTTGGCAGAGCCTACACCTGAGCCCTCGAAAATCATGGCTCATCATGTGCCCTTGACGACAACTGGACGCCACGTCGTCGGCGTTGCCCTCGCTTGGGCAACGCCGACGACTTGGTCCGATGTATGGTAGAAGCAGCCGACCGTTCACAGTGAGGGAGCTGCTCGACGGGCTTCGTCGAGCTGCAGGGAATTACTGTGGTGTTGCCGTCGACCAGGGAGTTCGACGACCTTCTTCTGCGGGGCAGGATGACGAAGTGGTCGTCGACCTGCACAGGCCTGTCACGGAGCTGGAGCTGTCGAACAGGGAGCTCGACAGCTGCAGCTGACTGGGCAGGTCGACGGGCGGGCCGTCAACCAAGAGGAGCAGTTCGACGGGGAGGTTGACGGAGCAGTCCGTCGACCTATGTAGGACATGTGAGTGGCAGTCAACGAGGGAAGCTCGGCGACAGCAGCTGACAGTGCTGGTCGACAGAGGGGTCCATCGACCAGGGTGTTCCTCGACGGGAGCTGTGGTCGACTAGAGCACTTGGTGGTCGACCATAATACTTGGTGGTCGACCAGGTAACCTACTCGACGAGTTCGGCTGAGGCACGCGAACGTCGTCGAGGTCGCGGTGACGAAGGCGACTTCGGGCTGGTATCCTGAAGTCGATGTGGCTCGTTAGGCGTAGACAACAGCCGACGGATGCACAACGATGCAAGTCGGGCCAATCGTCCGCGCGCACCTGCGAGCGTGCGCACTGCTGCCATCTACGGGTGCAACGCTGGACAGCCGCTCTGCTGTAGCGTTGGCACGCCGTCGACCTGCTGTGTTGGCAGGTCGCCTTTCTGCAGTGCTGGCGCGGCTCCTCTACGCAATGCTGGCAGGCGGTCGACCATGTTGTGCTGGTGGTCGACCAGGCTAGCTGCAGAGTTGCTAGGTGCCTGATGTAGTCATTGTTGTCATTGCTTGTTTAATCATTATGTAATGTAATCTTTGCCTAGTGGAAGCTCTTGCCGATTTCTCCCGTGAACGTGCAAGCGCTAAGGAAATAAGCAAAGCTACGATCACTCCTAGTAGTTCGTGCCAACCCCTCCCCCCCCGTAGTCTAGCTCACTACTTTGTAGAGTGACTCTCCGCAGTCCGTTCTTACCCAAACTTGCTTATTTCCATTTTCTATTATCATTTCTGTGCTTACATCATAGTTCGTTGCTAATACTATAGTTATAATCGCTTTAGCATCGAAATAGGTTGCGTACACCGAATTCCTGTTTTCTAGAGTTATCTTGTGTGATCTCGCATGTGCGTGATTATCACCGAATTTACTCTACCGAACTCGGGAAGGTTCCGTTCTCGACGGTTCCTGATGCACGGAACATTCGCGTAACATCTTGGTTACCTGCCTTGTATCGTGCCTATATATAGCCACGTAGTTGTACCCAGGTATCACGTTATGATTTTTGAACTCGAGACTTGATCCTCACGGCAGCCGTCTAGGTGTGGGGTTTGCAGGCGTAGTCTCGTCACCAGCCCAAACAGCGACCCGGTCATGACTGAAGGCCCGTCAGTAGAAATTCCAGCAATCTTCATCAGGTCGATGCCAATGCTCTCGAGATGCTGGAGGAGAACTGCAAGTAACGAGGCAGCGTCACACTGGCCGACGGTTAGTAACGGAAGAAACTCGGTTACAACCACACGATTCTTAAAAACCTAGGCATACACGATAATGTCTACGCCACATGCGCGGTCGATGTTCTCGTCATTGCTGAGGCTGATGAAAGGCAAGGCGTGCAGGCGTCGGAGCTGTTCCCTGTTCAAGTACGTGGTGATAGCTCGGACTATTTCAGCGAAACCGTACCTGGAAAAAGGTAATCAAATAGTCAAGCATTTGCATACTGAAACCCGCAAGGTACATCAACAATCAGCATTAACACAATCATTACTAGGTGATGTAGACGTCGTACGTTTCACGTAGAAAGTTGGATATCCCCTCCTCTGCAAAGAACTGGATGAGATGGGGGTACATGTGTATAGGAGTATCGGTCTTGTACGGGAAATGAATGCTCCGCATGAGGCGTGAAACGCGCGCGCCTTCAGGATCGCCCTTCGCCATGTAGTCGATTCTCTTTTGATTGATGATTTTCTTCATCATGCTTATCTACTTCTTCATCGCGTCTTTGTGCTTTGTGCTCTCCTCATACCACCGCATGGAACCAAGCTGCGGGTCATGGCCTCCCTTGCCATTGCGGCCGTATCATGCGTTATCTTTCCCATGCTCACTGCACATACTACAACGCAGTCAAGGAAAACCGTCAAGCGTCTTGTCGAGAAGTAACCAAGGGAAATGCGGCAGCCAGTCCGACGTATAGCTCTTCTGCGCCTTAAGGTATGCTTTCTCCTTCTTCTCTTCATCTGAAAGGAGTGCTAGGAACGGTGGATTAGGAACAGCGGGCTACGAACAGACCCTAAAAGACGGCAAGAGGTGTTACTGCGGCTGCCAGCCGCTGCAAGGAGTGCTGCTGGCGAGGGACTAGTGTGTGATGGCGGGCACTAGCGGGGTGGTGGCGTGCCCTGCTGGCGCGCTGGCGGCACGCATTGCTGGTGGCGCAAGCGTGCTGGCAGTGCGCTGGCGTGAGCTTGCGTTGGCATGTGCGTGCGTTTGCCTGGCTTGCATGCGCATGTGTCGGCGTGCATGCGCGCTGGCGCTGGCATATGCGTGCTTTGGCATGGTCGTGCGTGCGCTATGGTGCTGGCTTGCATGCGTGCCTAGACCGGGGTGCGCGCGGTTGGCGACGGGTGCTGCTGGCGGCAGCGCAGGCGGGCTGGCTGGATCCGGCTGGCTGGCTGATGGGCGGGCTAGGAGGTAGGTAGTGGGCGGTCTAGAGGCGAGGATCTAACCTACGATGATACCATGTTAGAAGTAGAAACGACAGAATGAGCTCAATTGAACAGAATGTTGGTACAAATGTTAACCTAGGCTAAGAACTGTAACAACACAAATGCTACAAATACACTTTGAGAAGCGGAAGTCTTATGGAGACCTTGTCATAGTAAATGTGAATAACAAGATGATAAGGCATGGCATGAGCTTAAGTTATATAGCCGTAGCTAGTCATGCACTCTAAGGGATACATTCCTTTATTCAATTGCAATACAGGTGTATAGTAGTGGTGACTATTCTGATGCCCAGCAGTTACGTGGGTGCAGTGCGTAACCTCCGGCCCTGGTCAATCAACAGTCAGTACAGTCGACTTCCGACTGTTGACTTTCCATCTCCCTACTACTTCGTGCTCTACAGGAGTGCAACGCGATAGTGTGTAATGCACACTCTCTATATGATATTTTGTGCTACAGCAATTTCTTCGAGCATGGTAGTACAACCTTTTGTCTATTCCAACATATATGAAGAAGCGTTTATGGAGATACACGCACTTCAAAACATTAGGGGACGATTATAAAGCCTAACGCCTTAAAGCAGGTCCTCTCCAGGTATTTCAATATAAGTGTACCATTCCCCGCACAAGCGACCCGAGGGACAATTATTCCAGTGGGTCTTATACTCGAGGAAATATACAATCGAAGTGCTTGGGCCAGGGCCTTATTTTCAGTTTTTGCTACTTTGCTTTTTAGGGTTGTTTTTTTTCACAACCCTGATTTTCAGGGTTTGTCCAGCGTGTGAGTGTGAACCGTGGTAAAAAAAAAAAAAAACAAAAAAAAAAACATCCTAAACCATGTGTGTGTGTGTGTGTGTGTTTTTTTTTTCTTACATACCCTGAATCCCTAAAGTTGAAATAGGGAAGCAGGGTAGAGGATGGGGATATCAGGGCAGAGGATGGGGGGAAGCATGACAGAGGATGGGGAGGCAGAAGGTGGAGTAAAGTGTCAAAGGGAGAACTGAAGAATGAATGACTAAGAAATTAGAAAAAAATGAAGATATAGGAAACCTAACCCTAGGACTAACATAAATGTACATCACCTAGACTAAACAATACAAACTATATAAAATATAGTTTGTTACACCCCCATAGTATAGGTGTCGGTAGTCTTGTGGAAAGCAGCACACATCTCAGGGTGGATCACGAGGTCACCACATAGTCTGAGAGTACGGGTCACATGACCTGTTAGCAAGAACAAGCAACGGTCACAGGACTAGTCAGCAAGAACAAGAAACAAAGTAAGAGATGCAGTTCAGGGTGGATCACAAAGTCACCACACAGACCAAACAAGGGCCACAAGGCCAGTCCACATGCAGGTATAGATGCAGGAGTACACGGCAAAGCATCTATACGAAAGAAGTGAGAACCTGCAGGCACAAGGCCAAGCTGCGTGCAGAACCGGTGGTGAAGACAAGGCGGCATCGCCTTTGTGAAGATATCCGCCGTGTTGGCCTCCAAGGCCACCTGGACCATGCGGGCCCTGGTCACGCTTCTGCAACTCGCGCAAAAGGTAGTAACAAAGCTGGATGTATTTCGCCTTCCCAACCAGTCAAGGCTCCTCGCACAATAGGATAGCAAACCTGTTGTCAGCGAACGGAGAGCGAGGCTGCTCACCAAGGTCGGTAAGAAGGAAAGACAACCAGCGGAGCTCCTGGGTGGCCATGGGCGCAGCGTACACCTCTGCCTCACAGCTGGAATAGAGACGAAAGATGCCCGAGTCGACCTCCACGAAACAGCACATTATCCAAGGCTGGAGCAGTACCCCTGTGTAGACCGCAATTTCTGAGCGTCGTCAGCGTATGACGAGTCTGAGTATCCGGTGAGTGTAACTGTCTGGCGTCCTCCAAGCACAAGTCCCATGCCTGACGTACTCCCGAGGTACTTCGCTACCCTCTTAGCAGCCAACTAGTGAGCAGGTCTGTGTCTCCCATGCGCAACAAAGCGAGCCAGGATGCTGAGAGGGAAAGCGAGGTCTTGGCGAGTGCAAGTCGCCAAGTACATGAGACAACCCACCAACTCTGGGTATGGACCACTAGGCTCAAATGACTCGTCCGAAGGTGGAGCCGTGAGCTTATGATCCACACCGAGGGGGGTGGGCTATGGCAATGAGAACTAAAGGCCGAACCGCTCGAGGACCCGCTGCACCGTATGCGACAGAGTCAGCGTAATGGTGCGAGCAGCTCTGTCCATGGTGATCTGCAGGCCAAGGTAAGTAGCTCACCAAGATTAGTGCAAGTGTGCGTATGCAGCAGCTCGGCCTTCACCGAGGCCTGTGCGCTCCTGTCATGAGTGGCAAAAACCAAGTCATCGACGTAGACCAAGATAAAGAACGGGGTCAAAGTGCGGCGGATGAAGAGTGACGGGTTAACAGACGACGTGAAGAAACCAAGTGATGCTAGTGTCGTACGGAGTGTGTCGTGCCACTCGCGGGGAGACTGGCGCAGGTCATAGACCAGTCGACGCAGCTGCCACTGGGTCCCAGAAGGGAAAGAGCCAGTGAAGCCAGGCAGACGACGCAGCCAGATCTGCTCATGCAGGCTCCCTTGAAGGAACGCAGTAGAGAAGTACAGTGAGTGCAGCTCATAGTCGCGTTGTGCTGCGATGTGCAGTAACACCCAAAGATTGGCCATATTCGGAGTTGGAGAGAAAGTATGAAAGAAGTCTACTCCCTCGCGCTAACTGAAGCCTCACGCCAAGTAACGCGCCTTGAACATAGGTGGTGCTCCAGGCGGCCGCTTCACCTTGTAGATCCACATGCCACTGGCGACGTTCGTCCTAGGCGGTGGTACTGCGTCGACGTAGGTGCATGTGGACCTATAAGATGCCATCTCAGCCTCCTCAGCTGTTATCTAGTACGAGGCCCAAGGTCCCGACACCGCCGTCACGTGAGTGCGAGGGATCGGGATGTCAAATGCGTCTGGACCCCCCTCAATGGCAAGCAGCATGGCGTAGAGATGAGGCCACAAAGATCTCCAGCTCGAACTGCCTGTCCTCCAGGACCTTCAAGTCAAAGACAGGAGCACCCCCAAAGGATAGAGAATGGGCAGGACCGCTCACCAGCTGAGCGGAGTAGTCAAGGCGGTGGGAAGAGCCAAAGTCAATGACAGCAGCAACTAGAGCCGAGACAGTCAACGGAGGAGCAGTCGGGTGTGTGACCAACGAGGACAGAACACGGGAGACGACAGGATGAGGGGCACGACGAGTGTCGGAGAACGGGGCGGGAGACATAGAGAGGGACGATGTGGGAGGCAATGGGAGGACCGAAGGAGGTGGAACACGAGAGCGAAAAACAAGGTGAAACGGACCGTCGGCATGGTAATGAGACGAACAAGACTATGGGGACACTATACGACTGAGAGGAGCACGACGAGACCACGGGGACCAGGAGAGGGACTGGTCAGGAGGAACAGGAGGATATTGCAGGGGACCACAAATGAAGCACGCATGTGTGGCGTCAGGAAGCTCTCGCTGTAGCTGCTGCTCCTCCTCCTCCTCTGGCGGCTGCTATGGCTATAACTGCACCTGCTGCTGCGGTTGCTGCTCCTACTGCTGCGGCTGTGGCTCCTGCTACTGTGGCTGTGGCTCCTCCCCTACCCTCTCCTGCTGCGCCGGCAACTGCATCTGCTGCTGCGGCTGTGGCTCCTCCTCTACCCTCTCCTACTGCGGCTGTAACTGCACATGCTGTTGTGGCTCTTGCTCATCCCTCTCCAATAGTAGACGACGCTACTCACGAGTCAGGTAACGTACGGCTGTGCTGGTGTCGCAGGGTCAGCGCCTCCAGCTCCAGCACCCCCAGAACCAGAACCTCCACCAACAACACCCTCAGCGCCTCCAGTACCCCCCGCAGGAACACCCCCAGGCTCCGCGCGACCGGCTGCAGAGACGGACGAGGAGGGAAATGCAGAACTGACGGGAAGCCAGGGGGTGAGGCGGGGCGAGGACGCCGACGCGAGGAAGCCGTGTCCTCCACTGGAGGGCCTCCGCGCCCACACCTCCCGCACCCCCAGAGTTTTCACCATCAGCTCCAGCACCCCAAGGACCCGCACCCTCCGCAGCTGCACCTCCGGCACCCACAGACACGACAGGGACTGGACGCTACTGAGACAGCGGAGGGGGAAACGACTGTGGGGTAACGTGCGACACACCTGAAGGAGCTAGACGCAAGAGGGGGGGGGGGGCTACCGGAGGAGCGGGGAGGGGCACGGCTGTGAGGAATAGAGGGGGGCGGGGGGGGGGTGGGGGGGGGGGGGGGGGGGAGGGGGAGAAGTCCTCAGTACCTCGGTGGGGCCGACTCCTGTAGTAACAGACTGACTCGTCAAATGTGACATCCTGAGAGGCGAAGAACTGGTAAGTCGCCGGGTCGTAGAACGCCTAGCCAAGGCCGTCCTGAGGGAAACCGAGGAAGACGCAGGGACGCGTGCACGCAGACAGCTTCTCCGCGCCAGGGGCATGGATGTGGGTGAGAGAGCCAGACACGAAACGCAGCTGCAACACCACGAGACCCAGACCAAAGGCGGGTCTCGTAACTTGTGGACATGAAGTACGGGGCCATAGGTTAAGCTGGTGGGTGGCGTAGCGAACTGCCGAAGACTACAGAAAATGAGGGCAACCGGCATGGCACATGGAGGTACGAGCGATCTCCATGACCAAGCCGATGCGCCGCTCAGCGACCCCATTTTGCTGTGGCGAGCCAGGAAGCGTGTAGGTCTGGTTGATCCCCTGACCCTGACAAAACTGGTCAAGAAGGTCAGAGGTAAGCTCACCACCATGGTCCGAGTGTAGACGGAGCCTAGGAAGGCCCTGGGTGCCACTAATCGCTAGCAGCCACGGCTCAAGGACGTCACGCACGTCGGCCTTCCGTATAAGGGGAAACACCATGGTGTAGAGGGAGTAGTCGTCAACCAGAACCAGGAAGTAGTGCTCGTGACGGTGCCCACGGACTGGGGCTGGGCCCCATGCGTCCATGTGCACGGTCTGCAGAGGAGCCATGATGGGGGGGAACTCGGAGGAGTGAGGGGCGGCGCGCTGCTGACCCTCGACGTAGGGGGTACACGGCGGCGCAGGTGAGTGGGGAAGTGGGGCAAGTGACACGGACAAGTCGGTTGCAAATCATCTAACTAAGACGCGGGAAAGACGGGTGACCAAGACACTGGTGGCAGAGGACAGACGGGTGGGTGAGTGACCGACAGTCGCACGACACAGCAGCTACCTGACCTGACGCAGCTACATGAGGGAACTCAACACGCCGAGAGTAAAGACCTGAACCTGGCTCCCTGTGGAAAGATGGAGAGGTTCCTTAATGGCACCAACTGTGCAGGTGGCAACACTCCCGTCCAATGGAAAGAGGGTAGCGACACCTAGGTCTTGAAGGTGACTGACACCCACCAAGTTCTCGGAGAACGAGGGGACGTAGAAACGTGTGAGGAACCCAGAGGGGGCCGCCGGACACGGGAGGGTAGTCGTGCTATGAGTGACTACAGTTCCTACGGTGGGGACAGCCAAGGCGATAGAGACCGGAGTGCGTAGTGACGTAAGGTCTGTGCACTCGCGAAAGAAACACTGGGACGCTCCAGAGTCAAGCGTAAAGGACACCTGCGTAGAAGCTGAGGTCGCACTCGGGCTAGCGACAAAGGTGAGAACTAGGCTAGCAGCAGCTGTAGCTCCTATACAGGGACCAGCGTAAGCACCAAGGCTAGACACGTCGGAGTAGTGAGCCCCAAAAGCACGTGGGGCAGAGGGAGGCCGGACCGGGGCAGAGTATCAAGCTGTACGCAGTGCAGACATATCCATGGTAAACACCTGGTAGCCCCTACCGACCAGTGAAGCCCAGTGGGGGGGGGCTGTGGCGATGCCGAAACGCTGGTAGTAGAAGTCGGTGAGATGGTCGAAACACTGGTCACGGGCGTGCACACGTCTGCAGGCCTGACTGAGGCGCAAGCCGAACAGGGGTACGTACTGACATGGTTCGGCAGGGCCCCACTTCTGAGGCTGCTGCTGAACTCGTGGCTGCTGCTGCAGCGGTCACAGCTGCTGAACCCGCTGTTGCCACATCGACATGACCGGCTAGTACTAGTACGAGCAGCAGTGTGGGCGGACGGAAGCGGTCTGGTGCAGCTAGGAGCGGTCGGGTGCGGTCGGGTGCGGTTGGGAGGGGTCTAGTGCGCTTGGGAGCGGTGAGGAACAGTCGGGTACGGTCTAGTGGTGGGGTGCGGTTGGGTGCGGTTAAATGCGGTTGGGAGGGGTCTAGTGCGGTTGGGAGCAGTGAGGCGCGGCCGGGTACGGTCTAGTGCGGTGGGGTGCAGCCAGGGGTGGTCTAGTATGGTGGAAAGTGGCTAGAAGCGATCGGGTGTGGTCGGGTGCAGCTAGGGGCAGTTGGGTACGGTCCAGTGCGGTGAAATGCGGTAGGGAGGGGTCTAGGCGGTTGAAAGCGGGGAGGAGCGGCCGGGTACAGTATAGTGCGGTGGGGTGCAGCTCGGGGCGGTCTAGTGCGGTCCAGTGCGGTGGAATGTGGTAGGGAGGGGTATAGTGCGGTTGGAAGCAGGGAGGAGCGACCGGGTGCGGTCGGAAGGGGTCTAGTGAGAAGGTACGGGTGGCTGCTGCTGGCGCTCTCACTGCCGTCGAATTATAGATTGACATGAAGAAGGGCAGAGGGTGGTAAACAAGGGGCGAGGGCGGTATGTGGGAGAGAGTACTCCATCCCTCCCCCTCTATCCCTGGGGTGGGGAGGGGGTGGGGTGCTGGCCGTGAGACTGCAGCGCTAGCCGCTTCTCCCTCCCCTCCTTTCCTCCTCCTCTCTCCATGTCTCCCTTCCCCGTCGCTTTCCTTCTCCTCCTATAGCCGCTAAGAAATTGCTGCCATTGCACCTGTAACCGTTGCATCTGCAGCTGCCACACCTGTGGCCACTGAGCACTTGCCGCCGCTGCTTACTGCGGGCGCCGCTTCTGCTGCCGCTGCCTACTGCAGCCACCGCACCTGCCGCCGCAGCACCAGTCACCGCCGTACCTGTGGCTGCTGCATCTTCCATCGCCGAGCATCTGTCGCCACTGCACGTGCCACCGCTGCACCTGCCGCCATTGCGCGTGTTTGCCGCTGCATCTTCCACTGCGCCTTTCCTCTGAATCTACCCTTTTTCTTCTATTGGCCGGGTACCCCTTCAGCGAATGTTCTTGCACAGGTTTCTGCTCTAGGCAGTTACGGGGGGTGTCAAACAATATAATTATATGGACAACTGCCTGATGCATTTCTGTAGTGTAATCTATTGGTGACCCTTTTTGAGGGCCCACCCTTGCATTTCTTGCCTTGCCCCTATTTGTCCTCCCTTCTCGATAGTGGAATTCCCTTATGCTTGCTTTTGTCTTCTACTCTCTTCCTAAAACCTAGTTTTTCTTAACATGAAAAATATTGAATCATTGTGTGCGAATGACGACAACCAGAGGCCATGTTGACCTACTACATCGATCGTTTGACCAAACCAGCGAGGTTGACACGTGGATCGCGCCTGCCTCGCTTAACGGACACTCAGTGCTACTGGATTGTCTTACCGACGACGAATGCCTGATGTGGACCACCTTTTTTAGAAGAGGGGATAATGGGAGGAATTTTCCCTGTCCTTACTGAGTATAAGCAACGACGTATATAGTTCCAACTTTCGGAGGACCAGGCTCCGTCCGACGACATCGATTCTCGAAGCCAGGGCTGACTTTTCAAATAAAACCACTCTGATATTTTTGGTCCCAAAAAAAAAAAAAAAAAAAAAAAAAAAAAAAAACCGAGGCCCATTTTCCAAAAAATGAATACTCTGAATTCTCAAGAACTAGAGAAGTATAACTCTGAAATTGTAAAATCCATAACACTAAGGCAGGTTTTACAAGTAATGAATCTTTTGCACGGATGGGTTTTCCTCGAAGTAATAGGAATGACGTAGGGGAGTTCGTACTCTGCAATATAGAAACACATTATTTGGTAAGCAAGTACTATGAAATTTTCAGTATTGAAAAAAACATTATTATGAAGCACTCATTTTTTCAATTTCGGCCAACTCTGAAGAACCAGGAATGTCAGGAAAATAGTATGAAATTTAAGACAATCAGACAAAAATAGTCTGATGTCGTCAGCCCTGCTCGAAGCTGGCCTGCATCGCCTTCGGACTTGGCATCCCAAACCAGCACCCAACTATGCCTTTTGTTCCGAGGTCCCCATCTAGGTACCGTAGGTCCCTTTGTTATATGTTTTATAGGATTTGTTTCATAATCAGTAATGTCTATCTCATCAGACAAACGGACGTCGGTCAACTTTGCGAGGGACGTCGGCTCCGAAGCTGACCCGCATCGCCTTCGAGCTTACCATCCCAGATCAGCACCCAACCACGCCTTCAGAGGTCCCCATATAGGTACCGTAGGTCCCTATTTTATATATTTGCTAGGCTTTGTTTCTTAGTCAGTAATTGTAATCACTCTCAGATATTGACTTCAGCGCAACCTGTTGGAATAACCAAGGGTTATTACACATTCCCGAAGGTTGTACCAGTACCGCGTTAGCTCGTATAGAGCACGCATGCGAAGGTCTACAGTCACTGGAAGTCAACGGTCGCGACTGTTGACCACCCTGCAACCGTAATCTGAGGTTACGCACTGCAACGGGGTAACCGTAAAAGGACCGCAATAGTAACTGCAACTGTAGCAATGCCTGCAAAACAGCTAATAAGTGAATGTACCCTTCAGAGTACATGGCTAGCTAGGAAATTGCTATATAAACTGTCAAACTTATATGTGTTGCTTATTGTTTAGGATGTAGTGGGGTAGCCCACACGGGGTACAACCCAATTAGGGTTTCCTACTTGTACCCATCCTGCTGCTAGTTCATTTCATTCAGCTGACATGGTTTCAGAGCAGGTCCTAGCCTAGGACCGTTTTTTTAGGGCCCACCGAGTAGCGCTACCCCACCCGTCGCGCCGCCGTGATAGCGCCGCCCTGCCTTGCCCTGCCCTGCGTCGCGCTGCCTGCGCACGCCTTGCCATGCCCGCGCGCCGCTCGCCGCAGCGCGCTCTGCTTTGCCCGCGCGCCGCCCGTTGCAGCGCGCCCTGTTTGCCCGCGCGCCGGGCCGCCGTGGGCCCTGCCCTGCCCGCGCGCCGCGCCGCCGTGCGCCCTGCCATGCCCGCGCGCCGCGCCGCCGCGCGCCCTGCCCTGCCCGCGCGCCGCGCCGCCGAGCGCCCTGCCCTGCCCGCGCGCCGCGCCGCCGCGAGCCCTGCCCTGCCCGTGTGCTGCGCCGCCGCGCGCCCTGCCCTGCCCGCGCGCCGCGCCGCCGCGCGCCCTGCCCTGCCTGCGAGCCGCGTCGCCGCGCTGTCCTGCCTTGCCCGCGTGCCGCGCCGCCGCGCGCCCTGCCCTGCCGCACGCCCTGCCCTGCCGCGCGCCGCTTGCTGCTGCGTCGCCCTGCCCCGCCCTGCCTTGCCTTGCCTGCGCGCTGCCCTGCTGCTAGCGCGCTCGCCTGCCTAGCCCTGCCTGCGTGCTGCTCTGCTGCTAGCGCGCCCGACCGCTCTGCCCGCTATGGCCACGCTCAGTGTCCTCACGTTCGATCCGGAGGGCCGCCCGATAGAGTTCGATGCGTGGCTCGACGACTTACAGCTGTTCTTACTGAGCGATTCCAAGGACGGTCACTGTTTGACCTCGCCCCTGCTGCCACAGCTGACAGTACGACTCGCTCACAGTGGCTTACTCGTGACGCTGCTGCTCGCCTAGCCGTTCGCAACCACCTGCCGTTAGCCGAACGCGCTCACTTCGGACAGCACAAGACTACGAAAGCACTGTACGACGCTGTAGTTGCTCGTTACTCCTCGCCGGCCACTGCTGCTCTAGGCCGCCTTCTCCTGCCCTACCTGTTCCCAGAGCTGTCCGCCTTTGCCACAGTAGCCGACCTAGTCACTCACCTTCGCACTAGTGACACTCGCTACCGCGCTGCGCTTCCCGCCGACTTTCTCACCAAGAACCCTCCTCCTATGTACATCACTCTCTACTTCATAGTCACCCGCCTCCCTGAATCTCTTAGCGCTGTCAGGGACCTCCTTCTCGTCCTTGACCCCACCGACCTCACTGTCGACCTGCTCGAGAAGCACCTCCTAGCAGCTGAGACTAGCATAGTCGCTGTAGGCGCTTCTCGTGGCACTCCTCGCACTCCCTTCTTTGAGGGGTGTTCGCCCTCCCCCCTGGTCCCCTCCGTCGCTTCTGCTGCAGCTGTTGACTACCTTCGTGCTGAGGAGGCAGGAGCTGCGTCTACCCCTAGTGGGAGGCGCCGCAGCGGCAGGGGCAGGGGAGGCACGCGCGGTGGGGGTGGCAGAGGTGGAGGCGGTGGTGGGGGCGGTGGAGGCGGTGGAGGGGGCGGCGGTGGCGGAGGGAGTGGTGGTGGGGGTGGAGGTGTAGGTGGCGGCGGTGGTGGCGGCGGTGGCGGTAGTGGCGGCGGCATTGGTGGCGGCAGTGGGAGTGGAGGCGGTGGCAGTGGTGGCGGCCGGGGTGGTTCCAGTCAGAGGGGAGGCCTTGTCGGTGGTCAGAGGCAGCAGTAGCAGCGTCAGATTTTGCCCCAGGAGCTACGTGAGTGGTTTTCTCAGCGTGGGGCGGCTGGGGGTAGTGGTCCCTGCCCGTATGTCATTCGCACAGGTGACCGCACTGGTCAGACATGCGGGAAGCTCCACACCCAGTACCGCTACTTCTCTCGTCTTACCGACGCCTTTCGCACAGAGTTTCCCGACGCGGCTGAGCTCCCCCGCTGGGCAGACCTGCTTAAGCAGGGTGTAGACATCTTTGCTCTTGATTATGATGCTATCCTTTCTGCCATGTATGCATTGACTGTTAGTGCTGAGGGTGACTGTTACCTGTGTATGCCGCCCGACCCGGGTATAGAGGTAGCTGCTCTAAGTGCTGGTGAGTCTGCTACTCTAGGTGCTGGTGAGTCTGCTCTCTCTGGTACTGCGCTTGCTGAGGACTTGCACACCTTCACGCTTGATTCAGGTGTTTCCCGCTGTTTCTTTCGCGACAGTACCGCACTCACCCCGCTCCCTGCGTCTGTTGCTGTCTCTCTGGCTGACCCCTCTGGGGGCCCAGTCCTTGCACGTTCCTCCACTGTTCTCCCGTGTCTGGCGGTTCCATCTGGCTCACTGTCAGGTCTTCACCTCCCCTCGTTCTCTACGAACTTGGTAAGCAACGCCGTCCTTCAGGATGTATGGGTTGACACCTTTACTCCAGGAGGACAGTGTGTGGCGATCTGTACGTGCTCCCGGACTGGCCAGCACCTGGCCACGTTCACCCGTGCGCCTGGCTCGAGTCTGTACACACTGACTACTGTGTCTCCTCAGGTAGATGCGTCTGCGTCTGCGTCAAGTCAGCTAGCGGCCCCCAGCTCGTGTCGCGCTCTGTCGCACCAGACCCTCCTTTGGCACCACCGTCTTGGTCACCCCTCAGTGCAGCGCCTTCGTGGCATGCACTCTCGTCTCCTTGTCTCAGGTCTTCCCAGGACTCAGCCTCCTCTCCCACCCTCGCCTGAACCTCCCTGCATTCCCTGTGTCGAGGGGCGGCAGCGCGCCGCTCCTCACTCCTCCTCGTTTCCCCCGACCACTGCTCCCCTGCAGACTCTCCACATGGACGTGTGGGGCCCAGCCCGCGTCCGTGGACAGGGCCGCGAGCGCTACTTTCTGCTGGTTGTTGACGACTACACGCGTTACACCACGGTCTTCCCCTTGCGCAGCAAGGGGGAGGTCCCTGATGTTTTGATCCCTTGGATCCGCGCTGTCCGTCTGCAGGTCCGCGAGCAGTTCCACACGGACCTTCCAGTCCTGCGTCTGCACTCTGACAGAGGTGGTGAGTTTTCCTCCGACCTCTTGCGGGACTTTTGTCGTGGGGAGGGCATTCGCCAGTCGTTCACGCTTCCGGCCTTTCCGCAGTAGAATGGGGTTGCTGAGCACCGCATTGGCTTTGTCATGGAGGTCGCTCGTACCTCTATGATCCATACGGCTGCCCCCCATTTTCTGTGGCCGTTTGCGGTCCGGTACACTGCGCATCAGCTCAACCTCTGGCCCCGTGTCTCCTTGCCGGAGACCTCGCCGACACTGCGTTGGACGGGAGAGGTTGGCGATGCGTTTGTGTTCCGGGTCTGGGGTTCTCGTGCCTTTGTCTGCGATACGTCCGCGGACAAGCTCTCCGCCCGCGCCATTCCCTACGTCTTCCTTGGCTTCCCCCCTGACGCGCCTGGCTGGCAGTTTTACCACCCCACCTCGCGCCGTGTCCTGCCCTCTCAGGACGTCACGTTCGACGAGTCGGTTCCCTATTACCGTCTCTTCCCCTACCGCACTTCACCTCTCCTCCCCCCACCACTCTTCCTTGCACCAGGTCCTCCTCTGGTAGACCCCCTCCCCCCTCAGGGTCCTGCTCCCTCAGGTGTGTCTCAGGTAGACCCTGTCGAGCCTGTCGAGGTAGCGGTCGACTCTGGTGCTGCTACTGGGGGTGGTGCTACTGGGGGTGCTGAGCCGGAGCGTGAGGAGCCTGGGGGTGCTGAGCCGGAGCGTGCAAAGCCTGGGTGCTGAGCCTGAGCGTGTGGAGCCTGGGGGTGCTGAGCCTGAGCGTGCGGAGCCTGGGGGTGCTGAGCCTGAGGTTGCTGAGTATGAGGGTGCTGAGCCTAGGGGTGCTGAGCCTGGGGGTGCTGAGCCTGCAAGTGCTGAGCCTGGGGGTGCTGAGTCTGCTGGAGGTCCTACAGGTGCCTAAGCTCAGCGGGAGTCTCTCTCTCCACCGCAGCTGCATAAGTGGTTTGCTCGGCGCTGGAGCCTTTGGAGCGGCGCTGCTGGGGCAGGAGGGCCTCCCCCTGGAGGCCCTGGAGCTGGAGGAACTGGAGGTGCTGGAGCTGGAGCTGCTGGTGTCACTGGAGCCAATGGTCCTGGAGGTGCTCGTACTGGAGGTACTGGAGCTGCTGGAGCTGGAGGTGCTGCTGGAGTTGGAGCTGCTGGAGGTGCTGGAGCCGCTGGTCCCGGAGGTGCTCGTACTGGAGGTACTGGAGCTGCTGGAGCTGGTGGTGCTGCAGGGGTTGGAGCTGGAGCTGCTGGAGGTGCTGAAGGCGTTTAAGCTGGAGGCGCTGGAGCTGGAGCTAGACGAGGTGCTGGAGCTGGTGGTACTGCAGGCGTTGGAGCTGGAGACCCTGGAGCTGGGGGTACTGGTGATGTCGGTGCTGGTTCTGGAGGCACTGTGCGGCCGCGACCGTACTTCGTTCCACTGCTTCAGCAGGTTCTTGGTCTCCTGCCTTCTACTGCCCTTACTCCTCCCTTGTTGTGTCCACTGCCTGACCAGTCGCAGCCGCAGTTACAGCCAGCCTCCCCACTGCCTGCTCCTTTACCTTACACTGATCAGCCAGGAGGTCCTACAGAGTGTCGTGAGCCTGCGTCTCGTCCTGCGTCGCCTGTTCGCCCTGTTCACACTGGTCGTCGTGTTCCGCGTCTGCGTCCTCCTCCTGACCCAGGCACGCACCAGATGGCACTTCGTCCTTCCTCTGGTCCACAGCGTGTCCCTCTGCCATCTCCTCCTGCGTCCTCTCTTCCTGACGTTCCTGACCCGCCGTCAGACCTTGCTCGTGCTGCCAGTCCTACTGTCACGCGTCTTCTAGCCACTGTTGTCACTGACCCTTCGTTTGAGTCCACTGCTGCGTCTGCCCTAGTTGCTGAGCTTGTTGACTTTGCTGCCACCTGTCGCCTTGACTACGCCGCTAGTCTTGTTGTTGAGTTTGAGTCTGTCAGTTCTCCGTCCGTCGGGGGTGAGTGTGCTCTTGGCACGGACGTCCTTGAGGACAGGCAGGAGGAGTTTGAGTGTTTTGCAGCTGCTGTACCTCATCTCGTGTCCATGCTGATTGCACCTGAGGGAGACCCGGATGCACCAGACATCCCGACCCCGCGCTCTTACCCAGAGGCGATTGAGGGTCCCTACTCCTCTCAGTGGCAGACAACCATGGACGCAGATATGGCTTCCTGGAAGTCCACAGGCACCTACGTCGACGAGGTTCCCCCATCTGGGGCGAACATCGTCAGTGGCATGTGGATTTTCAGGGTGAAGCGGCCGCCGGGTTCTCCGCCTGTCTTCAAGGCGCGTTACGTTGCTCGAGGCTTCAGTCAGCGACAGGGAGTTGACTTCTTCCAGACCTTCTCCCCTACCCCGAAGATGACTACTCTTCGGGTGCTGCTGCACGTCGCCGCTCAGCTTGACTACGAGCTTCACTCGCTTGACTTCAGCACAGCCTTCTTACAAGGCACTCTGCACGAGGAGATCTGGCTGCGCCGCCCACCTTGCTTCACTGGGTCGTTTCCTGCAGGTACCCAGTGGAGCCTCCGGCGGCCAGTCTACGGTCTCCGTCAAGCACCTCGCGAGTAGCACGCCACACTGAGGACGACGCTTGTGGCTCTTGGGTTTGCTCCTTCGACTGCTGACCAGTCAATGTTTCTGCGCACCGACACTTCTCTGCCTCCGTTCTACATCCTCGTGTACGTCGACGACTTGGTCTTTGCCACTGCTGACACTGCTGGACTGGCCTTTGTGAAGTCCGAGCTGCAGAAGAGACACACGTGCACTGACCTGGGTGAGCTGCGCAGCTATCTTGGCTTGCAGATCACCCGGGACATAGCACAGCGCACCATTACCTTGACTCAGTCACACATGGTGCAGCAGGTCCTTCAGCGCTTCGGCTTCACGTTCTCCTCGCCATAGTCCACTCCTCTGCCTACCAGTCACTTGCTCTCAGCTCTGCCTTTGGATGAGTCCGTAGAGCCATGTGGCCCGTATCCAGAGCTTGTGGGCTGCCTCATGTACCTGATGACCTGCACTCGACCTGACCTAGCCTACCCTCTTAGCATCCTGGCACGCTACGTTGTGCCAGGGAAACACCGACCAGAGCACTAGGAGGCCGCTAAGAGGGTGTTGCGCTACTTGTGCAGTACGTCGGGCATGGGGCTCGTGCTTGGAGGACGGGCTCTAGTTGTCCTCACTGGTCACGCAGACGCTTCTTGGGTTGACGACCTGGCTACGCAGCTGTCGTCACAGGGTTACACCTTCAGCCTCGGCTCCGGCTCTGTTTCGTGGCGGTCTACCCGCTCGTCTTCTGTTCTCAGCTCCAGTTGTGAGGCTGAGATCTATGCAGGGGCCATGGCTGCACAGGAGCTTCGCTGGCTCACCTACCTGCTGACCGACCTGGGAGAGCTGCCTCATTCTCCTCTAGTTCTGTACGTCAACAACAAGGCCATGATTGCCTTGTGTGAGGAGCACAGACCGGAGCACAGAACGAAGCACATCGCTCTGCGCTACTTCCTTGCTCGAGAGTTGCAGCAGCGTGGTCAGCTTCGTCTTGCTTACGTGGCCTCTCGGGCCAACACTGCTGATATCTTCACCAAGGCCCTTGGATCTGGTGATCATCAGCGTTTCTGTACTGTTCTAGGCCTTGTGCCTACTTGGTCTCACTTGCTCACTTCTTGACTTTGCTTGTACTGTGATCTATATACTTATACCTGCATGCTTGCACTTGCTAGGTTGTGATCACTGTACTGCTTGTTCTCCCTTATATAACTATGCATGTGAACTGGCCTTGTGGCCATTTGCTGTGCTCAGAATGCGTGGTGACTTCGTGATCCACCCTGAGCTTGCTTTGCTTTCTTGACCGGTCTTGTGACCTCTTCTTCTCCCCCACTTTGCCTATGGGGGTGTGTCAAACTTATATGTGCTGCTTATTGTTTAGGCTGTAGTGGGGTAGCCCACACGGGATACAACCCAATTTGGGTTTCCTACTTGTACCCATCCTGCTACTAGTTCATTTCATTCTCGTTCATTCTGCTGACATAAACCTCTTGTAATGCTATCTTAATTATCTTGTTTCTTTTCAACTCATTATAAACAAGGTCATTCAGACTTTCGCTATCTTAACTCTACTTGGCTAGCATTATCCTATCCACCTCCATTCCTTTGTTACATCAACATGGAACCAGAGCAAGGTTGGATTTTAAGGCCTACCAAGTTTCTGTTCTTCCTAAAACAATCCTTTATTAATTTACTCATTACAACACCTATCACAGTCTGCATCAACATGGCTCCTGGGCCAACCACCAACAACAATTGTGCTGTCAACGGTGACATTCGTCAACGCAAATGTCGTTGAATAGCTCATCGCACAATTCAGTGCTCTTGAGACCCAACAGACGATGAGCATCGACGGCTCTAGCTACGCCAGCGGAGTCGCAGGACTTCGTCTTCTAGGAGAAGACCGTCGCGTCAACTCCGAGAGATCCTCCACCTTTGACAACCGTCAAGCTTCAGCACCTGCAAAAAACAATCAACATCGTGCGCAAACAGAAGCATTAGCATCTGTGTAGAACAAATTTCTAACAACATCAAAAGAGAAGACATCAACCTTGTTTGACAAGAAGGATTTCTACACGTGGAGCTTCGAGTTCGACCTCCTCACGACAACCGCGCAGATCTGGATGTACTACGACGGGACTTACACTTTTCTGACAGAAGGCACTCCTCAGGAGAAAAATCTCTTCTACAACGAGTCCCTCCTGTCGTACACCATTCTTCTCCGCAATCTCTCCCCCAACGGGCAGCTTGGATCGCTCCTTCAAGACGGAGTGGGCTCCCGCGCAAGCATCTTGGGAATTCCTGCGCAACATGTACATGGCGACAAATCATGCGACAATGATTCGCCTGCTTAGCCAACTGACATCAGCCAAAATGCTTCAAGGGGAGAAAGCGGGACCCTATATTAATCGCTGCCGAATTCTGCGCGACCAATTCAAGAAGTGTGGCGGAAACGTCCCTGATGACATGTTCGTCACCATAATTCTTTCAGGACAAGGACCAGAGTGGCGCCAATGCAAATCGTTGCTTCGCACTCAAGGAGCCGTATCCGAAGCCTCCCTCTGTGCCACACTCCTCGCCGAGCAGCAGGAGATCGATATGTATAACGAAAGAAATGGCAAGAGAGACAAATTGGTGTTTTATGTTGGCGCAACTGAAGGGGAGTCGCGCAAGAAGAAAGCATACTTCTGCAAGTACTGCAAGAAAACAGGACATACGATGGATCGTTGCTTCAAGCGCAAGGCCGCTAACAAAAGTCGCAACAATGACAACTCACCCGGTCATGAACACCAACCTTCACCTCGACCCGCGACGCCAGCAGCTGCAGCAACAACGACGATGTCACCTCCTGCCGTCACAAGCACCTCGCAAGCTCCTCAACGCATCTCTGCCAAGGACAAGGGAAAAGGGACAACCTTAACCGTCGCAGAGGCACTCGATAGTGCGACAGAGTACACTTTCCAACCATCGGACCAATCGAACCTATCGAGCCGAGTCCAGACAACGTTCCTACAGTAGGACTCTGGAGCAATAGGCCCACCACGCTCCCACCTGACTATGAGGTTCCTCCGAGCATGCCCGAATCACCTCCCGGGTTCATCACCACTCACGAGCACGCCCTCTCACGCTTCTACGTTGACCTTGACCGCATCGTCACCCCCATGATCGCTAGCGTTGCACGTCGAAGCCGTGACAACTTCAACAAATGGTACCTGGATAGATGTTGCAGGCAACACATGGTGGGATCAACGACATTCATCAGCAACTCAAGGCGACTGCGATACCCATGCGAAATAGCTGTTGCTAACAACAATCGCCTACAAGCCTACGAAATAGGAGAAGTGCTTCTACAGTCGAGCGACACCAACTTCATCATTCACATCAGCGATGTACTGGTCTTCAACAATCTCCAATTCAACCTCCTCTCTGCAGCACAACTCATGAAATGCGGGGTTGAGATTCGGACCAACTGCGAAGAACATTGCTTCGAGCTTCTTTACAAGAAAAATTACATTGGGAAAGCTGTTGATGAAGACGGGGTCTTCGTCCTCGAGTTCCAGTCACAAAGCAACGACGGTGACAGTGACCAAACACTTCTGCTGAAGACGACCACTTCCTCGCCTCCGACATGGTCTCACCCTGAAGAAACGGACCTCGAGCGCCCCAGACTGGATGGCCTCTGCCACACACGTGCCGTTCCAGTTGCCTCAACCTCAACAATGGAGGAAGAAGAAGAAGAAGCAGACAGTGGTACGTCAGAGAAGGAAACGACAGCACCACAAGCCGACACTGGAGGATGATGAATCACAGGCACTACTTACGCCACTGGATGGGGCACCAATGTCACTAGGCGCATGGGGACTGCCAGTAACTCCTCCTCAGGCAACAACAGGCGGTTGGGGAACTTCGACATCAGCAACTGGTTGGGGACCACCCGCGCCCTTCCCTGATTCTCATCACTTCCTCCTGAAAACGTGGCAGAAGCAAACCCCTACTAGGCAACGCGCGGCACCAGCTGGGGCGGACCTCCACTCCTGGATCAAGCGCCCTACGAACCAGCTCCAGAAGAGGAAGAAGAGTCACAAGGCATGATATACGACTTCGAAGAAGCAGAGTTTCCGAGTTACCTGAACCTACCAAAGAGCCGCCATCGCCTGAAGAAGGACCACAACTCCTGTCAATCACCGGCGATGAGTACCTCTACAGCCGAATTCCGATGGAGAGACTCCTCGTCTCCGAATGGCCCGACGCGACTCAGCCCCAGCAACCTCTGTCCGTCATCGATGATTCCATTCACGTCGCCGACACAGACGACGTCATCGACGTCACTGAAGTCGACCTTCGCCAAGCTTCCACCCAAGCCTTTGCAGCGGACGTACGATTCGCCGCCGACAAAGGACCTGCAACACCGCAAGAAGAAGAAGAAGAAGAAGAAGAAGAAGAAGAACGAAATCGTTATTATAAGCGCACCATCGGTTATCGCGCCACACCCGACATCTGGCATCAGCAACTCGGGCATCCCTCACATGCAACACTCAAGAACTCAATTGCTGTCGACGTCTTCGACACAAGCGACTACTCCTACCCAACGGTGACACGCTCAAGACAATCTCAGACGACCTGCCGTGCATCATCTACCCTACTGCATCACTATCTCATCAGCCCTTTCCATATTTACCTCCTGGTTACGGGCGGTACAAACCGCTTGACAAGGTTTACAGTGACTTCATGATCCTCAGTCAAGGTGGGCTCGACGGCGAATACAATACGATGACCTTCATCGGCGCAAGCACGCGCTACGTTTGGGCCGTCAACATCGGCTGCCGTTCACGCGCCTTCGCCTGCTTCGTGTTGTGGATGAAACGAGCCGAGCGTCAGTCAGGGCTAAATCTGAAAAGCTTCCAGAAGGACGGGGGCATGTAGTACTTCTCGAATGAGTTCAAGAAGCTCTTCGCCAAGAAAGGGATTGAACACCTGGTGTCCCTGCCATACACGCACGAGCAGCAAGGGGTAGCAGAAAGGACAAACAAGAGCCTCGCAACAAGGATGAGGACCCTGATGAAGCAGTCAGCCATCCCAACAAGGTTTTGGCCGTTCGCCATGAACCACGCTGTTCGGCTGCACAACTTGCTGTCGTGCCGAAGCCTAAAAGACAACATCTTAGTTTACGAGGCTTGGACTGGCAGAAAAGCTGACACACAACTGCTTTGAGTGTTTGGCTGCATGGTACAATACAGACCCCACACTGCTCGGGCCGGAAAATTCACAGAGCGCGCTGGGGCATTCACCTCGGAATTTCGAAGGAATTCAAGGCTTGGATCGTGCTGGACTACGCCCACATACAAAGTGACAATATCACGTGATTGCATCCTACGAGAAGCTAATGCTGCCACTCTACAAGCAGCACCGCGAAGCTGATGAGGCACCAGAAACCATCTTTACAGGCCACCACAGCTTCGCAACAGCACAAGACGAAGCTGCGGAGATAACTTGTACAACGGGAGCTAGACTACGGGGAAGGCACGGGTGTAGGAGTTATCGTAACGTTCCCTAGTTGTTTGCTCGTGTTCATACTACTTGCGCATTCACGGGGAAATTTGGCAAGAGTTTCACTAGCAAAGATTGACAAC
The DNA here is from genome assembly GCA_947471745.1 of Closterium sp. Naga37s-1. Taxonomy (NCBI): domain Eukaryota; kingdom Viridiplantae; phylum Streptophyta; class Zygnematophyceae; order Desmidiales; family Closteriaceae; genus Closterium; species Closterium sp. Naga37s-1. Next base: position 417,399 of record CANJKZ010000325.1, on the reverse strand, counting down.
AATGGTCGCAACAAAGTTGGCAAGCAAGACTACATCAGATGCTAGCAAGCATGCAGGTCGACTGCCAGCGCAGCACGGTCGACCGCGTTCCATCACTGCAAGGTCGACCGCGCTCCAGCAGTGCGAAGTCGCGGTCTGCCAACGCTGCAAGTCGACGGCGTGCCAACGCTGCAGCAAGGCGGCTGCACAGCGTTGCACCCGCAGGACAGCAGCACACCCGCTTCGCAGGTGCTCGCAGTTGAATGGCGTGCTCTGCCTCGTCACCTGCACAGCGCAGACACCAAATCGTCCACGTGCTGTCGACTGCACCTGATCAGCCACGTCGACCTTTGGATACCACCACCGAGGTCGGCTTCACCAGAACCACCTGGGCGTCTGTTGTGCACCTCCGCAGGAACCCGTCGCCCGGGTAACCTAGTCGACCGGGCAACCACGTCGACCAGCTGCTCCTCCTCGTGCCCGTCGACCGCCCAGGTCAACGACCACCACCGGTCGACCACCACCAGTCGACCACACCGAGTCAACCAGACCCCTGGTCGACCAGCTCCGGGTCGACCAGCCCAGCTGTGAGCCGACAACACCAAGTCGGCTTCACCAGGACAGCGTCACTAAGTCGACGCCCTCCCAGGTCGTCCTCCCAAGTCGACCTCCCGAAGTCGGCACCCTCCCAAAGTCGGCGCCCCTCCCAGGTCGACGTCTCCCCTCGTCGACCACCGGGCTGAAGTCGTCAGCCAGCGTCCCAAAGTCGGTGGCCTTGCAGTGGCCCCATGCAGGTCGACCAACCCGTCGACCAACTTGCCCAAGTCGGCGTCGCCCACTGCTGCAGGTCGGCTGTACCTCCCGCACACCCGACCACAAAGTCGGCTCCGCCCAAGCGAGGACGGGGGCAACACACAACTCCCGTTGACGGAAGCTGACGTGGCGTGCGATGCAGTGGAAGTTCGGGCCAACGAACATTATCCGAACATCCCCCTTACAAGCACATTCCAGACTCCGACTTTCATACATGTTTCACAATTCGATCCGGACGATACAACTTGCGAAGCCCACAACTACACCAGCACAGCACGCCGATCTCCGGATGCAGAGTTACCACCACCAGACCCGTCGGAAGACACCATCCGCTACAGCAACGACATCGACAACGATGTTGTCGAAGTTACCAGCATGCACGATCTGGATCGCCTCGCTTATGCCACCACCAACGAAACCGGCCTCCGCGTCCTTGGGCTCGCCGTTGCAATTCGCCAGTTCTCTCCCAAGGAACCCACCACTATACGCCAAGCCCTGCAAGGACCCGACAACAGAAAAAGGAGAGCAGCCAAGGCCACCGAAGTAGCTGTCAAAACATATGTGTTTATGTTTACTTAGGCTGTAGTGGGTTTAGCCTTAGGGTGTACAAGATTACTCTCGACATTGTACTTGCACTCCCCACTTGACCTAATGCCATCATTCATTCCTAGTTTAACATGGTTTCTAAGTAGGTCTCGGTTTAGGACCTTTTTTTTTTAGGGCCCACCGAATTCGTTCCGCTCTGCCCGGCAGTTATTTTTCCCCTGCCCGGCACGTCTTTTCTGCCCTGCCCAGCACGTCATCGTGCTGCTGCCCTGCCCTGCCCAGCGCGCTATAGCACTGCCCTGCCCAAAGCCGCGCGCTGTCGCGCTACCTAGTGCGCCCGCCCTCCTGCTGCTCGCGCTGCCCGTGCGCTGCCCGCACGCTGCCCGCACGCTGCCCGCACGCTGCCCGCGCTGCCCGCACGCCGCTCGCACGCTACTCGCGCTGCCCGCACGCTGCCCGCACGTCGCCCGCGCTGCCTTGTGCCGCCCGCGCTGCCTGCTCACTGCTGGCCCGCCGTCCGCTGCCCTGCGCGCTGCATTGCTTGCGCTACCCTGTTCTGCCTGCGTGCGCCCTGCCTGAGCCGCCCGCGCATTGCCCTGCGCCGCCCGCTCGCGCCCCTGCCTTGCCCCGCTTGAGCTGTCACGCCGCCGGCTAGTGCCCCTGGTGCACTGCTGCACCGCCAGCTTGCGCCCCTGCCCTGACCTGCTTGCGCGCCTGCTGCTGCTGCTTGCACCGCCAGCTAGCGCGCCTGGTGCAGCTGCCTGCGAGCCGCCCAGCCGACCCGCCAAACCGAGCCGCCTAGTCGAGCCGCACGTTCGAGCCGCCCTACCGAGCCGCCCAACCAAGCCGCCCTACTGAGCCGCCCCTTACTGCTGCTACTGCTACTACTGTTGCTGCTGCTGCCACTACCGTTACTACTGCTATGTTGACTCCTACTGTGCTCACCTTTGACGGCGAGGGCCACCCGGTAGACTTTGAGTCCTGGCTAGAGGATCTCCAGTGGTACCTGCAGAGCTTTACTAGGGAGGATGTCTCTCTCTTTGAGCATACCTCGGGGTCCCTCGATGCCCCTGCTTGTCAAACTATAATTCTATAGTTTGTGTAATTCTAGTCTAGGTGTTCTCCCTTGTGTTATTTTGTACTTGCACTAGGGTTAGGTTTTGCATATATCTTGTTTGTACTTTATGTTTTAGTCAATTTTACATTGTGACATGGTATAGAGCTAGGTTAACCCTAGCGAGATTTTCCCCTTAGGAAAAATCACTCGACTATCATGGGCCCACCTAGTCACGTCCCGTCCTAGACTGCCCGAAGCGCGCTTACCTTAGGACCCCGTCGCCCGTAGACCCCCCCCCCCCCCCCCCCCCCCCCCCCCTGTCGCCCGTCGCTCGTTTCCCCCCGTCGATCGCGGCCAGTTTTTTTTCCCGTCACCCGTCACTCGTCGCTGCAGTAGTTACCGGGCCCCGCGGCCCTTCGTTAGCAGGCCCCGCGGCCCTTCGTTAGCAGGCCCCGCGGCCCTTCGTTAGCGGGCCCCGTGGCCCTTCGACCGTGGGCCCCGAGGCCCCTTCGTTAGCGGGCCCCGCTGCCCCGTCGTTAGTCGCACGCACGCACAGCAGCAGCCGCGCGCACGAGCGACCCGTCGCCCTACCGGTTCCCCATCGTCGTAACCGCCGCCCCACCCGTTAGACGCGGCCCCACCCGCTGCCTTACCCTCCGCCCGATCTGTTAGCCGTCGCCTCACCCGCGATCTGCCGCCTCATGAGCAGAAAACCGCCGCCACACCAGAAATCGGCCGCCCCAGGAACTGAAGCCCACTGTTTTAACCGCCCCACCTGGTAACAGCCGCCCCAGACCTGTAGCCCGCCGCCCCAGTCATACCTGTAACCCCACCCGCCTTTCCAGTCACCTCACCCAGTACTCTCCACCGTGCAGAACCGCACGGAAACGGACAGAACCGCACTGAACTGCACAGAACTGCACAAAACCGCACCCGCTGCCCCACCCATTCCAGCCAGAGCTGCTGCCCCACCCGTTCCAGTCACCTCATCCGGAATCAGCCGCCCCACCCGGTACTCTCCACCCTGCAGAACCGCACAGAACTGCGCAGAACCGCGCAGAACCACACTGAACTGCACAGAACCGCACAGAACCGCACCCGCTGCCCCACCCATTCCAGCCAGAGCTGCTGCCCGTGTAGACCGGTCCAAGTGGACTTCTCGTGACGCTACTGCTGCTCTTGCTGTCCGTAGTCACCTTCCACTAGAGCAGCGCACCCACTTTCGCAAGCTTATGACAGCCAAGGCACTTTACGACGCTGTAATCAAGCGCTACTCGTCCCCGTCGTCTGCCATTGTAGGCCGCCTAGCGCTGCCGTTCCTCTTTCCTGAGCTGTCAGACTTCACCACTGTAGCCGGCCTCGTGCCTCACCTGTGCTCCCTTGAGACCCGCTACACTGCCGCCCTTGAGCCCGCCTTTCTGGCTGAGAACAAGCCACCCATCTATCTCACCCTTTACTTTCTCACGACCCGCCTCCCTGACTCCCTTCGTGCTGTACGCGAGCACTTCCTCGCTCTAGACCCCACAAAGATCACCCTTGCCTCGTTTGGGTCCCGTCTCTTAGAGGCTGAGTCCCCTGCCCTAGCTGTCGCGGCCTCTCGTGGCACTCCCCTCCCCTCTGTCTTTGAGGGGTGCTCCCCCTCCCTGCTCGCGCCGTCTGTTGCCTCTGCTGCTGCTGTGGACCTCTTTGGTGCTGAGGAGGTCGGTGCTGCGTCTGCTCCTAGTGGGAGGCGCCGCAGCGGCAAGGGCAAGGGTGGCAAGGGTGGGGGTGGTGGGGGTGGCGAGGGCAGCGGTGGTGGCGGCGGGGGTGGTGGTGGTGGGGGAGGAGGAGGTGGAGGCGGCAGAGGAGGAGGAGGGGGTGGTGGGAGCAGTGGGGGTGGTGGAGGGGGTGGGGGTGGCACTCGGAGTGGAGCTGGCGGAGGAGGAGCTGGTGGTCCGGCCACTCGTTCAGCACCGTTTGGTGGTGCAGCGGGTGGTGGAGGTGGCTCTGGGGGTGGTCAGCAGCAGCAGCAGCAGCTGAGCCGATAGGTGCAGCTCTCGCCGCAGCAGCTTCGTGAGTGGGTGATCCGACGTGGCAGCTCAGGTGGCCCAGCTCGCTGCGGGTACGTCCATCGCACAGGTCAGCCTGGAGCGACTTGCACTCGCACCGACCACACGGAGTCTCGTTCCTTCTTTCGCCTCGACGAGCTAGGGGTCCGGCCACTCGTTCAGTAGCGTCTGGTGGTGCAGTGGGTGGTGGAGGTGGCTCTGGGGATGGTCAGCAGCAGCAGCAACAGCTGAGCCGACAGGTGCAGCTCTCGCCGCAGCAGCTTTGTGAGTGGGCGATCCGACGTGGCAGCTCAGGTGGCCCAACTCGCTGCGGGTACGTCCATCGCACAGGTCAGCCTGGAGCGACTTGCACTCGCACCGACCACACGGAGTCTCGTTGCTCCTTTCGCCTCGACGAACTGTATCGTGCGGAGCATGGTGAGCACATGACGACTCCAGACTGGTTAGCCTTGCTTAAGAAGGACATAGATGTTTTTGCTTGTTACTGGGCCGTGATCCATGCTGGCATGTATGCGATGTATGCTGCTTCTGCTAGTGTTGAGGATGACTGTTGAGGATGCTGCTTCTGCGTGTGTGCCTAGAGTTGCTAGGGTAGAGGCTGCTAGTCTTGGTGCTTTTGACTCAGCTAGCGCAGGTGCAGAGCCTGAGGAGGCCTTGCACATTTTTACTCTCGACTCAGACGCGTCTCGCTGCTTCTTCCGCGACAGCACCACAGTCACACCACTCATAGCCCCTGTCCCAGTCACACTGGCCGACCCCTCCGGTGGCCCGGTAGTCGCGCGTGGCTCTACTGTTCTCCCGTATCCGGCGGCCCCTTCTGGCCTCCTCACAGGTCTCCACCTCCCCTCGTTCGCTAAGAACTTGGTGGCTACCTCTGTCCTCCAGGACCAGTGGGTCACTGTCACCCAGCCTGGAGGAGAGCTTGTGGCGATCTGTACGGACTCACGCACTGGCGAGCACCTCGCCACGTTCACTCGGAGGCCCGGGTCTGGTCTGTACAAACTGACTACTGAGTTTGCACAGGTGGCTGAGTTAGGTCAGGTAGCTGCGTCGGTTGAGGTCGCTGCGTCTTGTTCGTGTCGTCTCCTCACGCACCAGACTCTCCTCTGGCACCACCGTCTTAGCCACCCCTCCTTGCCACGCCTGTGTGGCATGCACTCCCGTCTCCTTGTGTCTGGTCTCCCCAGGTCCCTGCCCCCACTCCCGAGGTCGCTTGCACCGCCCTGCCTTCCCTGCGTCGAGGGGCGGCACCGCGCCGCTCCTCACTCCTCCTCGTTTCCTCCTACCACTGCTCCTTTGCAGACCCTCCACATGGACGTGTGGGGCCCCACCCGCGTCACTGGACAGGGTGTGTCAAACATTATACATGTTCCTATTGTGTAGGCTATAGTGGGTTTAGCCTTAGGGGGTACAACATTGTTAGGGTTTCCTACTTGTATCACCCTGCTGCCTAGTTTCATCCATTCTCGTTCAGTTCTAGATTCTAACATGGTATCCGACGCCTAGGTCAGGACCTAGGACCGACGTTGGTTAGGGCCCACCGTTCCGCCGCGCCCTTGCGCGACCGTGTCTGATAGTACCTCGCGCCGTCGTGCGCCCCTACCCGTGCCGTCGAGCGCCCTTACTAGCGCCGTCGAGCGCCCTTACTAGCGCCGTCGTGCGCCCCTACCCACGCCCTCGTGCGCCTGCCTACTCGCGCCCTCGAGCGCCACCCTGCCGCCCTGCCCTGCAGGCCGCGCGCGGGCCTGCTCTGCACCCGCGCAGCCGCCCCTGTCCTGGTGAGAGTGCTGCTCTAGGTGCTAGTGAGTCTGCTGCTCCAGGTGCTCGTGCGTCTGCGTCTGCTAGTACTGAGTCTACTGAGGCACTGCACACCTTCACACTGGACTCGGGTGCTTCCCGCTGCTTCTTTCGTGACCGCACTGTTCTTGAGCAGCTAGCTCGGCCTGTTGCTGTCTCCCTGGCTGACCCCTCCGGAGGCCCGGTCCTTGCGACCTCCTCCACTGTCCTCCCTTGTCCTTTCGGTCCCGTCCGGCACCCTGTCAGGTCTCTACCTCCCCTCGTTCTCTACGAACTTGGTGGCGGGCTCTGCTCTCCAGGACGGGGGCGTTCACCAGTTCACCCCTGCCCACGAGCGCGTGACCCACTGCACGTGTGCTCGAACGGGTCGCCACCTGGCTACCTTCACTCGGCAGCCGGGGTCGGACCTGTACACAGTGACCACTGAGTCCCCTCAGGTAGCTGCGTCTGCGTCTGCGTCAGGTCAGCTGTCGGCCCCCTGCTCGTGTCGCTCCCTGGCGCACGAGACCGTCCTCTGGCACCACCGCCTTGGTCACCCGTCAGTGCAACGCCTTCGTGGCATGCACTCCCAGTACCTTGTCTCTGGTCTTCCCAGGGTTCTCCCTCCCCTCCCACCCTCGCCTGCTCCTCCCTGTCTTCCCTGTGTCGAGGGGCGGCAGCGCGCCGCTCCTCACTCCTCCTCGTTTCCCCCCGACGACTGCTCCCTTGCAGACCCTCCACATGGACGTGTGGGGCCCAGCCCGCGTCCGTGGACAGGGTCACGAGAGGTACTTCTTGATAGTTGTTGACGACGACTCGCGCTACACCACGGTCTTCCCCTTGCGCACCAAGGGTGAAGTCCCTGATGTTTTGATCCCTTGGATCCGCGCTGCCCGTCTCCAGCTCAGCGAGAGGTTCCACTCGGACTTTCCTGTCCTGCGTCTGCACTCTGACAGAGGTGGGGAGTTTTCCTCCGACCTCTTGAGGGCCTTCTGTCAGGGGGAGGGCATTAAGCAGTCGTTCATGTTGGTGCAACCCTACGGTTTGCACTCAGCTTGTTGTCCGTGTGCGTGGATGCGTGTGTGCATGGAATGGAATGAGGGCATGAGATAATATATATTTCATGCTTATAATATTGTGTGCATGATGAGTCATGATGTCGAGTGTGTGTGTGTCGAGTCAATAGCGAGTTATCGCTAGTCGCGTGTTACGCGATCATTTGTGTGTCCCGCGCGGTTTCTATTTTGTCGTGTGTCTCGTGCGCGGTTTCTATTTTGTCCTATGTCGAACGTTCGGCGTGTCGCAGGTGTGTGCAGCAGACCCACCAAGAACTCAAGGATGAGTTTGTGGTGAAGAACCAGAGCCTTGGTGTCAAGATTCAAGGGATCGCGAAGCCCGCGAAAGGGTACACCTCAAGATATTGAAGATAGTTACATTACTTTGTGTAGTGTAACATTTCACTTGGTGTAGGCCCTAGTGAAGGGTAGTTTCGAGACCCTTCGTGGTTGGGGACAGTGTGGCACTGTTCCACATCACTGTACCTCGGCTCTTGGGGTTTGTAGGAGCTGGGAGTCATTCCCAACTCGTAACTCTTCCTAACTCTTCCTATCTTGTGTTCTAAGACTATAGTGGCTGCCATAGTGCCGTTCGTTCAAACCGACGCTGTGTCCTCAATACTTGGTGAAATCGTGCGATCTAAATTGCCTATTGTAGGCGACATTAAGACGCTCCAGATCCAAGTTAAATCAGGTCATTTGAATCTGTGACCAGAACGCTATGAACGTTTAAAGCCGCTGTGCAGAAATCCGACTGTGCACTCTATCTTTCGTTTTAGGCACATTGAAGCCTACTGTGACTATAACAGTTCACGCTTCCGGCCTCTCCACAGCAGAATGGGGTTGCTGAGCGCCGCATTGGCTTGGTCATGGAGGTCGCTCGTACCTCCTTGATCCATGCGGCTGCCCCTCACTTTCTGTGGCCGTTTGCGGTCTGATACGCTGCGCATCAGCTCAACCTCTGGCCCCGTGTCTCCATTCCGGAGACTTCGCCGACACTGCATTGGACGGGAAAGGTTGGCGATGCGTCGGTGTTCCGGATCTGGGGATCTCGTGCTTTTGCGATACGTCCGCGGACAAGCTCTCCTCCCGCGCTCTTCCTTGTGTCTTCCTTGGCTTTATCCCGGACGCGTCTGGTTGGCAGTTTTACCACGCCACCTCGCGCCGTGTCGTGCCCTCTCAGGACGTCACTTTCGACGAGTCGGTCCCCTTCTACCGCCTCTTCCCCTACCGCACTGCCCCGCTCCCCCTCCCGCCTCTCTTCCTCGCACCAGGTGCTGCTGTGGTAGACCCCCTCCCCCCTCAGGGTGCCGCTCCCTCAGGTGTGTCCCAGGTAGACCCGGTTGAGCCTGTCGAGGTAGCTGTCGACTCTCGTCCTGCTAGGGGTACGGAGCCTGGGGGTGCTGAGCCTGAGCGTGCGGAGCCTGGGGGTGCTGAGTCTGGGGGTGCTGAGCCTGAGAGTGCTACGTCTGAGGGTACTGAGCCTGGGGGTGCTGCAACTGACCGTGCTGCGCCTGGAGGCGCTCCCTCTTCCCAGCAGCTGCGTGAGTGGTACTCGCGGTACTGCAGCCTCAGGAGGGGCGCTTCTGGGGCTAGGGGTGCTGCTGGAGCTGGTGCTCATGGTTCCCCGCCTAGGCGGGAGCCGCCCTCTCCCCAGCGGCTCCGAGACTGGTACGCTCGGCGCTGAAGTCTCCGGAGTGGTGCTGCTGGTGTCGCCGACCCTGGAGTTGGAGCTGCTGCTGGTGCTGAGGACCCTGGAGCTGGAGCCGCGGACCCTGGAGCTGGAGCTGGTGCTGGTGCTGGTGCTGCTGGCGCAGGAGCTGCTGGTGGTGCTGCTGGAGGTGCCGCTGGAGCTGGAGCTGCTGGAGACGCTCCTGGTGCTGGAGCTGCTGGAGGCGCTGCTGGTGCGCTCTCTCCCCAGCGGCTCCGAGAGTGGTACGCTCGGCGCTGCAGTCTCCGGAGTGGCGCTACTGGTGCTTTGGACCCTGGAGCTCGAGCTGCTGCTGGTGTAGCGGACCCTGGAGCTGGAGCTGCTGCTGGTGCAGGAGCTGCTGGTGGTGCTGCTGGTGGTGCTGCTGGTGCTGGAGCTGCTGGAGGCACTGCTGGTGCTGGAGGTGCTGCTGGTGCTGGAGCTACTGGAGGTCCTACTGGTGCTGGAGCTGCTGGAGCCGCTGGTTCTGGAGGTGCTCGTACTGGAGGTACTGGAGCTGCTGGGACTGGAGCTGCTGCGGGGTTTGGAGCTAGAGGTACTGGAGCTGCTGGGGTTACTGGTGGTGCTGCGGGAGTTGTCGCTGGAGACCCTAGGGCTGAGGGTGCTGGTGCTGTCTCTGCTGGTTCTGGAGGTGCTGAGCGGCCGCGGCCGCACTACGTTCCGCTCCTTCAGCAGGTTCTTGGCCTCCCGCCCTCCACTGGTCCTTCTCCTCCCCTACTGAGTCCACCACTTGTCCAGTTGCAGTCACAGTTACCGCTTGCCTCTCCGCTGCCTGGTCCTTCTCCTTACGCTGGGCCGACTAGAGGTCTTACGGAGCGTTGTGAGCCTGAGTCTCGTCCTGCGTCGCCTGAGTCTCGTCCAGAGTCGTCTGTCCGCGCTGTCCGCGCTGGTCGTCGTGCTCCGCGTCAGCGTCCTCCTCCTGTACTTGGCACTCACTATATGACTCTGCGTCCTTCCACTGCTCCACATCGTGTCCCTCTGCCGTCTCCTCCTGCGTCCTCTCTTCCTGACGATGCTGACCCGCCGTCAGACCTTGCTCGTGCTGCCAGTCCTACTGTCACGCGTCTTCTCGCTACTGTTGTCACTGACCCTTCCTTTGAGTCCACTGCTGCATCTGCTCTAGTTGCTGAGCTTGTTGACTTTGCTGCCGCCTGTCGTCTAGACTACGCCGCTAGTCTTGTTGCTGAGTCTGAGTCTGTCTGTCCTCCGTCCGTCGGGGGTGAGTGTGCTCTTGGCACGGACGTCCTTGAGGACAGACAGGAGGAGTTTGAGTGCTTTGCTGCTGCTTTACCTCATCTCGTGTCCATGCTGATTGCCCCTGAGGGAGACCTGGATGCACCAGACATCCCGACCCCGCGCTCTTACGCAGAGGCGATAGAGGGTCCCTACTCCTCTCAGTGGCAGACAGCCATGGACGCAGAGATGGCTTCCTGGAAGTCCACAGGCACCTACGTCGACGAGGTTCCCCCACCTGGGGCGAACATCGTCAGTGGCATGTGGATTTTCAGGGTGAAGCGGCCGCCGGGTTCTCCGCCTGTCTTCAAGGCGCGTTACGTTGCACGAGGCTTCAGTCAGCGAGAGGGAGTTGACTTCTTCCAGACCTTCTCCCCGACCCCGAAGATGACCACTCTTCGGGTTCTGCTGCACGTCGCCGCTCAGCGTGACTACGAGCTCCACTCTCTTGACTTCAGCACTGCTTTCCTACAGGGCAGCCTGCACGAGGAGATCTGGCTGCGCCGCCCACCTGGCTTCATTGGGTCGTTCCCTGCTGGTACCCAGTGGAGCCTCCGGCGGCCAGTCTACGGTCTCTGCCAGGCACCCCGTGAGTGGCACGACACACTGAGGACTACTCTTGCTGCTCTTGGGTTTGCTCCTTCTACTGCTGACCCGTCGCTGTTTCTACGCACCGACACCACTCTGCCGCCGTTCTACGTTCTCGTGTACGTAGACGACTTGGTCTTTGCTACTGCTGACACTGAGGCACTCGCCCACGTGAAGTCGGAGCTGCAGAAGAGACACACGTGCACAGACCTGGGTGAGCTGACAAGCTATCTTGGCTTGCGGATCACCCGGGACAGAGCACAGCGCACCATCACCTTGACTCAGTCACACATGGTGCAGCAGGTCCTTCAGCGCTTCCGCTTCACGTGCTCCTCGCCTCAGCCCACTCCTCTGCCTACTGGTCACTCGCTCTCAGCTCTGCCTTCGGATGAGTCCGTAGAGCCGAGTGGCCCGTACCCAGAGCTTGTGGGTTGCCTCATGTACCTGATGACCTGCACTCGACCTGACCTTGCATACCCTCTTAGCATCCTAGCACGCTGTGTCGCTCCTGGCCGTCACCGGAAGGAGCACATGGATGCCGCTAAGAGTGTGTTGCGCTACTTGTGCAGTACGTCGGGCATGGGGCTTGTGCTTGGAGGACGGAGCGACGTTGTCCTCACTGGGCACTCAGACGCTTCTTGGGCTGACGACCAGGCTACGCAGCGGTCGTCTCAGGGTTACACCTTCAGCCTTGGCTCTGGTTCAGTTTCTTGGCGTTCTACACGCTCGTCTTCAGTTCTCAGCTCCAGTTGTGAGGCTGAGATCTACGCCACAGCCATGGCTGCACAGGAGTTACGCTGGCTCACCTACCTGCTGACCGACCTGGGAGAGCGGCCTCGTTCTCCTCCAGTGCTGTACGTCGACAACAAGGCCGCCATTGCCTTGTGTCAGGAGCACAGACTGGAGCACAGAACGAAGCACATCGCTCTGCGCTACTTCCTTACTCGAGAGCTGCAGCAGCGTGGTCAGCTTCATCTTGCTTACGTGGCCACTCGGGCCAACACTGCTGATGTGTTCACCAAGGCGCTTCAGCCTTGTGACCATCAGCGTTTCTGTACTGTTCTAGGCCTTGTGCCTACTGTGCCTCACTTGCTTACTTCTTGACTCTGCTTGTACTGTGATCTCTACATATATATATACCTGCATGCTTACACTTGCTAGGTTGTGATCACTGTACCTCTTGTTATATTATCAAATTGCATGTGAACTGGTCTTGTGACCGCTTGCTTGTGCTCGGAATTTGTGTGGTTTCCTTGAGATCCACCCTGAGCTTGCTTTGCTTTGCTTTGACTGGTCTTGTGACCATCTGGTTGTCTCCCACTTAGCCTATGGGGGTGTGTCAAACATTATACATGTTCCTATTGTGTAGGCTATAGTGGGTTTAGCCTTAGGGGGTACAACATTGTTAGGGTTTCCTACTTGTATCACCTTGTTGCCTAGTTTCATCCATTCTCGTTCAGTTCTAGATTCTAACTGGGTGGCGAGCGCTACTTTCTGCTGGTTGTAGACGACTACACGCGCTACACCACGGTCTTCCCCTTGCAGAGCAAGGCGGATGTCCGCGGTGTCTTGATCCGCTGGATCCGCGCTATCCGTCTCCAGCTTCGTGCTCGGTTCCAGCAGGACCTCCAAGTCCTGCGGCTACACTCTGACCAAGGTGGTGAGTTTTCCTCCCGCCTCCTCGAGGACTTTTGCGGTGCTGAGGGCATCGTCCAGTCGTTCACGCTTCCGGCCTCTCCACAGTAGAATGGGATTGTAGAGCGCCGCATTGGCCTGGTCATGGAGGTTGCTCGCACCTCCATGATCCATGCGGCTGCTCCCCATTTTCTGTGGCCGTTTGCGGTCCGATACGCCGCGCATCAGCTCAACCTCTGGCCCCGTGTCTCCCACCCGGAGACCTCACCTACTCTTCGGTGGACGGGAGAGGTTGGCGATGTGTCAGAGTTTCGGGTTTGGGGTTCCCTCTCTCTTGTCCGTGATCTTCCCGCGGGCAAGCTCTCTCCGCGCACTCTTCGCTGCGTGTTCCTTGGTTTTCCCAACGACGCACCGCCGTGGCAGTTTTACCACCCGGGCTCTCGTCGTGTGCTGTCCTCCCGCGACGTCACGTTTGACGAGTCAGCCTGCTTCTACCGTCTTCACCCCCTTCGCAGTTCCCCGGTACCCCTCCCGCCTCTGTCCCTGGTTTTACCCCCCTTGGTTGAGCCTTTGGAGGTCTCCTCTAACACCTTTGGCCCAGTTGAGGGGGGTGACCCAACTGTTACGGACACCGTGGCCCCTCGCCGCTCCGCGCGCTTGGCGGTCCCTCCTGGGTTTCCGCCTCAGCCGTCTTCACCGCCACTGCAGCCCGTCGCTGTGGACTCTGGTGCTGCTCGAGGTGGTGACACTGGGGGTGCTGGCTCTGGGGGTGCTGCGAGTCCTCTGGGTACAGGAGGTGTTGGAGGTGCTGCTGCTGGGGGTGCTGTGGGTGCTGTTGCTGGTGGTCCTGGTGCACGTCGGCAGAAGCCTCTCTCGCCGAAGCGGCTTTGAGAGTGGGCTGTCCGGTGGGGCAGCCCCGGTGGCGGAGCTGGACGTGCTGGAGCTGGAGGTACTGGAGGTACTGGACCTGGAGGTGCTAGTGCTGGTGTTCCTGGAGTTGGCCGTGCTAGAGGTACTGGTGCTGGAGGTACTCGAGTTTGTGGTGCTGGAGGCACTAGTGCTACTGGAGGTACTGGTGATGTAGGTGCTGTTGCTCGTGGTACTGGTTCGAGTCAGCAGGAGCCTCTCTCGCCGGAGCGACTTCGAGAGTGGGCTGTTTGGTGGGGCAGCCCCGGTGGCGGAGCTGGACGTGCTGGAGCTGGAGGTACTGGAGGTACTGGAGGTACTGGACCTGGAGGTGCTAGTGCTGGTGTTCCTGGAGTTGGAGGTACTGGAGGTGCTGACACAGGAGGTGCTACTGGAGGTACTGGAGTCCTTGTTACTGGTGCTAGTCCGCATGAGTCGCTCTCGCCGCAGCAGCTTCGCGAGTGGGCTGTTCGGTGGGGCAGTCCCGGTGGTGGAGCTGGAGGTACTGGTTCTGGGGGTGCTGTTACTACTGGAGCTCGAGGTTCTGGGGGTGCGACTACCCAGCCACAGCCGTCTGCGCTTAGTCACCTTCTCAGTCTCCTGCCTGCTGTTACTGAGTTCCCTGTTGCTGGAACTACTCCTCCGTTACTGTTTCCACCGCCTGACTAGTCTCAGACACAGCTACTGCCTCACTCCCCACTGCCTGCTCCTGCTCCTTACACTGCGGTGACAGAGTCCCTCACTGAGAGTAGAGAGCCTGCGTCGCGTCCTGTCACGCCTGTCCGTACTCGTCGTGTTGTGCGTCCTCGTCCTCCACCTGTCCCTGGCACGCACATCATGGCACTTCATCCTTCCTCTGTTCCACAGCGTGTTGTCCTGCCGCCGCCTCCCGCGTCATCTCTTCCTCACGTTCCTGACCCTGGGTCTGACCTTGTCTGTATTGCCAGTCCGACTGTCACTCACCTTCTTGCCACGGTTGTGACTGACCCTTCCTTTGTGTCTGCTGCTGCGTCTGCCTTAGTTGCTGAGCTAGTTGACTTTGCTGCTTTGTGCCGCCTTGACTACGCTGCGAGCCTTGTTTTTTACTCTTCCTGTCCTCCGTCCGTCGGGGGTGAGCTTGCCCTTGGCTGTGACGTCCTTGAGGACAGTCAGTTTGAGCTTGAGTGTCTCGCGACCACTTTACCTCATTTCGCGTCCATGCTTCTTTGCCCTGAGGGAGACCCGGATGCACTTGACATCCCCACCCCGCGCTCTTACGGAGAGGCGATCACGGGTCCCTACTCCTCTCAGTGGCAGACACCCATGGACGCAGAGATGGCTTCCTAGAAGTCAACAGACACCTACGTCGATGAGGTTCCCCCACCTGGGGCGAACATAGTCGATGGCATGTGGATTTTCAGGGTGAAGCGGCCACCGGGTTCTCCGCCTGCCTTCAAGGCGCGTTACGTTGCACGAGACTTCACTCAGCGTGAGGGGGTCGACATCTTCCATACCTTCTCACCCACCCCGAAGATGACCACTCTTCGGGTGCTACTGCACGTTGCAGCACAGCGTGACTACGAGCTGCACTCCCTCGACTTCTCAACAGCCTTTTTGCAGGGAAGCCTTCACGAGGCTATCTGGTTGCGCCACCCACCTGGCTTCACTGGGTCGTTTCCCGAGGGTACCCAGTGGAGTCTCGGGTGGCCAGTGTACGGTCTGCGTCAGGCGCCCCGTGAGTGGCACGAGACACTGAGGACTACACTTGCGGCTCTTGGTTTCGCTCCCTCGACTGACCCTTCGTTGTTTCTGCGCACAGACACTTCTCTTGTGTACGTCGACGACTTGGTTTTTGCTACTGCTGACACTGAGGCACTGGCCCTAGTGAAGGCGGAGCTGCAGGAGAGATACACCTGCACTGACATGGGTGAGCTGCGGAGCTATCTTGGCTTGCAGATCACCCGAGACAGAGCACGGCGCACCATCACCCTGACTCTGTCACACATGGTGCAGCAGGTCCTTCAGCGCTTTGGCTTCTCTTGGTCCTCGCCACAACCCACTCCTCTGCCTACAGGCCACTCGCTCTCAGCTCCACCTTCGGACGAGTCCATGGCTGCACAGGAGCTCCGCTGGCTGACCTACCTGCTGACCGACTTGGGTGAGTAGCCTCGTTCTCCTCCAGTTCTGTACGCGACAACAAGGCCATGATTGCCTTGTGTCAGGACCAGAGACGGGAGCACAGAACGAAGCACATTGCTCTTTGTTACTTCCTCACGCGAGAGCTACAGCAGCGTGGTCAACTTCGTCTTGCTTACGTGGCCTCACAGGCCAACACTGTTGATGTCTTCACCAAGGCCCTTGGGTCTGGTGATCATCAGCATTTCTGCACTGCTCTTGGGCTTGTGCCCACTCTGCCTCACCTGCTTGTCTCTTGATCTTGCCTTGCCCTTGTTGTACACTGATATATATGAGTATACCTGCATGCTTACACTTGCTAGGTTGTGATCAGTGTACTGCTCTTGCTATTATAAACTCTGCATGTGAACTGGTCTTGTGACCACTTGCTTGTGCTCGGAGTGCGTGGTGATCTTGAGATCCACCCTGAGCTTTGCTTCTTCTCTTGACTGGTCTTGTGACCATTGCTTGCTTTGGCTATCCCCCACTTCGACTATGGGGGTGTGTCAAAACATATGTGTTTATGTTTACTTAGGCTGTAGTGGGTTTAGCCTTAGGGGGTACAAGATTACTCTCGACATTGCACTTGTACTCCCCTCTTGACATAATGCCATCATTCATTCCTAGCTTGACAGTAGCAGCACTAAAGCACCGCAGAACCTGGAAGCTGGTACCACGCTCATCAGCAAAGGAGAGAAACAATTTGAGCGGAAAATGGGTTTTCCGGATCAAAAGACTCGCGGATGGATCGGTCGACAAATAGGCTGATGGATCAGCGTGCCTAAAAGTGAATATGAGGGCCTATTACGCGGCTTCGAGCAGACACAATTTGTGGACTATGACCAGACCTTCGCACCTGTCGGCCAGCACACCTCGGTGTGCATTCTCATCTGCATCGCTATCGTCAAGCAGCGCCCACTTCGCCAAATCGACGTTTCTAACGCATTCCTATATGGGATCGTCGACGCCATCATCTACGTCGAGCACCCGCACGCCTTCGAAGAAGATGATTCCGCAGTCTGCCTCCTCCAAAAAACACTCTACTGCATCCAGCAAGCTCCATGCCTACGGCAGGAGTACCTACACACGGTACTCATTGAGCTCGGCTTCACTCAGCTGCCGCACGACCAAGGAATGTACAGGAAGGAGTCACGCGGAAAGTTCATCCTACTCGTCGGCTATGTGGACGACCTGCTCTACACCGGCAACGACACAGAGCTCCTCGGTCGCTTCGAAGAAGAAACCAAGGCAAACTCGAAGTGACGATCAACCACAACGTCACTCAGTTTGTGGGACCAAACATCACACAGTCGGCCACCTCCATTCATATCTCGGCCGCAAAATACGCCAAAACTCTCGCGAAGAAATTCGCAATCGCACCGATCAACCTCACCACTCCTTTTATGCACACCTCCTCCTAATCACGAACCAGACATCACGCCTCTCTCCACCGACGATCACCGTCTCTATCAGTAGCAGTTGGGTTGCCTGCTATTCGCCGTCGTCACATGCCGACCGGACCTCTCCTACGTTGCAAGCCAGCTCGCACAGTACCTGCGCCGACCTGAAGGGGGGAATATGCTAGACGTACGTCGGGCACTCCACTACTTTATCTCTACTCCTTACGTCGGGCTCACCTGCACGGCTAACTTTACAGCTACTCTCCAGCTAAAGGGCTACGTGGGCGCGGATCATGCAGGAGATGCAGATAACAGACGCTCTCGAACAGGATTTGTATTCCAACTTGAACCTGCCGGGCTCATCTCTTGGAACTCCTAAAAGCAGGAGCTGGTTGCTCTTTCGTCAGCCAAAGCTGAATTCATCGCCGAGGAACTGTACCTGATGGAGCTCCTGCAGGAGGCGAAAGCGACGATGAACGGGCACTTCCCGTTACTCTACGACAACTAGAGCGCGATATAAATCGGGAACAAGCCTGGCTTCGTGAATCGCACAAAGCGCATCGCACTCTGTTACTTCTTCGTCAAAGACGAGATTGACAAGGGAAAAGTCAAACTCACATACTGCCCGACTTGTGGCATGGCAACATATTTTGTGACGAAGAAACTGCCACGCCAGAAGTTTCGCGCGGACCTCTACGGGATCGTGAAGAAATCCCACGTGGCTCACCGTCAGGAATGAAGGGGAGTGTTGGAATAACCAAGGGTTAGTACACATTCCCGAAGGTTCTCCACTAGCGCATCGCTTCATAACGAGGCAACGCAGTGTACCAGTACTATGTTAGCTCGTATAGAGCACGCATGCGAAGGCCAGCAGCCACAGGAAGTCAACGGTCGCGACAGTTGACCACCCCGCAACCGTAATCAGAGGTTACGCACTGCAACGGGGTAATCGTAAAAAGGACCGCAATACGGTAGTCACTGCAACTCTAGCGATGGGTGCAAAACAGTTAATAAGGGAATGTACCCCTCAGAGTACATGGCTAGCTATGAGATTTCTATATAAACCTCTTGAAATGTTATCTTAATCATCTTGTTTCTTTTCAACTTACTATACACAAGGTCATTTATACTTCCACTGTCTGAACTCTACTTGGCTAGCATTATCTTATCCAACTCGATTCCTTCGTTATATCAACACAACCTATTGAGCACATCATGGCATGATAACGGAGCACACCAGGGAGACAAGGCACGATTGCGCCTTCCAGAGCCTCCATTGGTAGAGTCGATGCATGACAGGCCCAAGGCAATGGAGAGGCGATCCAACGGACGTGCCATTTTTGGCCCTCGGGCATGCAACATCGAGACCAGATTCCGTCAGACTGACGGCCGGAAATTGACGGAATGCAATTTCGAGGCTTTTGGAAGGAAGGGCAAAGCCCAAGACTCCAACTTCAAACGCACGGATTTGACTTCATCTGCTACTGACAGAGCCGATTGAGGTACCAGCTAGTTTTGAAATATGATGTGAAAAGTAGAACTAGGAACTTGGTGGTACGCACAAGAATCTGACAGCATCAGATGCATTGCGGCTGTCGGTCCACGGTGATGGATTTCTTGCATCGCACAGCTCGCTGATTGCTTCGCGAAGCTAGCGACTGCGTGAGCCATGGCGTCACGCCGCGAGGAGGACGACGACACGTCGCCGACGAGCTCGCTGCTATCTCCGCCGTCGCATGGCGAAGTTAACGGATTCAACGCGCCCAGTGATCCCGGTGACTTCTTCGAGGAGCTCGAGCGCGATCTCGATTTCACCGAACCACCATTGTCGGCACGCGCGGGTGCAACCTCGGGGGCAGGTTCGGCATCCGGTTTGGGAGGCTTCGCAGAGTATTTGGGCGACAAGGAAGGCGACGATTTCTGGAGCTCCTTGAGCGACGGATCGCCCCGCGGTCGACACGAGACGGACAGGGATGCCCCGGGAACGGTTCACGCTGGTCCTGCCGTGCAAGGGATGACGTCGGGTTACCAGCAACGTGACGAAATGGAAGCGAAATTGGGACGGTTACTGCGAATGGATCAGGGCCAGGAGCTCCCGCCGGGAGCCAGCATTCGCGACATGGGGAGTGTCGACAGCCGCCCTGTCACTTCCAAGCACTCGCACGTTCTTGACGCGGCGCCGCACCAGCCGGCCTCCATGCACTCCCACGCCCGCACCGCGGAAGACATCGGCGGGCTCGCGAGCGGCGCCAGCAACAGCGTGCGAGGCCCGTTCGCGAACGGCCATCGCCACGGGGACGACGACGGCGAGCGGCAAAGTAACATGGGTTTCGCGATCGATGGCGAAGTGAGCAGCCCGTGGGTGCAGGGGTCCGGCGAAGGGCGGGAGGGGTGGGCTGGCGGGGAGACGAGCCGGTTGCGCGCGGAGCTGGACGCGGTGGACGCGGAGCGGCGGAGGCTGGCGGGCGAGCGGGACGAGGCGCTGGCTGGGCTGGCGGAGGAGCGGCGTCGGAGCGAGGCGTGGATGGGCAGGGCGCGGGACGCGGAGGCGGAGCGAGTCGCCGCCGACGCCAAGCTGGACGAGTGGACCCGTGGTCTCCAACGGTCGAGTGCAGTACAGAGCGGTGACGGACTCGAGAGTGGCTCAAACGAGGCGTCGGCAGCAGCAGCGGGGAAGCGAGCGGGGGGTGGGGAGGACATGGTGAGGGTGTTAGAGGACGTAGTGGCGCACAAGACGCGCATGGTCGCCCGCGAGCGAGGCAAGCGCGACGAGGCGGTGTGCCGGCGGGAGGAGGCGGAAGGCAAGCTCGCCGCCGCTGACAAGGAGCTGAGGGCGCTGCGACGACAGATGGATTCCCTGCGATCTGGTTACCAGCAGGTGGCGGAACGGAAAGAGGAGCTGGAGGCGCGAGTGGGCAGCCTGGAGGAGGAGGTGGAGCGGGTGAGCGCGGAGGAGAGGGAGGCGAAGGAGGTGGTGGAGGGCGCCATGCAGATGTGGCGCGACGCCAGTGACGGCAAGCAGCTGGCGCAGGCACAGGCGGCGGAGCTGCAGGAGCAGGTGGAGCGGCTGCGGGGCGCGCTGGCCGAGGAGGCGGAGAAGGTGAGGCAGGCGCGGCAGGAGGCGGTCATGCAGGCGGAGGCGAGCAAGCAGGCGCTGGCGCGGGTGAGGGAGGTGCATTCGGGGGAGGGCGTACCTGAGGCGAAGTGGCTGGTGGAGTTGAAGG
The DNA here is from genome assembly GCA_947471745.1 of Closterium sp. Naga37s-1. Classification (NCBI taxonomy): domain Eukaryota; kingdom Viridiplantae; phylum Streptophyta; class Zygnematophyceae; order Desmidiales; family Closteriaceae; genus Closterium; species Closterium sp. Naga37s-1. The sequence continues at coordinate 397,274 of CANJKZ010000325.1, read as the reverse complement.
TGGAGGTGGAGCAGCGGCGCGTGGAGGTGCAGCAGGCGCAGCAGCAGGCGGCGTGGGAGCGCGAGAGGGCGGAGGCGGCGGAGAGGGCGATGGAGGAGGAGCGGCAGCAGTGGGCGCGGCGGGAGAGGCGGCTGGAGGAGGACGTGATGAACCAGCAGCTGCAGATCGAGTTCCTCGAGGGGCTGCACGCGGGCGCGGGGGCAGCAGGCAGCCTGGCGGATGGGTCTGGTGGCGGGGCGAGCCTGGAGAAGCGTGTGTGGGAGCTGGAAGCGGAGGTGAGGGAGCGCAGCAAGGAGGTGACGTCACTGCAGGAGTCGCTGGTGGAGGTGGAGCGGGAGAAGGCACACGTGGTGGAGCGCCAGCACTCGCTGCTGGCCGCCCTTGCGGGGGGTGACAGCGGGGCCGTGCTGACCCAGCTGCACACGGACGCCATGCAGCTGTCCTCGCGCGTGAAGGAGGCGCAGGGCGAGCTGGCGCAGCGGGCGGAGGACTGGCGCGCGCTGGAGGGGGAGCTGCGGGGCAGGCTGGCGGACAAGGAGAGAGAGCTGCGGTTCCGTCTGAACCAGCTGCACGAGGGGGAGGAGGCGCAGTGGCGCGCGGAGGCGCAGGTGGAGGCGGAGAGGGCGGAGAAGGAGGCGCTGAGGCGGGAGGTGAGTCGCCTGCTGCTGCTGGGCAGCGATGCGGGCAGTGCTGTGGGCGCGGACGGCCATGCGGGGCGAGTGGGGGGAGAGAACGCGGGGGCAGGCGGGACGAAGGAAGGCGGTGATGAGGGGAGTGAGGAGCGGGTGAGGCAGGCGAGGGAGGAGGCGGGCATGTGGGGCAGCAAGGTGGCGGAGCTGGAGGGCGAGATAGAGTGGCGCGACGCTGAGATCAGCGCGCTGAGGGGCGCCCTGGACGACAGCAGCAAGGCCGTGGCCGTGGCGGAGAGGGCAGCCGCGGGCAAGGAGAGAGAGGTGCAGCGGCTGACAGCCGAGGTGCGGGAGAAGGGGCGCGAGGTGTGGGACTTGATTCACGAGTCGGAGCTTAAGGCGAGGCAGATGGATGCTGTGGAGCGGGAGGCGAGCCGGCGCGCGGGCGAGCTGGAGGACGCTCAGGGCGACCTGGCGATGGTGGAGAGGGAGGCGGAGCTGCTGCGCGGAATGGTGAAGGAGCGGGAAGACGTGATTGACGCGGTCAAGGCGCAGCTGGCGGAGCGGGACGGCGAGCTGGCGAGGCTGGGCGCTGAGGCGCAGGCGATGCGGGCGGACGCGGAGGAGACGGTGCGGCGGCTGAAGGAGGAGGTGGAGGAGGCGAGAGAGCAGGTGGGGCGGGGCGAGGTGCAGCTGTTGGAGGAAGAAGGGCAGCGGATCTTGGAGTTTGAAGAGCTGCAGGTGGAGCACACGATGGTGGTGCGGCAGCTGCGAGAGGTGCAGCGCGAGGTGGAGGAGAAGGAGGCGCTGCTAAGAGGCAAGGAGGAGGAGGTGCGGGAGAGGGAGCAGGCGGAGCGGGAGAAGGAGCAGGAGTTGCTGGAGGCGCTGGTGGAGGCGGAGGAGGTGAAGAAACGCGTGGCTGAGGAGGTGGGGGGGGCTGTGCAGGCAAGGGAGCGCGCGGAGGCGGAGGCTGCGCGGGCGCAGGGGGAGATTGGGGTGATTCGGGAGGAGCTGGAGAGCACGAGGGAGGCTCTGAGGTGCCGGGAGAGCGAGATGGAGGAGAGGGAGAGGGAGGTGGAGGAGGAGAGGCGAGTGAGGGAGGCGGTGGAGAGGGAGAGGGTGGCGCTAGAGCAGGAGGTGCGGGTGGTGAGGGCGCGGACGGATGAGGTGGAGGAGGCGCTGAGGCGAGTGAGTGAGGAGAAGGGGAGGGTGGAGCATGCGAGGGAGGTGGCTGAGAGGGAGAGGAGGATGGAGGAGGAGCGGGATGCTGTTGAGAGGGCGAGGGGTGAGGAGGAGGACACCAGGAGGAGGGCTGAAAGTGCAGTGCAGGAGCTGCAGGAGGCGAAGGAGAAGGTGGAAGGGGAGAGAAGAAGGGTAGATGACGAGAGAGCAGCGCTGGAGGTGCGGCTGCAGGGGCTTCAAGGGCAGGTGGAGCAGCTGAGAGGGCAGGTGGAAGAACTGTCCGGGCAGGTGAAGGAGCGAGAGGCGGAGTTGGCAGAGAAGGTGAGGATGGTGGAGGCGGCAGAGGGGAGGAGAGGCGAGGTGGAGCAACGCGTGGTTGATTTGAAAGCTGAGCTGGCAGCGCTGGGAGGGACGCTGAAGGAGATAGAGGCGGCGGTGGAGGTGAAAGAAAGGGCGCTGGCGGCAGCAGAGGAGGAGAAGAGCCGAGCACAGCAGCAGGTGCAAGAGCAGAGAGAGCAGCGGGAGGCGCTGGAGAAGCAGCACGCGCAGCTGGAGGGACTGCTGGCGGGGCTCAGGGCAAGCTGCCGTGCGCTGGAGGAGGGAGGCGCGATGGAGAAGGAGAGGCGCGAGCAGGCGGAGGAGGACCTGGAGACTGAGAGGCAGGCGCGGCGGAGGGAGAAGGAGGGACTTGAGGAGAGGATTGGCGAGCTGGTGAGGCGGGTGGAGGGAGAGGAGGCGCAGGTGAGGGAGGTGAAAGGGAGGCTGGAGGAGGTGATTGGGGCGAAGGAGGGGCTGGCGAGGGACGTGGAGGAGGCTAGGGCGCGAGAAGAGAAGCTGAGGAAGGAGGTTGGGGAGAAAGAGGAGAGGAGGAGGAAGGCGGAGGTGTTGGTTGTGCAGCTGCAGGAGCAAGTGGCGGCTGTGGGGTGCGAACTTGAGAGGGTGAAGGCTGGGCTGGAAGAGACTGAGAGACGAGTGGAGGAGGCGAATGAGGCGAGAAATAAAGAGGGTGAGGAGAGGGCGAGGGTGGAGGCTGATTTGGAAACGGAGAGGGAGAGATTGGAGGCAGCACGGAGTGAACTGGCGGCAGAGATGAGTGCGTTGGAGCGTGTGAGAGAGGAGGTGGCAGAGGAGCAGCGGAGGAGGGAGGAGGCGGAGCAGCGGAGCAGCATGTTGGGCGAGCAGGTGCAGCGGCTGCAGCAGCAGGTGGTGGTGGCGGGCAGGCAGCGGGAGGAGCAGGAGGAGGAGATGGCTGTGAGGGACACTCTGGTGCAGAGCCTCCGAGAGGAGCTGGAGGGCGAGCGGACGAGGGTGGCGGAGGGTGAGGCGAGGGCGAGGGAGCTGGAGGAGAGCGAGAGGGGGCTGAGAGAGGCGTTGGAAGGCGAGGAGGGCAGGCGGAGGGAGGCGGAGGAGAGCGTGGAGAGGGAGAGAGGTGCTGTGAGTGAACTGGAGGGGCGGGTGGGTGAGCTGGAGGCGGAGAGGAGAGAGGTGGAAGCATCGTTGGAAGGGGAGAGGCAGGCGAGGGAGGAGGAGGAAGCGAGGGTGAAGGAGGTGAGGGGGCAGAGGGACGAGGTGGAGAGGGAGTTGAAGAGGGTGAGGGAGGAGCTGAGAGCGGTGCAGGAGGAGAAGGCAGCAGTGAGTGCTCAGTGCGAGAAGGTACAGGAGGAGCTCGGCTGTGCTCGGAATGAGCTCGCCTCCGCTCAGAAAAGGCTGGAAGAGGCAGAGATGGCGGCGGAGAGAGCGAGGGAGACACACAGCAAGGCCACGGCTGCTGCAGAAGCTGCCAGGAAGGCTGCAGAGGAGAAAGCGGCTGCGCTGAAAGCAGAGATAGAGGCCATGCGAGGTACGGTTGAGGAGAAGGAGCGAGAGATAGCTGCCCTCACTGCAGCGAGTGCTGGCACCACGCGGCTGCTGGAGGCGTTCAAGCGCAAGGTGCAGACGCTGGAGGGCGAGGTGGCTGCCAAGGCGGGCGAGGCTGAGGCGGCCAGGGCGGACGCGGAGCAGCAGAGGGACGCGGGTGCTGCGCTGGCGAGGCAGCTGGCGGAGGTGCGGGCGGTGCGTGTGAAGCTGGAGGAGCGGGTTGGCGCCCAGGAGCGCGCGCTGGAGGGGAGGGCGGCGGACGTGGAGGGGCTGAAGCGGGAGAAGCAGCGGGTGGGGGAGCACCTGGTGCGGACGCAGGAGGAGAAGGAGCGCGCTCTGAGTGAGGCTGCGGCGTTTAGGCGGGAAGGGGAGGAGCTGAGGGAGCAGGTGGGCGTGTGGAAGGAGAGGGAGCGGGTGGCCGTGGTGCAGTTGAAGGAGGAGCGGGAGGCGAGGAGGGAGGTGGAGAAGGAGAGGGAGATGCTGAGGGTTGAGGCGGAGGATGGGTCAGAGATGGCCGTGGGGCTGAAGCTACGGGTGGGTGAGCTGGAGGATGCTGCTGGGAAGCTGCGGGAGAAGGTGGAGGAGAGGGAGAGGCAGGTGCGGGAGGTGCAGGAGCAGCTGCGAGGAGCGGTGCAGGAGATAGAGAATCTGCAGGAGAGCATTGGGCGGAGGGAGGAGGAGGTGGAGGAGGAGAGGAAGGCGAGGCGACGCGTGGAGGGAGAGGCGGACGCGGTGAGGCAGCAGGTGAGAGGTCTGACCGCAGAGGTGGAGCAGAGGGCGCAGCAGGTGGAGGCGCTGAGAGGGGAGGTGGCAACATTGGAAGAGCGGCTTGCAGGCAAGGAGAGAGAGGCAGGTGAGCTGGTGGAGTCAGTGACAAGAGCGAAGAGGCATGCTGAAGAAGAGAGGGAGGAGCGAGAGAGAATGCTGCAGGAGACGAGGGGAGAGGTGGAGAGAAAGGTGGAGGAAGTGAGGCGAGAGAAGGAGGAGGTGGTGGCACGGATGGTGGCTGACGTGGAGCGAGTGTCCAGTGAGCTGGAGACACAGAGAGGGGAGGTACTGAGGCTGGAGAAGAGTGGGAAGAAGGCGGAGGAGAGACGACAGGAGGCGGAGGGGAGAGTGAGGCAGGTGGAGGGCGAGGTGCAGCAGGCGGTGGAGGGCCGGGCAGCAGCGGTGGCTGAGAGAGACGCACTGCAGGTGGCGCTGGGGCAGGCGGAGGAGGCTGGCGCGCGGCTGAGGGGCGAGGTGGAGGCGAGCAGGGCGGAGCAGCAGAAGCTGCAGGCGCAGGTGGAGCAGGAGAGGGCGCAGGTGGAGAGGCTGCAGCAGGAGAGGGCGCAGGTGGTGGCACGAGTGGCGGTGCTTGAAAAGCAACTGGCGGCAGAAGGCGAGGCTAGTGGCGCGCTGCAGGAGGAGGTGCGGCGGCTTGTGGGGCTGTACGAGGAGGCGAGCGCTGAGGCAGCGAGCGAGCACGCTGAGAGGGAAGAGGCGGCGCTGATGCTGGAGGGCGAGCGGGCAGCGGCGGAGCAGGAGAGGGCGCGGCTGCAGGGCGAGGTGGACGCGATGGGCGTGGAGATCGAGGAGGTGAGGCGGCTGTTCGAGGAGGCTCGGGATGAGGCGGAGGAGGAGCGGGCAAAAGGGGCGAGCATGGAGGAGGAGGTGAAGCAGGCCGTGGGGGAGAGCAGACGGATGGCGGAGGAGGTGAGGCGCGCGGAGGAGGAGCGGGCGGAGGTGGTGGGGGAGGTGGAGGCGATGAGGGCGACGATAGAGGAGCTGCAGCAGGGCGTGGAGGCGGCTGTGGAGGCCGTCATGCTGCAGCGCGCGCAGGGGGCGAATGCAGAGGAGGAGGTGCAGAGGGAGCGCACGGGGAGGGAGGAGGCGGAGCGGCGGGTGGAGGAGCTGGAGAAGGCGGTGGGGGAGCTGGTGGCGCAGGTGGAGGCGAGCGTGCGGGCAGTGGGGGCGGCAGAGGAGGAGAGGCGAGCGAAGGAGGGTGAGTGGGCGGAGGAGGTGCGGAGAGCAGAGGCAGAGGCGGAGGCGTTGAGGGGGAGGGTGAGGAAGGAGGAGGAGGAGGTGGTGGCATTGCGACGGGAGCGAGAGGCCATGGTGGAGGGGCACGATGGGGAGGTGCGCGCGCTGAGAGAGAGGAGCAGGCGGCAGGAGGAGGAGGTGGTGCGAGTGCGGGGGGAGCTGGAGGAGGCGCAGAGGAGAGTGAGGGAGGAGGCGGGGAAGGCAACGAGGGCGCAGGCAGAAGCGGGGGAGGTGCAGGCGATGGTGGCGGAGATGCAGAGAGGGCTGTCGGAGCTGGCGGGGCAGCTGGGGGAGATGACTCTCGAGGTGGAGCGACAGAGGGCCGCCAAGGAGGAGGCTGTGAGGGAGGCGGAGAGGCTGCAGGTGGAGCATGAGAGGCAAGTGGAGGAGCTGAGTGCGGTTGTGAGGGATGCGGAGGGGCGAGTGGAGCAGGTGAGGAGGGAGAAGGAGGAGGGCGATGCTGTGTGGAGCAGCAAGGTTGCGGCGTTGAGAGAAAGGATGGAAGGAGCGGTGGCAGGGGGGATACAGGCGGAGAAGGAGGTGAGAGAGGCGAGGGACGTGGTGATGCGGGAGAGGGAGAGGGCGGAGGAGGCAGAGGCGGAGGCGGAGAGGCTGGAGGACGTGCTGAGTAAGATGGAGGAGGAGCAGGTGGTGGCGAGGAAAGATCGGACTAACGTTGCCAGGCTGGCAGAGCATGTGCAGGCACGCATTGCTGAGCTGGAAGCTGAGCTGGAGGAGTCCCACGCTGAGCTGGAACAAGCCCATGCTGAGCTGGAGCAGAAACGTGCTGATCTGGAGGAGAGTGCCGCCACGCTGAAGGTGGTGATGGGCGATGCAGAGCGGTTGAAGGAGGTGGTGAGGGTGCAGGAAGAAGCAGCAGCAAGGGAGGTGGCGGGAGCGAAGGGAGATGCGGCCAAGACAGCAGCGAGTGTGAGGCAGCTGCAGGGGGAGGTGGCTCAGCTGCAGGCCTCCGTGCAGGAGAAAGACGAATCCGTGGAGATGCTTATAAAGGAGACGGCACAGCTGAGGCGAGCGGTGAGGCAGAAGGAGGCGGAGTGCCGACAGACAGCTGAGGCAGCAGCGGCGGAGCTGCAGCACATGGCGGCCCAGGCAGAGGCGCTGCAGGGGCGGTTGCAGGCGAGTGTGGAGGAGGCGAGGGCAGAGAGGGAGGAGAGAGAGCGAGCGGTGAAGCGACTTGGGGAGGACATTGAGGCGCTGAGGGAGGCGGTGAGGGAGAGGGAGGGCGAGGAGAAGCGCGCCAAGGCGGCCCTGCAGGCGGCTCTGGAGGGGATGAGCCGGGAGAATGCAGTGGAGAGGGAGGAGGCGCAGCGGCGCATGGAGGTGGAAGTGACGCTGGCAGAGGCGCAGGCGGATTTGAGTGAGGCGCGGCGACGCGTGGTGGAGTATGAAACGGCTCTGGCGCTGGCAGCCGCTGAGGTGGAGGAGGAGAGGAGGCGGCGGGAGAGGGAGGTGAGGGAGGTGAGGGAGGAGGGTGAGGGGTTGAGGGAGGCTGTGAGAGGGAAGGAGGGTGAGGTGAGGGCGGAGAGGGAGGCGCGGGAGAGGGAGAGGCGGGAGATGGAGGAGGAGAGGCTGGTGTGGGAGAGGGAGAGGGAGCGGGTGGGGGAGACCGGGGAGAAGGAAAGGGAGGCGAGGGGGAGGAGGGAGAGGGAGCTTCGGGCGGAGATGGAGGAGAGGGAGATTGCGCTGTTGGAGCAGATGGAGGAGGTGCAGCAGACGTGGCGGCGCAAGCTGGAGCTGCAGACCAAGGAGTGGCACGCGGAGAAGGCCGCTTTGGACCAACTTATGGTGGCTGAGATAGCGGCGATTAGGAAGGAGAGGGGGCGCATGGAGGAGCGCGAGAAGGTGTGGCGCGGCGAGGAGGCTGCTTGGCGGGCGAATGAGGAGACGTGGCGGCGGAAGGAGGAGCAGTGGGCGGAGAGGGAGAGGGAGATGGAGGAGGAGAGGGAGGAGATGGCTGGGAGGGAGGAGCGGGTTAGGGAGGAGCAGGAGGAGGAGTGGAGGAGGAAGGAGAAAGAGTGGGTGAGGAGGGAGGTTAAAATGGAGGAGGCATGGGAGGCAGAGAAGGAAGGGTGGGCGAGGGAGAGGAGGGCGTGGGAGGAGGGGAAGGCGGAGTGGGAGGAGAAGGAAAGGAGACTGCGAGAGTTGGAAGAGGAGATGGGAGAGGTGAGGAGGAAGATGGAGGCTGCCACTGCTGCTGCAGAGGCGGCAGCGGCTCAGGTGGTTGAAGCAAAGGCTGCTGCTGCTGCCGCCACTGAAGAGGCAGCTAAAGCTGCTGCGCAGGCTGCTGCTGCTCATGCTTCTGCTGCAAGCAGAGCTGGAGCAACTGCTGCAGGGACAAGCGGAACGGATGGGGCTGAAGGAGAGGAGGGAGGAAAAGGGCCGGAGGAGGGAGCAAGCAGGCAGGAGGAGGGGCAGAAGAAGAAGAAAAAGAAGAAGGCAGGGGGGGCAGGAGGAGGCGTGTCGGACGGTGCTGATGGTGGCAGCAGCAGCGGGGGCGGTGGGGGCAAGAAGGTGGTGCTGGGCGCGGAGGAGCTGAGGAAGCTGGAGGAGTACATTGGGGAGATGGAGGGCAAGTGCGCTCGCATGCAGGTGAGGGCAAGTGCGCTCGCATGCAGGTGAGGGCGCATGCAGGTGAGGGCACGTGCTGCTGAGGTGCAGGCGAATGCGCTTGCAAGTCCGTCCCCCCCATCTCCCCGCGCTCGCCTCACCCCCTCCCCTTCCTGTTGCCCCTCGCTCCCGTCCCTTCCCCTGCCATCTCATCACTGGGCGGGCGGGGCTGGCAGCGAAGGCGTTGGAGGCTGATGGGTTGAGGCGGAGGTGCAGGGGGTGGTGAGGCAGCCTCTGTGCTCTTCTCTTCTCACCTCCCTTTCCTCACTCCCTCCCCCCCCTGCCATCTCACCACGCGGGGCTAGCAGCGGAGTCGAATGGACTGAGGCGGACGTGGAGGGGGTGGTGGGCTGGCTCTCTTCCTCAGACAGGGCCTGTGCTCGCCTCTTGCCCCCTCCTTTCCCCTCATTCCCCTACCCTCCCGTGCTCTCCCCCCACATGACCCTCCCCCCTCCCCACCAGGCGGGGCTGGCAGCAAAGGCGGCGGAGGCGGAGGGGGTGAGGGCGGAGGTGGAGGGGGTGGTGAGGCGCATGGACGAGGAGAGGGCTGCCAGGGACGCTGCTCTCGCCACCCTCATGGCTGGTGCCCACGGGTGAGAGCGGTTGGGATGGGTGAGAGCGGTTGGGATGGGTGAGAGCGGTTGGGATGGGTGGGCATGGGTGGTGCGGGGCTGTAGGTGAGTTGGAGAAGGGTGGGGTTTGGTGGGTATGTATGGCCTGAGGGCATGGCTGGGATGGGAGCTTGCGTGGCGGCTCACTTCCTTCTTCTCGCTCCACGGGTGTGGGTGTGTGAGTGGCCCTCCCTTCCTTGCTCGTTTCCCACTCCCTCTTGTCGTTTCCCACTCCCTCTTGTCGTTTCCCACTCCCTCTTGTCGTTTTCCTCTCCCAGCAACCGCCCTCCCATCTCTTCACTTCGCCTTTCCCCTCCCAGGATGCAGCAGCAGCGGAGCGCCGTGACTACATCCCTGGCAGGGCGTGCTGCTGAGAGCCAATCTCACTGCTTGCCCTGCTGTATGTGTCCACCCCCCCCCCCCCCCCTCCCTCTCCCCTTTTCCTTACCCCCTCAGCTCCCCGCAAGACACAGCAGCAGCATCACGGGCATTCTCGCAGCACAGTGGGGAGATGGCAGCGCTGGCACAGCGGGCCCGGGAGGCAGGCGTGCAGGCAGCAGTGCTGGCAGGCCAGGGTGGGGAGGGCGCGGGCAAGGGCGTTGCTGGGGGCGCGGGGGCAGCGGGGGCGCTGGCGATTGTGGCGGCTCCTGGTGCTGGGAGCGCTGTGATGAGTGCTGATGGCGACAGGTGAGGGGCGGAGGGTAAAGGATGGAGGGAAGGGTGAAGGGGGGAGAGAATAGAGGGCAGAGAGGAGTTTATAGAGGATGGGGAAGGGTAAGTGGATAGTTCAGGCGACAAGGTACGGTAAGGGGGGTAGGGAAGGGTCAAGGGAAAAGTGGAGGGCTAATGCCATATTTGCCAGCCTTGTATCGCGCCTGCCACTCTACAGAGTTCATCTCACTCTATCTCTTCCCCACCTCCATGTGCCCCCCCACCACTCGCTCTCTCTTCGTGGGGATCCATGGGATTCGTTTGGTGCGCCTTTTCAGTCAACTCATGGGTCACCTTCTCCCCCCCTTCTCCCTCCGCACGACCTCACTCTATCGCTCTCCACGGCCTCTATCGGGGCGGCTGTTGAGTCCACTCATGACTCGCCTTCCTTCCCCACCCCCTTCTCCCCCCTACTCCCACCCCCCCGTTTCCCCCCTCACCCCCAGCCGATCGCTCTCTGCAGCCTCCATGGGGTCAATGGGCTCCTACTGGGGCGGCGCCTCTGCGGGCCCACCGCAGCCCACGCTGGTGGGAGGGGGCGGGTGGGGGGGGGTGCGGCGGCAGCAGAAGTGGATGGTGGACGGCTCCTGGGTGGAGAGCATGCGCCGGGTGAGTGGGGAGCGGTGGAGTGGGGTGGAATGGGGTGGGCTGGGGTGTTGGCTGGATGGACTGGGATGGAGTGGTATGGGGAGGGGTGGCGAGACATGGCATGTCATTGGATGAGAACAGGAATGGGATGGGATGCGATGCGATGAGATGGGATGGGATGGAAGAAGCAGAGTATTGGACTGGCACCATATGCATGCATTCCCCCCATGCCATTCTACCCTTGTGTGCAATCACTGTTTAACATGCATGCTACCATCCGTGATCGCACTTATTGCGTTCCTTTCAAATAATATGCCATCAAACCATCACACCACGACCCCACGATGCCACCATGCCATGTGGCATCAGGAGCATGCGGAGATGCGCAGGAAGCTGGAGGAGGAGAGGCAGCGGTCGGCAGCACTGGAGCAGGTGAGAGCCGTGCTGCATGCAGCCTTGGAGGTGAGAGCCGTGCTGCATGCAGCCTTGGAGGTGAGAGCCGTGCTGCATGCAGCCTTGGAGGTGAGAGCCGTGCTGCATGCAGCCTTGGAGGTGAGAGCCGTGCTGCATGCAGCCTTGGAGGTGAGAGCCGTGCTGCATGCAGCCTTGGAGGTGAGAGCCGTGCTGCATGCAGCCTTGGAGGTGAGAGCCGTGCTGCATGCAGCCTTGGAGGTGAGAGCCGTGCTGCATGCAGCCTTGGAGGTGAGAGCCGTGCTGCATGCAGCCTTGGAGGTGAGAGCCGTGCTGCATGCAGCCTTGCCCGCATGTAATGCAGCCATGCCGTTTCTGCTTACCTCCCGCGACTTCTCCCCCTGGCATTGCAGTTTTTCTTCTCGTAACTCATTCCCACCCCTCACCATGTCCCCACCCCTCACTGCATCCCCACCCCCCACTTCATTGCCAGCCATACACCATGTCATCCTTTCACCTGCACACAACTCATCCCTCCCCCGGCCTTCACATCTCAGCCCTCAGCTGGCCCCTGCGATCTCACTCCTCCTCCGACCCTTCACATCTCATCTCTCCCCCCCCCCCTTCACATCTCATCTCTCCCCCCCCCCTCACAACTCACCCCGGCCCCCACAGATGTACCCGTTCACGTCTTACCTCTCTCCTCCCTGCCTCTGCCCGCAGGTGCAAGCGGAGAACGTGTGGATGGAGGCGGCGCTGGTGCAGCTGCTGGAGTCGCGCAAGCGCTACGAGGGGGAGATTGCGCACCTCATCACCAAGGTCCGTTGGGTTTCAGGCTGAACAAAGCAAGCACCTTTCCTCTTGACTGGATGCAACCGTCGCTGCCACGTGTAGCCAAGGCATCCAAGTGGTGAGCCATCTCCCCTGGGTTCGGGGAAGCGCCACGAGGGGGAGATGGCGCACCTCGTCACCAAGGTGGGTTGGAAGTCGGAACTGGAGAAAGCAAAAACCCTTTCTTGTTTGCTAGGTGTAGCAGTCACATTCTCTTGCAGTCAACGGCACTCAAATGATGTTCACCCCTGAAGTGCTTCACCGGATTTCAAAGGTTCTTTGCTCTGCAGCTCATGTGTTTTGATTTTTTTTTTTCCTACCCTTGAAAACTAGACTCGAAACGCACTTGGGTTGCCATAATTGCTCACCACGTTTGTCAAAGTAACTTCTCTTCCTCCCTACCTTGACAGGAGTGTCGTGTCATGTTGTCCGCCCTCTGCTCTTGCTCCTTGTCATCTTTGCGTTCTTCCTCCCATCACAAATGCATCCTTCCCTGCCACGTGTCTCACTGCAACAGGTGGCTCATCTGGAGGCCAGTGCAGCGGCCAGCTGACACTCCCATTGCATGGCTCCACTAACACTCACTCTCACAGGTACGTGCCACACTCACGTTTTCTCTGGCGGTAGTTAGGTATCACACCTGCTCACTGTTTCTCACTTCCTCTCCCCGTCTATTATTGCTAATCCCTCTGGCGGTGTAGGTTCATGACATACTTCTCATCACTTTGCTGCATCGTGCTGCATCCCCAACGGTTCCTGTGGCAGATACAGGAGCTATACTCCAACATGCGGGCTGAGTCAGTTTTCGCTTTGCCTCTCACGTGTTTCTCATGGCACCTTTTGTATCAATCAGTTGATTAAATGCTGTTTGTATATTTTATGAGGACAGGTTCTGGGCAGTTTAGCCAGTTCTATTTTGTGTGCTTCTTTGTAATGAGTCTGTTTGTCCTGTGCTTCTGCACCCTGCACCTGCATTTCTCACAGCAAAGCAACTTCACATCAAATGGATACTTGTTTGTAGTACGGTAGGCGCAGGGCTCTTGCTAGGATTCAGGCCCGTCTGACATCCCCCCCAAAAAAAATCGTTTCGTCTGACCTTCAGACGGGCAAAAAATTTTGGTCTGTTTTTTCAGATGAAAGTTGGAGCTATGTCTGTTTTTTAAGACGATTTTTGTTGCATGGTCTGATTGCACTCTACACTGGCCGGCCATAATACGGTAGAAATCTGAGTTCACTAAGTACGAAATGAATAAGTCGCTGACTAACATGACAGGCGTGACCAACCAGGTGGCGAGGGGGACTGGTACAGGGGGAGGACCGTGTTCTGTTGAATTTGTGCGACGACCAGGGGGAAGGAACTGGGGCTGGGAGAGGATCGAGGGACTGGGGGAGAGTTGGGGGGGGGGGGGGGTGTTGACTGGTAGAGGAGCGAGGTTGACTGCGGGGGGGCTGGGCTGCTAGAGGAGCGAGGGACTTCGGGGAGGCTCCTGGTACTGTACAGTCGAGGAACGAGAGACTGGGGGGTGGGTGGGGGTTTGCAGGAGGGGTGAGGGACTCGAGGGGGCAGGGGGGGAGGAGACGGGAGGGGAAAAGAAGGGTGGGGGGGGGGGGAGGGTACCTCGATACTTTGTCGGTATCAGATGAAAGCATACTCGATGTCTGAAATGTCAGACAAAATATAACGCGCTGTCTTATTTTTAAGACGAAATAAAATCCTCTGTCTTATGGTTCAGATGAAATTAAATTGCTGGTCTTGAAAATCATATGAAACGGAAAAAGTAGGTCTGTTTTTCAGACCATCAGACCGATTTGGTCTGATAACCAGATGTCAGAACACGCTCTTAACTCTTGACTTAGTAACTTAGAGTTTACCTAGGAAGCGTGAGTGTCGAGAGTGAGCATGGCAAGAGAATTGGGCAAAGAGGGTCATTCACTAAGGAATGTTTACAAGATATAGGATAGGGGAGAGGATAGGGTACACCACCAGCAGTTGAACCTAATAACTAACTAATACACTAGCAAGCTGTAGGCAGTTAGGATATGCAATATAATTCAACACACCCCCGTAACTGCCTACGGCTATAGCTAGTGGTGTCTGGCACCAGGTCGCCTGGAGAGCGGTTGCTGTAGCTGGGATATGCACAGAAACAGCGGTGGCTGACCGGCAGCACCTGTGAACGCCAGAACGGAGGAGGGCGCGGAGAGCGCGGAGGAGGGCTGGGATAGCCGGAGGGCGAAGGATGCTGGTCGCTCGCCATCTACGAGCAAACACAACTGTTGGTGAGGAGGAGGAAGCTGGTGGTGGTGCACAGGAGGAGAGCAGAGGAGAGGCGGCTGGAGGAGAGGAGAGAGGAGGAGGAGATGCAGCTGTAGGAGAGGAGAGTGGAGGAGGAGATGCGGCTGGAGGAGAGGAGAGGAGAGAGGAGGAGGAGATGCGGCTGGAGGAGAGGAGGAGAGGAGAGGAGAGGAGAGGAGAAGAGGAGAGGAGAGGAGAGGAGAGGAGAGGAGAGGAGAGGAGAGGAGAGGAGAGGAGAGGAGAGGAGAGGAGAGGAGAGGAGGTGGCTGGCGCGGCAGAAGCTCTCCCGCCACCCCCTCATCCCCCTCCCCCCCATGCGCTGGCGCTGGCGGAAGTGCTGGCGCTGGGCGCTGGCGTCGCGCTGGCGCTGGCGCGCGCCGTTGGCGTTGGCGCTGGCGCCCGCCGTCGGCGCTGGCGTCCGCGCTGGCGCTGGCGACCGCCGTTGGCGCTGGCGCTGGCGCCCGCCGTTGGCGCTGGCGCCCGCCGTTGGCGCTTGCGCTGGCGCCTGCCGTCGCCTCGCTGGCACGCTCGCCACTGGCACAGCGCGACGGGGCAGGCGAAAGGGGGCAGCGCGACGGGTGCTGCGAAAGCAGCGGATTTCGAGCCAGCAGCGGATTTCGCGCTACTAGCAGTAGCAGCCATGCCAGCAGCACAATAAGTCGCCATGGCAGATCGCGGGTTTGGTGGGCCCATGAAAACGAGGTCCTAGGAGGGACCACTCTCTGATATCATGTCAGAACACGCTCTTAACTCTTGACTTAGTAACTTAGGGTTTACCTAGGAAGCGTGAGTGTCGAGAGTGAGCATGGCAAGAGAATTGGGCAAAGAGGGTCATTCACTAAGGAATGTTTACAAGTTATAGGATAGGGGAGAGGATAGGGTACACCACCAGCAGTTGAACCTAATAACTAACTAATACACTAGCAAGCTGTAGGCAGTTAGGGTATGCAATATAATTCAACACCAGAGCCCTGGGTACGCGTTTCCCGCCTAAGGTGCACGAGACGAGTCCATGTTATCACGCCACAATGCTGCCGTGTGAGGAGCACATTGGCCAATTTGAGCCCTGGCATTCAATCAATCCCCGAGAGTTACTTGTCAAAAAGTCACAGTGCAGTGGTTGCAAACAGGGCAGAGTCTCTGCTTTTGGTCATGTGGATTGAGGTGATGGGGAGGTGGTGAGCATGAAGGGAAAATATGCCATGGGTAACCAACTTGGGACTCGATAACGTGAATGGTAAAAACAAAACGCGTACGGCCACTGTATCGGGTTTCTTGACGGGTTTGGTAAGTGAGGTCACGGATTCAGTCACTAACAACATGTAAGGAATCACGCGAATGGTCACACATGTAACTCCCTGTCAAATGTAAGTGTTATGATAGGCTGCAGTGAGGCACTCCCTAGAGGGTACAACATTTGTAGGACTCCTATTTGTATGCTTGCAAACCCTAATCCCAATCATTCCGTTGCATGTAGATTCTGAGATGGTATCACGAGTAGGTATCGATCCTCCCTCCCCGCCCTAGCCGGCGCGCCCTCCGTTCCGCGCCCTCGCGCCCTCCGTAGCGCCTAGCGCCCTCCGCGCCCTCCGTCACGCCTCGCGCCCTCCGCGCCCTCCGCGCCCTCCGCGCTCCTAGCGCCCTCGCGCCCCTTAGCGCGGCCCTCAGCCCGCCCCACGTCGCGCCCCTTAGTGCGCCCCTCGGCCCGCCCCTCCGTGCCCTCCGCGCCCTCCGCACGTTCGTGCCCTCCGCGCCCTCCGCATGTTAGTACCCTCCGCGCCCTCCACGCCCTCACCGCACGCCTAGCCCGGCCCCTCCCACTGTCGCGCCCTCCCCCTGCCCGTCGCGCCCTCCCCCCTGACCGTCGCGGCCTCCCCCTGCCCGTCGCGCCCTCCCCCTGCCCGTCGCGCCCTCCCCCTCCCCGTCGCGTCGCCACCCCTCCCCTTCCCCTCCCCGTCGCGTCGCCTCCCCTCCTCCTGCCCGTCGCGTTCGCCTCCCCTCCTCCTGCCCGTCGCGTCGCCTCCCTTCCCCCTGCCCGTCGCGTCGCCTCCCCTTCCCCTCCCCGTCGCGTCGCCTCCCCTCCTCCTGCCCGTCGCGTTCGCCTCCCCTCCTCCTGCCCGTCGCGTCGCCTCCCTTCCCCCTGCCCGTCGCGTCGCCTCCCCTCCTCCTGCCTGTCGCGTCGCCTCCCCTCCTCCTGCCCGTCGCGTTCGCCTCCCCTTCCCCTGCCCGTCGCATCGCCTCCCTTCCCCCTGCCCGTCGCGTCGCCCTCCCCTCCCAATCCCGTCGCCCTCCCTTGCCCGTCGCGTCAACCTCCCCTCCCCGCCCATTTCCCACCGTCAGATCCTCCTCCCGCCCATTTTCACCGTCGCATTCGGCCTCCCCGCCCCTCTCTCACTGTTCATCACCTTAGCCCCACCACCGCCTTGTGCGCGGGGCCCTCCCCAGCTCTGCTGACACTGGTCTATCCCTCAGCGGCTGGCAGCCGCTCTCTCTCGCCGGTCACCTAGGTTAGAGCCGTTTTAGCCGCTCATACCTCGCTCCTCGCACCTGTAGCTGGCGATCCACGATTTCACGCCTAGTCTAGGTCGCTCGGTACTCCTAGTCTCTCGCTCCGCCGCTTTCTCTCCTGGCGCTCCGTAGTTTTCCTCCTCGTTCTTAGCTCCGCCTCCGCCGTGCTCCAGCCGCCTCTAGCATGGGCTCCGCTATGGAGGCCCGTTGCCTCCGTTTCGATGCGGAGGGACGCCCAATTGAGTTCGGTACCTGGCAGCGCCAGACCACACGCTTCCTCACCAGCCAGCGACAGGACGGCACCACCCTGTGGGCTCACGCGTCTGGTGCCCTACAGCCCCCCCCGTCCCCCGCCGCCCTGCCGACCACCCCGGAGCCGACCCCTACGGCACAGGCGGACTACGACCGTCGGATCCTGGCCAGGGACGTGTGGCTCTCGCGTGACGCAGCCGCCGCTCTCACTCTGTCGGAGCTTCTCCCCCCGACTGAGGCCGCCCACTTTGACCAGGTGGAGACTGCACAGGGGGTTTGGGAGGCTATTGTTGCTCGCTACTCCACCCCCTCCTCTGCCTCCCTCAGTCGCCTCCTCATGCCGTTTGTGTTTCCCGACCTAGGCTCGTTTGCGACTGTTTCCGACCTAGTGACTCACCTCCGCTCGCTTGACGCCGGTTTCCGCGCTGCCTGTACCGACGCAGAGCTTCTAGTTGCCCCCCCCCCCCATGTGGCTCACTGTTCACTTGTTAGTCACCCGCCTCCCTGACCGCCTTGCCACTGCCCGCGACGCGCTTCTTCAGAAGCACCCCACTAAGCTCACTATCGACCTCCTAGCGACTGCTCTAGGGACCATCGAGAGCAGTCTCCTCACCGTTGCCTCCGCCACTGATGCGGTGGCCCCCCGTCTCTTTGCGGGGTGTGCCGCCCCTCAGCTTCCCACTTTCACCGCTACCCGCGCCTCTGCTGCTGTGTCGGTCTCTGAGGACACTGCTGCCGTTTCTGCCGCAGACTGGCAGAAACGGGGCAAGAGCGGCAAGAAGGGCGGGAAGGGGGGGGGTGGGGGCGGAGGCGGCGGCGGTGGAGGGGGCAGTGGAGGAGGCGGTGGAGGTGGGAGCGGCGGGGGTGGAGGTGGCAGCGGCGGCGGTGGTGCACCGGGAGGAGGGGGCCCTGGAGCGGGCGCCGGACAGCCGGGCCCTCCCACTGGTGGAGGCCCACACCAGCAGCAGCCACAGCGGTACCCACAGCAGCACCCGCCACAGCAGGGACAGCAGCAGCAGCAGGGACCGCAGCAGCAGCAGGCACCCCAGCAGTGGGGGCCCCCGCTGCAGTGGGGTCCGCAGCAGCACTGGGGTCCCCCGCCGCAGTGGGGTCCGGGCGGCCCTGGGAGCACCAGCCGCAGCAGCAGTACTTCCAGCTGGGCCCCTCGCCCCCCTCGCCGTGACGCTGGCCCGTGCACCCACTGGTGCGTCACCGGGCCGGGGAGCCCCTGTCTCTGTGGTCGCGACGACCACTCTGCCGCGCGGTGCTTCCGCCGCCTCGACGACCTCTACCGGGCTCGTTGGGGCCCGCTGGCGGTCACGCCTCGCTGGTCTCGTCTGTTAGCCCGTAAGATTGATGTCTTTGATTTGTCCATGGACGATGCGCGTCAGCATGCTTTGTATGTTGATGCTGACTTTAGTGCTGATGGATCTGTGTGCTCGCGTGTTCGTAGGTTAGCCTGCTTGCCTCCTGCTAGTGTAGCCTTGTGCCTGTCTAGCTTAGGTGCTTGTGTTGCTGCTCTAGGTGCTTGTGTAGCGACTGGGTCAGGTGACCCGCCGGCTGAGGCCTCTCTGTCGTTCACGCTGGACTCGGGCGCGTCTCAGTGCTTCTTCCGCGACCACACGACCCTTACACCACTCCTCACACCTGTGTCGGTGGCTCTGGCTGATCCTACCTCTGGACCGGCCGTTGCGCGTAGCTCCACCACCCTCCCGTGCCCTGTGGTCCCCTCTGGTGTCCTGCGCGGCCTCCACATCCCCTCGTTCACTCGGAACTTGGTGGGTGTTGGATACCTCCAGGACAGGGGGATCACGGTTACCTTCGTGGGGGGTGGGCGGACTGCAGTCTGTACAGACGCTACCACAGGTGCTGTTCTGGCCACGTTCACCAGGGAGCCCCGCTTCGGTCTCTACGTTCTCCACACCGAGCGCTCCCCGGTCGCGTCCTCCCCTCAGGTCGTTGCGTCCCCTCCAGCCCAGGTCCCCAGTCCAGTTGCTGTGTCTAGCCAGGTAGTAGTGTCCGGTCCGGTCGCTGTGCCCAGTCCAGTCGCGGCGTCTTCCTCCTGTCGCTCTCTCACCCACCGCACCGTCCTGAGGCACCACCGCCTTGGCCACCCGTCGCTCCCTCGCCTACGTGGCATGCTCAGTCAGGGACTTGTCACAGGTCTCCCACGCACCTTCCCGTCGCTCCCTCTCTTGCTTGCCCCTCCTTGCTTTCCGTGCGTCGCCGGTCGCTTACGCGCCACTCCCCACTCCTCCTCCCTTCGTCCGGCCACCGCTCCCTTCGAGACTCTCCACTTGGACGTCTGGGGCCCTGCCCCGACGCAGGGGTCTGGAAGGGAGCGTTACTTTCTGGTGGTCGTTGACGACTTCTCCAGGTACACCACAGTGTTCCCTCTTGCGAAGAAGTCCGAGGTGACTGCTACGCTGATCAGGTGGCTTCTAGCCACTGAGGGCACTCGTGGTCGTCGAGTCAGTTGTCTCCACTCCGACCGTGGGGGCGAGTTTCGCTCCGGCATTCTCGGCGGATTCTGCGGCGAACAGGGCATCACCCAGTCCTGGACGCTGCCAGAGTCCCCACAGCAGAATGGGGTTGCTGAGCGCCGCATAGGCTTGGTCATGGACATCGCCCGCACGTCCATGATCCATGCCCGTGCGCCCCATTTTCTGTGGCCCCACGCGGTTCGCTACGCCGCACACCAGCTGAACCTCCAGCCGCGTGTCTCGCGGCCCGAGGTTTCACCGACCAGGCTTTGGATTGGTTCCCCTGGTGTCGGGTCGGCCTTTTGAGTCTGGGGCTGCCTTGCACTTGTTCACGACACCTCCGCGGACAAGCTCTCGGCACGCGCCGTCCCCTGTGTCTTCCTTGGTTTCCCAGTGGACTCTGCCGACTGGTCCTTTTACCACCCTCCCCTCCACCACTTCCTAGACTCCCGTGACGTCCGGTTTGACGAGTCCGTGTCCTACTACAACCGGTACCCCTGTCGAGGTCTCCCGGTACCCCCTCCCCCTCTCTTCCTCGCACCCTCTCCTCCTCCTGCTCCCGCTCCTCCGGTACCCCCGCCCCCCCCTGGTCCTGCCCCGTCTGGTGTGTCCCACGTTACCCCTCTACCCTCGGTCGCGCGTCAGGTAGCGTCTCCCTCCCCGCAGTCCTCCTCACAGTCCCCTCAGCATCCTTCGGCACTTCCGCGACAGGTTACTGTGGACTCGGTTGGTGTTGGGGCTGGAGGTGCAGCCACTGGCGGTGCTAGGTCTGGGGGTACTCGGTCGCTGGGTGCTGGAGCTGGAGGTGCTGGCGCAGGTGGCGCCAGCTCTGGGGGTGCTGGAGCTGGAGGTGCTGGCGCAGGTGGCGCTAGCTCTGGGGGTGCTGGAGCTGGAGGTGCTGGCACTGGTGGTGCTAGTTCTGGGGGTGCTGGAGTTGGAGGTCCTGGCACTGGAGGTGCTGGTACTGGGGTGCTGGAGTTGGAGGTCCTGGCACTGGAGGTGCTGGTTCTGGGGGTGTTGAGTCTGAGGAGTCCGAACCTGGTTCTGCGGAGTCCACTCCGCCTCCCCACCGCCACGACACACGACTCCAGTCTGCCCGCCGGCGTGAGCGTGAGGAGCAGGAGCAGTTGGAGAGGGAGCGGCAGGAGCTGCGGGTGCTGGACCTTCTGGAGCAGCAGCAGCCGCAGCCGCCACCGCAGCTTCCTCTGGAGCGGCAGTTGTTCCCACCTGTGAGTGGCCTGCGGGCCCTTGGCTTTTCCTCCTCTCCTCCTGTCCGCTCCCAGTCTCCTCCTGTGTTTGTTCCTCCGTTGCCTCCTCCTGACGACCGTCCGGCGGTCTGGTCTTCTCCTCCTCACCAGTCTCCTCCTCCTTCGGTCCGTCGCGACTTAGTCACTCGTTGTCCTCCGCGTGCTCGTCACTCGTCCCCTGTTACTGACCTCCACACTGCCCTCCTTTGTACGTCTCGTTGTCGTTCTCCTTCTCTTGTGTCCGTTCTCCCGTCTCCTCCTCCGTCCTCTCTCCCAGCCCTCCCCACTCCTATCACTGACTACTACCGCACTGTTCGTCCTGTTGCCGCACGTGTCCTCGCCACTCTTGTCACCGACTCTCGTTTCCCTCCGTCGTCGGTCTCTGCTCTCACTGCCGCTGTCGCTGAGTTTGCTGCCGCCAGCCGCCTTGACTACGCCACCCGTGTGGTGCCAGCTCCTCCCTACTGTCCTCTGTCCGTCGGGGGTGAGTTTGCCCTTGGCGGTGACGTCCTAGAGGACAGAGAGTCTGAGCTGGAGTGCTGGGCAGCCGCTTCTCCCTCTGTGTGTGCCATGCTGCTCTCCCCTGAGGGAGACCCCGACGCCCTTGACATACCGACTCCTCGCACTTACCGCGAGGCAGTGTCAGGGGCGTGGGCCTCTCAGTGGAAAGCGGCTATGGACTCAGAGTTGGCGTCTTGGAGATCCACAGGCACCTACGTCGACGCAGTTCCCCCTCCCAGGGCGAACGTAGTCGATGGCATGTGGCTCTTCAAGGTGAAGCGGCCGCCTGGAGCACCGCCGGTGTTCAAGGCGCGCTACGTGGCTAGGGGCTTCAGTCAGCGTGAGGGAGTTGACTTCTTCCAGACCTTCGCCCCGACCTCGAAGATGACTACTCTTCGGGTGTTACTCCACATAGAAGCGCAGCGAGGCTACGAGCTGCACTCCCTCGACTTCTCCACTGCGTTCCTCCAGGGCCGACTGCACGAGGAGATCTGGCTGCGCCGTCCTCCTGGCTTCACCGACACCTTCCCACCTGGGATCCAGTGGAGCCTGAGGCGACCAGTCTACGGTCTCCGCCAGTCGCCCCGTGAGTGGCACGACACTCTTCGCTCCACGCTTCGTGACCTTGGGTTCAGCCCGTCCTCCGCCGACCCGTCGCTGTTTGTTCGAGCGGGTTCTACTCCTTTCTTTATCCTTGTCTACGTCGACGACTTGGTGTTTGCTACAGCAGACAGGGCAGCCCTGGCTCAGGTGAAGTTCGAACTGCAGAAGAGACACAAGTGCACTGACCTGGGTGAGCTGCAGCGTTACCTTGGCTTGCAGATCACCCGGGACAGAGCCGCTCGCACCATCACACTGACGCAGTCACACATGGTGCAGCAGGTCCTTCGGCGGTTCGACTTCCAGTTCTCCACCACACAGCCCACTCCTCTTGCTGTTGACCACAGACTCACTGGCCCCTTTCCCGATGAGCCTTTTGAGTCCAGTGGTCCCTACGCAGAGCTGGTGGGCTGCCTCATGTACCTGATGACTTGTACTCGGCCGGACCTCGCCTTTCCCCTCAGCGTCCTCTCTCGCTTTGTTGCGACTGGGAGACTCCGTCCTGTCCACTGGACAGCTGCTGTGAGGGTGGCGAAGTACCTGGCGACTACATCAGGCATGGGGCTTGTGCTTGGAGGGATTCAGCCAGTGGCGTTGACTGGTCATTGTGTCTCTTCCTACGCTGACGACGTGGAGACTCAGCGTTCGACTCAGGGTTACTGCTTCAGTCTGGGAGCTGGTGCTGTGCCGTGGAGGTCTACACGGTCGTCGTCTGTGGCTACTTCCAGTGCAGAGGCAGAGATCTACGCTGGTGCCATGGCGGCACAGGAGCTTCGCTGGTTGACCTTCTTGCTCGCCGACCTTGGTGAGCGGCCTCGCTCTGCACCGACCTTGTACGCTGACAACAAGGCCATGATCCTCCTCTGTCGAGAGCCTCGACTGGAGAGCAGAGTGAAGCATATTGACGTGAGGTACTTCCTCCTGCGAGAGCTGCAGCGACGCGGCCAGGCACGCCTGGACTTTGTGGCCTCAGAGGCCAACACTGTAGACGTCTTCACCAAGGCCTTGGCGCTTGGTGATCACCACAGGTTCTGTGTGCAGTTGGGGCTTGTTGAGGTAGGCCCCCGGTTGCTGTAGTCTTGTTGCTTGCTCTGCTTGTTGTGTTTTCCTATTTATATCATAGTGAACTCTTGAACTGGCCTTGTGGCCGCTTGCTTGTGCTCGGAATTTGTGTGGTGACCTTGAGATCCACCCTGAGCTTGTCTTGCCTTGACTGGTCTTGTGACCGTTTGTTTCACCTTGCTTGCCTTGGTGTCCCTCACTTAGCCTATGGGGGTGTGTCAAATGTTAATGTTATCATAGGCTGCAGTGAGGCACTCCCTAGAGGGTACAACATTTGTAGGACTCCTATTTGTATGCTTGCAAACCCTAATCCCAATCATTCCGTTGCATGTAGATTCTGAGACTCCCGCCAAAAAAACTTGAAACTAAAAAAATTCCCGCTCGCGTCCAACCAATCTGCTAACCTGTAAAAAAACTAAAATCCAATCGGAATGGGATGCGGTTGGGAACGGATCAACCCTAAACACCTGGCGAGTTACTTGTTTAGGGTTGATTCATTCTAAAATGCATCCAGGTTCTTTTTGGGTTTCATTTTGTTTTGGCGGGAGTTTCATCTATGACCATTCGCGTTTTTTTTTTACCAGTTGATTGTGACTGATTACGTGAAACGTTTTATCAGTCGCGTGAAAACACCCTTTGCGGTGACCGTACCATTTTTTTTTAAACCAAAAATGTGATCGAGTCCCATGATGGTTACGAATGGCATATTTTCCCGAGCATGAATGGGCTGTTGGCTTTCAGCGTGTTTGTACCTCTGCCAGTCAATTTACACTTCAGCGAGATGGTGCTGGAGGAAACGACTGCACTGCATACAAAGTGTAGCTTGATTGTACCCAGTGTGCAGATGTCTGGAAAATGTTACTGGAAAATGAGTCACTCGTAATGCCGTGTTTTATTGTTGTAACTGAATATTGAGTGTGGGAATGGACAAACGAAGACTGCTCGGGCGACTGGGGGATGTGAGAAGGAACGGTCAGAATGTGAGTGGAAATGGGGTGTGGGAGGGTCAATGGGAGTCAGTGTGAATGGTGTGAATGCGAGTAAGACTGTCCACCTGCTTTTCTTGTGTTTTAAGCAGGTGTATCGATACAGCTGTTGAAATAGAATGATCTGGAAGGAACTTGTTCTTTATTTGCAATAGTATAGCTAGGTACACAAAACATATGTACATTAAAGTCGCTGCACGATCCGACTCACTCGTCGTCGTTGATGAATTTCCCTGTACCGGGGTTGATGGCGGCGACGAAGAAGAAGGCGATGCTGGCGAGCAGCAGCGGCTCCAGCTCCCACACGGGCACGCCGATCTCGATGTTGAGCTGCGCCAGCGCGCCCCTGCCCGTGATCACCTCGCCGATCAGGCTCGCCGCAAACCCTAATTGCGCCAGCCGCCCCACGAACAGCTCGTTCGCATTTGTGAATCCGAACAGGGGCCCGTCCTCGCTCAGCCCCATCGCCGCCTTGATGCTGCCGGGCTTCACGGGCGGCCCCACCGGCTCGTCGTCCACGAATCGCCCGCGGTCGCCCAGCCCGCCAATGGCGCCGAGCACGGTGAAGGCGATGAAGAAGAGCAGCAGCGGCTCGGTCTCCGTGATGGGGATGCCCGTCTCGATGTTGAGCTGCGACAGAATGCCCGCGCCCGTGATCGCCTCGCCCAGCAGCGACGCCGCGAAGCTCAGCATGGCCACGCGCCCCACGAACAGCTCGTTCGCCTTGGTGAACCCGAACCCGCCAGACGTGCCGAAGATCCCGTCCTCCGTGCGCAGCTTCGTCGCGGGCACGCTCTTAGCGGGGACGGCGGCTTTGCGCGCGCTGAAGAGCGCGGAGACGCCTAGACCGCGGGGGGCTGCTAGTTGGGGAACGGCGGGGAGGCTGCGGGTGGCGAGCTCGGTGCCTCTGACGGCAGAGCTGAAGGAGAGGCCTGAGAGGACCTGACGAGCAGCGAGTGCGGAGGCCATGGCTGTTAGACGAAAGAAGCCGAACTGAAAGAGCGGTGCGTTAGAAGAAATTTGAAGAATGATGGACACGATAGTGATTCGAAGGCGATTGTGACATTTACAGATGGGGCGAAACTAAATTTGTACCACGAAGGACGAGGCGAAGTCAGGCGAGGCGCGCGAGCGGTGCTGTGTTCGGTTCGGCTTGTTCGCTTTCAGCGCAGCGCACTGCACCTGGCTCAACCTTTGGGAAATTGGGCTGAAGTCCGCTGACGTGGCTGAACTTGGAGCACAAATTCATTGTGAGGGACGTGGACGTCCCTGGTGCTCTAGATCTTCGAGGAGAGATACACCGCGAAAGTGTTGACTGGGCGACGTGGTGGTGCGGTGCTGGCTAAATGGTGCTGACATGGTTATGAAAAGTTGAGGGTTCTCCTCTTCCCTTCGTGGTCAGCAATGGCGAGCGCACCTTCGAAGGGGAATCGGGCCGTTGCGAATATTGACAGGACTCGTAACTCACGCTTTGAACATCACAAGAGCATCCGCGATATAACAGCTCGGAGTTGTGAATTATGAAAGGTTCATAAAAAACCGAACATTTACGTTAATACCGATGCCCCATCATGCACATTGTGATGTTTCTAAATTGAGCCATCAATGCCTCGATCAATACAATAATTTCCCTAACCAGACCAGCATTGATCAAACGCTCTCCCATTTTCATATTGCCTTCCTCATGTGAGGGATAGCCAACACAACAAACGGTCACAAGACCAGTCAGGCAAGAGAACAAAGCAATGCAAAGCCCAGGGTGGATCTCAAGATCACCACTCATTCTGAGCACAAGCAATCGGCCACAAGGCCAGTTCACATGCAGAGTTATAATAGCAAGGCAGTACATTGATCACAACCTAGCAAGAGTAAACATGCAGGCATAAATATAGATATCAGTGTACAACAAATGCAAGATCAAGAGACAAGCAAGTGAGGCAGAGTGGGCAGAAGCCCAAGAGCAGTGCAAAAACGCTGATGATCACCAGACCCGAGGGCCTTGGTGAAGACATCAGCAGTGTTGGTCCGAGAGGCCACGAAGGAAAGACGAAGCTGACCACCAGGGCTGACGTTTCACTTTAGGGCTCCCTGATACCGGCAATTTTTTTTTCGCTGGATTATGAGTGCACATTGTTCAGGAGTTTGCCACCCTGATGGCTCAGGGTTCAACAACTAGTCACTCTGATTTATCAGGGTTGACAGCCTAAGTTCAGGGTTGTGGTTCAAATATCAGTTTATTGATTTCTGCAATGTACACACTTCCTCCTCCATTGTCTACTCTAGTGCACAGGCCTATCGATGTGGAACACCTCCTCGACATCCTCATCGTCCGAAAGGAAGGGGTTGTCCTCCTCCTCCTCCTCCCCCACAAGCTCCTGATCGTCGCCCAG
The DNA here is from genome assembly GCA_947471745.1 of Closterium sp. Naga37s-1. NCBI lineage: Eukaryota > Viridiplantae > Streptophyta > Zygnematophyceae > Desmidiales > Closteriaceae > Closterium > Closterium sp. Naga37s-1. Next base: position 371,479 of record CANJKZ010000325.1, on the reverse strand, counting down.
GGCCTGTTCCACATCACACTCCTCCTCCTCCTCCTCCCCGTCGTTTTGGTGGGCAGCTCCTGCTTCGACTTCACCCTCCTTTGCTTTCCCCCTCCTTTCACGCTCAGCCACAGCAAGCTTCACGCTCTTTGCGGGGCGCCTCCTCCTCATAGACCTCCAGACCTCCAGGGCGTCCGGCCACTCGATGTCGTACTTCAGTAGCGAAATCTGCATCAGCTCCCCCAGCCGCGCGTTGCAGAGAGCGCCGCGCACCCAAGACTTGATCACATTTTGCCTCGAAAATCCTCTCTCGCACTCCACAGTTGACAGGGGGAGAACCGCGATCGCCTGCCACAGGAGGACGAGGTTGGGCCACCTCCTGCCAGGCACATTGTCGGAGACGGAAGGGAAACAGAGTTATCACATGCACAAAATACATTCGCCTCCCGCTTGGCATACCATGCTGTCACACTACAGGGACATACCTCTTCGAGTCTGCGCTCCCGAGAATGTTGGACAGTCCCTGCGTGAAGCTTTTCAGCTCGTGGTGCGCCTCCATGATCGCGCAGAATGTGGGAAGCTCCCTCTCTGCGGCCTTGAGGTCGAATCCCGGCAGCTTGTGGCGGAAGAGTTTGCTGCATCCCAGAAGCCACTCACGGCACTTCTTCTCCCGTTGAGCCTTGATTTTCGGCCACTTTCCAGCACGAAACAGCTTCGTCGGCCCCAGCTTCCCCAGGTCATCAAGCCGCTCGTTGAGATTGTCCACGCAATCGCGGGCGAAACTGCGGCACAGCTTCACGCACTCCTCGTACCCGCTCCCCACCTTGTGCCCCGGGAGCTTCCGCTCGTGCATGGTGTACATATGGTTGACTGTGCGTCCCTCCCCGTCCACGCCTCTCACACGAACCTTCTTGCCTACACCATGCCCGTGCAGCTTCAGAAAGCCGACCAGCCAGCACTTGCCCTCGCCCCCGAATTGCTTGTCGGTATCCAAATACCGCTCCGTCAGATCCGCCGTGGTGGCCTCGATGGTCTTGGAAATCTCCGTCACATCAATCTGCAACGACACACATACAGGACAGGTTAGGCTACATCCAACACTCACGGAAAAGTAGACAGTGGATGAGGAGTCTTCACGGAATGTTCACTAACTCACATCACGCCCAGCGGTTGAGGTCGTTCATGTCGGCGAGGATGTCGGCGAGGAAGAACAGGCAGAACTGGAACTTGTAGCACGTGACGATCTCGTACACCTTGTGACTCCTCTCCCAGAGAAGAACGATACACGCACCGAGCACCTTGCACAGCCGACGCACCGCATCTCCGCGTGACAGCCAACGAACCGTGTGGATCCCCTGGACTTCGAGGTTAGTGTTGTAGATCACACGCTGCAGGTACTTGAAGCGTTGGCTCCAGACTGACGAATCTCCAAGTTTTGCCGCCACGGTGCGCACCACCTTGTCCACCATGCCCAGGTCGGGGTTGGACGTCGCCGCGTCCTTAACAGCCAGCGCCTCCCTGCAGACCTCATTGTAAATAATTTTAGATTAGCAAACATTCAAGCAAGAAGAAGTGGATCACTAACTGGCACTACATCTTACCGGTGCGCGACGCAGTGACAGGAAAAGAGATGCAGGACGTGCTCCCTGATCCGCGCCACCAATCCATTGTCCTTCCCCATCATGACAGAAGCCTCGTCCGTACTCATTCCGACAAGCTTGGACACGTCGACGACCGCGGAGCGCAGATGATTCATGAGCACCTCGAACAGGGATGCAGCATCACACTTCTCCACAGTCAGAAGGGTGAAGAACTCGGTGACGACTCGGCGCTCCTTGATGAAGGTCAGGTAATCAATCATGTGTTTACCACGCGTTCGGTCGGTGCTCTCGTCACATTGCAGGCCCAGGAACGGCGAGGAGTTGATGTGGTCCATTTGCACATTCGTCAAGTACGTACTGAGGCAGTGAACCATCTGCTGGAAGCCGTACCTGCGCAGGGATGCATGTCAACTAGTTAGTCACCAGTGGAAAAGCAGTTAACTGAACGCAATCAATACTGCAAGTTTGTAAATAAATTGCCCTACCGTGTGAGATAGACACCATAAGACTGTCTCGGGATGTCGGGCGTGTCCTGCTCCGCAAGATGCCGCATCAGCCTAGGGTACATGCTTATCGGCGCGTCGCACTTGCACAGAAACACAACAGACCGCAACAGTCGGACTGCGCGCCTGCCCTCGACGTCCGAGTTGATGAAGTTCGAAATCACTTGCTGCCCCTCGCGGATGCCCTTCGCAATCTTCAGCTGCCGATCAACAGCCGCTGTGTGCGCGTCCGTGTGCTCTGTCAGAAAGAACGAAAGAGGAATGAAGAAAGGAAGGGGTTTCACTAGCAAGCAGTTGGATACATATAGCAAACCCTAATTGGGCTGTACTCACTATGGAGTACCCCACTGCAGGCTAGACAATTATAACATTCTGACACACCCCCATAGGCAAAGTGGGGTGTAATCAGCACAACAAGCAAGCATAGTAATAGTTCACAATTACAAGCAAAGCTAGAGGTAATCACAGCGGGCAAGTGAGGAGGAGGAGGAACTGTGGAAGGAGAGAAGATGGGAGGCAACGACTAAAGCTGCAGAGGCACGGGCACAGGAGCTGCTGACTCAGGGTTACCGAAGCAAGGGCGACGGACCCACAGTGGCTACCGAAGCAAGGGCGATGGACTACTGGAGTGATTGGCTCCGCAGCTAAGACGAGCGGCAGGAGCAACGGACCCACTGGCGACTGGTGCAACAGGCTCACTGGCTACCGAAGCAAGGGCGACGGACTACAGGCGCTGCAGGCGACACGACAGCTACCTCCACACAACCTCCTCCAACTGACCCACACCATTGACACACACCCCCTGCTGAACCCCTAACTCCACTCCCACGTCACCCCCCTTAAACCCTAAACCCTCGGCTCCCACACACCCACCCCCCTCAGCGGTAGCTGCAGCAGTGGGAGACGGAGGAGGAGGAGGAGTAGGGGACGGATCACACACCCGCCACCCCCATACTTGCCACCCCCATACCCCCAAACGTAGGGCAAAAACGGGGGCAGCAGCTGGGGCGGTGTGTGAGCGGAAGCGGGGCGGCGCGCGGGCCCCCAGGGCGCCTCGACGAGTGACGGGAGGGGGGGACGCGCGGCCCCCCAGGGCGCCGCGACGGGTGACGGGAGGGGCGACGCGCGGCCCCCCAGGGCGCCTCGACGAGTGACGGGAGGGGGGAACGCGCGGCCCCCCAGGGCGCCGCGACGGGCGACGGGAGGGGCGACGCGCGGCCCCCCAGGGCGCCGCGACGGGCGACGAGAGGGGGGGGGTCGACGCGCTAGAGCCCAGGGCGCCGCGACGGGCGACGGGCAGGGCGACGCGCGGCCCCCCTGGGCGTCGCGACGGGCGACGGGATGGCGGGGGGGGGGGGGCGCGCGCGGATCCCCCACGGCAGAAAACCGCCGCGCGCCTCGGGGCGCACGGCGGGCAGGGACCTGGGGAGGCCAGAGATAAGGAGACGGGAGTGCATGCTGCAGAGACGCGGTAGAGAGGGGTGACCGAGTCTGTGGTGCCAGACAAGAGTCTGGTGGGAGAGTACGCCACGAACACGACGCAACGAACTGACCAGACGCAGACACCTGACTCGACGCAGCCACCTGACCTGACGCAGCCACCTGTGCAGACGCTGTGGTCAGGGTGTACAGACTGGACCCAGGCTGCCGAGTGAACGTAGCAAGGTGACGGCCAGTCCGTGAGCACGTACAGATCGCCACACGCTGCCTCCAGGGGTAAAGGTATCAACCCAAACATCCTGAAGGACTGCGTTGCTCACCAAGCTCGTCGAGAACGAGGGGAGGTGGAGACCTAAAAGAGAGCCGGAGGGGACTGCCGGACACGGGAGGACAGTGGAGGCTCGTGCGACGACGGGGCCCCCAGACGGGCCAGCCAGTGAGACTGGGACATGTGCAGCAAGTGGTGTGACTGTGGTGCAATCACGAAAGAAGAAACTAGACGCGCCATAGTCAAGTGTGAAAGTGTGCAAGGCGTCAGCTGAGGCAGCAGACTCACTAGCACCTGTGGCAGCAGACGCACTAGCACCTAGAGCGGAAGTAGACTCACTAGCACCTAGAGCAGCAGCACCGACACTACTAGAGACGCATCGCTGAGAAAACCACTCCCGAGGCTGCTGCGGCGAGGGGTTCTCTGGCTGACTGTGCTGCCGCTGTTGTCGAGTACCTCCAGGAACATATCCTCCACCACCAGGATGGCCTCGCTGAATAACCCACTCACGAAGCTGCTGTGGCGAGAGAGTCTCCTGACGACGAGACTGCCGCTGCTGCTGTCCAGTATCGCCCACACGCATATAATCCCAAGCTCCAGGACCAGAGTGGCCTCGCTGAATAACCCACTCACGAAGTTGCTGCGGCAATAGAGTGTCCGGGTGAGGCAGTGGCTGCTGCTGTCCACCCCTAGACGCTGCTACGACCGTGATAGTGGCCATAACAGGCAGTGGCAGTCAGTAGCAGCGGCTCAGGTGGCAGCAGCAGTGCAGGTGGCAGCAGTAGCGTAGGCGGCAGCAGCAGCTTAGGTGGCAGCAGCAGCGCAGCAGCAGCAGCAACACAGTAGCGAGCTGCAGCTCACCGCAGGTCAGGGCTGCGCGCGGGCCTAAGGGCAGGGCGGCGCGTGGGCTGCAGAGCAGGGTGCGCGAGCCTAAGGGCAGGGCAGCGCAGCGCGCGGGGTGCAGGGCAGGGCGTCGCGCAGGCCTAAGGGCAGGGCAGCGCCGCTCGCGGGCTGCAGGGCAGGGCAGCGCGGCTCTAAGGGCAGGGTGGCGCACGGGCCTAAGGGCAGGGCGGCGCGCGGGCCTAAGGGCAGGGCGGCACGTGGGCTGCAGGGCAGGGCGCGCGGGCCTAAGGGCGGGGCGGCGTGCGGGCCTAAGGGCAGGGCAGCGCAGCGCACAGGCTGCAGGGCAGGGCAGCGCGCAGGCCTAAGGGCAGGGCGGGCTGCAGGGGCGAGCGCGGGCTGCAGGGGCGAGCGCGGGCTGCAGGGGCGAGCGCGGGCTGCAGGGGCGAGCGCGGCTGCATGGGCGAGCGCGGGCTGTAGGGGCGAGCACGGCTGCAGGGGCGAGCGCGGGCTGCAGGGGCTAGCGCAGGCTGCAGGGGCGAGTGCAGCTGCAGAGGCGAGCGCGGGCTGCAGAGGCGAGCGCGGCTGCAGGTGCGAGCTCGGCTGCAGGGGCGAGCGCGGGCTGCAGGGGCGAGCGCGGCTGCAGGGGCGAGCGCGGCTGCAGGGGCGAGCGCGGGCTGCAGAGGCGAGCGCCAGGAAGAAGACGGCGCGCGCCCGAGGCGCGCGAGAAGCAGAACAGCAGCGGAAGCAGTTAGGTGGTGGGCCCACCCACAGGATCGACCCAAGGGGGTCGACCTGCTCTGAAACCATGTCAGAAAGAACGAAACAGGAATGAAGAAAGGAAGGGGTTTCACTAGCAAGCAGTTGGATACATATAGCAAACCCTAATTGGGCTGTACTCACTATGGAGTACCCCACTGCAGGCTAGACAATTATAACATTCTGACATGCTCGTGTGCACGAAACGCCTGCGTCTGCAGGTCACGGCCTCCGTCATCACCCTGCCTCGCGTACCTCGTGTTCTCCTTCCCGTAGGCCATGCAGACGCTGCACTTCACATAGGGAAACCCCTCCTTGGTTTTCCCGAAGACAAGCCAAGAGAACTGTCCCGACCACCTCGTATCGTACATGATGCTGGCCTCCAGGTACATCTGCTCCCGCAGCTGCGCCTTGGTGAGGGCGGGCGAGCCGGTGTCCGCGCGGATCGGGAACACATCTTCCTCTGGCGGTGCGGCTTCAGCAGGTGGTGGATCAGCCGGAGTGTTCGAAGCAGAGAGACGGCGGCCTCCCATGAGCAGGGTATGCTGCGCCCACTTCCCTGAACGCGCTCTCTTCGGAGTGGAGGTAGCCGATGGAGGACCAACAGTCACCCGCACGGTGCTTGGTGTGGGACTTGGCGCGGCCGGTTGGGGATCGTAGCTACAAGAAGCAACAGCCGGGGGTAGAGTGAAGGCGGCCTCACGGGGAGACTCGTCAGGTGTAGGCGTATCTTTAACTGCAGAATCATCTACGGTAGACCTAGGTGGATCAGGTGTTACTGGAGCAGCGGAACCTCTAAGAAAATCAAGCCCCGAGCGACGGGCATCAGAACGGTTCTCTGGCAAAGTTGCCTCCGTGGCTTTCGGCGGTAACGGTGGCTCATCTGAGCCAGCCTGCGGCGCGTCTTCGTCAGCCTGCTGCTGGCCTTCCATGGCGGGGAGAAGCTAGTGATGGGGAGAGAGAGAAACGAAGAAAAGAATTGAACAATGTGAACATAACAGCAGCAAGAATCAGACCCTGGCTGTGGGAGAAGGGAAGCAAGAAATGGAGGGAGAAGGTGGGGTCAGCAAGAATCCACCGCGTCGCCACGAAATTGGTGGTGCCTTGGTCGAAACATCGAGCCGTCATTGTATTCGGCCTTTCATGCAGGCCGAATACATTGAACGACTGCATCAATGCCAGCGACGACTGCCACTATGTGTCTCCCGCCAATGAGGGACACGTATTGTGCTGTGCGCGGTGCGCGTGGCAGTAAATATGATGCCTTTTGTTGCGCTGTCGAATTTGACAGCTGTGTTGTACATCGATGCTGTACAAATCACACTTGTGTTCTCTGTCTGTATTATGTCACTTGTGCGCGTGAAACGAATCAACCACATGGTTTACCCACATGGGGGGGTATCGGGACGAAACCTCTACGAAGCTTCGTCCCGATGACATCGCTTTCAGGGTCCACAGGTCGCGTACTCTGTATTGACAGGGTCCAGGAAAACACTACACTGAGAGTGTACAGAGAATATCAGGGTCCGCTAAACCAATACTCTGAATGGATCAGGGAAAAAAATGTGAAAAACCTGATTTCACAGGGACCATCAGGTGAGAAGGCTGAAATCACCCTGAAATCAGGGTAATTACCCTGATAAAATCAGCCCTGCTGACCACGCTGCTGCAGCTCTCGAGCAAGAAAGTAGCGAAGAGCAATGTGCTTCGTTTTGTGCTCCAGTCTCTGCTCGTGACACAAGGCACGCATGGCCTTGTTGTCGACGTACAGAACTAGACGAGAACGAGGCCGCTCCCCCAAGTCGGACCTCCACGAGACAGAACCAGAGAAAAGACTAAAGGTGTAACCCTGGGACGAACGCTGAGTCGCCCGGTCGTCGGCCCAAGAAGCGTCGGAGTGTCCTGTGAGTACCACTGAACCCCGTCCTCCAAGCACGAGCCCCATGCCCGATGTACTGCACAAGTAACGCAGTACCCTCTTCGCAGCATCCCATTGCACCTTTCGATGTCTACCGGGAGCCACGTAGCGAGCCAGGAGGCTGAGAGGGTACGCGAGGTCAGGTCGTGTGCACGTCATCAGGTACATGAGACAACCCACAAGCTCTGGATACGGAACACTCGGCTCTACGGACTCGTCCAAAGGTGGAGCTGAGAGCGAGTGGCCAGTAGGCAGAGGAGTAGGCTGTAGCGAGGAGTAATGGAAGCGGAAGCGCTGAAGGACCTGGTGCACCATGTGTGACTGAGTCAGGTTGATGGTGCGTCGTGCTCTGTCCCAGGTGATCTGCAAGCCAAGATAGCTCCGCAGCTCACCTAGGTCAGTGCACGTGTGTCTCTCGTGTAGCTCCGCCTTCACTAGGGCCAGCGCCTCAGTGTCAGCAGTAGCAAAAATCAAGTCGTCGACGTACACGAGAACGTAGAACCGCGGCTGATAAGTGTCGGTGCGTAGAAACAGCGACGGGTCAGCAGAGAAAGGAGCAAACCCAAGGGCCACAAGTGTCGTCCGCAGTGTGTCGTGCCACTCGCGGGGCGCCTGGCGCAGACCGTAGACTGGCCGCCGGAGGCTCCACTGGGTACCCGCAGGAAACGACCCAGTGAATCTAGGTGGGCGGCACAGCCAGATCTCCTCGTGAAGGCTGCCCTGCAAGAAAGTTGTGGAGAAGTCAAGGGAGTGCAGCTCGTAGTCACGCTGTGCTGCACGTGCAACAATACCCGAAGAGTAGTCATCTTCGGGGTGGGGGAGAAGGTATGGAAGAAGTCGACCCCCTGTCGCTGACTGAAGCCCCGAGCAACGTAACGCGCCTTGAAGGCAGGCGGAGAACCCGGTGGCCGCTTCACTCTGAAAATCAACATGCTATCGACTATGTTCGCCCCAGGAGGAGGATCCTCGTCGACGTAGGTGCCTGTGGACTTCCAGGAAGCCATCTCTGCGTCCATGGCTGTCTGCCACTGAGAGGAGTACTCACCCGCGATCGCCTCAGCGTAAGAGCGCGGGGTAGGGATGTGAGGTGCATCCGGGTCTCCCTCAGGGCAAAGCAGCATGGATGCGAAACGAGGTAAAGCGGCCGCAAGACACTCAAGCTCAAACTGCCTATCCTCAAGGACGCAAGCTCACCCCCGAGGGACGGAGGACAGACAGACTCAGACTCGCGACGTAGTCAAGACGACGTCTAGCAGCAAAGTCGACTAGCTCAGTGACTAGGGCAAAAGCAGCAGTAGACTCAAAGTCAGGGTCAGTGACGACAGTAGCGAGGAGACGAGTGACATTAGGACTGGCAGCACGAGCAAGGTCGGACGCAGAGTCAGGACCGTCAGGAAGAGAGGACGCCGGAGGATACGGCAGGGGAACATGGCAGTACCTCCAGTAGCACCTCCGGCACCTCCAGCACCAGCAGCACCACCAGCTCCAGCAGCTCCAGCACCTCTAGTGCGAGCACCTCTAGGACCAGCAGCTCCAGCACCTCCAGTACCTCCAGTACCACCAGCTCCAGCACCTCCAGTACCTCCACTACCACCAGCTCCAGTACCTCCAGAACCAGCAGCACCACCAGCTCTGGCAGCCCCAGCACCTCTAGTACGAGCACTGTCAACGGGAGTTGGGTTTGACCCCGTCCTCGCTTGGGCGGAGCCAACTTCATGGTCGGGTGTGAGTGGAGCAGCCGACTTGCAGCAGTGGGCGAGCTGGTTGACGAGGAGGTCGACCTGCACGGGAGCCACTGCACGGGCGCCGACTTCAGGGTGGCGCCGACTTCAGGGAGGTCGACCTGGGAAGTCGACCTGCGGAGGGCGTCGACTTGGTGACGCCAACTTGGGGCAGCCGACTTGGGTGGTCGGCTGACAGGCCTGCTGGTCGACTTGGTGGTTGGTCGACCAGGCGTGATGTCGACCTGGTGGTCGACCTGACCTGGTGGTCGACGGAGGAGGGGCCGACGTCGACCACAGCTCAGGACGCCGGGCAGCTGGGCGTCGAGTAGCAGGGCGTCAACTTGGTGACGCCGACTTCGGGTAGCCGACTTGGGTGGTCGGCTGATAACGGTGCCGGTCGACGTGGAGCTGGTCGACCAGGAGTGACGTCGACCTGGAGCTGGTCGAACAAGGGTGTGGTCGACCTGGTGAGGTCGACTGGAGGTGGTCGTCGACTTGGGAGGTCGACGGGCACATACAGGAGCAGCTGGTCGACGTGGTTGCCCGGTCGACCAGGTTACCTGGGTGACGAGGTTCTGCGGAAGAATGCGACGGCCAGAGATAAGGAGACGGGAGTGCATGCTGCAGAGACGCGGTAGAGAGGGGTGACCGAGTCTGTGGTGCCAGACAAGAGTCTGGTGGGAGAGTACGCCACGAACACGACGCAGCGAACTGACCAGACGCAGACACCTGACTCAACGCAGCCACCTGACCTGACGCAGCCACCTGTGCAGACGCTGTGGACAGGGTGTACAGACTGGACCCAGGCTGCCGAGTGAACGTAGCAAGGTGACGGCCAGTCCGTGAGCACGTACAGATCGCCACACGCTGCCTCCAGGGGTAAAGGTATCAACCCAAACATCCTGAAGGACTGCGTTGCTCACCAAGCTCGTCGAGAACGAGGGGAGGTGGAGACCTAAAAGAGAGCCGGAGGGGACTGCCGGACACGGGAGGACAGTGGAGGCTCGTGCGACGACGGGGCCCCCAGACGGGCCAGCCAGTGAGACTGGGACATGTGCAGCAAGTGGTGTGACTGTGGTGCAATCACGAAAGAAGAAACTAGACGCGCCATAGTCAAGTGTGAAAGTCCGCCCACACTGCGGACGACACTTGTGGCCCTTGGGTTTGCTCCTTTCTCTGCTGACCCGTCGCTGTTTCTACGCACCGACACTTATCAGCCGCGGTTCTACGTTCTCGTGTACGTCGACGACTTGATTTTTGCTACTGCTGACACTGAGGCGCTGGCCCTAGTGAAGGCGGAGCTACACGAGAGACACACGTGCACTGACCTAGGTGAGCTGCGGAGCTATCTTGGCTTGCAGATCACCTGGGACAGAGCACGACGCACCATCAACCTGACTCAGTCACACATGGTGCACCAGGTCCTTCAGCGCTTCCGCTTCCATTACTCCTCGCTACAGCCTACTCCTCTGCCTACTGGCCACTCGCTCTCAGCTCCACCTTTGGACGAGTCCGTAGAGCCGAGTGTTCCGTATCCAGAGCTTGTGGGTTGTCTCATGTACCTGATGACGTGCACACGACCTGACCTCGCGTACCCTCTCAGCCTCCTGGCTCGCTACGTGGCTCCCGGTAGACATCGAAAGGTGCAATGGGATGCTGCGAAGAGGGTACTGCGTTACTTGTGCAGTACATCGGGCATGGGGCTCGTGCTTGGAGGACGGGGTTCAGTGGTACTCACAGGACACTCCGACGCTTCTTGGGCCGACGACCGGGCGACTCAGCGTTCGTCCCAGGGTTACACCTTTAGTCTTTTCTCTGGTTCTGTCTCGTGGAGGTCCGACTTGGGGGAGCGGCCTCGTTCTCGTCTAGTTCTGTACGTCGACAACAAGGCCATGCTTGCCTTGTGTCACGAGCAGAGACTGGAGCACAAAACGAAGCACATTGCTCTTCGCTACTTTCTTGCTCGAGAGCTGCAGCAGCGTGGTCAGCAGGGCTGATTTTATCAGGGTAATTACCCTGATTTCAGGGTGATTTCAGCCTTCTCACCTGATGGTCCCTGTGAAATCAGGTTTTTCACATTTTTGTCCCTGATCCATTCAGAGTATTGGTTTAGCGGACCCTGATATTCTCTGTACACTCTCAGTGTAGTGTTTTCCTGGACCCTGTCAATACAGAGTACGCGACCTGTGGACCCTGAAAGCGATGTCATCGGGACGAAGCTTCGTAGAGGTTTCGTCCCGATACCCCCCCATGTGGGTAAACCATGTGGTTGATTCATTTCACGCGCACAAGTGACATAATACAGACAGAGAACACAAGTGTGATTTGTACAGCATCGATGTACAACACAGCTGTCAAATTCGACAGCGCAACAAAAGGCATCATATTTACTGCCACGCGCACCGCGCACAGCACAATACGTGTCCCTCATTGGCGGGAGACACATAGTGGCAGTCGTCGCTGGCATTGATGCAGTCGTTCAATGTATTCGGCCTGCATGAAAGGCCGAATACAATGACGGCTCGATGTTTCGACCAAGGCACCACCAATTTCATGGCGACGCGGTGGATTCTTGCTGACCCCACCTTCTCCCTCCATTTCTTGCTTCCCTTCTCCCACAGCCAGGGTCTGATTCTTGCTGCTGTTATGTTCACATTGTTCAATTCTTTTCTTCGTTTCTCTCTCTCCCCATCACTAGCTTCTCCCCGCCATGGAAGGCCAGCAGCAGGCTGACGAAGACGCGCCGCAGGCTGGCTCAAATGAGCCACCGTTACCGCCGAAAGCCACGGAGGCAACTTTGCCAGAGAACCGTTCTGATGCCCGTCGCTCGGGGCTTGATTTTCTTAGAGGTTCCGCTGCTCCAGTAACACCTGATCCACCTAGGTCTACCGTAGATGATTCTGCAGTTAAAGATACGCCTACACCTGACGAGTCTCCCCGTGAGGCCGCCTTCACTCTACCCCCGGCTGTTGCTTCTTGCAGCTACGATCCCCAACCGGCCGCGCCAAGTCCCACACCAAGCACCGTGCGGGTGACTGTTGGTCCTCCATCGGCTACCTCCACTCCGAAGAGAGCGCGTTCAGGGAAGTGGGCGCAGCATACCCTGCTCATGGGAGGCCGCCGTCTCTCTGCTTCGAACACTCCGGCTGATCCACCACCTGCTGAAGCCGCACCGCCAGAGGAAGATGTTTTCCCGATCCGCGCGGACACCGGCTCGCCCGCCCTCACCAAGGCGCAGCTGCGGGAGCAGATGTACCTGGAGGCCAGCATCATGTACGATACGAGGTGGTCGGGACAGTTCTCTTGGCTTGTCTTCGGGAAAACCAAGGAGGGGTTTCCCTATGTGAAGTGCAGCGTCTGCATGGCCTACGGGAAGGAGAACACGAGGTACGCGAGGCAGGGTGATGACGGAGGCCGTGACCTGCAGACGCAGGCGTTTCGTGCACACGAGCATGTCAGAATGTTATAATTGTCTAGCCTGCAGTGGGGTACTCCATAGTGAGTACAGCCCAATTAGGGTTTGCTATATGTATCCAACTGCTTGCTAGTGAAACCCCTTCCTTTCTTCATTCCTGTTTTGTTCTTTCTGACATGGTTTCAGAGCAGGTCGACCCCCTTGGGTCGATCCTGTGGGTGGGCCCACCACCTAACTGCTTCCGCTGCTATTCTGCTTCTCGCGCGCCTCGGGCGCGCGCCGTCTTCTTCCTGGCGCTCGCCTCTGCAGCCCGCGCTCGCCCCTGCAGCCGCGCTCGCCCCTGCAGCCGCGCTCGCCCCTGCAGCCCGTGCTCGCCCCTGCAGCCGAGCTCGCACCTGCAGCCGCGCTCGCCTCTGCAGCCCGCGCTCGCCTCTGCAGCCGCACTCGCCCCTGCAGCTTGCGCTAGCCCCTGCAGCCCGCGCTCGCCCCTGCAGCCGTGCTCGCCCCTACAGCCCGCGCTCGCCCATGCAGCCGCGCTCGCCCCTGCAGCCCGCGCTCGCCCCTGCAGCCCGCGCTCGCCCCTGCAGCCCGCGCTCGCCCCTGCAGCCCGCGCTCGCCCCTGCAGCCCGCCCTGCCCTTAGGCCTGCGCGCTGCCCTGCCCTGCAGCCTGTGCGCTGCGCTGCCCTGCCCTTAGGCCCGCACGCCGCCCCGCCCTTAGGCCCGCGCGCCCTGCCCTGCAGCCCGCGTGCCGCCCTGCCCTTAGGCCCGCGCGCCGCCCTGCCCTTAGGCCCGTGCGCCGCCCTGCCCTTAGAGCCGCGCTGCCCTGCCCTGCAGCCCGCGAGCGGCGCTGCCCTGCCCTTAGGCCTGCGCGACGCCCTGCCCTGCACCCCGCGCGCTGCGCTGCCCTGCCCTTAGGCTCGCGCACCCTGCTCTGCAGCCCACGCGCCGCCCTGCCCTTAGGCCCGCGCGCAGCCCTGACCTGCGGTGAGCTGCAGCTCGCTACTGTGTTGCTGCTGCTGCTGCGCTGCTGCTGCCACCTAAGCTGCTGCTGCCGCCTGCGCTACTGCTGCCACCTGCACTGCTGCTGCCACCTGAGCTGCTGCTACTGACTGCCACTGCCTGTTATGGCCACTATCACGGTCGTAGCAGCGTCTAGGGGTGGACAGCAGCAGCCACTGCCTCACCCGGACACTCTATTGCCGCAGCAACTTCGTGAGTGGGATATTCAGCGAGGCCACTCTGGTCCTGGAGCTTGGGATTATGTGCGTGTGGGCGATACTGGACAGCAGCAGCGGCAGTCTCGTCGTCAGGAGACTCTCTCGCCACAGCAGCTTCGTGAGTGGGTTATTCAGCGAGGCCATCCTGGTGGTGGAGGATATGTTCCTGGAGGTACTTGACAACAGCGGCAGCACAGTCAGCCGGAGAACCCCTCGCCGCAGCAGCCTCGGGAGTGGTTTTCTCAGCGATGCGTCTCTAGTAGTGTCGGTGCTGCTGCTCTAGGTGCTAGTGAGTCTACTTCCGCTCTAGATGCTAGTGCGTCTGCTGCCACAGGTGCTAGTGAGTCTGCTGCCTCAGCTGACGCCTTGCACACTTTCACACTTGACTACGGCGCGTCTAGTTTCTTCTTTCGTGATTGCACCACAGTCACACCACTTGCTGCACATGTCCCAGTCTCACTGGCTGGCCCGTCTGGGGGCCCCTTCGTCGCACGAGCCTCCACTGTCCTCCCGTGTCCGGCAGTCCCCTCCGGCTCTCTTTTAGGTCTCCACCTCCCCTCGTTCTCGACGAGCTTGGTGAGCAACGCAGTCCTTCAGGATGTTTGGGTTGATACCTTTACCCCTGGAGGCAGCGTGTGGTGATCTGTACGTGCTCACGGACTGGCCGTCACCTTGCTACGTTCACTCGGCAGCCTGGGTCCAGTCTGTACACCCTGACTACAGCATCTGCACAGGTGGCTGCGTCAGGTCAGGTGGCTGCGTCGAGTCAGGTGTCTGCGTCTGGTCAGTTCGCTGCGTCGTGTTCGTGGCGTACTCTCCCACCAGACTCTTGTCTGGCACCACAGACTCGGTCACCCCTCTCTACCGCGTCTCTGCAGCATGCACTCCCGTCTCCTTATCTCTGGCCTCCCCAGGTCCCTGCCCCCCCTCCCGCGCTCGCCTTTCCCGCCGTGCCTTCCCTGCGTCGAGGGGCGGCAGCGCGCTGCTCCTCACTCCTCCCTGTTTCCTCCGACCACTGCTCGGCCCCCGTCAGTGGGACGGACCAGGAGCGCTACTTCCTGCTGGTCGTTGACGACTACACGCGCTACACCACCGTCTTCCCCTTGCGCAGCAAAGCGAACGTCAGCGGTGTTTTGATCCCCTGTATCCGTGCTACTCGTCACCAGCTGCGCGAGCGGTTCCGGCGGGATCTTCCAGTCCTGCGTCTGTACTCTGACAGGGGCGGTGAGTTCTCTTCCGAACAGTCGAGACGAGGGCATCCGCCAGACGTTCAGGCGTCCGGCCTCTCCGTAGCAAAATGGGATTGCTGAGCGTCGCATTGGCTTGATCATGGAGGTTGCCCGTACCTCCATGATCCATGCGGTCGCTCCCCATTTTCTGTGGCCGTTTGCGGTCCGATACGCCACGCATCAGCTCAACCTCTGGCCACGTGTCTCTTTGCCAGAGACCTCACCCACACTCCGTTGGACGAGAGAGGTTGGCGATGCGTCGGCGTTTCGGGTCTAGGGCGCACTCCCGCTTGTTCATGATACCACCGCGAGCAAGCTCTCTCCTCGCACTCTCCGCTGCGCCTCCCTGGGCTTCCCCACCTACGCCCCGCCGTGGCAGTTTTACTACCCTCCCTCGCGTCGCGTGTTCTCTTCCCAGGACGTCACCTTTGACGAGTCAGTCTGTTTCTATAGGCTCCACCTGCGCGCATCCCACCCGGTCCCCCTGGCGCCTCTCTTCCTGGTACCGGTTCCCCCCCCCCGGTAGACCCCCTCCCCCCACAGGGTCCTGCTCCCTCAGGTGTGTCTCAGGTAGACCCACCCCCCTTGGTGGAGCCTTTGGAGATCGCTCTCCACGCTTGGAGACCCCTCCTGGTTTTCCGCCTCGTCTTCACCACCTCTGCAGCCTGTAGCTGTGGACACTGGTGCTGCTGGCGGTGGTGACACTGGGGATGAGGACGCAGGAGGTGCTGGTCATGGGGGTGCTGAGACTGGGGGTGCTGAGAGTGGGGGTGCTGAGAGTGGGAGTGCTGAGACTGGGGTTACTGGTTCTGGGGGTGCTGAGACTGGGGGTGTTGCGAGTCCTAGTGGTGGAGGGGCCGTGGGTGCTCCTGCTGCAGGTCCTGGTGTTGGACAGCAGCAGCCACCTAGTCGACTCGAGACACCCTCACCGAACCAGCTTCGTGAGTGGGTCGTTCGGCGAGGCCGCTCTGGTGCTGGAGCTTGGAGTTACCTAGACGGTGGAGCTGCTGGTGCTAGAGGTACTGCTGGAGGTGCTGCAGGTGCTGGAGCTGGTGGTGCTGGAGGTACTACTGGAGGTTCTGCTGCAGCTGGTGGTGCTAGAGGAGCTGGAGCTGCGGGTGCCGGAGGCACTGGAGCTGGTGGTACTGGAGGTCCTGGAGGTGCTGGAGCTGCTGAACCTGGAGGTGCTCGTACTAGAGGTGCTGGAGCTGCCGGAGCTGGTGGTGCTGCTGGTGCTGGAGGTACTGGAGCTGGTGGTACTGGAGGTCCTGGAGGTGCTGGAGCTGCTGGTCCTGGAGGTGCTTGCCGAGATAACTACTACAACGGGAGCTAGACTACAGGCTAGGCACGGGTGCTCGTGTGATCTCTGCGTTTGTTGGTCTTTAGTCGTTTTCCTAGTGCACACACTGCTTGCTAGTTCACGGGGCAATTTGGCAAGAGTTTCACTAGAGAAAGTTGACAACAATGGTACAATGAAGTTGGCAAGACAAGACTACATCAGAGCTGGCATTCAGGTCGGTCGACTGCCAGCGCAGCATGGTCGACCGCGTTCCAGCACGACTTGGTTGACCGCGCTCCAGCAGTGCAAAGTCGACGGTGTGCCAACGCTGCAGGTTGACGGCGTGCCAGCGTTGCTCCCGCAGAACAGCAGCGCACCAGCTTCGCATGTGCTCGCAGATGATTGGCGTGCTGAGCCTTGTCACCTGCACAACGCACACACCAAGTCATCCTCGTGCTGTCGACTGAGGTCGGTCTCGCCAACATCGCCTGGGCGACCGTCGCATTCTTCCGCAGAACCTCGTCACCCAGGTAACCTGGTCGACCGGGCAACCACGTCGACCAGCTGCTCCTGTATGTGCCCGTCGACCTCCCAAGTCGACGACCACCTCCAGTCGACCTCACCAGGTCGACCACACCCTTGGTCGACCAGCTCCAGGTCGACGTCACTCCTGGTCGACCAGCTCCACGTCGACCGGCACCGTTATCAGCCGACCACCCAAGTCGGCTACCCGAAGTCGGCGTCACCAAGTTGACGCCCTGCTACTCGACGCCCAGCTGCCCGGCGTCCTGAGTTGTGGTCGACGTCGGCCCCTCCTCCGTCGACCACCAGGTCAGGTCGACCACCAGGTCGACATCACGCCTGGTCGACCAACCACCAAGTCGACCAGCAGGCCTGTCAGCCGACCACCCAAGTCGGCTGCCCCAAGTTGGCGTCACCAAGTCGACGCCCTCCGCAGGTCGGCTTCCCAGGTCGACCTCCCTGAAGTCGGCGCCACCCTGAAGTCGGCGCCCGTGCAGTGGTTCCCGTGCAGGTCGACCTCCTCGTCAACCAGCTCGCCCACTGCTGCAAGTCGGCTGCTCCCCTCACACCCGACCACGAAGTCGGCTCCGCCCAAGCGAGGACGGGGCCAAACCCAACTCCCGTTGACAGTGCTCGTACTAGAGGTGCTGGGGCTGCCAGAGCTGGTGGTGCTGCTGGTTCTGGAGGTACTGGAGCTGGTGGTAGTGGAGGTACTGGAGGTGCTGGAGCTGGTGGTACTGGAGGTACTGGAAGTTCTAGAGCTGCTGGTCCTAGAGGTGCTCGCACTAGAGGTGCTGGTGCTGCTGGAGCTGGTGGTGCTGCTGGTGCTGGAAGTGCCGGAGGTGCTACTGGAGGTACTGCCATGTTCCCCTGCCGTATCCTCCGGCGTCCTCTCTTTCTGACGGTCCTGACTCTGCGTCCGACCTTGCTCGTGCTGCCAGTCCTAATGTCACTCGTCTCCTCGCTACTGTCGTCACTGACCCTGACTTTGAGTCTACTGCTGCTTTTGCCCTAGTCACTGAGCTAGTCGACTTTGCTGCTAGACGCCGTCTTGACTACGTCGCGAGTCTGAGTCTGTCTGTCCTCCGTCCCTCGGGGGTGAGCTTGCCCTTGGCAGTGACGTCCTTGAGGATAGGCAGTTTGAGCTTGAGTGTCTTGCGGCCGCTTTACCTCGTTTCGCATCCATGCTGCTTTGCCCTGAGGGAGACCCGGATGCACCTCACATCCCTACCCCGCGCTCTTACGCTGAGGCGATCGCGGGTGAGTACTCCTCTCAGTGGCAGACAGCCATGGACGCAGAGATGGCTTCCTGGAAGTCCACAGGCACCTACGTCGACGAGGATCCTCCTCCTGGGGCGAACATAGTCGATAGCATGTTGATTTTCAGAGTGAAGCGGCCACCGGGTTCTCCGCCTGCCTTCAAGGCGCGTTACGTTGCTCGGGGCTTCAGTCAGCGACAGGGGGTCGACTTCTTCCATACCTTCTCCCCCACCCCGAAGATGACTACTCTTCGGGTATTGTTGCACGTGCAGCACAGCGTGACTACGAGCTGCACTCCCTTGACTTCTCCACAACTTTCTTGCAGGGCAGCCTTCACGAGGAGATCTGGCTGTGCCGCCCACACTGCGGCGAGCGCGGGAGGGGGGGCAGGGACCTGGGGAGGCCAGAGATAAGGAGACGGGAGTGCATGCTGCAGAGACGCGGTAGAGAGGGGTGACCGAGTCTGTGGTGCCAGACAAGAGTCTGGTGGGAGAGTACGCCACGAACACGACGCAGCGAACTGACCAGACGCAGACACCTGACTCAACGCAGCCACCTGACCTGACGCAGCCACCTGTGCAGACGCTGTGGTCAGGGTGTACAGACTGGACCCAGGCTGCCGAGTGAACGTAGCAAGGTGACGGCCAGTCCGTGAGCACGTACAGATCGCCACACGCTGCCTCCAGGGGTAAAGGTATCAACCCAAACATCCTGAAGGACTGCGTTGCTCACCAAGCTCGTCGAGAACGAGGGGAGGTGGAGACCTAAAAGAGAGCCGGAGGGGACTGCCGGACACGGGAGGACAGTGGAGGCTCGTGCAACGACGGGGCCCCCAGACGGGCCAGCCAGTGAGACTGGGACATGTGCAGCAAGTGGTGTGACTGTGGTGCAATCACGAAAGAAGAAACTAGACGCGCCATAGTCAAGTGTGAAAGTGTGCAAGGCGTCAGCTGAGGCAGCAGACTCACTAGCACCTGTGGCAGCAGACGCACTAGCACCTAGAGCGGAAGTAGACTCACTAGCACCTAGAGCAGCAGCACCGACACTACTAGAGACGCATCGCTGAGAAAACCACTCCCGAGGCTGCTGCGGCGAGGGGTTCTCCGGCTGACTGTGCTGCCGCTGTTGTCGAGTACCTCCAGGAACATATCCTCCACCACCAGGATGGCCTCGCTGAATAACCCACTCACGAAGCTGCTGTGGCGAGAGAGTCTCCTGACGACGAGACTGCCGCTGCTGCTGTCCAGTATCGCCCACACGCATATAATCCCAAGCTCCAGGACCAGAGTGGCCTCGCTGAATAACCCACTCACGAAGTTGCTGCGGCAATAGAGTGTCCGGGTGAGGCAGTGGCTGCTGCTGTCCACCCCTAGACGCTGCTACGACCGTGATAGTGGCCATAACAGGCAGTGGCAGTCAGTAGCAGCGGCTCAGGTGGCAGCAGCAGTGCAGGTGGCAGCAGTAGCGCAGGCGGCAGCAGCAGCTTAGGTGGCAGCAGCAGCGCAGCAGCAGCAGCAACACAGTAGCGAGCTGCAGCTCACCGGAGGTCAGGGCTGCGCGCGGGCCTAAGGGCAGGGCGGCGCGTGGGCTGCAGAGCAGGGTGTGCGAGCCTAAGGGCAGGGCAGCGCAGCGCGCGGGGTGCAGGGCAGGGCGTCGCGCAGGCCTAAGGGCAGGGCAGCGCCGCTCGCGGGCTGCAGGGCAGGGCAGCGCGGCTCTAAAGGCAGGCCGG
Source organism: Closterium sp. Naga37s-1 (assembly GCA_947471745.1). NCBI lineage: Eukaryota > Viridiplantae > Streptophyta > Zygnematophyceae > Desmidiales > Closteriaceae > Closterium > Closterium sp. Naga37s-1. The sequence goes on along the minus strand of CANJKZ010000325.1, from coordinate 351,796 downwards.
CGCACGGGCCTAAGGGCAGGGCGGCGCGCGGGCCTAAGGGCAGGGCGGCACGCGGGCTGCAGGGCAGGGCGCGCGGGCCTAAGGGCGGGGCGGCGTGCGGGCCTAAGGGCAGGGCAGCGCAGCGCACAGGCTGCAGGGCAGGGCAGCGCGCAGGCCTAAGGGAAGGGCGGGCTGCAGGGGCGAGCGCGGGCTGCAGGGGCGAGCGCGGGCTGCAGGGGCGAGCGCGGGCTGCAGGGGCGAGCGCGGCTGCATGGGCGAGCGCGGGCTGTAGGGGCGAGCACGGCTGCAGGGGCGAGCGCGGGCTGCAGGGGCTAGCGCAGGCTGCAGGGGCGAGTGCGGCTGCAGAGGCGAGCGCGGGCTGCAGGTGCGAGCTCGGCTGCAGGGGCGAGCGCGGGCTGCAGGGGCGAGCGCGGCTGCAGGGGCGAGCGCGGCTGCAGGGGCGAGCGCGGGCTGCAGAGGCGAGCGCGGCTGCAGGGGCGAGCGCGGGCTGCAGGGGCGAGCGCGGGCAGCAGGGGCGAGCGCGGGCTGCAGGGGCGAGCGCAGGCTACAGGGGCGAGCTCGGCTGCAGGGGCGAGCGCGGGCTGCAGGGGCGAGCGCGGGCTGCAGGGGCGAGTGCGGCTGCAGGGGCGAGCGCGGGCAGCAGGGGCGAGCGGGGGCTGCAGGGGCGAGCGCGGGCTGCAGAGGCGAGCGCGGGCTGCAGAGGCGAGCGCGGCTGCAGGGGCGAGCGCGGGCTGCAGGGGCGAGCGCAGCTGCAGGGGCGAGCGCGGCTGCAGGGGCGAGCGCGGGCTGCAGAGGCGATTGCGGCTGCAGGGGCGAGTGCGGATTGCAGGGGCGAGCGCGGGCAGCAGGGACGAGCGCGGGCTGTAGGGGCGAGCGTAGGCTGCAGGGGCGAGCGCGGCTGCAGGGGCGAGCGCGGGCAGCAGGGGCGAGCGTGGGCTACAGGGGCGAGCTCGGCTGCAGGGGCGAGCGTGGGCTGCAGAGGCAAGCGCGGCTGCAGGGGCGAGCGCGGGCTGCAGGGGCGAGCGCAGCTGCAGGGGCGAGCGCGGCTGCAGGGGCGAGCGCGGGCTGCAGAGGCGAGCGCGGCTGCAGGGGCGAGTGCGGATTGCAGGGGCGAGCGCGGGCAGCAGGGACGAGCGCGGGCTGCAGGGGCGAGCGTAGGCTGCAGGGGCGAGCGCGGCTGCAGGGGCGAGCGCGGGCAGCAGGGGCGAGCGTGGGCTACAGGGGCGAGCTCGGCTGCAGGGGCGAGCGTGGGCTGCAGGGGCGAGCGCGGGCTGCAGGGGCGAGTGCGGCTGCAGGGGCGAGCGCGGGCAGCAGGGGCGAGTGCGGCTGCAGGGGCGAGCGCGGGCAGCAGGGGCGAGCTGGGGCTGCAGGGGCGAGCGCAGCTGCAGGGGCGAGCGCGGGCTGCAGGGGCGAGCGCAGCTGCAGGGGCGAGCGCGGCTGCAGGGGCGAGCGCGGGCTGCAGAGGCGAGCGCGGCTGCAGGGGCGAGTGCGGATTGCAGGGGCGAGCGCGGGCAGCAGGGACGAGCGCGGGCTGTAGGGGCGAGCGTAGGATGGAGGGGCGAGCGCGGCTGCAGGGGCGAGCGCGGGCAGTAGGGGCGAGTGCGGGCTGCAGGGGCGAGCACGGTTGCAGGGGCGAGTGCGAGCTGGAGAGGCGAGCACGGCTGCAGGGCAGGGCGGCGCGCGGGCCTAAGGGCAGGGCAGCGCAGCGCGGGCTGCAGCGCAAGGCTGCACGCGGGCCTAAGGGCAGGGCCGAAAAAATTTACGGGCAGGGTAGGGCGGAACGTTCGGTGGGCCCTAGGAACGATCATGCTCTAATACCATGTTGAGATAGGAAGACAGGAATGATGAATGACTAGCAACAGGGAGATAGAAGTATGAAAACCCTAACTGGGGTTGTACCCTATACTGAGCACCTCACTGTAGCCTTGCAAAGCTAAGAACATACAAATATGTTTTGACAGTAGAATGGTATGGATTCTGAGACCATGCACCTCACTGACCTCCAAACCAACCCCAAGCCCCCTCACAACCACTTCAGCATTCCCAAATTCCTCCACGCACCGAACAAACCATGCAATTTTCTCTCTTCTATTTGGCAGTGTCGAAAAAAGACAACAAATGCCTACCGAAAAAATGGAATGGAAGCGTGGCAAAGAGCGCATTGTGGTTGGTCAGTGTTGTTTTTTTCTTTCACTATAACTAGGAATTCATAATAACCTTTCAATCATTCCAACACCCCCCTTCAATCTTGAAAGCATTGCACATTAGTCTTCTTGCACACACCGCACATGTCAGCAGAATGTAAGAGCTTATGCCATGAAAGCCTTTTTGTAAGGAAATCACCAGTCATCACCCCTGTTGGTCAACATCTGAGATTCACATTTCCCTTGTCAATTTCGTCCTGCATGAAGAAGTAACGAAGCGAGATGTGCTTCATGCAAACTACGAAGACGGGTTTATTGGCGATCTTGATCGCACTCGATTGTTGCAGAGTAACTTGAAAGACCCGCTTGTCAAAACTTTAGCCTCTTGCATAATTTCTTTCTGTTAGAGTCCATCACGAACAGCAGCGCTGACGACAATAAATTTTGCTTCAGCTGGCGAAAGAACGATGCGCTCCTGCTTCTGTTAGTAGCAGGAATCATTCTTGCAAGTTACAAGCGAATTGTAAATCCTGTACGGGAGAATCTGTTGTCAATATCTCCAACGTGATCAGTGCGGAGAGTCAATACACAATGGGAGTGGACTACGGAGGAGGGCACGGGGTTGTGCGAGTGATCGGAGCGTTGCACTAGCGTTCTTACTTCTTGCTTGTGTTCACAGAGAAGTTTGGCAAGAATTTCACTAAGAAAAGTAAAGAACATTGAACAATTAGATTATAATTGAGGCATGCAGAACGACATGACTAGAATGGCATGCAACACCTAGCAAGGGCGAAATCTGCCAGCGCAGCAGAAGAGCGGCTTGCCAACACTGCAGCAGAGTAGTCTGCCAGAGTTGCACTGTGCGCGGTCTGCCAGCACTACCGTCGCAGGTGACTATATGCAGTCGCAGGTAACTATCTGCAGTCGCAGGTTGTCTATCTGCGCAGATGTGCGCACCTACCAAGTAGGTGCAGGTTGACGGTTTCTCCGTCAGGCACATTGCGCAGGTGCCAGGTAGAAAACGTGTCGTCGGTTTTGCCAGGTGCGCACCGTCGACCAGGTGCTGCCGTTCCGCAGGTCGAACTTTTTCAAAACCTCCTGGCGAAGTTTCGCACACCTCTGCAGATTTTCGCACACCTCTGCGAGTTCGATCGAACAAATCGACCCCAACTCTTGTCGAACAGCGTTCCCCGAGCAGAGATCGTCAACCAGAGCTCGTCCACCAGAGCTCGTCGAGCAGAGCTCGTCGACCAGAGCTCGAACGGGGCTTTTCGACTAGAGCTCGAACGAAGCTCTTCGACGCAAGCCCGAACGGAGGTCGACCAGCGCTCCTCGACGGACCTCGTCGACCATCGCAGCTCGACAGGCCTCCTCGACCGCTGTCTTCGACCACCGCTGCCCGTCGACAATGTCGACCAGATTCCGTCGAGCAGAGCTTGCTCGACCGCTACCTCCGTCGAACTACAGAAGCCCAATTCGGCGACCAATCCGTCGCGGACTTCTCGTCGACGGCAAGATCGGTTGCGCCCAAGCGAGAGCGGGGCTGTTCTCTTCGATACTCCCCTACCCAGCTCACGCTTGGGCACCCACACACAAAATCCACCCAGAACCCAGAAAGATAGAATACAAGGAGAAAACTTTGTCTGCGTGCACCCAAAACATAGCATGCAGGTTATCGCACCAGCCATGCAGAAGCGCATGGCACCTACTGCTGCACCTCGTCATCCCCGTCGCCAATGTCAGCCAGACGCACTTGGCCGATTGCGACAGAGCACCGGTTGAAGGCCGGAAAATGCAGCGCCTTTGTCAGAAAGTCCGCCGGCTGCTCGGTGGTCGGGATGTACTGCAGAGCAATCTTCTGTCGCTTAACCATAAGCTGCAGCCAGGCGTAGCGTCGCTCCATGTGCTTGAGGTTGCCCTTGAGCCCCAAGCCCTCTGCGACCGTAATTGCCGACTGGTTGTCCACGTGCAGCACAGCCGGCTTCCCTGCGTCGAGCAATTGGAACTCTGCAAGGAGGAAGCGAAGACGGCGAGCCTCCTTGCCGGCTTCCGTGGCCGCGACGTACACAGACTCGGTCGACGAAAGCGTCGCGCACTTGATGCGCTGGCTCGACCAGGAGACTACGGCCCCACCGAAGACGAACACGTAGCCGGCCGTGCTCGTCTGATTCTGCTTGTCGCCAGCATCGTCGGCGTCTGCATAGCTGTCCAGACACAGCGACTCTGGCCCGCCTCCGAACTCCAGAGCGGCATCACGGGTGTGAGCGAGGTAGAGTAGGCAACGATCGACCTCGCGCCAGTGGTTATCGCTGTCAACATATATTTTATATGTGTTGTTTATGTTAGTCTAGGTGTTACATTCATATTTCCTAGGGTTAGGGTTAGGTCGCATATATCTTGCTTGTTTTCACTTTCTTTAGTCAATTCTTACGTTTTCTTAACTTGACAGTCGCTTCGCACTGTCAGGCCGCTCCCCAGCTTGCTGCACGCAAAGGCTATGTCCGGCCTCGTCGTCGTCGCCGCGAACTGCAACGAGCCTACCTTCTGCTGATACTCCTCGTCGTCGAACATCAGCTCTGCGTAGGCGTCGACAGAGACCGGTGTCTTCGGCACTCGCCCTGTCTGCTCCTCGTCGATGAAACGCCAATGTAGCTTGTCGACGTAGACTTGCTGGTGAAGCCACAGCTTCCGCGCAGGTCGGTCGCGCACGATTTCCAGCCCGAGATACTTCTCGACCAGGCTGATTTCGCATAACTCAAAGGCGGCCTCCAACAGCTCCTTCAGCATCGCAGTGCTGCTGCTCGCGGCGAGCAGGTCGTCGACGTAGACGAGCACCCAGCACGCCACTCCGTCGTCGCCGACCTTGAAGTAGAGCGCCTCATCGTCCTGACTCTTTTTCCAGTCAGCGCCAGTCAACAAGTCGTCGGGCGCCTTGTACCACAGCAGCAGACTCTACTCCAGGCCGTACAAGCTCTTCAGCAGCTTGCAGACGTGGCCGGTTCCGTCGTTGTAGTAGTCGGGCTGGTACATGTAGAGGACGCGATCCAACTTGCTCTGCAGAAACGCGTTCTTCATGTCAAGCTGCATCAGATGCAGATCGAGGACTGCTACGATGCTGAGGAAGATCCGCAGTGTTACGTAGCTCCCCACCGGAGTGTAGGTCTCGTTGTAGTCTGCGCCGTAGACCTGCGTGATGCCTTTCACGACCAGGCGGGCCTTCTCGCTGGCGACCGTGTCATCGACGTGGTACTTCGTCATGAGCACCCAGCGGTTCTTCATATTGTCGACACCGCGCGGACGCTCGACCAGCTCCGACGTCCCGTTAGAGATGAGACTCCGGATCTCTTCGTCCATAGCGGCCTTCACCGCCTTGCCCTTCCAGCTCGCCAACGCCTCTTTCACCGTCATGTTGGCAATGTCCCAGCGATGCTATGGGTCGGCGTGCATGTCGAGGTCGAGCTCGGGAAGATCGACGTCGTCCTCTGCGTCGTCGAGCAGAGTACTGTAGGCCGTCGGCAGCATCAAGCGTGGTAGCCCAGCTTCTCAGGCGGCTTGCCGATGTTGGGGAGGGCAGACCATCGCGGTTTCTCCTCTTCGACCGGGACCTCCACCACGTCGCTCTCGTCAGACTGCTCCCCTGTCTACAGCTCCCCTTCATCGACGCCGACTGCACCGACGACTTCCACAACGTCGCTCGACAAGTCGTCGTCGAACTGCTCCCCTGTCGGCAGCTCCTCTACCGACGGCTCCCCTGAGGACTGCGCCTCTGCCGACGGCTTCTCTGCGGTCTTCTTCGACGTCGACGACTCCCCTGTCGTCTGCTGCTTCCCGTCGCTGACCTTCTCGGCGTCACGTTGGCCACCGGCGACGCAACCGGTCGGCACCGCAGGCGACGCACCAAGGCTCCCCTCATCGCCGGCGGCCGACGAGGATCCCTGAACAAGAGGAAGGGGGGAGTGGGTGACGTCGGTTGCGTCGTCCTCATCAAGCTCGTCGTCCGCGGCGAGCAGAGGAGGGTGCACCGAGGAGGAATCGGTCGGCAGGGTAGAGGGCGTCCTCGTCGACGCCTTCCCGTACTCCACCTTCCACATCTCCATCGACAGGGTCTCGTAGAAGATTGCTTCGACCGTCGTGACGACCTTACTGTCCGTCAAGTGGAGCACCTCCCAGCCCTTGCTCTCTGCCGACACTCCGAGGTGAAGACCCCAACGGGCCTTCGGCGCCAACTTCCCGCCGCGCCGCTGCGCGGGGACCATGAACTGCACCATGCAGCCCCACACGCGCGCACGCGTCAAGTCCGGCTTCTTCTCGAACAGCAGCTCGTACGGCGTCGTCCCCGAAGGCAGAGAAGCCCGTTCGAGGCAATTGCGCACCCAGACAGCCTGTCGCAGAGCAAGGTGCCACCAGTGGTGCTTCACGCCCATGTGCAGAAGCATCGTCCGCACGGCCTCGACGACCGTGCGCATCTCCCGCTCCGCCATGCCGTTCTGCTGCGGAGTGTAGGGGCACGTCAGGTTTTGGAGAATGCCCTTGTCTTCGACGAGGTCGGTGAAGGCGCGACCGAGGAACTCCCCTCCGTGGTTAGAACGCAGAATCTTCACCGTCTTCGAAGTCAGCCTCTTCACCACCTTCATCCACTTTTCGAAGACAACCAGCACGTCGCTCTTCTTCGCGACCGGCCTCACCCACACGTAGCGAGTCTTATCGTCCTCCAGCAGAAGAAAGTAGAGACTGCCATCATTGGCGACCACTCGAAACGGCCCGCAGAGGTCGATGTGCACCACGGCGAGCGCATTCTCTGCGTCCGATCCTTGGTCGGGGAAGGTGTGCCGCGCAATCTTGCCGCCGACGCAGGAGGCACACGGCATATCATATGCGCTCGACTTCTTGATGTCGAGACCGGCGATGACCTCATGCTTTGCCGAGCTCTTGATCGTGTCGACGCCGTCGTGCGCGAGCCTTGCGTGCCATATGTCGGGGGTCGACTTCGTCGCCGACGCGATCGTCCGCAGTGTTGTTCAGGATCCGTCAATTTGAGAACTTACGACGAACTCATTACTCAACTAAACACAAATCCGCTTGGTAGGATTGTGCGCCTTAGACTTAGCTACCATCTCCAAGTCGAATCATTCGTTAAGATAGTCTATTGAGTGAGAACCAAGTAAAAAAGTCCAGCAGCCGCATGACTAGGATGGTGGAGGAAGTACAAGCATTAAGGCATAGAAAGTTGGAGTTGGGGACTCCAAGAGAACCATGAGAGGGAAGGGGTTCTCCAAGAGCTAGGGAAGGATTGTAGGAACCTTCCTAGCAGCAAGGATGCAACCCTCATCATGAGGTCCTTGAGGTGTCACATGCAAAATCCAATCTAGTTGGATTTTGCCTAGGTGTTGCAACATTTGCAACCCATGCTAGAAACTTCTAGCCACCCCAATCCAAAAGTCAAAGTTGCCTTCCCTAACCACCCAACCAAAGATCCCTTTTATAGTCATGTCCAAGTAATCACCCAAATTAGATATAACCCCAAAAGGTAATAAGAAATCCAAGTCTTGGAAATCTTGTAACTTGGGCGATCTTGGTCGGAATAAGGCGATCTTGGTATCGTTGGAAAGCTCTGGATTTCTCCTGCATGATCAAGAATTTCAACTTGGAGAAAAACACAGAGATTATAATATCCAACAGCCATGCACAATGACATATGCTCATGCAAACAATGCACGCATGAATAGCACGAGCACTCGGCAGGACGTTAGGATGACATGCACTCAGAATGACGTGCATCCAACAAACTCCCCCTCAGACTAACGGACTGCATGCACACACACTCACACAAATGCAAACTCTCATGCACACAATCACACATGCACTCATGACACTGCTGCCCACACTAGTGCAATGCCATGCCACACATCTTAGCACACTTCCAATGTGCGCTCTCGGGAAGTCTCTTGGTAAGAAATCTGTCGCCTGCTTGCTAGCCTTCACATGGTGAAGCTCAACAATCCCCTCCTTCACCATCTGCCTCACCCAGTGCCACTTAATCTTCATGTGCTTGTTCAGCCCATTCAGGATAGGATTATTGGACATGCCAATAGCAGCCTCGCTGTCGGAGAAATGTGGTGTAGGTCCCTGCTGTTTAGCTCCCATGTCCTCCAGCAGCTTCCTCAGGAGCACGATCTCCTTGATGGCATGGTACATTGCCATGTACTCTGCCTCTCCGGAAGACTGAGCAATCTCACTCTGCTTCTTGGACCTCCAGCTCACTGGTCCACCTCCGACCATGCACACAAAGCTGCCAACTGATGACTGATCCTCCTCCTCTGAGGCCCATGTAGCGTCGGTGAAGCACGACAGCTTCAAGGTTCCAGGCGTGACCCCATCTGCTCCAATCTGTTTCAGCTGGCCGCCAGCTGAAAACTGAACACCAGCAGATGCCGTTGATCCGAGGTAGCGCACCAAGCGCTTTGCCACCTCCAACTGCCCCTCAGTGGGCCGCTGCACAACTCTGGCTAGCTGCCCCACTCCAAATGAAGCATCAGGTCGCGTATGCACAGCTGCAATCATCACACTCCCAATGAGTGACTGGTACTCATTCTGCTGCTCATCCTCGAGTACATCATCCTCCTCAACTGCCTTTTTCAGTTTGAAGCCCGCAGGGAACGGTGTCATCACAGTGCGACCCCCAGTCACACCATAGCGCTCCATGACTCCAGAGATGTAGTGTGACTGATGCACCTTCAGCCACCTCTTCTCAACATCCCTCTCAATCTGCAGCCCCAGGTAGTAGTGGACATCCCCCAGCATCTTGCACTTGAAGTTGTCCATCAGCAGCTTCTGTGTCTTTTCAATCTGCTCCATGGAAGGTGAGAACAGCAGTATGTCGTCGACATACACCAGCAGCAAGAGCAAACTGCTCCCCCTCTCCTAGCAGAAACAAGCTGTGATCCGCTTGGGACGTCTTGAAGCCTCCACCCAGCAGCACCTCCTCCAGCTTCTCGTACCAACACCTGGGCCCTTGCTTAAAGCCATAGATGGCCTTCTTGAGCTTGCACACCCGGCTGGTCCCATCCTCATAGCCGTCGGGCTGCGCCATGTAGATATCCTCCAGCAGCACTCCATTGAGGAACGCAGTGGTGATATCCATTTGCTTCACGTGCCATCCCTTCACAGCTGCGCCAGCCAGGAAAGTCATTAGTGTCACTGGCTTAGCAACGGGAGTGAAGATCTCCCCAAAGTCGACCTTCTCTTTCTGCTGAAACCCTTTGGTGACCAAGCGGCTCTTGAACCGCTCCAACGCACCATCAGCTCCACTCTTCACCTTGAAGTCCCACTTGCTGCTGATCGGCCGTCGCCCCTCGGGTAACTCAACAAGCTCCCAAGTCCCATTCTCAATGAGACTGTTGAACTCCGCATCCATGGCAGCCTTCCACTCCTCCTTCTGGGGTCCACTCAGTGCCTCCTCCAATGTGGCTGGTTCTCCAGGCAGGGGTGTGAAGAAACAGAAGGCCATCTCCTCATCATCTCCCTCATCCGCTTGAACCGCCATGGCACCTTGCTTGGGTCCTCCCAAACGGCTATAATTCAGCCTTGAAGGTGCTGCTGCCACTCTCTTCTCGCGGGTTGCAGTCTGCTGCCCATGTGGTGAAGCTCCTCTCTGCACACTCCTCTTGGTGACCTTGGCGTTTGCAGCAGGCTCGGGCTGAGTTGGTGAGTCCACACGTGCCGACTCATCCTCCAACCCCTCCTCTGCAGCAGGACCAGAAACTTGCTGCTCACCACCGCCACTGTGGTCACTTGTCAGCTCTGACCCAGGGAGATCCTCAAGGTGCAGCTGAACCTCCTCCACTGCAGACCGCTCAATCTCCTGTAGACGCAAGCCAATCTGCACCTGCTGCTGCTGCTGCTGCTGCCAGTCCTTGTACATGACGTCCTCCACAAACTTGACGTCACGACTGACCAGCGTCCTCTTGCTCTTGGGGTCCCACATCAGCCACCCCTTTGAGTCAGGAGCCATCCCAAGATGGACAGCCCACACAGCAGCAACTTCCAGCTTGTGCCTCTGCTCCTTAGGCACCATCACAAGCCCCATGCAGCCCCACACCCGCAGCATGTCAATGCATGGCTTCATTCCAAGCCAACGCTCGTACGGCACCCAATGCTTGTCGCCAACATGTATCAAGACCCTGTTATTGACCGTGATGACATGGCGAACGGCATCAGGCCAGAACTTGTAAGGCATCCCAGCAGCCCCCAACAGAGTCTTAGCCGCCTCGCCAATGGTCCGGTTGGCACGCTCAGCAATGCCGTTCTGTTGCGGTGTTCCTGGGCAGGTCAGCTGGTGTCGAATGCCGTTATTCTTGAGGAACTTGGTGAATTCCTCTCCAAGGAACTCTCCACCTCGGTCACTCCTCAGCACCTTCACCAACCGCATCGCTTGCCGCTCCACCATCGGCAACCAATCCTCCTTGATCGCCGCTGCAGCATCACTCTTCTTGGACAAGGGACGTGCCCACGTGAAACGGCTCCATTCGTCCACCATGGTGAGGAAGTACAGCACTCCCCCAGTCCCCTCAGTCCTCATAGGACCCACCAGGTCCATGTGCACCACCTCCAATGGTGCCTTGGCTGATCCCTCTGCACGTGGAAACGGGAACCGCGCAAACTTGTTTTGCATGCACGCCTCGCAGCTGCCAACGAAAGCGCCATCTCCTTGCAGTTGCAGCCCATGCACGCACTTCTCCTTGTGCATCACCTCCAATGTAGAAACAGCCACGTGTGCGAGCCGCCGATGCCAAGTCTCCCAATCTGCTTGGCCCGAGGTAGCCGACGCCTTCACCGCCGCGCTTCCAATCAGCTCCTCTCCTTGCACACCTTGCTGCTCCTCCTCGGTGACGCTCTCCTCCATAGATGCCGCGGCTGCTGCCTTGCCCGATTTGCGCCAAGGGAGGACCGGGATCTGCCACATCCGCTTGTGGACATCCCCTTTCTGCTGCAGGTCCCAAATCAGCCGCTCATCGTTGTAGGCACGATAGCGCTCCGAGCCAATCGTCTCGGTGTTCACACCCGCATCTCCCAACCGGCCGGTAGAAATCAGGTTCGCGCACAAGTCCGGCACCCACAGCACGTTCTTCAGCCCCACGAGCTCTCCATCCGCTCCCATGAACTTGGCGCACCCCATGCCCATGACCTTGGCCTTGGCGCCCGTCGCGGATGTGACCGTAGAGATGGGTGCGGGCTGAATCTCATCGAGTAGGTCCGCACGAGGGGTCATATGCCAGGAGCTTCCCGAGTCAATCACCCAATGGGTGAAGGGATGTAGGAGAACCTTGGCAGCCATAGCAAGGTCGGTTGCGCCTTCGTTCACGAAGAAGGAGAACCCGGCCTTCCGCTCCTCAGATTTGCCGCATTTCTCCTCATCCTTTTCCTCTCCACTAGCTCCCATGACTCCCCCACTCCTCTTGCCATCATGCTGGTTGCTTGATGAAGGCGGGGTCCAATCCTTAGGTCGTTGGTAGCACTTCCTCCAACGATGTCCGCGCTTCTTGCAATAGAAGCACACCTCCCCTTGACCCTCGCCGCCATCCTCCTTAGGGTAGTCCTTGTTCTTGCCCTTCCACTTCTTCTTGAAGCCACTCTTTCCACCTCCAACTCCATAACCAGCCCCCTCCTCCGAGCGCTCCACACTCCGCCACCGCAAGTCTTCCTCTAGGATGCGCGCACGAATGTAATCCACGCTCCATTGGGGTTGTTGGGAGTTGAGATTGATGGCAAGGGCAGACCACGACTCCGGCGGCCGTATCACGATCTCCACGCATTGCACGAGCTCCGGGTACACCACACCGCCGCCTTGGAGATTCGTGAAGATGTCCCGCATCTCATCCAACACCGGTTGCATCGGCTCTCCATCAACGAACTTGATGTCGCGCACCCACCGCGCGAGAAGCACGATGCCGGTAGCATGTGTCGGTGAGTGCACATCTAGAAGCTTCCTCCAAGCCTTGGGGCCACACTCTGGATCACCCAAGAGGTCCTTGATGTGGTCAAGTTGTCGTCCGCCAACCGCTTGCACCATGAGCATGTACGCGTCGAACGACCGCTTTATCCATGCTCCCTTCAGCTCCGCGGCCTCCGGCATCTTGTATTGGGTGTACATCAGCCTCATGCGGAAGCTCCAGTGTTCGTAGTCCTCCCCCATGAATTTCTCAATAGAGAACGCCTTCACGTGATCCACGTTTGTTGGAGATGGTGTAGTAGACGTATGTAGCGTAGGGTTGGCTGGTTGGTGAGTCCCCACTCCACCACCAGCAAATCCCCCCTGCTCTCCAGCCTCTCTACCTCTAGCCATCTCGTCATTAGCACCTCTAGAGTCCGTACCAGTCATATTGAGGCCTTATGAACGGTGGAAACTCGAGAAATCGATTGGAGAGAATTCTGCCAGAAATTTCGACTTTACGAAACTCGTCGTCGAGGACTCGATACTTCGGATTAGAACGTGGTTCGACCACCAATCGAAAGTTCGCGAGCTGGGCTACTAGAAACTGGTTTCACTCGTCAACATTAGTTGAGATTTGATGACGATTCGTCGTCTCAAAGTCGACTACCCGCTCTGATACCACTTGTTGTTCAGGATCCGTCACTTTGAGAACTTACGACGAACTCATTACTCAACTAAACACAAATCCGCTTGGTAGGATTGTGCGCCTTAGACTTAGCTACCATCTCCAAGTCGAATCATTCGTTAAGATAGTCTATTGAGTGAGAACCAAGTAAAAACGTCCAGCAGCCGCATGACTAGGATGGTGGAGGAAGTACAAGCATTAAGGCATAGAAAGTTGGAGTTGGGGACTCCAAGAGTACCATGAGAGGGAAGGGGTTCTCCAAGAGCTAGGGAAGGATTGTAGGAACCTTCCTAGCAGCAAGGATGCAACCCTCATCATGAGGTCCTTGAGGTGTCACATGCAAAATCCAATCTAGTTGGATTTTGCCTAGGTGTTGCAACATTTGCAACCCATGCTAGAAACTTCTAGCCACCCCAATCCAAAAGTCAAAGTTGCCTTCCCTAACCACCCAACCAAAGATCCCTTTTATAGTCATGTCCAAGTAATCACCCAAATTAGATATAACCCCAAAAGGTAATAAGAAATCCAAGTCTTGGAAATCTTGTAACTTGGGCGATCTTGGTCGGAATAAGGCGATCTTGGTATCGTTGGAAAGCTCTGGATTTCTCCTGCATGATCAAGCATTTCAACTTGGAGAAAAACACAGAGATTATAATATCCAACAGCCATGCACAATGACATATGCTCATGCAAACAATGCACGCATGAATAGCACGAGCACTCGGCAGGACGTTAGGATGACATGCACTCAGAATGACGTGCATCCAACACGCAGAGCCACAACCTTCGTCGAAGTCGTCGTCGAATTCGTCGAGCAGGGGCGCAGGTCAGTGCAGAGAACTCTGCCGGAGTAGCGTGCTCGACTAAGGACATCACCGGCAGAAGACACCAGCAACATCTCTCTGCCGTTGTCCTGTAGATTCACGCCGTTCTCCTTGAGCTGGCCTGTAGAAAGAAGGTTCGCCTGCACACCCGGAACGTAGAGCACGTCGGGGACGAGGACTTGCTTCCCGGCCTCCTCTTGCAGAGCGACGGTGCCTCTGCCCTGGACGCTCTGAAGTGCCCCGTTGAAGCCGCGGACGTGGCGCACATCTCCGCTCGGCTGCATGTCAACGAAGGCCTCCTTCGTCCCCATCAAATGGTGGGAGCAGCCGCTGTCGAGCAGCACGACTGTCGGATTGGCTTGCACAACAGCAGCGACCGCCTTGAAGTCTTCGCCCGCCTCCAGCGCCAGCAAGATCGTCTGCTCCACCACAGCGACCATCGAGCACGAAGCCTCCTCGCCAATAGCATTGCCGCCAGAGGAGTCGGCATCCTTCGTCGAAGACGTCTTCGACGCCTGCTTCTCCTTGCGTGGCTGGTTGTCTCGGTGGTCGGGAGTTTCTGACTTTCTGACTTTCTGCGGTTGGCGTCCCGGTCGTCGTCAGACTCATCTTAGTCGGGGCAGTCGTACGAGAGGTGGTCGGGAGCATCGCACATGTAGCAACGACGCCCTTCTCGACATGAGCCACCGCCGTCGCGATCTCCTCCCTTCGCCGACTTTCCGCGGTCGGCGCCCTCCTTCGATTTCGCGTTCGACGACTTCCAGCCACCGCCTCCGCCAGACTGCCCACGCTGCCCCTGTTGGCGTCCCTGCTTCGCCGGGGCGACGTAGTTGGCCTGCGGAAACAGTTCTGCGGGTCGCTCAGACTCCTGCATGAACTCGTCCTGGATGATGTGGCATGAAAGCGAGTCCTCGTTCAGAGTCTCGCGCGTGCCGGGAATTGTCGGCATCCGGCGCATTAGATTGTAGCCCGAGGGGAGTCCACTGATGACATGCGTGTCAACATATATTTTATATGTTTAGTTTATGTTAGTCTAGGTGTACCATTTCATATTCCTAGGGTTAGCTATATCTTCTTATATCTCGTTTCCCTTAGTCAATCTTTTCACCCGTTCTAATCTCGACATGGTATAGAGCTAGTCGACCCTATGGGCCCACCGCCCCGTGCCCCGACCTAAGAACGTAGCCACTTAATACCCGAAGTGCCCTGCCACCCCCCCTTAGCTCGCGCGTCACCCGTACTGCCTTGAGCGCGTCACCCGTTTAGCCCCGAGCGTCACCCGCTTTTCACCCGCGCCTCACCCGTTTTCTGCCCCGTGCGTAGCTCGCCAGCCCGCTAGCGCGCAGCAGGAGCATGCGCACGTGCAGTCGTAGCCGCACATGCGACCGCGCGCACGCGCAGCATTAGCCGCACGCACGTGCAGCATTAGCCGTACGCACGCGCGGCATTAGCAGCACGCACGCGCGGCAGTAGCAGCACGCACGCGCGGCAATAGCTACACGCACGCGCAGCAATAGCAGCACGCACGCGCAGCCCGTCAGCCGCGCTACCGTCTCATCCGTCCCCGCTGACTCACCCGGTGCCCGCTGTACCACCTGTTCCAGTCACCTCACCCACCAGTTACTCTCCTCCGCCCAGAACCGTACAGCACCGCGGAGAACCGCATAGAACCGTGCGACACCGCCCAGAACCTTACCTGCTGACCCACCCGCACCAGCCAGAGCTGCTACCCCACCCGGTACTCTCCCTCGCACAGAACCGCGCAGCACCGCACTGAACTGGGCAGAACCGCACAGAACCACGCAGCACCGCACAGAACTGCACCTGCTGCCCCACCTGTACCAGCCAGAGCTGCTGCCCTACTCGGTACTCACCTCGCACAGAACCGCGCAGCACCGCACTGAACCGTGCAGAACCGCGCAAAACCGAACAGAACCGCACAGAACTGGGCAGAACAGCACAGAACCACGCAGCATTGCATACTACTGCACCCGTTGCCCAACCTGTACCAGCCAGAGCTGCTGCCCCACCCGTTCAAGTCATCACACCAGTAACCAGATGCCATCCACCTCACTGAACCACCTGGTACCGCTCTCAAACGTACTAGACTCCACCCGAGCGTGCCCATTCATTGCCCTCGCACCAGAGCCTCCTCCCATGGCCACTTCTCGTATTCTCACGTTTGATCCTGAGGGTAGGCCGGTAGACTTCCCAAGATGGCTCCGCAAACTCAAGCCTTTCCTAGGGAGTAGGATCGAGAACGACGCCCACCTTCTGGACCATGCCACGGGCAAACTCGTAGCCCCGAAGGAACCCGACCCCTTAGGTTCCTCCCCGTCGGACGAAGAGGAAGCTCGCTTTGAGAAGCTGCAGATGGCGGCCAGTCGGTGGGCGGTGCGGGACGACGCCACAGTGCTCGCCATCACCGATCTCCTGCCCGTGACAGAGCAGCAGCACTTCGAGCAGGAGGTGACGGCCAAGGGCCTGTTTGATGCTGTCGTCAAACGTTATTCCACCCCAACCACTGCTTCCCTCGGCCGGCTTGTACTGCCCTTACAATTTCCTGACCTGCCCTCGTTTCACCGCGTCCCTGATCTTGTGCTGCACTTGCGCTCGCTTGATGCCCAGCTCCGTTCTGCTGCCCCTGATGATGCCCTACTTGCCGCCAACCCCCCCCCTCCCCCCCCCCCCCCCCCGCCCCCGATGTGGATGACACTCTACCTGCTGTCCACCCGCCTCCCTGACCGCTTTGCCACAGCCCGTGACCACTTTCTCACTGTTAACCCCATGTCCCTCACCATTGACCTCTTTGAGAAGAGGCTCACTGCTGTTGAGGACCTTGCCCGTTCCCTTGCTGCTGCCTCCGGTACTGCCCTCCCCCCCATCTTTGAGGGATGTGCTCCGTCCTTCCTAGCTTCCCCTGTCGACTCGGCGTCTGTTGCCACTGCACCAGAGGTGGCAGCCATTGCCCTTGGCAACAAAGGGGGCAAGAAGGGGGGTAAGAAGGGAGGAGGTGGTGGCAGTGGTGGGGGTGGCGGAGGGGGCGGTGGTGGGGGTGGCGGAGGGGGCGGTGGTGGAGGTGGCGGAGGGGGCGGTGGTGGAGGAGGTGGAGGGGATGGGAGTGGTGGCGGAGGCGGAGGAGGAGTCAGTGGAGGTGGAGGTAGTGGGGGCCCCCAGCGGCAAAAGCCTCACCAGCAGCAGCCGCAGCAGCCGCAGCCACAGCAACAGCGGCAGCAGCAGTTCCAGGGCCAGCGCCAGCAAACGCAACAGCAGCAGTGGAGGTCGCCTGGACCAGGGAGCTCTGTCAGCAGCAACGGCCCGCCCCGCTGGACGTCGCGTCGTCCAGCCCAGCACCCCCCCTGCCAGTATTGGGTGCAGACTGGGCCGCGTGGCGGCTACCCCTGTGGCCGCTTCCACCCCCCGGGTCAGTGCTTTGCACAGCTCACTGACCGCTACCGTGCACAGTTTGGCCCCACCTGCACTGTCCCCGATTGGGCCTCACTGGCTCGTTCTGTTGGTCCACAGTTGTATAGCATGACTGCACCTCAGTTAGATGAGGCTGTGCGTTATGTGTCTGTGATGTATGCCGATGACTCTAGTGTTGATGATTTTGCATACTATTATTGTTTAGGTTCGACTACCGAGACTGCGTCCCTGTCGTTCGACACTCGACTCTGGGGCATCCAGCTGTTTCTTTCGTGACCGCGCCGACCTCACACCACTACGCACTCCCGTCACTGTCGCCTTGGCCGACCCCTCTGTGGGACCTGTGGTTGCTCACAGCACCACCACTCTCCCGTGTCCGGCTGCTCCCTCTGGGGTCCTTACAGGTTACTATGCCCCCTCGTTCTCTAGGAACCTGGTGGGTGTCAGCCACCTCCACGACCTCGGAGTAGTCACCACTTTTCCCTTAGAGGAGTCAGTTGCCTCCTGCACAGTCGGTACCACTGAGGCCCCTCTGGCCACCTTTCACAAGGAGCCGGGCTCTGGTCTGTAGTCACTACACACTGGGTCCCACCACACTGGGTCAGTCCTGGTCAGGTCAGGTCAGGTAGCCGCTGTGTTGTGTGACTGTCGGTCCCTCACCCACCCGTCGGTCCTCTGGCACCACCGTCTAGGTCACCCGTCGTTCCCACGTCTCAGTAGGATGGCACGCCACCGTCTGGTATGAGGTCTCCCAGCGTCGCTTGCCCCGCTTCCCCGCTCTCCAGCGCCACCGTGCACTCCTTGCGTCGAGGGTCGGCAGCGCGCTGCCCCTCACTCCTCCTCGTCTTTTACAAAATCTTACTTTCATGGGTGTTTGACTGGAGTTTCTCGGTTGGTGCAGAGTCTTTTTTCGCTGATTCTCCTTTTGTCTTGGTGATTTCCCCTAGTGCATGCCGGTCGTGACGATTTAAATTCGCACAATCATTTTCTCCTTTTTTTCGCCCTCTCCGAAGTCACCACGTTTTCACACCTTTGCTATTTCCATATCTTTTCCTCGTCACCAGCTCGATTTGCGGCTACTAGCGCGAGTGCCATGGAACTCCGCACGTGAATAAAAATTTTACTTCAGGGGTGCCGCACTGTTCTTGCCATGGAACTCCGCACGTGACTTTTTTTTTATCTTCCCGCCGCAAAATTCGCATCGATATCCATCGTTTTTCGCCGGCCGCTGCTTCGCATCGATATAAATCGAGTCGTGGGAGGTGCCGATCTGTTCGTGCCGAAATTCGTGTTTTGTTGGTTGCGTCGTGTTCTATGTCAACGCGCCGAACCGCCCCGCTGTGCGGACAATGTCCATGTAGCTGTTGTAATTCGCCGCGATAACCTGTCGGCAATTTTTTTTTGTCTTGTAGTGTAGGCTTGAATTGTTTCGCCTCCGGTCAGGTCGGTGATGCGGTTGAAGAACACTTCCATCTACTGCGTGTACTGCACCACACCCCCAAACTGCTTATGCCCATGAATTTGTTGTCGCGCCATGTACGAAGTATTAATGGGTTCGAAACGTTCGATTAGGGCTGCCCGGAACTGCGCCCACGTCCCTTCGCCTTGGACTATTTCGTTGTTGTAAATCCATTCCAGCGCCGGGCCTTGTAACAGTGTAGCTGCAAGCCAAATTCGAGTCGCATCGTGGGTCGGGGTCGTGCATCCAACAGTTTCGAAGTAGATTTCGAGTACAGCTATGAATCGACAAATGTCGCTCCCTTTCGCGCTAGGATCGAACGCCTCCGGTAGCCTCGGCTTTGCTTCTTTGAGGTTTACTGTAGCTAGTGTTGCTGTTGCAGGTACGTGTCAGTGTCACTGCCGCTATCGCTGCTGTGTTCGCTGCTGCTATGGCGGCTGCTGACTGGTTCGCGAGCAGAACCTCGAGTTCCTGTAGAAGAGTCATGGGCGTCTGCTCCTGTTCGGCACGAAGAGCCGCGAGCTCCTGTAGGAAGTTGTCGCCGCTCCCATCCATCCATGCTCGGTTACCCACTCGGGGGGGGGGGGGGAGGGGGGGGGGGGGGGAGGGGGGGGGGGGGTTGGATATCAACGCGGAACTGGATTTTAATGTACACAAATTGGCGTGATCGTCGTCACCGCTGCGGGTTTTTAAAGGCTGCTTTTTAGCGAGTGAAGAACTCCGAGTAAAAACGGGCTCGGATTACCAAGTGAGGATCGAGGACCGGGTTCAGTAAAATGATTATGGATCCTGGGTACAACTACGTAGCTATATATAGGCACAATACAAGGCAGGAAACCAGGATATTACGGGAATGTTCCGTGCATCGGGAAACGTCCGGAACGGAACCTTCCCGAATTCGGTAGAAGAAATTCGGCCGAATTCGGTGCAAGCAACTTACTTCGGCGCTATATGTAATAAATATAGGAAATGAGCGAATCTAGGAAAACACGCATTATAATGATAATAGAAAATATAAATATGCAGGAATGGGTAAGCACGGACTGTGTATTCTCGAACATATATGATCTCTAAAAAAATCCCTCTACGGCATCAAGCAGTCATTGCGCATGCAGCAGCAATACCTTCACGCCGTCTTCATCTCACTCGGCTTCCAGCAGCTTACCTATGACCAGGGCATGTACTGTCTTGAGCACCTCAGTGATTACATTCTTCTCAAACCCTACGTCAACGACCTCTTCTACACCGAAACAAGCACCGAGCTCCGGAATCGTTTCGAGCATAGAACAAAAAAGAAGCTCGACGTCACCATTTCTCACTCAGTCACCCAAATCCTCTGACTCAACATCTCCCGGTCTGCCGAAAGCATCCATGTCTTCGCCGCCAAGTAGACCAAGACTCGTGCGTGGACTTGTCCTACTCCAAGACTTATCGTTCAGTACTTTTAGTGACCTGAAGGGGAGAACATGGCGGGCCTACGGCAAGCACTACAATATTGCCAACGTACACATATATATATGCTTGCATGTGCGCATTGTATGCTATGTTGGGGTTTACTATAGAGTGTATAGGATGTTGGTTATACCCCCTCTGTATGCCCGCATGACTCATTTATTCAGTTCGTGAGAAGTTGTGAGAGTACGACGGCTTATGCTGGCTTTGCTAGCTTGCCTGGACTTTATTATGCTATTACTAGCTTGGGTTTTATTTATCATGCATAGTTATGCTTGATTTCGTAGGTTTGGTGCATTTCTATATGTGATTATAATTATAGCACCGAACCAGGTTACGTGTACCGAACTCAAGCCTTTCAGTTGCCACCGAATTGCTTTCTTCCGAGTTCGGGAAGGTTCTGTTCGGGACGCTTCACGACCCTCAGAACGTTCGCGTAACACCTGGGTTACCTGCCTTGTGTCGAGCCTATATATAGCCTCGTGTTGTACCCAGGTGGTTCATTCAATTCAAACTCTCTTTTCTGAGCTCGATCCTAGATCCTCACACTTGGTAATCAGAGCCGTTTACACGCAAAGTGTTTTCGACCACTAAAACCGCGGGGGCGTCGACTGTTAAACACCGATTTCGGGTACGTAAAACCGGTTCCGTGTTTTTCACTCCCCCTCGTTTTCGGTTTTCGGACGCGCAATGTCAAGGATGGAGGGGCAAGGCGACAATTTCGCATCCGCCCAAGACATCGCCAACCTTCGCACCGATGTGGAACAGACGCAGGCGGCGATCCGGCGAATCGAGGCCCTCCTGACGAACCAATCGGTAGCCGCCACAGCAGCAGTGAATGCAGCAGCGAACGTAGCAGCGACAGCAGCAGCAGCAGCAGCAGCGACACCGACATTTCACGGACCGATGTCACAACCTTTGCCGAACCTCGAAGCAGCTCGCCCGAGGCTCCCCGAAGCGTTCGATCCGAGCACGAAGGGATCGGACGTTCGACGATTCGTGGCGACCCTCGAAATTTATTTCGAGGCCATTGGCTGTTCGACCCCGACACACGATGCAGCACGAATTCGGCTCGTAGCGACACTATTGCAAGGCCCGGCATTAGAATATTACTTCTCGTGGTTTTCAAGCTTTTGAGAAATTCAGGGGAGAGTTAGAGGCCAAGAAAAAGCCTTTAGACATTATGCAGGTACCTGAGAAGTTGGGAAAAGCATTACGGAGCGTAAAAAATGGTCGTGCGTTTCGTGGAGTTAATATCATCTCCCCGCAGCATAGTGTTAAGGCTCCCCGTTGCCCACAGGTGAAGCCTACACATCTGCAAAGGCTTAGAGGAAAATTCCAGGCTCAGGAGAAGTTGTTCAAGCCTCCCTACCCCCCAGGTGAATTTGGAAGTGAAAAGTGCTGAGTCAGGTATAGGAAATAGGGATGGTGTTCTCTTTGATGAGACCCTCTTTGGCTCCTCAGCGCAGCAGGAACCACTACTCCTCGAGGTGTTATGCAAAGGGCGACGCCTCCAGGCACTGGTGGACAGCGGTGCGTCTCACTCGGTGTGTGACCGCGGGACGTTGGAGAAAAATGGAGAACCTTCAGAGGAGACCAAGATCACGGCAACGATGGTGGACAATACGAAACTTCCCATCCACTGCGAAGCATCACTGCAGCTGCACATAGGGGCGCTGAGGTGGAAGCCGACGTTGCCGATCACGAGCATCAAAGGTTTAGATTTTATCTTGGGGCGAGATTTCTTGAAGCGGTTCAACCTCAAGATCGAGTGGGTCAACAGGAAGGCGTGCATCTACAACAACGGGAAATGAGTGGAGCTGCGGAGCTGGACGGATACAGGGGACGTTCCTGAAATGACACTGGCCCGGTTCGAACAGACGGTGAACGAGAGTAATATGGGTTACTTAGCACTGGTGATGGCAGTAGCAGAGGAGGAGAAGCCAAACACCGAGCTACCTGCAGCAGTAAAGGAGGTGTTGGAGCAGTACAAAGACATCATGCCAGACGACCTACCTGCAGGAGAGCCTCCAGCACGCACCCACGAGCACGAGATCGTGGAGGAACCAGGTGCGAAACCCGTCTCACGTGCACCATATTGACTGAGTCCGACAGAACTGACAGACATGAAGAAGCAGATAGAGTATCTACTGGACAGACAACTGATCCGCCCATCCACCTCTCCCTACAGTGCACCAGTTCTCTTCACTCCAAAACCAGACGGCAGTTTACGGATGTGCATCGAATACCGCGCACTGAACAAACAGACAGTGAAAAACAAATACCCCATACCGCGCATAGACGACCTACTGGACCAACTGCGCGGTGCAACATTCTTTTCGAAGCTGGACCTACGGTCGGGTTAATGGCAGACCAAGATGGCAGACAACTCGATCCCCAAGACGGCGTTCCGTACCAGATACGGCTTCTACGAATACTTGGTGATGCCGTTCGGACTCTGCAACGCACCAGCAACGTTCCAGGCAGAGATGAACCATATCCTATGGCCCCTGCTGGACGAGTGTGTGGTGGTGTATCTGGACGACTTTCTCATCTACTCCAAGAACATGAAGGAGCACGTGGAGCATCTGCGGAAAGTCTTCGAGATCCCGCGGAAAAATAAGTTCTACGTGAAGATGTCGAAGAGCGACTTGGCACCGAAGAAGGTGCAGATTCTCGGACACATGGTGAGTGCGGAGGGCGTACACGTGGACCCGCGGAAGATCGAAGCCGTCAAGAAGTGGAAAGTACCGGAGAACGTGAAGGAGTTGCAGCAGTTCCTAGGCTTTGCCAACTACTACAACAGGTTCGTGCCGTAGTACGCTATGATAGCAGCGCCACTGACCAACCTACTGAAAAAGGATACGCCCTACAAATGGGATACTCCTCATCTGCAAGCCATGGAGCAGCTACAGACAGCACTGACTACAGCCAACACACATCCTACCGGACCCAGACAAGGACTACGTGGTGGAAGCAGACGCTAGTGACCAGGCAGTCGGAGCAGTACTGATGCAGGATCACGGACGCGGTTTGCAGCCCATCGCCTACCTCAGTAAGAAGCTACACGAAGCGGAACTCAATTACCCCATTCATGACAAGGAGGCCTTAGCGATAGTCATAGCCTTCAAGGCGTGGAGGTGTTACCTAGAGGGAGCCAAGACTACAGTCTACACTGACCACTGCAGTCTCAAATACCTGAAGTCGCAGCCAACGCTCTCACGACGACAGGTGCGGTGGGTGGAGTTCTTGGAAACTCACTTCCACTACGACATCGTCTACAAGCCCGGGCAACACAACAAAGCAGACGCGTTGAGCCGCCCCGGTCATGTAGCAGGCATCCAGCTCGATGGGATGAACCCTCTGCTCAAGGGTCTATTCCAACATGGGTACTCCGTGGACGCAGAGATCGCTATAGCACAGACTCAGAAGCTGTTACACTGGGAAAAAGACTTATCTGTAAGGAAGGGCACAAGAAAGATTTGGGTACCGAACTACGCCCCGCTACGACATATTTTACTGGAGGAGTTTCACGACGTACAGTACGCGGGACATTTTGGGAGCAATAAGATGTTAGCAGGGATAGCAAAGTATTACTACTGGCCTGGAATGGCAGCAGACGTGCAGCAGTCCATCACCTCATGCGACACGTGCCAGCGGATGAAGAGTAGCAAGCAGAAAAATGCAGGGTTACTTCAGCCTCTACCCGTACCGGAGCAGCTATGGCAAGTCGTTAGCCTTGACTTCATCACGGGACTTCCTTCGACCTCATGAGGGCATGACACTATACTCGTGGTGATTGACAAGTTCTCCAAAATGGGTCACTTCATCCCGACCAACGCCACGGCTACATCTGAAGCCACTGCTCGCCTCTTCTTCGACCGCATCATCACTATCCACGGCATCCCCACTACACTCATCTCAGACAGAGACCCATAATTCACTAGAAAGTTCTTGAAGGAGCTCATGGGACTGTTGGGGACAAAGCTTGCTATGTCTTCAGCATACCACCCCCAGACTGACGGACAGACAGAGCGACTCAATCAGGTGTTTGAACAGTTGCTGCGCACAGCTTGCAAAGACGACGTCAGCCACTGGGATTCACAGTTACCGACACTTGAGTTCGCTTACAACAATGCGTCACATGCGGCCACAGGGAAATCTCCTTTCTTCCTGTGCTACGGACGGGAACCACTAAAACCGCAGCAGCCAACCACACCGGCACACGTCCAAGCCGCACACGACTTCGTCACCACCATGCATCAGCTATGGTAGAAGACTTAGCGACGTCTCACCACGGTGCAGAACTCCCAGAAGCAGTATGCCGATCGCCAGCGACGTGATCACTCAGTAGCAGTCGGAGATCAGGTGCTTCTCGACACGCGCAACTTGAGCCTGTCTCACCTACCATCCAAGCTCCGCCCTCGCTTCTGTGGTCCTTTTCACGTTGAGGCACAGGTGACACTAGTAACATTCCGCTTGCGCTTACCTACTACGTGGAAGCTTCACAACGCTTTCCATGTTCAGCTACTGAAGCCCTACAAGGACCCCAACCAGCAGTTCCAGGGATGGCAGCTACCGCCACCACCACCTGTTCTCAGGATGAACCAGAGTACGAAGTGGAGCGCGTTCTCACTCATCGGCGTCGCGGCGGCAAGACCCTCGAGTTCCTGAAACGCTGGAAGGGTTATGACCCCACGGAGGACAGTTGGGTTGCAGAAGCTGATATGGGCAACGCACGCCGTGCTCTCAAGGACTATCTTGTCAAGCAGGGCATATCTCACGCCACCCAGCTTTGAGGGGGGGACGTGTGAGAGTACGACGGCTTATGCTGGCTTTACTAGCTTGCCTGGACTTTGTTATGCTATTACTAGCTTGGTTTTCATTTATCATGCGTATTTATGCTCGATTTCCTAGGTTAGGTGCATTCCTATATGTTATTATAGTTATAGTACCGAACCAGGTAACGTGTACCGAACTCAAGCCTTTCGGTGCCACCGAATTGCTTTCTACCGAGTTCAGGAAGGTTCTGTTTGGGACGCTTCACGACCCTCAGAACGTTCGCGTAACACCAGGGTTACCTACCTTGTGTCGAGCCGATATATAGCCTCGTGTTGTACCCAGGTGGTTCATTCAATTCATACTCTCATTTCTGAGCTCGATCCTAGATCCTCACAGAAGTACTTCATCTCTACACCTGATGTCGGCCTAACCTACACGGCAAACAGAAAATCTGCCTTCCACCTGCAGGGCTACGCTAACGCTGATTATCGAAGAGAAAGGCCCCGCCCTCGCTTGGGTGCAGCCGATCTCGCCGTCGACGAGAAGTCCGCGATGGATTGGTCGCCGAAGTGGGCTTCTGCAGTTCAATGGAGGTAGCGGTTGAGCAAGCTCTGCTCGACGGTATCTGGTCGACATCGTCAACAGGCAGCACTGGTCGAAGACAGCGGTCGAGGAGGCCCGTCGAGGAGCGATGGTCGACGAGGTCCGTCGAGGAGCACTGGTCGACGAAGCTCCATTCGATCTTGTGTCGAAGAGCTCCGTTCGAGCTCTGGTCGAAAAGCCTTGTTCAAGCTCTGGTCGACGAGGTCTGCTCGACGAGCTCTGGTCGACGAGCTTTGGTTGACGATCTCTGCTCGGCGAACGCTGTTCGACCGGAGTTGGGGTCGAGTTGTTCGACCGAACTCGCAGAGGTGTGCGAAACTCTGCGGAGGTGTGCGAAACTTCGCCCAGGTGGTTTTGGCGAAGTTCAACCTGCGGAACGGCAGCACGTGGTCGACGGTGCGCACCTGGCAAAACCGACGACACGTTTTCTACCTGGCACCTGCGCAATGTGCCTGACTGTGAAACCGTCAACCTGCACCTACTTTGTAGGTGCGCACGTCTGCGCAGATAGACAACCGGCAACTGCAGATTGTTACCTGCGACTGCATATAGTCACCTGCGACTGCAGTGCTGGCAGACCGCGCGCAGTGCAGCGCTGGCAGACTACTCTGCTGCAGCGTTGGCAAGCCGCTCTTCTGCTGCACTGGCAGATTTCGCCCTTGCTAGGTGTTGCATGCCATTCTAGTCATATCGTTCTGCATGCCTCAAGTGTAATCTAATTGTTCAATGTTCTTTACTTTTTTTAGTGAAACTCTTGCCAAATGTCTCTGTGAGCACAAGCAAGAAGTAAGAACGCTAGTGCAACGCTCCGATCACTCGCACAACCCCGTGCCCTCCTCCGTAGTCCACTCCCATTGTGTAGTGACTCTCCGCATGGTACGGTGAGCGTGGAACGACCCCGCAACTTACCTTCAGATAGGAGCCGAATTTTGCACCTTACCTAAGTCGTTGTAGGCCGCAGCAGCCATCTAGACTTCCATGGTCGACCAGGAGGTCGCAACAGGCGTAGAGGATACCCTGCAAGCGCGGTTAGATGATGTTCGGGCACGCCACGCAGCTGGCGAGTACGGCGGAGCGGACGTGGAGGTTCTGCTCCTTGGATCTCGTGCGCAATGGGCGCGCGATCATCCAACGACCCGTACTGGAGCGGACGATGCGTCCGCCACTCCCCGACCGGCACGCAACGAAGGTGGCGTCGACGAGCGCGTCAACGACGGTGACCAAGTCGGCAGTGAAGGAGGCACGAGGGATACCCGCGGAGTGATTCGGGCCGCCGATGTTGGCGTCGGCGGAGTGCAGACGCGAGTTCAGCGTTCAGCGGCAGCGGGAAGCTCGAAAGTTGACGGCCGACGTCGTTCTCCCCAGCAGAGTGGAGTCAGGCCGACTTCGGCGACTCATGTGTCGGCTGGTCAAGACGGAGGCATCGTGCCGGCGTACGGCTATTCGGACAAGATCGCTGTGCCGAAGCTGCTCGAAGGTCGACACGACTTGATCACATGGATAGAATCCATTGAACCTCAGCTGGAGATCGCCGGATTACAGAAATTTGTCGACGGTGACGTGTTGGCGCCGGACGAAGAGGACGTCGAGCTCTGGGCGGAATTTCGCGTTGCTCATCTTCTGACCTTCATGGTCATTTCGAGGTGCTGTTCGCTGCTGGTGCAAGTCGCTTTGAAGCCGTGCAGACTTCGAGTGGATGCTGGCTACCAAGCGTGGCAATACATTATGCGCACCTACAAAGCGACCGACAACCTCTACATCAGCCAACTGGAGAAGAAATTGACCAACACTCGCATGGGGGAGCAGGAATCGGCGACCGAGTACTGCAATCGAGCGCGGCGGGTTTTGGCCGATCTGCGGATGGCCGGCGTAGACTACTCGGTGGCGTCGTATGTCACGCATTGTCGAGATTAGAACGGGTGAAAAGATTGACTAAGGGAAACGAGATACAAGAAGATATAGCTAACCCTAGGAATAAAAAATGGTACAACTAGACTAACATATACTAAACATATCAAATATAGGTTGACACACCCCCATAGTCTAGGTGACGGCACTCCTATGGAAAGCAACACAGATCTCAGGGTGGGTCTCAAGGACACACACATTCTGAGAGCAAGCAAGGGTCACATGACCGGTCAGCAAGAACAAGCAAGGGTCACAAGTCCAATCCACAAGAACAAGGCAAATCTCAGGGTGGAGCTCAAAGTCACCACACACTCCGAGAGCAAGCAAGAGGCCACAAGGCCAGTCCACATGCAGGTATATAGCAAATATAATGAGATGCAAGAGTACAAGACAAGCAGGACAAAGCATATCTACGTAAGCAAGTGAGGACGGGCAGGCACAAGGCCAAGCTGGGTGCAGAAACGCTGGTGGTCACAAGGCGGCAACGCCTTGGTGAAGATTTCTGCCGTGTTGGCCTCAGAGACCACACGTCGTACGAGTGCCTGGCCACGCTGCTACAACTCACGCAGAAGGAAGTAACGAAGCTTGATGTGCTTCGACTTTCCAACCAGTCGGGGCTCCTCACACAACAGGGCAGCAGACCTGTTGTCGGCGAACAAGACTGGGGGAGAGCGAGGCCGCTCACCAAGGTCGGTGAGAAGGAAAGACAGCCATCGAAGCTCCTGAGCGGCCATGGCCGCAGCGTACACCTCTGCCTCACAGCTGGAACCGGAGACGGACGACGCCCGAGTCAACCGCCACGAAACAGCACCCGTCCCGAGGCTAAAGGAGTACCCCTGTTTAGACCGACGCGTCTAAGCGTTGTCGGCCCACGACGAGTCCGAGTAACCTGTGAGTGTAACTGGCTACTTCCCTCCCAAGGACAAGCCCCATGCCTGATGTACTCGCCACATACTTCGCCACCCTCTTAGCAGCGTACCAGTGGGACGGTCGGTGTCTCCCAGGCGCAACAAAGCGCGCAAGGACGCTAAGAGGGTAAACTAGGTCTGGGCGAGTACAGGTCATCAGGTACATGAGACAACCCACCAGCTCAGGATATGGACCACTGGGCTCAAATGACTCGTCCGAAGGTGGAGCCGTGAGCCCATGATCCACACCAAGAGGGGTGAGCTGTACCTTGGAGAACGGGAAGCGAAACCGCGTGAGGATCTGCTCGACCATATGCGACTGCGACAGCGTAATGGTGCGAGCTGCCCTGTCCCTAGTGATCTGCAGGCCAAGGTAGTGCTGCAGCTCACCAAGGTCAGTGCAAGTGTGTCTCCTCTGCAGTTCCTCCTTCACGGAGGCCAGTGCGTGTCGGTCGGGAGTGGCGAAGACCAGGTCGTCAACGTAAACAAGAACAAAGAACGGGGTCGAGCCACGGCGGACGAACACTGACGGGTCGGCAGACGACGGAAAGAAGTCAAGCGCTGCAAGGGTCGAACGAAGTGTGTCGTGCCACTCACGTGGAGCCTGACGCAGGCCGTAGACTGGTCGACGCAGCTGCCACTGGGTCCCAGGTGGGAAAGAGCCAGTGAAGCCAGGCGGGCGACGCAGCCATATCTGCTCGTGCAGGCTCCCCTGAAGGAACGCGGTGGAAACGTCCAGGGAGTGCAACTTGTAGTCGCGCTGGGTTGCGATATGCAGCAACACCCGAAGAGTACTCATCTTCGGGGTGGGAGCGAAGGTCTGGAAGAAGTCCACCCCCTCTCGCTGACTGAAGCCTCCCGCCACGTAGCGCGCCTTGAACACTGGTGGTGATCCAGGCGGGCGCTTCACCTTGTAGAGCCATCGGCCACTGACGACGTTCGTCCCAGGTGGTGGGACTGCGTCGACGTAAGTGCCTGTGGACCTATAAGATGCCATCTCTGCCTCCTCAGCTGCTATCCAATACGAGGCCCAAGGTCCCAAGACCACCTCAGCGTGAGTGCGAGGGATTGGGATGTCAAGAGCGTATGGATCCCCCTCAGGGGCAAGCAGCATGGCGCAGAGATGAGGAACAGCGGCCGCAAGGAAACCAAGCTCAAAGTGCCTGTCCTCTAGGACCTCCAACGGAAAGACAGGAGCACCCCCAGAGGACGGAGAACGAGCAGGGCCACTCACCAAGTGAGCGGCGTAGTCAAGGCGGTGGGAAGAGGCAAAACCAGCGACAGTGGTAACAAGTGCTGAGACAGACGACAAGGGTGCACTCGGGTGAGTGACCAACGCTGACAAAACACGGGAGATGACAGGACGGGAGGCACGGAGGTAGTCGGACAACGGGTCGTGAAGCACAGTGAGGGACGACTCAGGAGGCTGTGGAAGGACTGGAGGATGTGGAACACGAGAGCGGAGAACAAGGTGAAACGGGCCATCTGCACGGTAACGAGACCGACAGGGCTCTCGAGACACAGCACGACTGAGGGAAGAACGACGAGTCCACTGGGACGAGGAAGGGGACCACGAACCAAGCATGCACGTGCTGGGTCGGGAAGGTCGCGCAGACGCAGTCGCTGCCGCTCCGACTCCTCTGGCGGCTGCTGCGACGGTACCTGCCCCTGC
Organism: Closterium sp. Naga37s-1; assembly: GCA_947471745.1. Lineage (NCBI taxonomy): Eukaryota > Viridiplantae > Streptophyta > Zygnematophyceae > Desmidiales > Closteriaceae > Closterium > Closterium sp. Naga37s-1. Next base: position 322,002 of record CANJKZ010000325.1, on the reverse strand, counting down.
TGCTGCTCCTGTGACTCCTCCTCTGCCCTCTCCTGATGCGGCTGCAGCTGCACCCGCTGCTGCGACCGGAACTCCGGCGCTACCGACTCCTGCTTCGGCCGTGACTCCTCCTCTACTCTCTCCTGCTGTGTCCGGAACTGCACCTGCTGCTGCGGGCGGGACTCCTGCTCTACCCTCTCCTGGTGTGGCCGTGACTCCTCCTCTACTAACTCCTGCAGTGACTGCAACTGCACCCGCTGCTGCACTCGTGACTCCTCCTCTACTCTCGCCTGCTGCGGCTGCAGCTGCACCTGCTGTTGCAGTCGTGACCCCTCCTCTGCTCTCTCCTGCTGCTGCTGTGACTCCTCAATGACTCTCTCCTGCTGCTGCGACTAAAACTGCTCCTCCTCCTGCTGCTGCTGCGGGTGCTGCTGCTGCTGCTGGTGTGCCCTCTCAAACCGCGCACGCTCCTCCCTCTCCAACTGGAAGAGACGCTGCTCACGGGTCAGGAAACGTACAGTGCGCGGTGTAGGCGCCATAGTGCCAGTGCCTCCAGCTCCAGCACCCCCATAACCAACACCTCCACCGTCGACCCCCCCGTAGCCTCCAGTACCTCCCGCAGTAACACCCCCGGGCTCCGCAGAAACCAGCCGCAGAGAAGAACGAGGAGGGAACTGCAGGACGAACGGGAAGCCAGGGGGTGACGCGGGGTGAGGCCGCCGGCTCGAGGCTGCCGTGTCCTCCACGGGAGTGACCTCCACACCCACACCCCCTGCACCCCCAGAGCCGACACCACCAGCTCCTGCAGCCCCAGTACCCTCACCCTCCGCAACTGCACCTCCCGCACCCCAGACACGACACAGACTGGACGCTGCGGGGGGGGCGACTGCGGAGTGACATGCGACACACCTGACGGGGCAGGACACGAAGGGGGGGGGGCTACCGGGGCGACTGAGGGGGGCTCAAGGGTGAGGAACAGCGGGGGGGAAAAGGCCTCAGTACCTCGGTGGGGGCGACTCCTGTAGTAACAGACGGACCCGTCGAACGTGACGTCCTGAGTAGCGAAGAACTGGTAGGTGACCGGGTTGTAGAACAACCAGCCGGAGGCGTCCAAAGGGAAACCAAGAAAGACGCAGGAACAGGTGCGCGGAGACAACTTGTTCGCGCCAGGGGCGCGAACGAGAGCCAGAGAGCCCCAGACGCGGAAGTCAGCTGCTACGCTCGGAGAATCTGTCCAAAGGGAGACAGGCGTCACCCGTGGCCGTGCGTCACTAGGCCACAGGTTCAGCTGGTGCGCGGCGTAGCAGACTGCCTGAGACCACAAGAACTAGGGGGCACCGGCATGGCACATGGAGGTCCGGGCAACCTCCATGACCAGGCCGATGCGTCGCTCGGCTACCCCGTTCTGCTGCGGCGAGGCTGGTAACGTGTAAGACTGGATGATCCCCCGACCCCGAGTGGAAGAGAACTCACCACCACGGTCCGAGTGTAGGCGGAGCCCACACAGGCATTGGGCGCCACCCCTCGCTAGTAGCCACGGCTCGAGGACAGTAGGCACGTCGGCATTCCGTCGCAAAGGGAAAACCGTGGTGTAGCGGGAGTAGTCGTCCACCACAATCAGGAAGTAGCGCTCCGGACGTGGGCCAAGGACAGGGGAGGGGCCCCAGACGTCCAAGTGCAGGGTAAGGCATCCAGCTACATCAACACAAGCAGAGATCTACTGGATCAACTACTAAAGCGCGGAGGGCAATTTCCTGAGGAGATGTTTGTGACAACTCTACTTGCAGGACTCGGACCAGGCTGGAAGCAGTGCCTAGCTATTTTACGGACTCACGCACGCTTTTTTGAAGGTTCTCTCTGTGCTGCACTTCTGGCGGAGCAGCAAAATATGGACCTGCATGAAGAAAGAGTCAAGCAAAGCAATTCAACTTCGCAAGATGAAGTACGGCAGCTCAATGTTATGAGTTTTTACGTCAACAATTCAAGACAGTTCTGCAAGATCTACAACAAATCTGGACATTCAACAGAGAAGTGTTACAAGCATCAGAGTCAACAACAAGAAGGCCAATACAAGCAAGAGACTCATCACACCTCAGCAGGCTCAGCAGCAGCAGGAGTCACCAGATTTTCAACAGCAGCTTCAGAAGATCCAACTGCAATTGCAGCAGCTTCAACAGGTGTTCCAGCAACAGCAGCACCAAACCCGGACTTCAACCGTTCCTGCAACGGCAACAACACATAGAAACGTGTTAAGTTGATTGACAACGGTTAACCATACAGTTTCACATGTTTATAGAGAGAAAGAAGACTGACCTTCCAACTCGTGGTTCTTTGACACATGTTGCGGACAGCACATGACAGTAGCTGATGATCCTTTCATCTTCAACAAGAGAGACCTTGAGCAGCCCTGCATCACCACCACTGCAAATAACTGTCAGTTACGTGCAACAGCAGTTGGCAACATACTACAACAATCCTCAACAACAGGGATTATACTGGAGGTCACTGACATTTTGTTGGTTAAAGGCTTGAGCTTCAATCTTCTATTAGGAGGAAAACTTTTATTCAAAGGAGTCAATCTGCAAGGAGACATAATCAGAAATCAGATTTCACTCAGCCCAAGTTGTTCATGTTGTAAAAGGTTGACGAGTAGGGGTATCCGTTTTTGGGTTGTGACGAGAGGATCTATTTCGCCAAATTGTTTTTTTTTCGCCACACCCAGCCAGTTTGGGTCGTTTCCCCTTGTGAGAGCTCGAAAGTCCCAAATTGCAGGTGCACTTCTTTCAAGTTTTTAAGAAGCTCAACATCAAGTCTAAAAAACTTGACCCGCGCGCCTCGCAACTTGGGACTCGTGCTTTAAGCTTGGGGAAGCAGCAGCAGAGAATGGGGTATTCATTATGCAAGTCAAAGAAATGGCCTTACCTGAAGTAGCTATGGTTTCTGAAGAAGCAGAAGCAATAGATGACTTCCATGATGCTGAAGAAGAAGAAGAGCCTCAAGAAGCAGCAGCCTCTTCCTTCAAGCTTGCACCAAAAATACAAGGGGGGTTAGTATTTTCTTCAAAGACAGATTCTGGAGCAGAACCAAGAATTAACACTACAGCGACTTACCAGCATCAACGGTTTATTCGTCGGCAGCCTCGACAAACAGCGGCAGCCTCGTCACCATTTCTCATATTTCTACTGATTTTTAGCTTAACTAACTCAATTGTACTGAATTATATGGTAGCACCACGTTTCTTAGGGGGGATGCTTCAATGAGGTTGACAGAAACAAAAATGGAGTAGTTCTGTTTCTCCCGACGACCCCCTTCGGCAAACCATCCGAGAAGCAGCTGAGCAAGAACGAGGTGGAGGAGACCCTCCCAACCCACCCCATCTTGACAAATTTTATTTCATGCCCGATTTTCAGCAACGCTTACATCGGGAGCTAACCGTTCGTTTTCGCCCCACAATCGTCTCCTCCTCGGTTATTATTTCAGCCCGACGCAACAGTTTTAACATCAGCAATTAATTTTGCATCAACAGTTGGGTATCTGCAAGGACACTGCATTTCCACCGCCTCCATCGCCACCACCGTTTTCCGTCCTTCCAGCGCAGCAGCGAATCATTTCAAATCTGCATCAGCGCTGCCATCAGCTTCAAATTTGTCCTGCATGGACAAAAATTCGATCCCTTTCCACCCGCCCACAGTTTCTACACTCGCTCGACTGTTCTCGCGTTTTTCGCTATACAGCCGCAATTTCATCGGTTTCTTCACCGACAGGGGCAGCACTTATCGCTCCGAAAATTTTCTGCTGCCAGCGAGACAATTTCGTTTCACACGCGCTCAGCCACAGTCAACTCTGTAATTTCGCATCAGTTGGCGTTTTCTGCCAACACGAGAAATTTGTTTCACGCGCGTTTCTTCCGTGTACTATTCCTGCCGCAACTAACACATCGCGCCCAGGCCTGTCGAAGTTCCTGGAGCCCATACTTGCGCTCCCCAGCTCCTCCCCATCTAACCCTGTTAAGGGTGTAGCTGAGCATTTGGGCGCCCTTAACGGTCACGGGCGCACCCCAAAGTGAAAACTTGAAATCCGGGCATGTGAAGAGTTTGCACTTACACAATCTTTAACTCGTATTGGACGCTAAGGGAAAATTCGGGTGCTCCAAAGCTGACTTAGACTCTTTACAAACATGGGATTGGCAAGAAAACGCAGGGAAAAATCCACTTCTCTCGTGCAACCTAACGAGAAATGGGGGGGGGGTTGTCAGGCATAATTGGGGGGGGGGGGGGGGGGGGGGGGGGGGGGGGGGTTCCTACAATCGGAAACCAAAACTTTGGGACAGGGGAAGGCCTGGTTTGGGCCCTTAACGCATCCGGGGAAGGGTCGAACGAGGCACTTAGTGGCACGGGTGCAGTGCGAATCTAACACTTTATGCAGTCGAGCTGGAGCGAAAGTAGCCCGGAATGTTCAGGGAATTAAGGGCTGTCAAACTTATATGCTGCTTATTGTGTAGGCTGTAGTGGGGTAGCCCATATGGGGTACAACCCAATTAGGGTTTCCTACTTGTACCCATCTTGCTGCTAGTTCATTCATTCCTGCTCGTTAGATTTTGACATGGTTTCAGAGCAGTAGGTCCGTAGGACCGTTTTTTTTCGGGCCCACCATTACCTAGTGACCGACTGCGGTTACCGCGTTACCCCACGCCCTGCCCTGCGCTGCGCCGTCAGCGCGCGCCCTGCCCTGCCCTGCCTTGCGTCGCGCTGCCCGGCGCACGCCCTGCCCTGCCTTGCGTCGCGCTGCCCCGCGCACGCCCTGCCCTGCCTTGCGTCGCGCTGCTCCACGCACGCCCTGCCCTATCCCGCGTCGCGCTGCCCCGCGCACGCCCTGCCCTGCCCCGCGTCGCGCTGCCCCGTGCACGCCCTGCCCGGCGTCCTGCTGCAGCCCGTGCGTCGCGCCCTCCTGCAGCCCGCCATCGCGCCCTGCTGCAGCCCCCAAGTCGCGCCCTGCTGCCCTGGGCGTCGCGCCCTACGGCAGCCCGCGCGTCGCGCTCTTCTGCAGCCCGCACGTCGCGCCCTGCTGCCCTGCGCGTCGCGGCACACGGCAGCCCGTGCGTCGCGCTCTGCTGCCCCGCGCGTCGCGCTCTGCTGCAGCCCGTTCGCCGCACCCTGCTGCCCTGCGCGTCGCGCCCTACGGCAGCCCGCGCGTCGCGCTCTGCTGCCCCGCGCGTCGCGCTCTGCTGCAGCCCGCGTGTCGCGCCCTGCTGCCTCGCGCGTCGCGCCTTGCTGCAGCCCGCGCATCGCGCCCTGCTGCCCCGCGAGTCGCGCCCTGCTGTAGCCAGCGCGTCGGGCCCTGGTGCCCACGACAGCGCGCGCCCTGCTGCCTGCGCCGCCCAGGATGAGCCGCGCCGCCCAGCCCGAGCCGCCCTGCCCAACCCGATCCGCCTTGCTGCTCGTGCTACTGCTGCTGCTGATGGAGGTGCTACTGGAGCTGGAGCTGCTGGAGGTGCTGGAGCCGCTGGTCCCGAAGGTGCTCGTACTGGAGGTACTGGAGCTGCTGGAGCTGCTGGAGCTGGAGGTGCTGCAGGAGTTGGACCTAGAGCCGCTGGAGGTACTAGAGCTGCTGGAGCTGGAGGTGCTGCAGGCGTTGGAGCTGGAGACCCTGGAGTTGGGGACGCTGGCTCTGGGGGTCCTTGTGCTGTCGGTACTGGTTCTGGAGGTGCTGTGTGGCCGCGACCGTACTTCGTTCCACTGCTTCAGCAGGTTCTTGGTCTACCGTCTTCTACTGGCCTTACTCCTCCCTTACTGTATCCACCGCCTGACCAGTCACAGCCGCAGTTACTGCCAGTCTCCCCAGTGCCTGCTCCTTCTCCTTACACTGAGCAGCCCGGAGGTCTTACGGAGCGTCGTGACCCTGCGTCTCGTCCTGCGTCGCCTGTTCGCGCTGTTCGCACTGGTCGTCGTGTTCCGCGTCAGCGTCCTCCTCCTGTCCCCGGCACGCACCAGATGACACTTCGTCCTTCCTCTGTTCCACTGCGTGTCCCTCTGCCGTCACCTCCTACGTCCTCTCTTCCTGACGTCCCTGACCTGCCGTCAGACCTTGCTCGTGCTGCTAGTCCTACTGTCACTCGTCTTCTAGCTACTGATGTCACTGACCCTTCGCTTGAGTCCACTGCTGGGTCCGCCCTAGTTGCTGAGCTTGTTGACTTTGCTGCTGCCTGTCGCATCGACTACTCCGCTAGTCTTGATGCTGAGTCTGAGTCTGTCTGTCCTCCGTCCGTCGGGGGTGAGTGTGCTCTTGGCACGAACGTCCTTGAGGACAGGCAGGAGGACTTTGACTGTTTTGCAGCTGCTGTACCTCATCTCGTGTCCATGCTGATTGCACCTGAGGGAGACCCGGATGCACCAGACATCCCGACCCCGCGCTCTTACGCAGAGGCGATTGAGGGTCCCTACTCCTCTCAGTGGCAGACAACCATGGACGTAGAGATGGCATCTTGGAAGTCCACAGGCACTTACGTCGACGAGGTTCCCCCACCTGGGGCGAACATCGTCAGTGGCATGTGGATTTTCAGGGTGAAGCGGCCGCCGGGTTCTCCGCATGTCTTCAAGGCGCGTTACGTTGCAGGGGGCTTCAGTCAGCGAGAGGGAGTTGACTTCTTCCAGACCTTATCCCCTACCCCAAAGATGACCACTCTTCGGGTTCTGCTGCTTGTCGCCGCTCAGCGTGACTACGAGCTTCACTCTCTTGACTTCAGCACTGCTTTCCTACAGGGCAGCCTGCACGAGGAGATCTGGCTGCGCCGCCCACCTGGCTTCACTGGGTCGTTTCCTGTAGGTACCCAGTGGAGCCTCCGGCGGCCAGTCTACGGTCTCCGCCAGGCGCCTCGCGAGTGGCACGACACACCGAGGACGACGCTTGCGGCTCTTGGGTTTGCTCCTTCGACTGCTGACCCGTCGCTGTTTCTACGCACCGACACTTCGCTGCCGCCATTCTACATCCTCGTGTACGTCGACGACTTGGTCTTTATCACTGCTGATACTGCTGGACTGGCCCACGTGAAGTCGGAGCTGCAGAAGAGACACACATGCACAGACCTGGGTGAGCTGCGCAGCTATCTTGGCTTGCAGATCACCCGGGACAGAGCACGGCGCACCATTACCTTGACTCAGTCACACGTGGTGCAGCAGGTCCTTCAGCGCTTCCGCTTCGAGTACTCCTCGCCACAGTCCACTCTTCTGCCTACCGATCACTCGCTCTCAGCTCTGCCTTCGGATGAGTCCGTAGAGCCGAGTGGCTACAACTCACGCAGAAGGAAGTAACGAAGCTTGATGTGCTTCGACTTTCCAACCAGTCGGGGCTCCTCACACAACAGGGCAGCAGACCTGTTGTCGGCGAACAAGACTGGGGGAGAGCGAGGCCGCTCACCAAGGTCGGTGAGAAGGAAAGACAGCCATCGAAGCTCCTGAGCGGCCATGGCCGCAGCGTACACCTCTGCCTCACAGCTGGAACCGGAGACGGACGACGCCCGAGTCAACCGCCACGAAACAGCACCCGTCCCGAGGCTAAAGGAGTACCCCTGTTTAGACCGACGCGTCTAAGCGTTGTCGGCCCACGACGAGTCCGAGTAACCTGTGAGTGTAACTGGCTACTTCCCTCCCAAGGACAAGCCCCATGCCTGATGTACTCGCCACATACTTCGCCACCCTCTTAGCAGCGTACCAGTGGGACGGTCGGTGTCTCCCAGGCGCAACAAAGCGCGCAAGGACGCTAAGAGGGTAAACTAGGTCTGGGCGAGTACAGGTCATCAGGTACATGAGACAACCCACCAGCTCAGGATATGGACCACTGGGCTCAAATGACTCGTCCGAAGGTGGAGCCGTGAGCCCATGATCCACACCAAGAGGGGTGAGCTGTACCTTGGAGAACGGGAAGCGAAACCGCGTGAGGATCTGCTCGACCATATGCGACTGCGACAGCGTAATGGTGCGAGCTGCCCTGTCCCTAGTGATCTGCAGGCCAAGGTAGTGCTGCAGCTCACCAAGGTCAGTGCAAGTGTGTCTCCTCTGCAGTTCCTCCTTCACGGAGGCCAGTGCGTGTCGGTCGGGAGTGGCGAAGACCAGGTCGTCAACGTAAATAAGAACAAAGAACGGGGTCGAGCCACGGCGGACGAACACTGACGGGTCGGCAGACGACGGAAAGAAGTCAAGCGCTGCAAGGGTCGAACGAAGTGTGCCGTGCCACTCACGTGGAGCCTGACGCAGGCCGTAGATTGGTCGACGCAGCTGCCACTGGGTCCCAGGTGGGAAAGAGCCAGTGAAGCCAGGCGGGCGACGCAGCCAGATCTGCTCGTGCAGGCTCCCCTGAAGGAACGCGGTGGAAAAGTCCAGGGAGTGCAACTTGTAGTCGCGCTGGGCTGTGATATGCAGCAACACTCGAAGAGCACTCATCTTCGGGGTGGGAGCGAAGTTCTGGAAGAAGTCCACCCCCTCTCGCTGACTGAAGCCTCTCGCCACGTAGCGCGCCTTGAACACTGGTGGCGATCCAGGCGGCCGCTTCACCTTGTAGAGCCATCAGCCACTGACGACGTTCGTCCCAGGTGGTGGGACTGCGTCGACGGAAGTGCCTGTGGACCTATAAGATGTCACCTCTGCCTCCTCAGGTGCTATCCAATACGAGGCCCAAGGTCCCGAGACTGCCTCAGCGTGAGTGCGAGGGATCGGGATGTCAAGAGCGTCTGGATCCCCCTCAGGGGCAAGCAGCATGGCGCAGAGATGAGGAACAGCGGCCGCAAGGAAACCAAGCTCAATCTGCCTGTCATCTAGGACCTCCAACAGAAAGACAGGAGCACCCCCAGAGGACGGAGAACGAGCAGGGGCACTCACCAGGTGAGCGGCGTAGTCAAGGCGGTGGGAAGAGGCAAAACCAGCGACAGTGGTAACAAGTGATGAGACAGACGACAAGGGTGCAGTCGGGTGAGTGACCAACGCTGACAAAACACGGGAGACGACAGGACAGGAGGCACGGAGGTAGTAGGACAACAGGTCGTGAAGCACAGTGAGGGACGACTCTGGAGGCTGTGGAAGGACTGGAGGAGGTGGAACGCGAGAGCGGAGAACAAGGTGAAACGGGCCGTCTGCATGGTAACGAGACCGACGGGGCTCTCGAGACACAGCACGACTGAGGGGAGAACGACGAGTCCACTGGGACGAGGAAAAGGACTGGACGGGAGGAACAGGAGGGGACGGTAGGGGACCACGAACCAAGCATGTAGGTGCTGGGTTGGGCAGGTCGCGCAGACGCAGTCGCTGCCGCTCCGCCTCCTCTGGCGTCTGCTGCGACGGTACCTGCCCCTGTTGCTGCTCCTGTGACTCCTCCTCTGCCCTCTCCTGCTGCGGCTGCAGCTGCACCCGCTGCTGCGACCGGGACTCCGGCGCTACCCTCTCCTGATGCGGCCGTGACTCCTCCTCTACTCTCTCCTGCTGTGTCTAGAACTGCACCTGCTGCTGCGGGCGGGACTCCTGCTCTACCCTCTCCTGGTGTGGCCGTGACTCCTCCTCTACAAACTCCTGCTGTGACTGCAACTGCACCCGCTTCTGCACTCGTGACTCCTCCTCTACTCTCGCCTGCTGCGGCTGCAACTGCACCTGCTGCTGCAGCCGTGACCCCTCCTTTGCTCTCTCATGCTGCTGTTGTGACTCCTCAACGACTCTCTCCTGCTGTTGCGACTGAGACTGCTCCTCCTCCTGCTGCTGCTGCGGGTGTTGCTGCTGCTGTTGCTGCTGCTGTGCCCTCTCAAACCCCGCACGCTCCTCCCTCTCCAACTGGAAGAGTCGCTGCTCACGGGTCAGAAAACGTACAGTGCATCGACTACCGCGCACTGAACAAACAGACAGTAAAAATCAAATACCCCATACCGCGCATAGACAACCTACTGGACCAACTGCGCGGTGCAACATTCTTTTCGAAGCTGGACCTACGGTCAGGTTACTGGCAGACCAAGATGGCAGACAACTCGATCCAAAAGACGGCGTTCCGTACCAGATACGGCTCCTACGAATACTTGGTGATGCCGTTCGGACTCTGCAACGCACCAGCAACGTTCCAGGCGGAGATGAACCATATCGTACGGCCCCCGCTGGACGAGCGTGTGATGGTGTACCTGGACAACATTCTCATCTACTCCAAGAACATGAAGGAGCACGTGGAGCATCTGCGGAAAGTCTTCGAGATCCCGCGGAAAAATAAGTTCTACGTGAAGTTGTCGAAGAGCGACTTGGCACCGAAGAAGGTGCAGTTTCTCGGACACATGGTGAGTGCGGAGGGCGTACACGTGGACCCGCGGAAGATCGAAGCCGTCAAGAAGTGGAAAGTATCGGAGAACGTGAAGGAGTTGCAGCAGTTCCTAGGCTTTGCCAACTACTACAACAGGTTCGTGCCGCAGTACGCTAAGATAGCAGCGCCACTGACCAACCTACTGAAAAAGGATATGCCCTACAAATGGGATACTCCTCATCAGCAAGCCATGGAGCAGCTACAGACAGCACTGACTACAGCGCCAGTACTCATCCTACCGGACCCAGACAAGGACTACGTGGTGGAAGCAGACGCTAGTGACCAGGCAGTCGGAGCAGTACTGATGCAGGATCACGGACGCGGTTTGCAGCCCATCGCCTACCTCAGTAAGAAGCTACACGAAGCGGAACTCAATTACCCCATTCATGACAAGGAGGCCTTAGCGATAGTCATAGCCTTCAAGGCGTGGAGGTGTTACCTAGAGGGAGCCAAGACTACAGTCTACACTGACCACTGTAGTCTCAAATACCTGAAGTCGCAGCCGACGCTCTCACGACGACAGGTGCGGTGGGTGGAGTTCTTGGAAACTCACTTCCACTACGACATCGTCTACAAGCCCGGGCAACACAACAAAGCAGACGCGTTGAGCCGCCCCGGTCATGTAGCAGGCATCCAGCTCGATGGGATGAACCCTCTGCTCAAGGGTCTATTCCAACATGGGTACTCCGTGGACGCAGAGATCGCTATAGCACAGACTCAGAAGCTGTTACAGTGGGAGAAAGACTTATCTGTAAGGAAGGGCACAAGAAAGATTTGGGTACCGAACTACGCCCCGCTACGGCATATTCTACTGGAGGAGTTTCACGACGTACAGTACGCGGGACATTTTGGGAGCAATAAGATGTTAGCAGGGATAGCAAAGTATTACTACTGGCCTGGAATGGCAGCAGACGTGCAGCAGTCCATCACCTCATGCGACACGTGCCAGCGGATGAAGACTAGCAAGCAGAAAAATGCAGGGTTACTTCAGCCTCTACCCGTACCGGAGCAGCTATGGCAAGTCGTTAGCCTTGACTTCATCACGGGACTTCCTTCGACCTCACGAGGGCATGACACTATACTCGTGGTGATTGGCAAGTTCTCCAAAATGGGTCACTTCATCCCGACCAACGCCACGGCTACATCTGAAGCCACTGCTCGCCTCTTCTTCGACCACATCATCACTATCCACGGCATCCCCACTACACTCATCTCAGACAGAGACCCATAATTCACTAGAAAGTTCTTGAAGGAGCTCATGGGACTGTTGGGGACAAAGCTTGCTATGTCTTCAGCATACCACCCCCAGACTGACGGACAGACAGAGCGACTCAATCAGGTGTTTGAACAGTTGCTGCGCACAGCTTGCAAAGACGACGTCAGCCACTGGGATTCACAGTTACCGACACTTGAGTTCGCTTACAACAATGCGTCACATGCGGCCACAGGGAAATCTCCTTTCTTCCTGTGCTACGGACGGGAACCACTAAAACCGCAGCAGCCAACCACACCGGCACACGTCCAAGCCGCACACGACTTCGTCACCACCATGCATCAGCTATGGTAGAAGACTTAGCGACGTCTCACCACGGTGCAGAACTCCCAGAAGCAGTATGCCGATCGCCAGCGACGTGATCACTCAGTAGCAGTCGGAGATCAGGTGCTTCTCGACACGCGCAACTTGAGCATGTCTCACCTACCATCCAAGCTCCGCCCTCGCTTCTGTGGTCCTTTTCACGTTGAGGCACAGGTGACACTAGTAACATTCCGCTTGCGCTTACCTACTACGTGGAAGCTTCACAACGCTTTCCATGTTCAGCTACTGAAGCCCTACAAGGACCCCAACCAACAGTTCCAGGGATGGCAGCTACCGCCACCACCACCTGTTCTCAGGATGAACCAGAGTACGAAGTGGAGCGCGTTCTCACTCATCGGCGTCGCGGCGGCAAGACCCTCGAGTTCCTGAAACGCTGGAAGGGTTATGACCCCACGGAGGACAGTTGGGTTGCAGAAGCTGATATGGGCAACGCACGCCGTGCTCTCAAGGACTATCTTGTCAAGCAGGGCATATCTCACGCCACCCAGCTTTGAGGGGGGGACGTGTGAGAGTACGACGGCTTATGCTGGCTTTACTAGCTTGCCTGGACTTTGTTATGCTATTACTAGCTTGGTTTTCATTTATCATGCATATTTATGCTCGATTTCCTAGGTTAGGTGCATTCCTATATGTTATTATAGTTATAGTACCGAACCAGGTAACGTGTACCGAACTCAAGCCTTTCGGTGCCACCGAATTGCTTTCTACCGAGTTCAGGAAGGTTCTGTTTGGGACGCTTCACGACCCTCAGAACGTTCGCGTTGTCAGAACTTATATTTGTAACTGCCTGTAGCTGTAGTTAGTGTAGTTATTATAAACTTTGTTTGGTGGTGCACCTTATTTGTTTCCTTTGCTATATGTTCTTCGAAACCTATAGTGAAACCATCCTTTCCAACTTTCTCGACTCTCACCCTAGGCACAAACTACTCGACATCCTAGTTGGGCCTAGGCTCCTAAGCCTAGGCCCTAGTTAAACTTGATCTCCTTCCTACTATTTTCTCATGCTATCAGAGCGAGTTACGTCCTGGCCTGTGGGCCCGCCTCATGCTTCCGCTGCTACGTTTTTCCGGTCGCGCGCCTAGGGCGCGTGGCGATTTTCTATTGTCCCGCCCCCGGTTGGCGAGTGACTCCTACTCTGCCCGTCGCGCGCCCCGTGGCACGCGACGGTGCCCTAAACCTGCCCGTCGTGCGCCCCGTGGCACGCGACGGTGCCCTGCTCGTCGTGCGCCCCGAGGCACACGACGGTGCCCTTACCTTAAACTTACCTGTCGTGCGCCCCGTGGCACGCGACGCTCCTCTCCGCACCTGCTCTCACTGCAGCCGCCCCTGACCTACCTGCGCCGACACATTGTAGCCGCTCTGCGGCTTTCTTCCCGCCCACCCCCTCCTCCTTTGTCTCCCTGCAGCCGTGGGGGGGAGGGTATGGGGGTGGCGGGTGTTGGAGCGTTGGGTCGTATCCTTCCCTTCCCCTCCTCCTCCTTTTGTTCCCACTGCTGCAGCTGCCGCTGGGGGGGAGGGTGTGAGGGTGTGGGGGAGACGGGGGAGTGGCACCGGGGTGGCGGGTGTGAGGCAACCAGCAGCCGTCCCTCCACCTCTCCTCTCTTCCCCCCCCCTCTCTGCTGCTCCTGCAGCAGTGTGGGGGAAGGGAAGGAGGAGGGTGAGGAGATGGAGGGGGTGACCAGCTAGTGTTAGCCCGCCTGCAGTACCTGCTGTTGCTTGTTTATTATTTTGCATGTGTACCCCTGCAGGTTGTATTCTGCACAAACTCCTGATGCAGGCAGTTATGGGGGAGTGTCAGAACTTATATTTGTAACTGCCTGTAGCTGTAGGTAGTGTAGTTATTATAAACTTTGTTTGGTGGTGCACCTTATTTGTTTCCTTTGCTATATGTTCTTCGAAACCTATAGTGAAACCATCCTTTCCAACTTTCTCGACTCTCACCCTAGGCACAAACTACTCGACATCCTAGTTGGGCCTAGGCTCCTAAGCCTAGGCCCTAGTTAAACTTGATCTCCTTCCTACTATTTTCTCACGCGTAACACCAGGGTTACCTACCTTGTGTCGAGCCGATATATAGCCTCGTGTTGTACCCAGGTGGTTCATTCAATTCATACTCTCATTTCTGAGCTCGATCCTAGATCCTCACAGAAGTACTTCATCTCTACACCTGATGTCGGCCTAACCTACACGGCAAACGGAAAATCTGCCTTCCACCTGCAGGGCTATGAGAAGAAACGAGGAATGAGAATGACTAAGGGAAAGTTGGGTACAAAATGTAAACCCTAGAAAACTGTACCCCATATGTGCTACCCCACTATAGCCTACAGTAGCTATGTCATATAAATCTGACACACCCCCATAGGCAAAGTGGGGGAGAACAAGGGGTCACAAGACCAGTCAAGCAAAGCAAAGCAAGCTCAGGGTGGATCACAAAGTCACCACACATTCCGAGCACAAGTTCAAGGCCACAAGGCCAGTTCACATGCAGGATTACATATATATATATAAGGCTAGACAAGCAAGAGCAGGTGTATATATATATGCAACAGTACAAACAAGGTCAAGGGGTGAGCAAGTGAGGCAAGGTAGGCACAAGACCCAGCTGAGTACAGAAGCGCTGATGATCACAAGGCGCAAGTGCCTTGGTGAAGATATCAGCAGTGTTGGCCTGAGAGGCCACGTACGCAAGCCGCAGCTGACCACGCTGCTGTAGCTCACGAGCAAGGAAGTAGCGGAGAGCAATGTGCTTCGTTCTGTGCTCCAGTCTCTGCTCTCGACACAAGGCCAGCATGGCCTTGTTGTCTACGTACAGCACTGGAGGAGAACGAGGCGGCTCTCCGAGGTCAGTCAGCAGGTAGGTGAGCCAGCGAAGCTCCTGTGCAGCCATGGCCCCGGCGTAGATCTCAGCCTCACAACTGGAGCCGAGAACAGAAGACGAGCGGGTAGCCCGCCACGAAACAGAGCCGGAACCAAGGCTGAAGGTGTAACCCTGTGACGACCGCTGCGTAGCCTGGTCGTCAGCCCAAGAAGCGTCTGCGTGCCCAGTGAGGACCACTGGACTCTGCCCTCCAAGCACAAGCCCCATGCCCGACGTACTGCACAAGTAACGCAACACCCTCTTCGCTGCAGCCATGTGCTCCGGTCTGTGTCTCCCAGGAGCAACATAGCGTGCGAGAATGCTAAGAGGGTATGCGAGGTCAGGTCGTGTGCAGGTCATCAGGTACATGAGGCAGCCAACAAGCTCTGGGTACGGGCCACTCGACTCTACGGACTCATCCGAAGGCAAAGCTGAGAGCGAGTGGCGAGTAGGCAGAGGAGTGGCCTGAGGCGAGGAGTACGTGAAGCCGAAGCGCTGAAGGACCTGCTGCACCATGTGTGACTGAGTCAGGGTAATGGTGCGGCGTGCTCTGTCCCGGGTGATCTGCAAGCCAAGGTAGCTGCGCAGTTCACCCAGGTCTGTGCACGTGTGTCTCTTCTGCAGCTCGGACTTCACGTGGGCGAGTCCAGCAGTGTCAGCTGTGGCAAAGACCAAGTCGTTGACATACACGAGGATGTAGAACGGCGGCAAAGAAGTGTCGGTGCGCAGAAACAGCGACGGGTCGGCAGTAGAGGGAGCAAACCCAAGAGCCGCAAGTGTAGTCCTCAGTGTGTCGTGCCACTCACGCGGTGCCTGGCGGAGACCGTAGACTGGCCGCCGGAGGCTCCACTGGGCGCCAGGAGGAAAAGACCCAGTGAAGCCAGGTGGGCGACGCAGCCAGATCTCCTCGTGCAGGCTGCCCTGCAAGAAAGCAGTGCTGAAGTCAAGAGAGTGCAGCTCGTAGTCGCGGTGAGCAGTACCCGAAGAGTGGTCATCTTCGGGGTGGGAGAGAAGGTCTGAAAGTAGTCAACTCCCTGCCGCTGACTGAAGCCACGAGCCACGTAACGTGCCTTGAAGACAGGTGGAGAACCCGGCGGTCGCTTCACCCTGAAAATCTACATGCCACTGACGATGTTCGCCCCAGGCGGGGGAACCTCGTCAACGTAGGTGCCTGTGGACTTCCAGGAAGCCATCTCTGTGTCCATAGCTGCCTGCCACTGAGAGGAGTAGGGACCCTCTATCGCCTCCGCGTAAGAGCGCGGAGTCGGGATGTCAAGTGCATCCGGGTCTCCCTCAGGGGTAAGCAGTACGGACACGAGATGAGGTGAAGCAGCAGCCAAACACTGGAACTCCTCCTGCCTGTCCTCAAGGACGTCCGTGCCAAGGGCACACTCACCCCCGACGGACGGAGGACAGACAGACTCAGACTCAACGACAAGACTAGCAGCGTAGTCTAGACGACAGCGAGCAGCAAAGTCGACGAGCTCAGCAACTAGGGCAGACGCAGCAGTGGACTCAAAGGAAGGGTCAGTGACGACAGTAGCAAGGAGACGCGTGACAGTAGGACTGGCAGCACGAAGAGAGTCTGACTCCGGGTCGGGAAGAGCAGGAAGAGAGGACTCAGGAGGAGAAGGCAAAGGGGCACGCAGAGGAGCAGTGGACGGACGCAGAGATATCCGGTGCGTGCCAGGGACAGGAGGAGGACGCTGACGCGAACCACGGCCACTAGTGCGAGCAAGACGGACAGGCGACGCAGGGCGAGACGCAGGCTCACGACGCTCAGCCAGACCTCCAGTAGGACCAGTGTAGGGAGAAGGAGCGGGCAGTGTGAAGGCCGGCTGTAACTGTAACTGGGACGGGACAGGCTGTGGACACTCGAAGGGAGGAGGAGGACCAGTAGAAGGCGGGAGACCAAGAACCTGCTGAAGGAGCGGAACGAAGTACGGCCGAGGCCGCGCGGCGACTCGAGACACAGCAGGGACAGCACCAGTACCCCCAGCGGCAGCACCAGCGCCAGCAGCACCTCCAGCTCCAGTACCTCCAGCAGCACCAGTAGCACCCCCAGCAGGACCGCCTCCAGGACCGACAGCAGTAGCCTCAGCGCCAACACCCTCAGTAGCTCCAGCTCCAGGCGTACCCGCGGGCCCAGCAGCTCCGGGACCCGCGGCACCAGCACCCGCAGCAGTCGAAGAACCTCCAGCTCCAGCAGCACGCCTCCAGCGTCGGGCAAACCACTCTCGCAGCTCCTGTGGAGAGAGTGGCTCCCGCCGAGACGAAGCACCCGGAGAACCTCTAGGCTCAGCACCGCCAGACGCCACACGAGCAGGCCCAGGTCCCTCAGGCTCCGCACCCCCAGGCTCAGCACCTCCAGGCGTAGCACCCCCAGGCTCAGCACCCCCAGGCGTAGCACCCCCAGGCTCAGCACCCCCAGTAGTAGCACCCCCAGGCTCAGCACCCCCAGGCTCAGCACCCCCAGTAGTAGCACCCTCAGGCTCAGCACCCCCAGAGTCAGCACCCCCAGGCTCAGCACCCTCAGCAGCACCAGAGTCACCAGTAACCTCGACAGGCTCGACTGCGTCTACCTGGGACACACCTGAAGGGGCAGGACCCTGAGGGGGGAGGGGGTCTACCGGGGGGGGACCTGGCACAAGGAAGAGCGGTGGCGGGGGGAGGGACGGAGTGCGGTAGGGGAAGAGGCGGTAGTAGGGGACCGACTCGTCAAACGTGACGTCCTGGGAGAACAGAACACGGCGAGAGGTGGGGTGGTAGAACTGCCACCCTGGCGCGTCAGGGGGGAAGCCAAGGAAGACGCAAGGAGCAGCACGAGGGGACAGCTTGTCCGCAGACAAGTCGCGGACAAACGCCCGAGATCCCCAGACACGGAACGCAGACGCATCGCCAACCTTCCCCGTCCACAGCAAAGCTGGGGAGGTCTCCGGCATGGAGACCCTGGGGTGAAGGTTGATCTGATGCGCCGCGTACCGAACCGCAAACGGCCATAGAAAATGGGGGGCAGCCGCATGCATCATGGACGTACGGGCGACGTCCATGACCATGCCAATGCGGCGCTCAGCAATCCCATTTTGCTGTGGAGAGTCCGGAAGCGTGAAGGTCTGGCGGATGCCTCGTGCACGACAGTAGGCTCGCAGAAGGCCAGAGGAGAACTCTCCACCTCTGTCAGAGTGCAGACGCAGAACAGGAAAGTCTGAGGCGAAGCTCTGCCTGAGCTGGAGACGAGCTGCGCGGATCCAGTCGATCAACACCTCAGTGACATCACCCTTGCTGCGCAAGGGGAAGACCGTGGTGTAACGCGAGTAGTCGTCAACCACCAGCAGGAAGTAGCGCTCGTGACCCTGTCCACGGACGCGGGCCGGGCCCCACACGTCCATGTGAAGCGTCTGCAGCGGGGCCTCTGTCGGAGGAAACTGGGAGGAGTGAGGGGCAGCCCGCTGCCGCCCCTCGACACAAGGGACGCAGGTAGGGCCGGGCCCCGGAGGAAGGGGAGGGAGGGACCGGGGAAGACCAGAGACAAGGACACGGGAGGCCATGCCTCGGAGACGAAGCAGGGAGGGGTGACCAAGGCGGTGGTGCCAGAGGAGAGTCTCGTGCGACAGGAGGCGACACGAACAGGGGGCAGACTCAGGACCAGACCTGGACGCTGCAGCAAACACCTGACCCGACGCAGCTACCTGACCAGACGCAGTGACTGGAGGAGACGCAGTGGTCAGTGTGTACAGGCTCGACCCCGGCCGACGTGTAAACGTGGCCAGGTGTCGGCCTGTCCGAGCGTCCGTGCAGTGGGTCACCCGCTGACTCGCAGGAGTGAACTGGTGAACCCCCGCATCCTGTAGGTCAGCACCACTCACCAAGTTCGTAGAGAACGAGGGGAGGTAAAGACCAGACAGGGTGCCAGAGGGGGCCGCCGGACACGGGAGGACAGTGGAGAAGTGAGCAAGGACAGGACCCCCAGAGGGGTCTGCCAGAGAGACTGCAACTGGCCGACCAAGCGGCGTGAGTGTGGTGCGGTCTCGAAAGAAGGAGCGAGAAGCCCCCGAGTCAAGGGTGAAGGTGTGGGAGGCCAAAGCCGACGCAGTACCTGAGAGAGCAGACTCACCAGTACCTGAGTGAGCAGACGCACGAGCACCTAGAGCAGCAGCCTCGCTAGCACCTAGAGCAGCAGCCTCACCAGTACCTAGAGCAGCAGTCTCAATGCCCGGGTCGGGCGGAAAACACCGGTAACTGTCACCCTCATCACTAATAGTCACAGCATACATGGCAGCAAGAATAGCATCAAAGTCAAGGTCAAAGACAGCTACACCCGCCCTAGACAGCTCGCCCCAGCGGGGGATCTCAGTGGCCTCAGGGAACTGGTGACACCAAGCGTCCGTCAGGCGGCCAAAGAAGCGCTGGGTGGAGTGCGCACCCCCGCACTGCTCACCCGCGCGGTCGCCGGTGCGTAGGACGTAGGTGCACGGACCAGTACCCCCACCCCGCTGGCGTGCAGCGTACCACTCACGGAGCTGCTGAGGGGGGGGGATGTCACGAGTGCGCTGCTGGCGCTGACCACCACCGGAGCCGACCCTCTGCCCAGCGCCACCCCGACCAGCTCCACCTCCTCCGCCGCCGCCTCCTCCACCGCCGCCACCTCCGCCACCTCTGCTCCCACCGCCACCGCCGCCGCCGCCTCCGCCTCCACTGCCGCCACCGACACCTCCACCCCCGCCACCACTCCCACCACCACCCCCACCCCCTCCACTGCCGCCACCGCCACCTCCGCCACCCCCGCCAGCCCCTCCAGCACCCTTGCCCCCCTTGCCCTTGCCGGTGCGGCGTCTCCCGCTCGGGGCAGACGCAGCGCCGACCGACTCGAGACCAACGAGGTCGGCCGCAGCAGCAGAGGCAACAGAGGGCAAAAGGGGGGAGGGGGAACACCCCTCAAAGACGGGGGTGCGAGGGTCACCACGAGAGGCTCCTACAGCGACTATGCTCTTCTCTGCTGCTAGGAGGGCCTTCTCGAGGAGGTCAACGGTGAGAGTGGTGGGGAAAACTGAGAGGAAGTGGTCCCTGACTACACGAAGGGAGTCAGGGAGCCGGGTGACTATATAGTAGAGGGTGATGTACATGGGGGGGGGGTTCTTGGCGCAGAACTCAGCAGGAAGCGCAGCGCGGTAGCGAGTGTCACTAGTGCGGAGGTGCGTAATGAGGTCAGCGACTGCGGGAAAGGCAGCAAGGTCAGGGAAGAGGTACGGTAGCATGAGGCGGCTCAGTGCAGCAGTGGCAGGGGAGGAGTAGCGCGCAACTACAGCGTCGTACAAGGTGTGAACACTCTTGTACTGGCTAAAGTGCGCACGCTCAGAGGTAGGCAGGTGGCGACGCACAGCTAGACGTGCAGCAGCATCGCGTGTGGCCCACTGTGAGCGAACAGTGGCGTCGGCATCAGCAGCAGGGGCAGGAGAGGCACCAGAGGTGAGGTCAAAGAGGGAGAGACCGTCTGCCCTATCGCACTGTAAGAAAAGCTGCAGGTCATCTACCCAGACGTCAAAGTCAATGGCCCGACCCTCAGCGTCAAAGGCGAGGACACTAGGGGTAGCCATGACAGCAGTAGACTAGCAGTGTGAACAGTAGGGTAAGGGCAGTGCAGTGATAGAGGCGCTGCTCTTACCGGACAGGGCGGCTCGGGCGGCTCGGCGGCTCGGCGGCTCGGCAGGACGGCGGCTCGGGCGGCTCGGCGGCTCGGGCGGCTCGGGCGGCTCGGGCGGCTCGGCAACTCGGCGGCCCGGGCGGTTCGGCGGTCGGCTGCTGGGCGGCTCGGCGGCTCGGCGGCTCGGCTGCTCGGCTGCAGGACGGCTCGGCGGCTTGGGTGCTCGGCTGCTGGGCGGCTCGGCGGCTGGTGTGGTTGGTGACGACCGCGGCAGCAGTCGCAGAAGCTGTGGCGATTGCTGCTGCAGAGCCGGCTGCGGCTGCTGCCTCAGGGACGGCGGCTGCCGGCCGCTAGGGGCCGCGAAGAGCGGCGGAGAGGCCGTGAAGGGCGCCACAAGGGGCCGTCGAGGGCGGCGACAGGCAGTGAGAAGGCCGCGGAAGGCGGCTCGAGGGGCCGCGAGGGGGGGCCGTAAGGGGCCGACTGGCGACGGGAGGGGCCGAAGGGGCCGCGGGAGGGCCCGTAAGGGTAGCGCGAGGGGTCGTAAGGGCGGCACGAGGGGCCGTAAGGGCGGCACGAGGGGCCGTGAGGGCGGCGCGACGGGCGCGACGGGCCGTAAGGGCGGCGCGACGGGCCGTAAGGGCGGCACGAGGGGCCGTGAGGGCGGCGCGACGGGCGCGACGGGCCGTAAGGGCGGCGCGACGGGCCGTAAGGGCGGCGCGACGAGCCGTGAGAGGGCCGCTAAGGGCGACGCGACGGGGCCGTGAGGGGCCTAGCGAGGGCGCGACGGTAGGGAGAGCACACAGGGCGCGACTAGGGTCGGAGCGAAGCGCGCTCCGGGCAGGAAAAAAAAAATTCGTGGTGGTGGGCCCTAGGAATCGTTCCCACTAGGGAACCTGCTCGATACCATGAGAAGAAACGAGGAATGAGAATGACTAAGGGAAAGTTGGGTACAAAATGTAAACCCTAGAAAACTGTACCCCATATGTGCTACCCCACTATAGCCTACAGTAGCTATGTCATATAAATCTGACAGGCTACGCTAACGCTGATTATCGAAGAGAAAGGCCCCGCCCTCGCTTGGGTGCAGCCGATCTCGCCGTCGACGAGAAGTCCGCGATGGATTGGTCGCCGAAGTGGGCTTCTGCAGTTCAATGGAGGTAGCGGTTGAGCAAGCTCTGCTCGACGGTATCTGGTCGACATCGTCAACAGGCAGCACTGGTCGAAGACAGCGGTCGAGGAGGCCCGTCGAGGAGCGATGGTCGACGAGGTCCGTCGAGGAGCACTGGTCGACGAAGCTCCATTCGATCTTGTGTCGAAGAGCTCCGTTCGAGCTCTGGTCGAAAAGCCTTGTTCAAGCTCTAGTCGACGAGGTCTGCTCGACGAGCTCTGGTCGACGAGCTTTGGTTGACAATCTCTGCTCGGCGAACGCTGTTCGACCGGAGTTGGGGTCGAGTTGTTCGACCGAACTCGCAGAGGTGTGCGAAACTCTGCGGAGGTGTGCGAAACTTCGCCCAGGTGGTTTTGGCGAAGTTCAACCTGCGGAACGGCAGCACGTGGTCGACGGTGCGCACCTGGCAAAACCGACGACACGTTTTCTACCTGGCACCTGCGCAATGTGCCTGACTGTGAAACCGTCAACCTGCACCTACTTTGTAGGTGCGCACGTCTGCGCAGATAGACAACCGGCAACTGCAGATTGTTACCTGCGACTGCATATAGTCACCTGCGACTGCAGTGCTGGCAGACCGCGCGCAGTGCAGCGCTGGCAAACTACTCTGCTGCAGCGTTGGCAAGCCGCTCTTCTGCTGCACTGGCAGATTTCGCCCTTGCTAGGTGTTGCATGCCATTCTAGTCATATCGTTCTGCATGCCTCAAGTGTAATCTAATTGTTCAATGTTCTTTACTTTTTTTAGTGAAACTCTTGCCAAACGTCTCTGTGAGCACAAGCAAGAAGTAAGAACGCTAGTGCAACGCTCCGATCACTCGCACAACCCCGTGCCCTCCTCCGTAGTCCACTCCCATTGTGTAGTGACTCTCCGCATGGTGCGGTGAGCGTGGAACGACCCCGCAACTTACCTTCAGATAGGAGCCGACTTTTGCACCTTACCTAAGTCGTTGTAGGCCGCAGCAGCCATCTAGACTTCCATGGTCGACCAGGAGGTCGCAACAGGCGTAGAGGATACCCTGCAAGCGCGGTTAGATGATGTTCGGGCACGCCACGCAGCTGGCGAGTACGGCGGAGCGGACGTGGAGGTTCTGCTCCTTGGATCTCGTGCGCAATGGGCGCGCGATCATCCAACGACCCGTACTGGAGCGGACGATGCGTCCGCCACTCCCCGACCGGCACGCAACGAAGGTGGCGTCGACGAGCGCGTCAACGACGGTGACCAAGTCGGCAGTGAAGGAGGCACGAGGGATACCCGCGGAGTGA
Organism: Closterium sp. Naga37s-1; assembly: GCA_947471745.1. Classification (NCBI taxonomy): domain Eukaryota; kingdom Viridiplantae; phylum Streptophyta; class Zygnematophyceae; order Desmidiales; family Closteriaceae; genus Closterium; species Closterium sp. Naga37s-1. Next base: position 299,177 of record CANJKZ010000325.1, on the reverse strand, counting down.
TTCGGGCCGCCGATGTTGGCGTCGGCGGAGTGCAGACGCGAGTTCAGCGTTCAGCGGCAGCGGGAAGCTCGAAAGTTGACGGCCGACGTCGTTCTCCCCAGCAGAGTGGAGTCAGGCCGACTTCGGCGACTCATGTGTCGGCTGGTCAAGACGGAGGCATCGTGCCGGCGTACGGCTATTCGGACAAGATCGCTGTGCCGAAGCTGCTCGAAGGTCGACACGACTTGATCACATGGATAGAATCCATTGAACCTCAGCTGGAGATCGCCGGATTACAGAAATTTGTCGACGGTGACGTGTTGGCGCCGGACGAAGAGGACGTCGAGCTCTGGGCGGAATTTCGCGTTGCTCATCTTCTGACCTTCATGGTCATTTCGAGGTGCTGTTCGCTGCTGGTGCAAGTCGCTTTGAAGCCGTGCAGACTTCGAGTGGATGCTGGCTACCAAGCGTGGCAATACATTATGCGCACCTACAAAGCGACCGACAACCTCTACATCAGCCAACTGGAGAAGAAATTGACCAACACTCGCATGGGGGAGCAGGAATCGGCGACCGAGTACTGCAATCGAGCGCGGCGGGTTTTGGCCGATCTGCGGATGGCCGGCGTAGACTACTCGGTGGCGTCGTATGTCACGCATTGTCGAGATTAGAACGGGTGAAAAGATTGACTAAGGGAAACGAGATACAAGAAGATATAGCTAACCCTAGGAATAAAAAATGGTACAACTAGACTAACATATACTAAACATATCAAATATAGGTTGACACACCCCCATAGTCTAGGTGACGGCACTCCTATGGAAAGCAACACAGATCTCAGGGTGGGTCTCAAGGACACACACATTCTGAGAGCAAGCAAGGGTCACATGACCGGTCAGCAAGAACAAGCAAGGGTCACAAGTCCAATCCACAAGAACAAGGCAAATCTCAGGGTGGAGCTCAAAGTCACCACACACTCCGAGAGCAAGCAAGAGGCCACAAGGCCAGTCCACATGCAGGTATATAGCAAATATAATGAGATGCAAGAGTACAAGACAAGCAGGACAAAGCATATCTACGTAAGCAAGTGAGGACGGGCAGGCACAAGGCCAAGCTGGGTGCAGAAACGCTGGTGGTCACAAGGCGGCAACGCCTTGGTGAAGATTTCTGCCGTGTTGGCCTCAGAGACCACACGTCGTACGAGTGCCTGGCCACGCTGCTACAACTCACGCAGAAGGAAGTAACGAAGCTTGATGTGCTTCGACTTTCCAACCAGTCGGGGCTCCTCACACAACAGGGCAGCAGACCTGTTGTCGGCGAACAAGACTGGGGGAGAGCGAGGCCGCTCACCAAGGTCGGTGAGAAGGAAAGACAGCCATCGAAGCTCCTGAGCGGCCATGGCCGCAGCGTACACCTCTGCCTCACAGCTGGAACCGGAGACGGACGACGCCCGAGTCAACCGCCACGAAACAGCACCCGTCCTGAGGCTAAAGGAGTACCCCTGTTTAGACCGACGCGTCTAAGCGTTGTCGGCCCACGACGAGTCCGAGTAACCTGTGAGTGTAACTGGCTACTTCCCTCCCAAGGACAAGCCCCATGCCTGATGTACTCGCCACATACTTCGCCACCCTCTTAGCAGCGTACCAGTGGGACGGTCGGTGTCTCCCAGGCGCAACAAAGCGCGCAAGGACGCTAAGAGGGTAAACTAGGTCTGGGCGAGTACAGGTCATCAGGTACATGAGACAACCCACCAGCTCAGGATATGGACCACTGGGCTCAAATGACTCGTCCGAAGGTGGAGCCGTGAGCCCATGATCCACACCAAGAGGGGTGAGCTGTACCTTGGAGAACGGGAAGCGAAACCGCGTGAGGATCTGCTCGACCATATGCGACTGCGACAGCGTAATGGTGCGAGCTGCCCTGTCCCTAGTGATCTGCAGGCCAAGGTAGTGCTGCAGCTCACCAAGGTCAGTGCAAGTGTGTCTCCTCTGCAGTTCCTCCTTCACGGAGGCCAGTGCGTGTCGGTCGGGAGTGGCGAAGACCAGGTCGTCAACGTAAACAAGAACAAAGAACGGGGTCGAGCCACGGCGGACGAACACTGACGGGTCGGCAGACGACGGAAAGAAGTCAAGCGCTGCAAGGGTCGAACGAAGTGTGTCGTGCCACTCACGTGGAGCCTGACGCAGGCCGTAGACTGGTCGACGCAGCTGCCACTGGGTCCCAGGTGGGAAAGAGCCAGTGAAGCCAGGCGGGCGACGCAGCCATATCTGCTCGTGCAGGCTCCCCTGAAGGAACGCGGTGGAAACGTCCAGGGAGTGCAACTTGTAGTCGCGCTGGGTTGCGATATGCAGCAACACCCGAAGAGTACTCATCTTCGGGGTGGGAGCGAAGGTCTGGAAGAAGTCCACCCCCTCTCGCTGACTGAAGCCTCCCGCCACGTAGCGCGCCTTGAACACTGGTGGTGATCCAGGCGGGCGCTTCACCTTGTAGAGCCATCGGCCACTGACGACGTTCGTCCCAGGTGGTGGGACTGCGTCGACGTAAGTGCCTGTGGACCTATAAGATGCCATCTCTGCCTCCTCAGCTGCTATCCAATACGAGGCCCAAGGTCCCAAGACCACCTCAGCGTGAGTGCGAGGGATTGGGATGTCAAGAGCGTATGGATCCCCCTCAGGGGCAAGCAGCATGGCGCAGAGATGAGGAACAGCGGCCGCAAGGAAACCAAGCTCAAAGTGCCTGTCCTCTAGGACCTCCAACGGAAAGACAGGAGCACCCCCAGAGGACGGAGAACGAGCAGGGCCACTCACCAAGTGAGCGGCGTAGTCAAGGCGGTGGGAAGAGGCAAAACCAGCGACAGTGGTAACAAGTGCTGAGACAGACGACAAGGGTGCACTCGGGTGAGTGACCAACGCTGACAAAACACGGGAGATGACAGGACGGGAGGCACGGAGGTAGTCGGACAACGGGTCGTGAAGCACAGTGAGGGACGACTCAGGAGGCTGTGGAAGGACTGGAGGATGTGGAACACGAGAGCGGAGAACAAGGTGAAACGGGCCATCTGCACGGTAACGAGACCGACAGGGCTCTCGAGACACAGCACGACTGAGGGAAGAACGACGAGTCCACTGGGACGAGGAAGGGGACCACGAACCAAGCATGCACGTGCTGGGTCGGGAAGGTCGCGCAGACGCAGTCGCTGCCGCTCCGACTCCTCTGGCGGCTGCTGCGACGGTACCTGCCCCTGCTGCTGCTCCTGTGACTCCTCCTCTGCCCTCTCCTGATGCGGCTGCAGCTGCACCCGCTGCTGCGACCGGAACTCCGGCGCTACCGACTCCTGCTTCGGCCGTGACTCCTCCTCTACTCTCTCCTGCTGTGTCCGGAACTGCACCTGCTGCTGCGGGCGGGACTCCTGCTCTACCCTCTCCTGGTGTGGCCGTGACTCCTCCTCTACTAACTCCTGCAGTGACTGCAACTGCACCCGCTGCTGCACTCGTGACTCCTCCTCTACTCTCGCCTGCTGCGGCTGCAGCTGCACCTGCTGTTGCAGTCGTGACCCCTCCTCTGCTCTCTCCTGCTGCTGCTGTGACTCCTCAATGACTCTCTCCTGCTGCTGCGACTAAAACTGCTCCTCCTCCTGCTGCTGCTGCGGGTGCTGCTGCTGCTGCTGGTGTGCCCTCTCAAACCGCGCACGCTCCTCCCTCTCCAACTGGAAGAGACGCTGCTCACGGGTCAGGAAACGTACAGTGCGCGGTGTAGGCGCCATAGTGCCAGTGCCTCCAGCTCCAGCACCCCCATAACCAACACCTCCACCGTCGACCCCCCCGTAGCCTCCAGTACCTCCCGCAGTAACACCCCCGGGCTCCGCAGAAACCAGCCGCAGAGAAGAACGAGGAGGGAACTGCAGGACGAACGGGAAGCCAGGGGGTGACGCGGGGTGAGGCCGCCGGCTCGAGGCTGCCGTGTCCTCCACGGGAGTGACCTCCACACCCACACCCCCTGCACCCCCAGAGCCGACACCACCAGCTCCTGCAGCCCCAGTACCCTCACCCTCCGCAACTGCACCTCCCGCACCCCAGACACGACACAGACTGGACGCTGCGGGGGGGGCGACTGCGGAGTGACATGCGACACACCTGACGGGGCAGGACACGAAGGGGGGGGGGCTACCGGGGCGACTGAGGGGGGCTCAAGGGTGAGGAACAGCGGGGGGGAAAAGGCCTCAGTACCTCGGTGGGGGCGACTCCTGTAGTAACAGACGGACCCGTCGAACGTGACGTCCTGAGTAGCGAAGAACTGGTAGGTGACCGGGTTGTAGAACAACCAGCCGGAGGCGTCCAAAGGGAAACCAAGAAAGACGCAGGAACAGGTGCGCGGAGACAACTTGTTCGCGCCAGGGGCGCGAACGAGAGCCAGAGAGCCCCAGACGCGGAAGTCAGCTGCTACGCTCGGAGAATCTGTCCAAAGGGAGACAGGCGTCACCCGTGGCCGTGCGTCACTAGGCCACAGGTTCAGCTGGTGCGCGGCGTAGCAGACTGCCTGAGACCACAAGAACTAGGGGGCACCGGCATGGCACATGGAGGTCCGGGCAACCTCCATGACCAGGCCGATGCGTCGCTCGGCTACCCCGTTCTGCTGCGGCGAGGCTGGTAACGTGTAAGACTGGATGATCCCCCGACCCCGAGTGGAAGAGAACTCACCACCACGGTCCGAGTGTAGGCGGAGCCCACACAGGCATTGGGCGCCACCCCTCGCTAGTAGCCACGGCTCGAGGACAGTAGGCACGTCGGCATTCCGTCGCAAAGGGAAAACCGTGGTGTAGCGGGAGTAGTCGTCCACCACAATCAGGAAGTAGCGCTCCGGACGTGGGCCAAGGACAGGGGAGGGGCCCCAGACGTCCAAGTGCAGGGTAAGGCATCCAGCTACATCAACACAAGCAGAGATCTACTGGATCAACTACTAAAGCGCGGAGGGCAATTTCCTGAGGAGATGTTTGTGACAACTCTACTTGCAGGACTCGGACCAGGCTGGAAGCAGTGCCTAGCTATTTTACGGACTCACGCACGCTTTTTTGAAGGTTCTCTCTGTGCTGCACTTCTGGCGGAGCAGCAAAATATGGACCTGCATGAAGAAAGAGTCAAGCAAAGCAATTCAACTTCGCAAGATGAAGTACGGCAGCTCAATGTTATGAGTTTTTACGTCAACAATTCAAGACAGTTCTGCAAGATCTACAACAAATCTGGACATTCAACAGAGAAGTATTACAAGCATCAGAGTCAACAACAAGAAGGCCAATACAAGCAAGAGACTCATCACACCTCAGCAGGCTCAGCAGCAGCAGGAGTCACCAGATTTTCAACAGCAGCTTCAGAAGATCCAACTGCAATTGCAGCAGCTTCAACAGGTGTTCCAGCAACAGCAGCACCAAACCCGGACTTCAACCGTTCCTGCAACGGCAACAACACATAGAAACGTGTTAAGTTGATTGACAACGGTTAACCATACAGTTTCACATGTTTATAGAGAGAAAGAAGACTGACCTTCCAACTCGTGGTTCTTTGACACATGTTGCGGACAGCACATGACAGTAGCTGATGATCCTTTCATCTTCAACAAGAGAGACCTTGAGCAGCCCTGCATCACCACCACTGCAAATAACTGTCAGTTACGTGCAACAGCAGTTGGCAACATACTACAACAATCCTCAACAACAGGGATTATACTGGAGGTCACTGACATTTTGTTGGTTAAAGGCTTGAGCTTCAATCTTCTATTAGGAGGAAAACTTTTATTCAAAGGAGTCAATCTGCAAGGAGACATAATCAGAAATCAGATTTCACTCAGCCCAAGTTGTTCATGTTGTAAAAGGTTGACGAGTAGGGGTATCCGTTTTTGGGTTGTGACGAGAGGATCTATTTCGCCAAATTGTTTTTTTTTTCGCCACACCCAGCCAGTTTGGGTCGTTTCCCCTTGTGAGAGCTCGAAAGTCCCAAATTGCAGGTGCACTTCTTTCAAGTTTTTAAGAAGCTCAACATCAAGTCTAAAAAACTTGACCCGCGCGCCTCGCAACTTGGGACTCGTGCTTTAAGCTTGGGGAAGCAGCAGCAGAGAATGGGGTATTCATTATGCAAGTCAAAGAAATGGCCTTACCTGAAGTAGCTATGGTTTCTGAAGAAGCAGAAGCAATAGATGACTTCCATGATGCTGAAGAAGAAGAAGAGCCTCAAGAAGCAGCAGCCTCTTCCTTCAAGCTTGCACCAAAAATACAAGGGGGGTTAGTATTTTCTTCAAAGACAGATTCTGGAGCAGAACCAAGAATTAACACTACAGCGACTTACCAGCATCAACGGTTTATTCGTCGGCAGCCTCGACAAACAGCGGCAGCCTCGTCACCATTTCTCATATTTCTACTGATTTTTAGCTTAACTAACTCAATTGTACTGAATTATATGGTAGCACCACGTTTCTTAGGGGGGATGCTTCAATGAGGTTGACAGAAACAAAAATGGAGTAGTTCTGTTTCTCCCGACGACCCCCTTCGGCAAACCATCCGAGAAGCAGCTGAGCAAGAACGAGGTGGAGGAGACCCTCCCAACCCACCCCATCTTGACAAATTTTATTTCATGCCCGATTTTCAGCAACGCTAACATCGGGAGCTAACCGTTCGTTTTCGCCCCACAATCGTCTCCTCCTCGGTTATTATTTCAGCCCGACGCAACAGTTTTAACATCAGCAATTAATTTTGCATCAACAGTTGGGTATCTGCAAGGACACTGCATTTCCACCGCCTCCATCGCCACCACCGTTTTCCGTCCTTCCAGCGCAGCAGCGAATCATTTCAAATCTGCATCAGCGCTGCCATCAGCTTCAAATTTGTCCTGCATGGACAAAAATTCGATCCCTTTCCACCCGCCCACAGTTTCTACACTCGCTCGACTGTTCTCGCGTTTTTCGCTATACAGCCGCAATTTCATCGGTTTCTTCACCGACAGGGGCAGCACTTATCGCTCCGAAAATTTTCTGCTGCCAGCGAGACAATTTCGTTTCACACGCGCTCAGCCACAGTCAACTCTGTAATTTCGCATCAGTTGGCGTTTTCTGCCAACACGAGAAATTTGTTTCACGCGCGTTTCTTCCGTGTACTATTCCTGCCGCAACTAACACATCGCGCCCAGGCCTGTCGAAGTTCCTGGAGCCCATACTTGCGCTCCCCAGCTCCTCCCCATCTAACCCTGTTAAGGGTGTAGCTGAGCATTTGGGCGCCCTTAACGGTCACGGGCGCACCCCAAAGTGAAAACTTGAAATCCGGGCATGTGAAGAGTTTGCACTTACACAATCTTTAACTCGTATTGGACGCTAAGGGAAAATTCGGGTGCTCCAAAGCTGACTTAGACTCTTTACAAACATGGGATTGGCAAGAAAACGCAGGGAAAAATCCACTTCTCTCGTGCAACCTAACGAGAAATGGGGGGGGGGGTTGTCAGGCATAATTGGGGGGGGGGGGGGGGGGGGGGGGGGGGGGGGTTCCTACAATCGGAAACCAAAACTTTGGGACAGGGGAAGGCCTGGTTTGGGCCCTTAACGCATCCGGGGAAGGGTCGAACGAGGCACTTAGTGGCACGGGTGCAGTGCGAATCTAACACTTTATGCAGTCGAGCTGGAGCGAAAGTAGCCCGGAATGTTCAGGGAATTAAGGGCTGTCAAACTTATATGCTGCTTATTGTGTAGGCTGTAGTGGGGTAGCCCATATGGGGTACAACCCAATTAGGGTTTCCTACTTGTACCCATCTTGCTGCTAGTTCATTCATTCCTGCTCGTTAGATTTTGACATGGTTTCAGAGCAGTAGGTCCGTAGGACCGTTTTTTTTTCGGGCCCACCATTACCTAGTGACCGACTGCGGTTACCGCGTTACCCCACGCCCTGCCCTGCGCTGCGCCGTCAGCGCGCGCCCTGCCCTGCCCTGCCTTGCGTCGCGCTGCCCGGCGCACGCCCTGCCCTGCCTTGCGTCGCGCTGCCCCGCGCACGCCCTGCCCTGCCTTGCGTCGCGCTGCTCCACGCACGCCCTGCCCTATCCCGCGTCGCGCTGCCCCGCGCACGCCCTGCCCTGCCCCGCGTCGCGCTGCCCCGTGCACGCCCTGCCCGGCGTCCTGCTGCAGCCCGTGCGTCGCGCCCTCCTGCAGCCCGCCATCGCGCCCTGCTGCAGCCCCCAAGTCGCGCCCTGCTGCCCTGGGCGTCGCGCCCTACGGCAGCCCGCGCGTCGCGCTCTTCTGCAGCCCGCACGTCGCGCCCTGCTGCCCTGCGCGTCGCGGCACACGGCAGCCCGTGCGTCGCGCTCTGCTGCCCCGCGCGTCGCGCTCTGCTGCAGCCCGTTCGCCGCACCCTGCTGCCCTGCGCGTCGCGCCCTACGGCAGCCCGCGCGTCGCGCTCTGCTGCCCCGCGCGTCGCGCTCTGCTGCAGCCCGCGTGTCGCGCCCTGCTGCCTCGCGCGTCGCGCCTTGCTGCAGCCCGCGCATCGCGCCCTGCTGCCCCGCGAGTCGCGCCCTGCTGTAGCCAGCGCGTCGGGCCCTGGTGCCCACGACAGCGCGCGCCCTGCTGCCTGCGCCGCCCAGGATGAGCCGCGCCGCCCAGCCCGAGCCGCCCTGCCCAACCCGATCCGCCTTGCTGCTCGTGCTACTGCTGCTGCTGATGGAGGTGCTACTGGAGCTGGAGCTGCTGGAGGTGCTGGAGCCGCTGGTCCCGAAGGTGCTCGTACTGGAGGTACTGGAGCTGCTGGAGCTGCTGGAGCTGGAGGTGCTGCAGGAGTTGGACCTAGAGCCGCTGGAGGTACTAGAGCTGCTGGAGCTGGAGGTGCTGCAGGCGTTGGAGCTGGAGACCCTGGAGTTGGGGACGCTGGCTCTGGGGGTCCTTGTGCTGTCGGTACTGGTTCTGGAGGTGCTGTGTGGCCGCGACCGTACTTCGTTCCACTGCTTCAGCAGGTTCTTGGTCTACCGTCTTCTACTGGCCTTACTCCTCCCTTACTGTATCCACCGCCTGACCAGTCACAGCCGCAGTTACTGCCAGTCTCCCCAGTGCCTGCTCCTTCTCCTTACACTGAGCAGCCCGGAGGTCTTACGGAGCGTCGTGACCCTGCGTCTCGTCCTGCGTCGCCTGTTCGCGCTGTTCGCACTGGTCGTCGTGTTCCGCGTCAGCGTCCTCCTCCTGTCCCCGGCACGCACCAGATGACACTTCGTCCTTCCTCTGTTCCACTGCGTGTCCCTCTGCCGTCACCTCCTACGTCCTCTCTTCCTGACGTCCCTGACCTGCCGTCAGACCTTGCTCGTGCTGCTAGTCCTACTGTCACTCGTCTTCTAGCTACTGATGTCACTGACCCTTCGCTTGAGTCCACTGCTGGGTCCGCCCTAGTTGCTGAGCTTGTTGACTTTGCTGCTGCCTGTCGCATCGACTACTCCGCTAGTCTTGATGCTGAGTCTGAGTCTGTCTGTCCTCCGTCCGTCGGGGGTGAGTGTGCTCTTGGCACGAACGTCCTTGAGGACAGGCAGGAGGACTTTGAGTGTTTTGCAGCTGCTGTACCTCATCTCGTGTCCATGCTGATTGCACCTGAGGGAGACCCGGATGCACCAGACATCCCGACCCCGCGCTCTTACGCAGAGGCGATTGAGGGTCCCTACTCCTCTCAGTGGCAGACAACCATGGACGTAGAGATGGCATCTTGGAAGTCCACAGGCACTTACGTCGACGAGGTTCCCCCACCTGGGGCGAACATCGTCAGTGGCATGTGGATTTTCAGGGTGAAGCGGCCGCCGGGTTCTCCGCATGTCTTCAAGGCGCGTTACGTTGCAGGGGGCTTCAGTCAGCGAGAGGGAGTTGACTTCTTCCAGACCTTATCCCCTACCCCAAAGATGACCACTCTTCGGGTTCTGCTGCTTGTCGCCGCTCAGCGTGACTACGAGCTTCACTCTCTTGACTTCAGCACTGCTTTCCTACAGGGCAGCCTGCACGAGGAGATCTGGCTGCGCCGCCCACCTGGCTTCACTGGGTCGTTTCCTGTAGGTACCCAGTGGAGCCTCCGGCGGCCAGTCTACGGTCTCCGCCAGGCGCCTCGCGAGTGGCACGACACACCGAGGACGACGCTTGCGGCTCTTGGGTTTGCTCCTTCGACTGCTGACCCGTCGCTGTTTCTACGCACCGACACTTCGCTGCCGCCATTCTACATCCTCGTGTACGTCGACGACTTGGTCTTTATCACTGCTGATACTGCTGGACTGGCCCACGTGAAGTCGGAGCTGCAGAAGAGACACACGTGCACAGACCTGGGTGAGCTGCGCAGCTATCTTGGCTTGCAGATCACCCGGGACAGAGCACGGCGCACCATTACCTTGACTCAGTCACACGTGGTGCAGCAGGTCCTTCAGCGCTTCCGCTTCGAGTACTCCTCGCCACAGTCCACTCTTCTGCCTACCGATCACTCGCTCTCAGCTCTGCCTTCGGATGAGTCCGTAGAGCCGAGTGGCCCGTATCCAGAGCTTGTGGGCTGCCTCATGTACCTGATGATCTGCACTCGACCTGACCTTGCTTACCCTCTTAGCATCCTGGCTCGCTACGTTTCGCCCGGGAGACACCGACCAGAGCACTGGAAGGCCGCTAAGAGGGTGATGCGCTACTTGTGCAGTACGTCGGGCATGGGGCTCGTGCTTGGAGGTCGGGCTCGAGTCGTCCTCACTGGTCACGCAGACGCTTCTTGGGTTGACGACTTGGCTACGCAGCGGTCGTCACAGGGTTACACCTTCAGCCTTGGCTCCAGCTGTGTTTCGTGGCGGTCTACCCGCTCGTCTTCTGTTCTCAGCTCCAGCCGTGAGGCTCAAATCTACGCAGGGGCCATGGCTGCACAGGAGTTACGCTGGCTCACCTACCTGCTGACAGCTTTGGGAGAGCCGCCTCGTTCTCCTCCAGTTCTGTACGTCGACAAAAAGGCCATGATTGCCTTGTGTCAGGAGCACAGACTGGAGCACAGAACGAAGCACATCGCTCTGCGCTACTTCCTTGCTCGAGAGTTGCAGCAGCGTGGTCAACTTCGTCTTGTTTACGTGGCCTCTCAGGCCAACACTGCTGATATCTTCACCAAGGCACTTCAGCCTTGTGATCATGAGCGTTTCTGTACTGTTCTAGGCCTTGTGCCTACTTGGTCTCACTTGCTCACTTCTTGACTTTGCTTGTACTGTGATCTATATACTTATACCTGCATGCTTATACTTGCTAGGTTGTGATCATTGTACTGCTTGTTCTCCTTTATATATAACTCTGCATGTGAACTGGCCTTGTGGCCATTTGCTTGTGCTCAAAATGCGTGGTGACTTCGTGATCCACCCTGAGCTTGCTTTGCTTGACCGGTCTTGTGACCTCTTGTTCTCCCCCACTTTGCCTATGGGGGTGTCAAACTTATATGCTGCTTATTGCGTGGGCTGCAGTGGGGTAGCCCATATGGGGTACAACCCAATTAGGGTTTCCTACTTGTGCCCATCTTGCTGCTAGTTCATTCATTCCTGCTCGTTAGATTTTGACAAGGGCATATGCTCTTGAATCGAGAGGCCTGATCACGCCACTGGCAACTGCGAGCAAAGTCGATTTGATTCACGCACTGTACCTTGTGCCAGCTCGCGCCACTAGCAACTGCCAGCGCCTGACTGGCGCGTTTCCTAACGGACAGCTCCGGCCAATGCCACACACACCACAACATCCTACCTGTACCCCACCCAAATTATCACGTCACCCCTTTCCGTGCGTTTTTGAAAACGCCACATCAGCACCTGCTACAGCGCGACCAGTTTTTTTGACCTCGTCGAGATCAGATAGGCTTCGTCAACAGTAACTGCAATTTCGCCTGCGTCTCGCCGTTACAACATCTCGCCTCGACAGACAACAATTCGTCGAAATCCCGTTATAAGGTCTGTAATTTCTAGAAATGAGGGACAGTGTTGAGATAAAAATAATGTTTCACATTTCAAGAAATTAATAAGTCCTTAGCTACAGTAGCGAGTCAAGTTCTAGTGAGTATAGCTTCACTAAAATGATGACGTCAGCGAACAGTGCTTTACTATGGCGAAAGGGTACAAACAATCCCTTTAAATCATTGAACAAGTACATTACCGAATATGTACTTTCGTCTAGGTGTAAATTCTATTGCAATGATTTCTATTATTAACACAGTTCAGTCAATTTCTCTATTACAACCTCCGTTACGCATACAAGTCTACTCAATCCAAGAGTGTTACGATCCTTAACCATTTAGTAAATGATTCATTCACAACAATGAGTTTTTCAAAACGGATTCTGTGAAGAGAAGAATGAGGAATGAATGAACTAGCAAGCATGTGGGTACAAGTAGGGAAACCTAGAAGTGTTGTACCCCATATGAACTACCCCACTACAGCCTACACAGACTATAGCATATAAGTTTGACACACCCCCATAGGCAAAGTGGGGGGGAACAAGAGGTCGCAAGACCAGTCAAGAAAGGCAAAACAAGCTCAGGGTGGATCACGACGTCACCACGCATTTTGAGCACAAGCAAATGGCCACAAGGCCAGTTCACATGCAAAGTTATATAAAGGAGAACAAGCAATACAGTGATCACAACCTAGCAAGTGTAAGCATGCAGGTATATGTATAGAGATCACAGTACAAGCAGAGTCAAGAAGAAAGCAAGTGAGGCCCAGTGGGCACAAGGCCTAGAACAGTACAAAAACGCTCATGATCACAAGGCTGAAGTGCCTTGGTGAAGACATCAGCAGTGTTGGCCCGAGTGGCCACGTAAGCAAGACGAAGCAGACCACGCTGCTGCAACTCTCGAGCAAGGAAGTAGCGCAGAGCGATGTGCTTCGTTTTGTGCTCCAGTCTGTGCTCCTGACACAAGGCAATCATGGCATTGTTGTCGACGTACAGCACTGGAGGAGAACGAGGCGGCTCTCCCAGGTCGGTCAGCAGGTAGGTGAGCCAGCGTAACTCCTGTGTAGCCATGGCCCCTGCGCAGATCTCAGCCTTACAGCTGGAGCTGAGAACAGAAGACGAGCGATAGACCGCCAAGAAACAGAGCCGGAGCCAAGGCTGAAGGTGTAACCCTGTGACGACCGCTGCGTAGCCAAGTCGTCAGCCCAGGAAGCGTCTGCGTGACCAGTGAGGACAACTCGAGCCCGTCCTCCAAGCACGAGCCCCATGCCCGACGTACTGCACAAGTAGCGCAACACCCTCTTAGCGGCATCCATTTGCTCCTTCCGGTGTCTCCCAGGAGCGACATAGCGTGCCAGAATGCTAAGAGGGTAGGCAAGTTCAGGTCGAGTGCAGGTCATCAGGTACATGAGGCAGCCCACAAGCTCTGGGTACGGACCACTCGGCTCTACGGACTCGTCCGAAGGTGGAGCTGGGAGCGAGTGGCGAGTAGTATGAGGAGTGTGCTGTGGCGAGGAGTACGTGAAGCCGAAGCGCTGAAGGACCTGCTGCACCATGTGTGACTGAGTCAAGGTAATGGTGCGCTGTGCTCTGTCCCAGGTGATCCGAAAGCCAAGATAGCTGGTCAGCTCACCCAGGTCTGTGCACGTGTGTCTCTTCTGCAGCTCCGACTTCACGTGGGCGAGTCCCTCAGTGTCAGCAGTAGGAAAGACCAAGTCGTCGACGTACACGAGAACGTAGAACGGAGGCAGAGAGGTGTCGATGCGTAGAAACAGCGACAGGTCAGCAGTGGAAGGTGCAAACCCAAGAGCAGCAAGAGTCGTCCTCAGTGTGTCGTGCCACTCACGGGGCGCCTGGCGGAGCCCGTAGACTGGCCGCCGGAGGCTCCACTGGGTACCAGCAGGTAACGACCCAGTGAAGCCAGGTGGGCGGCGCAGCCAGATCTCCTCGTGGAGGCTTCCCTGTAGGAAAGCAGTGCTGAAGTCAAGAGAGTGAAGCTCGTAGTCACGCTAAGCGGCGACGTGCAGCAGAACCCGAAGAGTGGTCATCTTCGGGGTAGGGGAGAAGGTCTGAAAGAAGTCAACTCCCTCTCGCTGACTGAAGCCTCGTGCGCCTTGAAGACAGGCGGAGAACCCGGCGGCCGCTTCACCCTGAAAATCCACATGCCACTGACAGTGTTCGCCCTAGGCGGGGGAACCTCGTCGACGTAGGTGCCTGTGGACTTCCAGGAAGCCATCTCTGCGTCCATGGCTGTCTGCCACTGAGAGGAGTAGGGACCCTCTATCGCCTCTGCGTAAGAGCACGGGGTCGGGATGTCTGGTGCATCCGGGTCTCCCTCAGGTGCAAGCAGCATGGAGACGAGATGAGGTAAAGCAGCGGCAAAGCACTCAAACTCCTCATGTCTGTCCTCAAGGACGTCCGTGCCAAGAGCACACTCACCCCCGACGGACGGAGGACAGACAGACTCAGACTCAGACTCAGCAACAAGACTAGCGGCGTATTCTAGACGACAGGCGGCAGCAAAGTCAACAAGCTCAGCAACTAGAGCAGATGCAGCAGTGGACTCAAACGAAGGGTCAGTGACAACAGTGGCCAGGAGACGCGTGACAGTAGGACTAGCAGCACGAGCAAGGTCTGACGGCGGGTCAGGGACGTCAGGAAGAGAGGACGCAGGAGGAGACGGCAAAGGGACACGCTGTGGAGCAGCGGAAGGACGGAGTGCCATCAGGTGCGTGCCTGGGACAGCAGGCAGACGCGGACGCGGAACACGACCAGTGCGAACAGTGCGAACAGGCGACGCAGGACGAGACTTTGGTGATGCAGGACGAGACTGAGGCTCACGACGCTCAGTAAGACCCCTAGTCGGCCCAGAGTAAGGAGAAGGACCAGGCAGTGGAGAGGCTTACTGTAACTGCGACTGCGACTGGACAGGCGGTGGACACAGTAAGGGAGGAGTAGGACCAGTAGAAGGCGGGAGACCAAGAACCTGCCGAAGGAGGGGAACGAAGTACGGCCGCGGCCGCGCACTGCCTCCAGAAACAGCAGAGACAGCACCAGTACCCCCAGCGCGAGGGTCTCCAGCTCCAACTCCCACAGCACCACCAGCTCCAGCACCAGTAGCACCTCCAGCAGCAACAGCTCCAGCGCCTCCAGCTCCAGCTCCAGCACCTCCAGCAGCTCCAGCACCTCCAGCAGCTCCAGCACCAGCAGTACCTCCAGCAGCTCCAGCAGCTCTTGCTCCTCCACCAGCTCCAGCACGAGCAATACCTCCAGCAGCTCCAGCTCCAGCACCAGCAGCACCTCGCTGGAGTCTCCAGCGGCGAGCAATCCACTCTCGCAACTCCGGTGGAGAGAGAGGCTCCCGCCGAGATGAGGCACTTGCAGGAACTCCAGCAGACTCAGCACCCCCAGTCTCAGCAACCGCAGACTCAGCACCCTCAGGCTCAGCACCCCCAGGCTCAGCACCTCCAGGCTCAGCACCCCCAGGCTCAGCACCCCCAGGCTCCGCACCCTCAGACTCAGCAACCCCAGAATCAGCACCCCTAGACTCCACACGCCCAGGCTCAGCACCCCCAGGCTCCACACGCTCAGGCTCAGCACCCTCAGGCTACGCACGCTCAGGCTCAGCACCCCCAGCAGCACCACCCCCAGTAGCAGCACCAGAGTCAACCGCTACCTCGACAGGCTCGACAGCGTCTACCTGGGACACACCTGAGGGAGCAGGACCCTGAGGGGGGAGGGGGTCTACCGGAGGAGGACCTGGTGCAAGGAAGAGCGGCGGGGGGGAGGAGAGAAGCAGTGCGGTAGGGGAAGAGACGGTAAAAGGGTACCGACTCGTCGAACGTGACGTCCTCAGAGAGCAGGACACGGCGCGAGGTGGGGTGGTAAAACTGCCAGCCAGGCGCATCAGGGACAAAGCCAAGGAAGACGCAGGGAATAGCACGGGCGGAGAGCTTGTCCGCGGTAGTATCACGGAAAAAGGCACGAGTGTCAACATATATTTTATATGTGTTGTTTAGGTTAGTCTAGGTGTTACATTTCTACTTACTTGCATGATTAGGGTTTGCTATATCTAGGGTTGTACTTCACATTTTCTATCAATTCATTCTTATCGTAACATGGTATAGAGCTAGGTTTCCCTTAGGCGATTTTTCCCCTAGGCGATTTTTCCCTTAGGCGAAATTTCTCTCGATAGTCTATGGGCCCACCACCCGCGCACCTCGTAGCGACCCATAGCCCGAAGCGCCCTGCCCCGTAGAGCCCGAGTAGGTCGCGCCCCCCGTCGACATCGCGCGTCACCCGTTTCTGCCCTGCGCCCCACCCGTTTTTTGCCGAGCGTCACTCGGTTTTTAGCCCCGCGCCCCACTCGTTTTACCCCGCGTGTTGCCCCCCAGTCCTCTAGCGCGCAGCAGACGAACGCACGTAGCTGCGCGCGCAGCCTTAGTCGCACCCGCAGCTCCGCGCTAGTACGTCGTAGCCGCGCGCACGTGCAGCCCACCGTCGTAACCGGCCCCCAGACCTGAAATCCCCCTCAGAACCGCACCGCCGCCTTAACAGCTTCCCCACCTGAAAACCGCCGCCCCAGACCTGACAACCGCCGCCCCACCTGGAAACCTGCTGCCCCACCCGTTCCAGGCACCTCACCCGGGATCAGCCGCCCCACCCAGTCCTCTCCACCGCATTGAACCTCACAGAACCGCACAGTACTGCACATAACCGCACAGAACTGCACAGAACCACCGCCTCACCCGTAGCCCGCTGCCTTAACAGCTTCCCCACCTGAAACCTGCCTCCCCACGATCTACCACACCCGCCGTCAGTAGCCCCAGCCGATTACACTGCCGCCAGCTACACCAGCAGCAGCATAGGCTGCCCCCAGCGCACCAGCAGCAACGTAGGCTGCCCCCAGCAGAACCAGCAGAACCAGCAGAACCAGCAGAACCAGCAGAACCAGCAGAACCAGCAGCAGCATAGGCTGCCACCAGCGCACCAGCAGCAGCATTGGCTGCCCCCAGCAAAACCAGTAGCAGCTAAGGCTGCCCCCAGCAGAGCCAGAAGCAGCATAGGCTGCCCCCAGCGAACCAGCAGCAGCATAGGCTGCCGCCAGAGCACCAGCAGCAGCAGCATAGGCTGCCCCCAGCGAACCAGCAGCAGCATAGGCTGCCCCCAGCGCACCAGCAGCAGCTTAGGCTACCGCCAGTGCACCAGCAGCAGCTTAGGCAACTGCCAGCGCACTAGCAGCAGCATTGGCTGCCCCCTGGAGAACCAGTAGCAGCCTAGGCTGCCTCTCAGCAGAACCAGAAGCAGCACAGGCTGCCCCCAGCGCACCAGCAGCAGCTTAGGCTGCCCCCAGCAGAACCAGCAGCAGCATAGGCTCACATGGCATGTACTAGGGTTCTACAGCAGCAGGGCCAGCCGCAGCACTCCCGTCAGTGGGGGCCTGCGGGTCCAAAGTGTGGCGCCCCCAGCAGTGGCTCAGCTAGCAGTGGGCGAGACGTCGGCCCCTGCGGGTACCGGGCCCTGACAGGCCCTGGTGCTGGCACTACCTGCTGGAGTCCTGACCACACTGCGTCCAGCTGCTACCGTCGACTCGACGACCTCCACCGTGAGCGTTTTGGTCCTCACGCTATTACACCGCACTGGCCTTCGAGCCTTCGCCAGCGCACTACTGCACCAGTTGAGTCTCACCTGCCTGGTCTAGGACCCTTTCCGGCTGCACGAGTAGCCTGTGTTTCCAGTCTTGGTGCGTGTGTTGTTTCCAGTCCCGGCGCCTCTGAGGGTCTTTGTGTAGAAGCTGCAGCTACCACTAGTCTAGCACTAGCCTTTGTAGCTGGTTCGGGTGCGACCCCACAGACTGCACAGCTTTCCTTCACCCTAGATTCTGGAGCGTCCAGCTGTTTCTTTCGCGACTGTACCGACCTCACACCACTGCGCACTCCAGTCACTGTCGCCTTGGCTGACCCCTCTGTGGGATGTGTAGTTGTTAGCAGCACCACCACTCTTCCGTGTCCGGCGGCTCCCTCAGGTTTTCTTACAGGTTACTACACCCCCTCATTCTCTAGGAACCTGGTGGGTGTCAGTCACCTTCACGACCTAGGCGTAGTAACTACTTTCCCACTGGACGAGCCTGTTGCCTCCTGCACTGTCGGTGCCACTGGGGCGCCCCTGGCCACATTCCACAGAGAGCCGGGATCTGGTCTGTACTCACTACACACTGGGTCCCACCACACTGAGTCGGGTCAGGTCAGGTCAGGTCAGATAGCTGCTGTGTCGTGTGACTGTCGGTCCCTCACCCACCCGTCAGTCCTCTGGCACCACCGTCTAGGTCACCCGTCGTTCCCGCGTCTCAGTAGGATGGCACGTTACCGTCTGGTCTCAGGTCTCCCAGGGTCGCTTGCACCGCTTCCCCGCTCGCCTGCGCCGCTGTGCACTCCTTGCGTCGAGGGTCGGCAGCGCGCTGCCCTTCACTCCTCCTCGTTCCCCCCCACCACGGCTCCCTTCGAGACCCTGCACTTGGACGTCTGGGGCCCCTCTCCGGTCCTTGGCCCACGTCAGGAGCGCTACTTCCTGATTGTGGTGGACGACTACTCCCGCTACACCACGGTTTTCCCCTTGCGACGGAAGGCCGACGTGCCTACCGTCCTCGAGCCGTGGCTACTAGCGTGGGGTGGCGCCCAGGGCCTGTGTGGGCTTCGCCTACACTCGGACCGTGGTGGTGAGTTTTCTTCCACTCGCCTGGAGAAGTTCTGTCAGGGTCGGGGGATCATCCAGTCTTACACGCTACCAGCATCACCGCAGCAGAACGGGGTAGCCGAGCGACGCATCGGCCTGGTCATGGAGGTTGCCCGGACCTCCATGTGCCATGCCGGTGCCCCCCACTTCTTGTGGCCCCAGGCAGTCCGCTACGCCGCGCACCAGCTGAACCTGTGGCCCAGTGACGCACTGCCAAGGGTGACGCCGGTCTCCCTTTGGACAGGTTCTCTGGGCGTAGCAGCTGACTTCCGCGTCTGGGGTTGTCTGGCTCACGTTCGCGCCCCTGGCGCGAACAAGTTGTCTCCGCGCACTCGTGCCTGCGTCTTTCTTGGCTTCCCTTTGGACGCCTCCGGCTGGGTGTTCTACGACCCGGTCACCTACCAGTTCTTCGCTTCGCAGGACGTCACGTTCGACGAGTCTGTCTGTTACTACAGGAGTCGCCCCCACCGAGGTACTGAGGCCTTTTCCCCCCCGCTGTTCCTCACCCTTGAGCCCCCACCAGTCGCCCCGGTAGCCCCCCCCCCTTCGCGTCCTGCCCCGTCAGGTGTGTCGCACGTCACTCCGCAGTCTTCCCCCCCGCAGCGTCCAGTCCCTGTCGTGTCTGGGGGTGCGGGAGGTGCAGTTGCGGAGGGTGAGGGTACTGGGGCTGCAGGAGCTGGTGGTGTCGGCTCTGGGGGTGCAGGGGTTGTGGGCGTGGAGGTCACTCCTGTGGAGGACACGGCAGCCTCGACTCGGCGAACTCGCCCTGCCTCACCCCCTGGCTTCCCGTCCGTCCCGCAGTTTCCTCCTCCTTCTTCTCTGCGGTCGGTTGCTGCGGAGCCTGGGGGTGTTCCTGCGGGAGGTACTGGAGGCCCCGGGGGTGTCGGTGGTGGAGGTGCTGGTTCTGGGGGTGCTGGAGCTGGAGGCACTGGCACTGTGGCGCCTACACCGCGCACTGTACGTTTCCTGACCCGTGAGCAGCGTCTCCTCCGGTTGGAGAGGGAGGAGCGTGAGCGATTTGAGAGGGCACAGCAGCAGCAGCAGCAGCAGCAGGAGAGAGTAGAGGAGGAGTCACAGCAGCAGCATGAGAGGGTAGCGCAGGAGTCCCGGTTGCAGCAGCGGGTGCAGCTGCAGCCGCAGCAGGAGAGGGTAGAGGAGGAGTCACGGCCGCACCAGGAGAGGGTAGAGCAGGAGTCCCGCCCGCAGCAGCAGGTGCAGTTACAGACACAGCAGGAGAGAGTAGAGGAGCAGTCACAGCCGCACCAGGAGAGGGTAGAGCAGGAGTCCCACCCGCAGCAGCAGGTGCAGTTACAGACGCAGCAGGAGAGAGTAGAGGAGGAGTCACGGCAGCAGCAGGAGAGGGTAGCGCAGGAGTCCCGGTCGCAGCAGCGGGTACAGCTGCAGCCGCAGCAGGAGAGGGCAGAGGCGGAGCCACAGGAGCAGCAGCAGGGGCCGGTACCGTCGCAGCAGACGCCAGAGGAGGCGGAGCAGCAGCGACTGCGACTACGCGACCTCCCCGACCCAGCACCTGCACGCTTTGTTCGTGGTCCCCTGTCGTCCCCTCCTGTTCCACCAGTTGAGTCCCTTTCCTCCTCCCAGTGGACTCGTCGTCCTCCCCTCTGTCGTGCTGTGTCTCCACAGCCCCGTCGGTCCCGTTACCGTGCAGACGGTCCGTTTCACCTTGTTCTCCGCTCTCGTGTTCCACCTCCTCCTGTCCTTCCACAGCCCCCTGAGTCGTCCCTCACTGTGCTTCACGACCCGTTGTCCGACTACCTCCGTGCCTCCCGTCCTGTCGTCTCCCGTGTTTTGTCCGCGTTGGTCACTCACCCGACTGCACCTCTGTCGTCTGTCTCAGCACTTGTTACCACTGTCTCTGGCTTTGCCTCTTCCCACCGCCTTGACTACGCCGCTCACTTGGTGAGTGGCCCTGCACGTTCTCCGTCCTCTGGGGGTGCTCCTGTCTTTCCCCTGGAGGTCGTAGAGGACAGGCAGTTCGAGCTTGGTTTCCTTGCGGCCGCTGTTCCTCATCTCTGCGCCATGCTGCTTGCCCCTGAGGGGGATCCAGACGCCCTTGACATCCCGATCCCTCGCACTCACGCCGAGGCGGTCTCGGGACCCTGGGCTTCGTACTAGATAGCAGCTAAGGAGGCAGAGATGGCATCTTATAGGTCCACAGGCACTTACGTCGACGCAGTCCCACCACCTGGGACGAATGTCGTCAGTGGCCGATGGCTCTACAAGGTGAAGCGGCCGCCTGGATCACCACCTGTGTTCAAGGCGCGCTATGTTGCGAGAGGCTTCAGTCAGCGAGAGGGGGTGGACTTCTTCCAGACCTTCGCTCCCACCCCGAAGATGAGTACTCTTCGGGTGTTGCTGCATATTGCAGCCCAGCGCGACTACGAGTTGCACTCCTTGGACTTTTCCACCGCGTTCCTTCAGGGGAGCCTGCACGAGCAGATCTGGCTGCGTCGCCCGCCTGGCTTCACTGGCTCTTTCCCACCTGGGACCCAGTGGCAGCTGCGTCGACCAGTCTACGGCCTGCGTCAGGCCCCACGTGAGTGGCACGACACATTTCGCTCGACCCTTGCAGCTCTTGACTTCTTTCCGTCGTCTGCTGACCCGTCACTGTTCGTTCGCCGTGGCTCGACCCCGTTCTTTGTCCTGGTCTACGTCGACGACCTAGTGTTCGCCACTCCCGACCGACGCGCGCTGGCCTCCGTGAAGGAGGAACTGCAGAGGAGACACACTTGCACTGACCTTGGTGAGCTGCAGCACTACCTTGGCCTGCAGATCACCAGGGACAGGGCAGCTCGCACCATTACGCTGACTCAGTGGCATATGGTCGAGCAGATCCTCACGCGGTTTCGCTTCCCGTTCTCCAAGGTACAGCTCACCCCTCTTGGTGTGGATCATGGGCTCACGGCTCCACCTTCGGACGAGTCATTTGAGTCCAGTGGTCCATATCCTGAGCTGGTGGGTTGTCTCATGTACCTGATGACCTGTACTCGCCCAGACCTAGCTTACCCTCTTAGCGTCCTTGCGCGCTTTGTTGCGCCTGGGAGACACCGACCTTCCCACTGGTACGCTGCTAAGAGGGTGGCGAAGTATGTGGCGAGTACATCAGGCATGGGACTTGGTCTTGGAGGGAAGCAGCCAGTTACACTCACAGGTTACTCGGACTCGTCGTGGGCCGACGACGCGGAGACGCGTCGGTCTACACAGGGGTAATCCTTTAGCCTCGGGGCAGGTGCTGTTTCGTGGCGGTCGACTCGGGCGTCGTCTGTCGCCGGTTCTAGCTGTGAGGCAGAGGTGTACGCTGCGGCCATGGCCGCTCAGGAGCTTCGCTGGCTGTCTTTCGTTCTCACCGACCTTGGTGAGCGGCCTCGCTCTCCTCCAGTCTTGTTCGCCGACAACAGGTCTGCTGTCCTGTTGTGTGAGGAGCCCCGACTGGTTGGGAAGGCGAAGCACATCCAGCTTCGTTACTTCCTTCTGCGTGAGTTGCAGCAGCGTGGACAGGCACTCGTTCGACGTGTGGTCTCTGAGGCCAACACGGCAGATATCTTCACCAAGGCGTTGCCGCCTTGTGACCACCAGCGTTTCTGCACCCAGCTTGGCCTTGTGCCTGCCCGTCCTCACTTGCTTGCTTAGAGATGCCTTGTTCTGCATGTCTTGTACTCTTGCATCTCTTTATATTTGCTATATACCTGCATGTGGACTGGCCTTGTGGCCCCTTGCTTGCTCTCGGAGTGTGTGGTGACTTTGAGCTCCACCCTGAGATTTGTCTTGTTCTTGTAGACTGGTCTTGTGACCGTTGCTTGCTCTTGTTGTTTCTACAGGACTTCCGTCACCTAGACTATGGGGGTGTGTCAACCTATATTTTATATGTGTTGTTTAGGTTAGTCTAGGTGTTACATTTCTACTTACTTGCATGATTAGGGTTTGCTATATCTAGGGTTGTACTTCACATTTTCTATCAACTCATTCTTATCGTAACAACGAGAACCCCAGACCCGAAACACTGACGCATCGCCAACCTTCCCCATCCAATGCAGTGTGGGCAAGGTCTCCGGCAAGGAGACACGGGGCCAGAGGTTGAGCTGATGCGCAGCGTATCGGACCGCAAACGGCCACAGAAAATGGGGGGCAGCCGCATGGACCATGGAGGTACGAGCAACCTCCATGACTAAGCCAATGCGGCGCTCAGCAATCCCATTCTGCTGCGGTGAGGCCGGGAGCGTGAACGTCTGGCGAATGCCCTTCCCACGACAAAAGTCCCGCAGAAAGTCAGAGGCAAACTCACCACCTCTGTCAGAGTGCAGACGCAGGACGGGAAAGTCCGTCCCGAACCGCTCGCGGAGCTGGAGACGGGCAGCGCGGATCCAGGGGATCAAAACATCAGGGACCTCAGCCTTGGTGCGCAAGGGGAAGACCGTGGTGTAACGCGTGTAATCGTCAACGACCAGCAAAAAGTACCGCTCGCGGTCCTGTCCACGAACGCGGGCTGGGCCCCACACGTCCATGTGGAGGGTCTGCAGGGGAGCAGTCGTCGGGGGAAATGAGGAGGAGTGAGGAGCGGCGCGCTGCCGCCCCTCGACACAAGGAAGACAGGGAGGAGCAGGCGAGGGTGGGAGGGGAGGGAGAACCCTGGGAAGACCAGAGACAAGGACACGTCGGTGCATGCCACGAAGGCTCTGCACCGAGGGGTGACCAAGACAGTGGTGCCAAAGGACAGTCTGGTGCAACAAAGCGCGACACGAGCAGGGGGCCGCTAGCTGACCTAACGCAAACGCAGACGCAGCTACCTGAGGGGACACAGTAGTCAGTGTGTACAGACTCGAGCCAGGCGCTCTGGTGAACGTGGCCAGGTGCCGACCAGTCCGGGAGCACGTACAGTGGGTCACACGCTGACCTCCAGGAGTGAACTGGTCAACCCACTCATCCTGGAGGTGAGCTCCACTCACCAAGTTCGTAGAGAACGAGGTGAGGTGGAGACCCGACAGTGAGCCAGACGGGACAGCCGGACACGGCAGGACCGTGGAGGAGAGCGCAAGGACGGGGCCCCCAGAGGGGTCCGCCAGGGAGACTGCAACTGGCCGACTGAGCGGCGTGAGTGTGGTGCTGTCGCGAAAGAAGGAGCGGGAAGCACCTGAGTCAAGTGAGAAGGTGTGCAAGGCCTCAGCAGGCGCATTACCAGAGAGAGCAGACTCACCAGCACCTGGAGCAGCAGACTCACTAGCACCTAGAGCAGCAACCTCACCAGCACCTAGAGCAGTAGACTCTATACCTGGGTCGGGCGGCACACACAGGTAACAATCACCCTCAGCACTAATAGACACAGCATACATGACAGCAAGGATAGCATCATAGTCAAGAGCAAAGATATCAAACATTCTGCCTAAGCAGATCAGCCCAGCTAGGGAGCTCAGGAGCGTCAGGAAACTGTGTGCGCCAGGCGTCAGACAGGCAACCGAAACAGCGCTGCGACGTGTGTGGCCCTCCGCACGTCTCCCCACGGCGCCCGCCGGTGCGGAGAACGTAAGTGCAGGGACCAGCACCCCCAGACCTCCCACGCCCATGGTACCACTCACGAAGCTGCTGGGGCGACGGGGTCTCACGGGAACGCGGCTGCTGCTGACTCTGACTACCGCCGAAGCCTCCACGCTGCGCGGCTCCACCCCGACCAGCACCACCGCCGCCGCCACCTCCAACTCCGCTGCCACTGCCTCCACCACCGCTGCCGCTGCCTCCACCACCGCTGCCGCTGCCTCCACCACCTCCACCGCCACCACCGACGCCCCCACCCCCGCCACCACCCTTGCCTCCACCCCCACCCCCTCCGCCTCCTCCACCGCCACCACCGCCGCCCCCGCCGTCCCCTCCACCACCCTTGCCCCCCTTGCCCTTGCCGTAGCGGCGCCTCCCACTAGGAGCAGACGCAGCCCCGACCTCCTCGGTGCCAACGAGGTCGACAGCGGCAGCAGAAGCAACAGAGGGCAGAAGGGGAACGGGGGAACACCCCTCAAAGAAAGGGGCGCGAGGGTCGCCGCGAGAAGCACCTACAGCAACTATACTCTTCTCAGCTGCAGTGAGGCGCTCCTCTAGCAGGTCAACGGTGAGCTCGGTGGGGCAAAGGGAGAGGAAGTGGTCCCTGACTGAGCAAAGGGAGTCAGGGAGACGGGTGACTAGGTAGAAGAGGGTGATGTACATGGGGGGGTTTTCTTGGCGCAGAACTCGGAGGGGAGCGCAGCGCGGTAGCGGGCATCACTAGTGCGGAGGTGGGTAATGAGGTCAGCGACTGTGGCAAAGGCGGCAAGGTCATGGAACAGGTACGGTAGCATGAGGCGGCTGAGGGTAGCAGTGGCAGGGGAGGAGTAGCGCGCTACGACAGCGTCATACAAAGACTTGGCAGTCTTGTACTGTCCAAAGTGCGCGCGCTCAGCAGAAGGCAGACTACGAACAGCAAGGCGAGCAACAGCGTCACGAGTAATCCACTGCGAGTGAAGTGTACTGTCAGCATCAGCAGCAGGTGCAGCAGAGGCGCCAGACGTGAGATCAAAAGAGAGACTCTGTCCTTAGAATCGCACTGAAGAAACAACTGCAGATCATCTACCCAGACACTGAAGTCAACTGCACGACCCTCAGCATCGAAGGTAAGAACCGTAGGGCTAGCCATGGCGGCAGTAGCAGTAGTGGCAGCTGTAGCAGCAGTAGCAGCAGAAGCAGCAGTAGTAGCAGGAGCAGCGCGGGCAGGGCAGCGCGGCTCAGTAGGGCAGGGCGTCGCGGCTCGGCAGGGCGGCGCGGCTCGGCTGGACGACGCGGCTCGGCTGGGCGGCGCGGCTCGACCGGGCGGCGCGGCTCAGCTGGGCGGCGCGGCTCGGCAGGAAGG
Source organism: Closterium sp. Naga37s-1 (assembly GCA_947471745.1). Lineage (NCBI taxonomy): Eukaryota > Viridiplantae > Streptophyta > Zygnematophyceae > Desmidiales > Closteriaceae > Closterium > Closterium sp. Naga37s-1. The sequence continues at coordinate 273,640 of CANJKZ010000325.1, read as the reverse complement.
CAGGCGCGCAGGTAGCGCGGGTAGGGCAGGTGCTCACCAGGGGCGGGTAGGGCAGGTGCCACCGGTGGCGAGTAGGGCAGGCGCGCGACTGGCGCGGGTAGGGCAGGCGCTCGACTGGCAGCTGCACGCGCTCGACGGGCGGGTAGGGCAGGCGCTCGACGGGCGGGTAGGGCCAGCGCTCGACGGGCGGGCAGGGCAGGGCCGCGACAACGGGTAGGGCAGGGCCGCGACTGGCGGGTCGGGCAGGTCCGCGACGGGCAGGGTAGGCAGGGCCGTGACGGGCGTGTAGGGTAGGGCCGCGACGGGCAGCAGGGCAAGGCAGGCGCGCGACGGCGGCTGCAGGTAGGGCAGGCGCGCGACGGCGCAGGTAGGGCGGGCGCATAAGCGCGCGTAGGGCAGGGCCGCGACGGGCGTCTAGGTCAGGGCCGCGACGGGCCGTTAGGGCAGCGGCGGCAGTAGGACAGGGCGCGCGACGGTGCAGGTGAGGCAGGCGCGACAGCGCGCTTCGGGCAGGGTAGGAAAAATAATTCGTGGTGGGCCCTAAAAAAATCGTTCCCACTAGGGAACCTGCTCTGATACCATGTGAAGATAAGAATGAGGAATGAATGAACTAGCAAGCAGGTGGGTACTGATGAGAAACGAGGAATGAAATGACTAAGTGAAAGTTGGGTACAAGAAGCAAACCCTAGAAAACTGTACCCCATATGTGCTACCCCACTATAGCCTACTGTAGCTATGTCATATAAATCTGACACACCCCCATAGGCAAAGTGGGGGAGAACAAGGGGTCACAAGACCAGTCAAGCAAAGCAAAGCAAAAACAAGCTCAGGGTGGATCACAAAGTCACCACACATTCCGAGCACAAGTTCAAGGCCACAAGGCCAGTTCACAAGCAGGAGTACACATATATATAAAAAGGCTGGACAAACAAGAGCAGGTATATATATATGTAACAGTACAAGCAAGGTCAAGAGGTGAGCAAGTGAGGCAAGGTAGGCACAAGGCCCAGCTGAGTACAGAAGCGCTGATGGTCACAAGGCGCAAGTGCCTTGGTGAAGATATCAGCAGTGTTGGCCTCAGAGGCCACGTACGCAAGACGCAGCTGACCACGCTGCTGCAGCTCACGAGCAAGAAAGTAGCGGAGAGCAATGTGCTTCGTTCTGTGCTCCAGTCGCTGCTCCCGACACAAGGCCAGCATGGCCTTGTTGTCTACGTACAGCACTGGAGGAGAACGAGGCAACTCTCCGAGGTCAGTCAGCAGGTAGGTGAGCCAGCGAAGCTCCTGTGCAGCCATGGCTCCTGCGTAGATCTCAGCCTCACAACTGGAGCCAAGAACAGAAGACGAGCGAGTAGCCCGCCACGAAACAGAGCCGGAACCAAGGCTGAAGGTGTAACCCTGTGACGACCGCTGCGTAGCCTGGTCGTCAGCCCAAGAAGCGTCTGCGTGCCCAGTAAGGACCACTGGACTCTGCCCTCCAAGCACAAGCCCCATGCCCGACGTACTGCACAAGTAGCGCAACACCCTCTTAGCTGCAGCCATGTGCTCCGGTCTGTGTCTCCCAGGAGCAACATAGCGTGCAAGAATGCTAAGAGGGTATGCAAGGTCAGGTCGTGTGCAGGTCATCAGGTACATGAGGCAGCCAACAAGCTCTGGGTACGGGCCACTCGACTCTACGGACTCATCCGAAGGCAGAGCTGAGAGCGAGTGGCGAGTAGGCAGAGGAGTGGCCTGAGGCGAGGAGTACGTGAAGCCGAAGCGCTGAAGGACCTGCTGCACCATGTGTGACTGAGTCAGGGTAATGGTGCGGCGTGCTCTGTCCCGAGTGATCTGCAAGCCAAGGTAGCTGCGCAGTTCACCCAGGTCAGTGCACGTGTGTCTCTTCTGCAGCTCGGACTTCACGTGGGCTAGTCCAGCAGTGTCAGCTGTGGCAAAGACCAAGTCGTCGACGTACACGAGGATGTAGAACGGCGGCAAAGAAGTGTCGGTGCGCAGAAACAGCGACGGGTCGGCAGTAGAGGGAGCAAACCCAAGAGCCGCAAGTGTAGTCCTCAGTGTGTCGTGCCACTCACGCGGTGCCTGGCGGAGACCGTAGACTGGCCGCCGTAGGCTCCACTGGGTGCCAGGAGGAAAAGACCCAGTGAAGCCAGGTGGGCGACGCAGCCAGATCTCCTCGTGCAGGCTGCCCTGCAAGAAAGCAGTGCTGAAGTCAAGAGAGTGTAGCTCGTAGTCACGGTGAGCAGCTACGTGCAGCAGTACCCGAAGAGTGGTCATCTTCGGGGTGGGAGAGAAGGTCTGAAAGTAGTCAACTCCCTGCCGCTGACTGAAGCCACGAGCCACGTAACGCGCCTTGAAGACAGGCGGAGAACCCGGCGGTCGCTTCACCCTGAAAATCCACATGCCACTGACGATGTTCGCCCCAGGAGGGGGAACAGCGTCAACGTAGGTGCCTGTGGACTTCCAGGAAGCCATCTCTGCGTCCATAGCTGCCTGCCACTGAGAGGAGTAGGGACCCTCTATCGCCTCCGCGTAAGAGCGCGGAGTCGGGATGTCAAGTGCATCCGGGTCTCCCTCAGGGGTAAGCAGTACGGACACGAGATGAGGTGAAGCAGCGGCCAAGCACTGAAACTCCTCCTGCCTGTCCTCAAGGACGTCCGTGCCAAGGGCACACTCACCCCCGACGGACGGAGGACAGACAGACTCAGACTCAGCAACAAGACTGGCGACGTAGTCTAGGCGACAGTGAGCAGCAAAGTCGACGAGCTCAGCAACTAGAGCAGACGCAGCAGTGGACTCAAAGGAAGGGTCAGTGACAACCGTAGCAAGGAGACGCGTGACAGTAGGACTGGGAGCGCGAAGAGAGTCCGACTCCGGGTCGGCAAGAGTAGGAAGAGAAGACTCAGGAGGAGAAGGCAAAGGGGCACGCAGAGGAGCAGTGGACGGACGCAGAGACATCCGGTGCGTGCCAGGGACAGGAGGAGGACGCTGACGCGAACCGCGACCACTAGTGCGAGCAGCACGGACAGGCGACGCAGGGCGAGACGCAGGCTCACGACGCTCAGCAAGACCTCCAGTAGGACCAGTGTAGGGAGACGGAGCAGGCAGTGGGGAGGCCGGCTGTAACTGTAACTGCGACGGGACAGGCTGTGGACACTCTAAGGGAGGAGGAGGACCAGTAGAAGGCGGGAGACCAAGAACCTGCTGAAGGAGCGGAACGAAGTACGGCCGAGGCCGCGCGGCGACTCCAGACACAGGAGGGACAGCACCAGCACCCGCAGGGGCAGCACCAGCACCAGTAGCAGCTCCAGCTCCAGAACCCCCAGCAGCACCAGTAGTACCCCCAGCAGGACCGCCTCCAGGACCGACAGCAATAGCCTCCGCGCCAACACCCGCAGCAACTCCAGCTCCAGAAGTACCCGCAGGTCCAGCAGCTCCAGTACTCCCAGTACGAGCACCTCCGGGACCCGTGGCACCAGCTCCCTCAGAAGCAACAGAACCTCCAGTACCCGCAGCACCTCCAGCTCCAGCAGCTCCAGCGGCTCGCCTCCAGCGCCGGGCAAACCACTCACGCAGCTCCTGGGGAGAGAGTGGCTCTCGGCGAGAGGGAGCACCCGGTGAACCGCCAGGCACAGCACCACCAGGCGTAGCACCCCCAGGCTCAGCACCTCCAGGCGTAGTACCCCCAGGCTCAGCACCCCCAGACGCAGCACCCCCAGGCTCAGCACCTCCAGGCGTAGTACCCCCAGGCTCAGCACCCCCAGTCGTAGTACCCCCAGACTCAGCACCCCCAGGCTCAGCACCCCCAGGCTCAGCACCCCCAGGCGTAGCACCCACACGCTCAGCACCCCCAGAGTCAGCACCCCGAGGCTCAGCACCCTCAGCAGCACCAGAGTCACCAGCAACCTCGACAGGCTCAACAGCGTCTACCTGGGACACACCTGAAGGGGCAGGACCCTGAGGGGGGAGGGGGTCTACCGGGGGGGGACCTGGTACAAGGAAGAGCGGTGGCGGGGGGAGGGACGGAGTGCGGTAGGGGAAGAGGCGGTAGTAGGGGACCGACTCGTCGAACGTGACGTCCTGGGAGGACAGAACACGGCGAGAGGTGGGGTGGTAGAACTGCCACCCTGGGGCGTCAGGGGGGAAACCCAGGAAGACGCAAGGAGCAGCACGAGGGGACAGCTTGTCCGCAGACAAGTCGCGGACAAACGCCCGAGATCCCCAGACACGGAACGCAGACGCATCGCCAACCTTCCCCGTCCACAGCAAAGCTGGGGAGGTCTCCGGCATGGAGACCCTGGGCTGAAGGTTGATCTGATGCGCCGCGTACCGAACCGCAAACGGCCACAGAAAATGGGGGGCAGCCGCATGCATCATGGACGTACGGGCGACGTCCATGACCATGCCAATGCGGCGCTCAGCAATCCCATTTTGCTGTGGAGAGTCCGGAAGCGTGAAGGTCTGGCGGATGCCTCGTGCACGACAGTAGGCTCGCAGAAGGCCAGAGGAGAACTCTCCGCCTCTGTCAGAGTGCAGACGCAGAACAGGAAAGTCCGAGCCAAAGCTCCGCCTGAGCTGGAGACGAGCTGCGCGGATCCAGTCGATCAACACCTCAGTGACATCACCCTTGCTGCGCAAGGGGAAGACTGTGGTGTAACGCGAGTAGTCGTCAACCACCAGCAGGAAGTAGCGCTCGTGACCCTGTCCACGGACGCGGGCCGGGCCCCACACGTCCATGTGAAGCGTCTGCAGCGGGGCCTCTGTCGGAGGAAACTGGGAGGAGTGAGGGGTAGCCCGCTGCCGTCCCTCGACACAGGGGACGCAGGTAGGGCCTGGCCCCGGAGGAAGGGGAGGGAGGGACCGGGGAAGACCAGAGACAAGGACACGGGAGGCCATGCTCCGGAGACGAAGCAGGGAGGGGTGGCCAAGGCGGTGGTGCCAGAGGAGAGTCTCGTGAGACAGGAGGCGACACGAGCAGGGGGCAGACTCAGGACCAGACCTGGACGCTGCAGCAAACACCTGACCCGACGCAGCTACCTGACCAGACGCAGGGACTGGAGGAGACGCAGTGGTTAGTGTGTACAGGCTCGACCCTGGCCGACGTGTAAACGTGGCCAGGTGGCGGCCTGTCCGAGCGTCCGTGCAGTGGGTCACCCGCTGACTCGCAGGAGTGAACTGGTGAACCCCCGCATCCTGTAGGTCAGCACCACTCACCAAGTTCGTAGAGAACGAGGGGAGGTAGAGACCAGACAGGGTGCCAGAGGGGGCCGCCGGACACGGGAGGACAGTGGAGAAGTGAGCAAGGACAGGACCCCCAGAGGGGTCTGCCAGGGAGACCGCAACTGGCCGGCCAAGCGGCGTGAGTGTGGTGCGGTCTCGAAAGAAGGAGCGAGAAGCCCCCGAGTCAAGGGTGAAGGTGTGGGAGGCCGAAGCCGACGCAGAACCTAAGAGAGCAGACTCACCAGCACCTGAGGGAGCAGACGCACCTAGAGCAGCAGCCTCGCTAGCACCTAGAGCAGCAGCCTCACCAGTACCTAGAGCAGCAGTCTCAATGCCCGGGTCGGGCGGAAAACACCGGTAACAGTCACCCTCATCACTAATAGTCACAGTATACACGGCAGCAAGAATAGCATCAAAGTCAAGGTCAAAGACAGCTACACCCGCCCTAGACAGCTCACCCCAGCGGGGGATCTCAGTGGCCTCAGGGAACTGGTGACGCCAAGCGTCCGTGAGGCGGCCAAAGCAGCGCTGGGTGGAGTGCGCACCCCCGCACTGCTCACCCGCGCGGTCACCGGTGCGCAGGACGTAGGTGCACGGACCAGCACCCCCACCCCTCTGGCGTGCAGTGTACCACTCACAGAGCTGCTGAGGGGAGGGGACGTCACGAGTGCGCTGCTGCTGCTGCTGCTGCTGCTGCTGGCGTTGACCACCACCGGAGCTGACCCTCTGCGCAGCGCCACCCCGACCAGCTCCACCTCCTCCTCCTCCTCCTCCTCCACCGCCGCCACCTCCGCTCCCTCCGCCACTGCCGCTGCCTCCTGCGCCTCCACTGCCGCCACCTACACCTCCACCCCCGCCACCACTCCCACCGCCACCCCCACCTCCTCCACCACCTCCACCGCCGCCTCCACCGCCCCCGCTAGCTCCTCCAGCGCCCCTGCCCCCCTTGCCCCTGCCAGGGCGGCGTCTCCCGCTAGGGGTAGACGCTGCCCCAACCGACTCCAAACCAGCGAGGTCGGCCGCAGCAGCAGAGGCAACAGAGGGCAAAAGAGGGGAGGGGGAACACCCCTCAAAGATGGGGGTGCGAGGGTCACCACGAGAGGCTCCTACAGCGACTATGCTCTTTTCTGCTGCTAGGAGGGCCTTCTCGAGGAGGTCAACGGTGAGAGCGGTGGGACAAACCGAGAGGAAGTGGTCCCTGACTACGCGAAGGGAGTCAGGGAGACGGGTGACTATGTAGTAGAGGGTGATGTACATGGGGGGGGGGTTCTTGGCGCAGAACTCAGCAGGAAGCGCAGCGCGGTAGTGAGTGTCACTAGAGCGGAGGTGCGTAATGAGGTCAGCGACTGTGGGAAAGGCAGCAAGGTCAGGGAAGAGGTACGGTAGCATGAGGCGGCTCAGTGCAGCAGTGGCAGGGGAGGAGTAGCGTGCAACTACAGCGTCGTACAAGGTCTGAGCACTCTTGTACCGGCTAAAGTGCGCACGCTCAGAGGTAGGGAGGTGGCGACGCACAGCAAGACGTGCAGCAGCATCGCGCGTGGCCCACTGTGAGCGAACGGTGGCGTCAGCATCAGCAGCGGGGGCAGGAGAGGCACCAGAAGTGAGGTCAAAGAGGGAGAGGCCGTCTGCTCTGTCGCACTGTAAGAAAAGCTGCAGGTCATCTATCCAGACGTCAAAGTCAATGGCCCGACCCTCAGCGTCAAAAGCGAGGACACTAGGGGTAGCCATGACAGCAGTAGACTAGCAGTGCAAACAGTAGGGCGAGGGCAGTGCTGTGAGAGAGGCGCTGCTCTTACCGGACAGGGCGGTTCGGGCGGCTCGGCTGCAGGGCGGCTCGGCGGCTCGGCGGCTCGGCGGCTCGGCGGCTCGGCGGCGGGGCGGCTCGGCTGCTGGGCGGCTCGGCTGCGGACAGGGCGGCTCAGCGGCTGGGCGGCTCGGCGGCTCGGCTGCTGGGCGGCTCGGCTGCTGGGCGGCTCAGCTGCTGGGCGGCTTGGCTGCTGGGCGGCTCGGCGGGGCCGCTGAGAGGGCGGCGTCCGGGGCCGCTGGGAGGAGGCGGCGGGGCCGTAAAGGTAAGTGGCGGGGCCGCGGAGGTAGGTGGCGGGGCCGCACAGTGAGGTGGCGGGGCCGCGAAGGTAGGTGGCGGGGCCGCACAGGTAGGTGGCGGGGCCGCGGAGGTAGGTGGCGGGGCCGCACAGTGAGGTGGCGGGGCCGCGAAGGTAGGTGGCGGGACCGCACAGGTAGGTGGCGGGGCCGCACAGTGAGGTGGCGGGGCCGCGAAGGTAGGTGGCGGGGCCACACAGGTAGGTGGCGGGGCCGCACAGGTAGGTGGCGGGGCCGCGGAGGTAGGTGGCGGGGCCGCGGAGGTAGGTGGCGGGGCCGCACAGTGAGGTGGCGGGGCCGCGAAGGTAGGTGGCGGGGCCGCGGAGGTAGGTGGCGATGGGCGCGACGGGCGCGACGGGCGCGACGGGCGCGACGGGCGCGACGGGCGCGACGGGCGCGGCGGGCCGAAAGGGCGGCGCGACTCGGGCCGGCGCAAAACGCGCTCCGGGCAGAAAAAAAAAAATTTTCGTGGTGGTGGGCCCTAGGAATCGTTCCCACTAGGGAACCTGCTCGATACCATGATGAGAAACGAGGAATGAAATGACTAAGTGAAAGTTGGGTACAAGAAGCAAACCCTAGAAAACTGTACCCCATATGTGCTACCCCACTATAGCCTACTGTAGCTATGTCATATAAATCTGACAGGTACAAGTAGGAAAACCTAGAAGTGTTGTACCCCATATGAACTACCCCACTACAGCCTACACAGAGTATAGCATATAAGTTTGACAGATTCAGCTAAACATGATTGATTAGGTTAACCATGTTGTTTAGTAAACTGTATCAGCGTTAGGGTTTCACCTACTGCTACGGGTGCAATGTAATGAGAAAACGAGGATTGCACCGAGGGCGTGTCCGGCGCGTATGTTTACCGGCATCGCCCGGATAGAAGACAGTGTTGAATAGTAGACATGGGTGTCTTTAAAATGGGTGTTTTCTTATAGACGGAACTTCCTATTATTAGACACCATCTAGACGATATGGGTTAAGGCACCCTATCTAGCACAGGGTGTCTTATAAACATCATTGCAATGTCATTCTCAGTACCGTTCTGTTTTAGAGTCATTGCCTATTCATACGTTTTACTAACCATCAATTCTAACTTCTACTTCAGTGACCCCCTCAGCTTCTGTACAAGGGTCATCGGATGGTGCACCATCCTCCTCATCAAGCCTCAAATCCTGCACACACTGTTCAGGGGGGGGCACAAGCTTGTCCGCCAATGCCGCAGCCCCACGGTATTCCACAGTGTCGGGGTACGGGTCTTCGTCCACAGGGGCTGCACTTCCTGTCAACTCCTCCACATCCTCCTCGTCTTCACCCTCCCCCTCACTCCCCTCTCCTCCCGGGGCTTTGCCCACGAAGCCCGTGTTGTCTCCGCTCGTTCATGCGAGCGACATGTCCTCAGACACATCTGTCGTGCTCCTTGCACGGAGATGGGCGAGGACGAGGTGATTCTCCTTGCCGTCGAGGCAGCTGGAAACCCCGCATGTTTTGAAGGCCTTCATGATGACCTCCACTGGCACATCCTCCCAAAGTTCATCAATCCACCTCAAAACCACATCATGTGGTGGCCGCCTGAGGTTCCCTGCAAGTACAGTCCCGCAAACATGCACACACATGTCTCAGAAAAAATGGCACTGCGGGATTACGACTACAAACAAGCACACACACAGATGTGTCATGTGATAGGGAGTGGGCTGGCTCACCTTTGGGGGTTCGGAGGTTGATGCCGTGGCGCATGAACCACCGGCAGTAACGCGCGCGCACTCCCGCCTTGAAACACCGATTGATGGACAAGCGGCTGGATGTGGCCGGTGCATCCAGCTGGGATGATGGCCGGCGTGATGGAGTGTGTGCGGTAGGCGGTGAGCATTCCAGTGGTTATGTGGCCGCGGTATGAGTCGAGCACCAGCATGGATCGTTTGGCCGCCGCACCTCTGACAGGTTTGAGGTAAGGGAGGATCTCCCCTCTGAGCCAAGCACGCACCGCTTCCTCATCCATCCACCCATTCTCTTGGGCTTGCACCACCACACCTGCCAGGCACAATGGATCAGGACAGGAGATGCACACGGGATCATGTGACATCAACAACGGACAGCGCATGCACTGCAGATTCATTCACAGATTCGCACAAATTCTTTAAGATTCGCACAGATTCTTAAAGATTCGCACAAGCACATCACTCACCTTCCAGCTTGTCGCACTTCGGAGGATTCTTCATCTTGAACCACACCCACGGCCGCAGCTTTTTCTCGCTGGCCGTGCATGCAAGCATCACGGTCAGGCGCTGCTTCTCGTATCCGGCTGTACGGATAGGCACTGACCGCGCCCCTCTGTGCTCCAGAGTGCGCTCGGCGGGCATCTCCACGAACAGTGGAGTCTGATCCGCGTTGATGATGCGGTCCAGGTCCATGCCATGCCGTGCGCGGTTGATGCGCACGAACCTCCAAAACCCTTGACAGTCCTTTGCACACTCTGCATGCACGTCGGGGAGAGAGAATGGAAAGAGAAGAGAAGGGAAAGAGAGCCGAAGAGAAGAGAAGAGAAGTCACATGCACGAGATTCATCTGCTGGAATTCACGGTGGGTACAAGCATGAGAGGATACACTAATGCGCAAAAAGGGGATTCGCATGGGATTCAACATGAAACTTATCGTTGCTTAACTTCTAGCCGACCTTCGTGCGAACGCGCATGACGATATTCCAACGGTCGAGGAAACGCTGGCTCCAATGAGAGCTAGCGGCCCACTCCTTCCCCTTGTGGTGCTTCTTCATCCATGCCCTGCTCCACTTCTGCGTGTTCGACACGGAAATGGGCACGCCCTTCGCCCGATGCACACAGATGTGGCGGTAGAGCGCCTCCTCCATGTCGGGGTAGTGCGGGTGACGCCCGGACCATGAATTCGTTTCCTACTGCTCGTTGCGCCCTTGTAGACTCTAGCAACCCTCTGCCCAACGCACCGCCAAATGGATGCTACTGAAGCACCGAACTTCATGGCGATCTTCTTCAAAGATCCGAGCTCACCATAGCGCTTCGACCATTTGAGCTTCTCCTTTGCGATCCAGCCCCTCCGGCTGCGCTTCTCTCTGCGGTTGCGAGGGGACGGCGACATTGCATCCAGGTTCCTCTTCGTGGGATCATTCGGTTTCTGCTTCTCAGGGTATGTCGAGATTGGCCCTGCAGCTTCAACGTAGTCATCATCTGAATTATCAGATGGTTCAGCAGGTGCACAAGCTGGTGCCTTCTCCTTTGGTGCCCGCTTCTTCTTCTGCTTCCCCTTCTCCGCCGCCGGTTCCCGCCGCTTTGAGGGAGCATCATCAACCCTCTGCTTGCTCTTCTCCGCCGCCGCGAATCGCCGTCGTGAGGGACCTTAATCAACCTTCTGCTTGCCCTTCTCCGCCGCCGTGAAACGACCGGTTTCTTTCCGGGCGGCGACGTCAACCCGATGCTTCACACGCCGGCGAAACAGCGGGACGCCGTCTTCGTCCATCTTCCACGGATCGTCTTCAACACCCTCGTTGGCAGCTGCATCACCATCCTCTCCTTTGTCTTCAGCAGCTGCAGCAGCAGATGGTTCAACGACCGCGGCAGTCGTCATGTCCGCGTCACCATCTCCAGCACGGCCTTCTCCAGCTTCCGCATCACCTTCTTCATCGTCTCCTGCACGCCACTCTTCCAACTCCTCATCCCCGTAGTATTTCAGCCACCAGACGTCCTCCTCGACGTCCGGATCAAGTGTAGCGCGCGTATCACCATCGCCATATGTACCGTTTTCAGGCCATTGTTCTTCGTTGTGGCCGTTGCTCGCATCGGGGACTGACTCGACGCATCTCTTTACGGGGGCTGCATCGTTCGACGCGGCACGGTTTTACGCCGCGGACGGCGAAGCGCAGCAGATCTGGATGTTGTCGCCTGGCGAGTTAACTCGCCCGCTATTATAGACGTAAACCGTGCCGGGAGCATCTAAAGCGACGCCTGCCGTCTTACTGTCAGAAGTAGCAAGGTAAAAATGATTAAATAGGTAGGAAGCATGAGTACAAGTACTGCCTAACCCTAAAGTGTTGTACCCTTTAGGGTATGCCCCACTACAGACTACAGAGAACAAATACAATTTGACACACCCCCATAGGCAAAGTGGGGGATAGCAAACACAGCGGACGGTCACAAGACCAGTCAAGAAAGAGAAAAAAGCAGAGCAAAGCTCAGGGTGGATCTCAAGATCACCACGTATTCTGAGCACAAGCAAGCGGTCACAAGGTAAGTTCACATGCAGAGTTATAAAAGTACAAGAAGTACAGTGATCACAACCTAGCAAGAACAAGCATGCATGTATATATACATATATATCACAGTACCAGACAAGATAAAGAGACAAGCAGGTGAGGCAGAGTAGGCACAAGGCATAGAGCAGTGCAGAAACGCTAATGATCACCAGACCCAAGGGCCTTGGTGAAGACATCAGCAGTGTTGGCCCGAGAGGCCACGTAAGCAAGGCGCAGCTGAGCACGCTGCTGCAGCTCCCGAGCCAGAACGTAACGAAGAGCAATGTGCTTCGTTCTGTGCTCCAGTCACTGCTTTTGACACAAGGCAATCATGGCCTTGTTGTCAACGTACAGAACTGGAGGAGAACGAGGCCGCTCACCCAAGTCGATCAGCAGGTAGGTCAGCTAGCGTAACTCCTGTGCAGCCATGGCCCCAGCGTAGATCTCAGCCTTACAGATGGAACCACGCACAGAAGACGAACGAGTCGACCTCCACGAGACAGAACCAGAGCCGAGACTGAAAGAGTAACCCTGGGACGACCGCCGAGTCGCCTGGTTGTCGGCCCAAGAAGCGTCGGAGTGTCCTGTGAGTACCACAGGACCCCGTCCTCCAAGCACAAGCGCCATGCCCGATGTACTGCACAAGTAAAGCAGTACCCTCTGCGCAGCTGTCTATTGCTCCTTCCTGTGTCGCCCGGGGGCGACGAAGCGAGCAAGGATGCTGAGAGGGTATGCGAGGTCAGGTCGTGTGCACCCAGGTACATGAGGCAGCCCACAAGCTCTGGATACGGGCCACTCGGCTCTACGGACTCGCCTGAAGGTGGAGCTGAGAGCGAGTTGCCTGTAGGCAGAGGAGTGGGCTGTGGCGAGGAGAACCGAAAGCGGAAGCGCTGAAGGACCTGGTGCACCATGTGTGACTGAGTCAGAGTGATGGTGCACCGTGCTCTGTCCCGGGTGATCTGCAAGCCAAGATAGCTACGCAGCTCACCCAGGTCAGTGCAAGTGTGTCTCTTCTGCAGCTCCGCCTTCACAAGGGGTGTCGGCAGTAGCAAAGACCAAGTCGTCGACGTACACGAGGATGTAGAACGGCGGCAGAGTAGGGTCGGTGCGGAGAAACAGCGACGGGTCAGCAGTGGAAGGAGCAAACCCAAGAGCCGCAAGTGTCGTCCTCAGTGCGTCGTGCCACTCACGGGGTGCCTGGCGGAGACCGTAGACTGGCCGTCGGAGGCTCCACTGGGTACCCTCTGGAAACGACCCAGTGAAGCCAGGTGGGCCGCGCAGCCAGATCTCCTCGTGAAGGCTGCCCTGCAAGAAAGCTGTGGAGAAGTCGAGGGAGTGCAGCTCGTAGTCACGCTGTGCTGCAACGTGCAGCAACACCCGAAGAGTAGTCATCTTCAGGGTGGGGGAAAGGTCTGGAAGAAGTCGACCCCCTGTCGCAGACTGAAGCCTCGAGCAACGTAACGCGCCTTGAAGGCAGGCGGAGAACCCGGCGATCGCTTCACTCTGAAAATCCACATGCCATCGACTATGTTCGCCCCAGGAGGGGGAACCTCGTCGACGTAGGTGCCCGTGGACTTCCAGGAAGCCATCTCTGCATCCATGGCTGTCTGCCACTGAGAGGAGTACTCACCCGTGATCGCCTCTTTGTAAGAGCGTGGGGTGGGGATGTCAAGTGCATCCGGGTCTCCCTCAGGGCAAAGCAGCACGGACGCAAAACGAGGCAAAGCGGCTGCGAGACACTCAAGCTCAAACTGCCTGTCCTCAAGGACGTCACAGCCAAGGGCAAGCTCACCCCCGACAGACGGAGGACAGACAGACTTAGATTCAGTAACAAGACTCGCGGCGTAGTCGAGACGACTCCTAGCAGCAAAGCCGACTAGCTCAGTGACTAGGGCAAACGCAGCAATAGACTCAAAGTCAGGGTCAGTGACGACAGTAGCAAGGAGACGAGTGACAGTAGGACTGGCAGCACGAGCAAGGTCGGACGCCAGGAAGAGAGGACGCAGTAGGAGACGGTAGGGGAACACGCTGCGGAACAGAGGAAGGACGAACTTCCATAACGTGAGTGCCTGGGAAAGCGGGAGGACGAGGACGTGGGACACGACGAGCACGAACAGGTGTGGAAGCACGAGTCTCAGGCTCACGACGCTCAGTCAGGGACTCTGTCACCTCAGTGTGAGGAGCAGGAGCAGGCAGCGGGGAGCCAGGCAGTAGCTGTGGCTGAGACTGGTCTGTCAGTGGACACAGGAGAGGTGGAGTGAGGCCGATGGAAGACGGGAGACTAAGAACCTGGCGAAGGGCCGAGTCAGGCGGTGGCAGGGACGACTGCGGCTGTAGGTAGAAAAACGGTCGGCGCGGCACAGTACCCGGACCGTCAGCAGCTCCAGTACCTCCAGCACCAGCACCTCCAGCACCAGCAGCACCTCCAACAACAGCACCACCTCCAGCTCCAGCACCTGCAGCAGCAGCAGCTCTAGTAGCTCTAGCACCTCCAGCTCTAGTACCTCCAGCACCTCCACCTCCAGCACCTCCAGCACCAGCAGCTCAAGCTTCTCCAGCACCTCCAACTCCAGCACCTCCAGCACCACCAGCTCCAGCAGCTCCAGCACCTCCAGCACCAGCAGCTCCAGCACCTCCAGCACCAGCAGCACCTCCAGCACCAGCAGCTCTAGCACCTCCAGCACCAGCACCACCTCCAGCACCAGCAGCTCCAGTACCTCCAGCACCAGCAGCACCTCCAGCACCTCCAGCACCAGCAGCTCCAGCACCTCCAGCACCAGCAGCTCCAGCACCTCCAGCACCAGCAGCTCCAGCACCTCCAGCACCAGCAAAACCTCCAGCTCCAGCACCTACAGCACCAGCAGCTCTAGCAACCCCAGAACCAGCGGCACCTCCAGCTCCAGCACCTCTAGCACCCCCAGAACCAGCACCCCCAGACTCAGCACCCTTAGAACCGGCACCCCCAGACTCAGCACCCCCTAGAACCATCAGAGCCCACAGCAACATGCTGCGGAGGCGGCGAAGACGGCCGAGACAGAAAACCAGGAGGGGTCTCCAAGCGCAGGGAGCGGCGAGTCGTCGCCGTGTCGTCAGCCGCGGGGTCACCCCCCTCAGCTGGGCCAGAGGTGTCAGAGGAGACCTCCAAAGGCTCAACCAAGGGGGCTGGGTTGACCTGAGACACACCTGAGGGAGCAGGACCCTGCGGGGGGAGGGGGTCTACCGGGGGGGGACCTGGGACTAGGAAGAGGGGCGGCGGGGAGAGAGGGGAAGACGTGTGCGGGTGGAGACTGTAGAAGCAGACCGACTCGTCAAAGGTGACGTCCTGTGAAGACAGAACCCGGCGCGAGACAGGGTGGTAAAACTGCGAGGGCGGGGCGTCGGTGGGGAAGCCAAGGAAGACGCAGCGGAGAGTGCGAGGAGAGAGCTTGCTCGCGGTGGTATCGCGAACAAGGGAGAGCGCGCCCCTGACCTGAAATGCCGACGCATCGCCAACCTCCCCCGTCCAACGCAGTGTAAGCGAGGTATCTGGCACAGAGGCACGGGGCCAGAGACACCGCAAACGGCCACAGAAAATGGGGAGCAGCCGCATGGATCATGGAGGTGCGAGCAACGTCCATGACCAAGCCAATGCGGCGCTCAGCAATCCCATTCTGCTGTGGAGAGGCCGGAAGCGTGAACGTCTGGCAGATGCCCTCCGCACGACAAAAGTCCCGAAGGAGGCCGGAGGAAAACTCACCACCTCTGTCAGAGTGCAGTCGCAGGACCTGGAGGTCCTGCTCAAACCGCGCGCTCAGCTCGCGACGAACAGCGATGATCCAGTCGATCAAATCTCCTCGGACATTCGCCTTGCTCCGCAAGGGGAAGACCGTGGAGTAGCGCGTGTAGTCGTCAACAATCAGCAAAAAGTAGCGCTCCTGGTCCTGTCCACGGACGCGGGGTGGGCCCCACACGTCCATGTGGAGAGTCTGCAGAGGAGCAGTGGTCGGCGGAAACGAGGAGGAGTGAGGAGCGGCGCGCTGCCGCTCCTCGACGCAGGGCATGCACGGCGGTGCACGTGAGCGCGGGAGCGGGGGTAGGGACATGGGGAGGCCAGAGACAAGGAGACGAGAGTGCATGCCACGCAAGCACGGCAGGGAGGGGTGACCAAGACGGTGGTGCCAGAGGAGAGTCCGGTGCGAGAGGAGCCGGCACGAACAAGACGCAGCTAACTGACCCGACGCAGCCACCTGTGCAGACGCAGCCACCTGCACGGACTTTGTGGTCAGTGTGTACAGGCTAGACCCAGGGCTCCGGGTGAACGTGGCGAGGTGCTCGCCAGTGCGTGAGTCCGAACAGATCGCCACACGCTCACCTCCAGGAGTAAAGGTACTGACCAACTCGTCCTGGAGGACAGCGTTACTCACCAAGTTCTTAGAGAACGAGGGGATGTGTAGACCGGACAGAGAACCGGAGAGGACTGCCAGAAAAGGGAGCACAGTGGATGCTCGTGCAACAACTGCCCCCAGAGGGGTCAGCCAGAGAGCTTGGGACATGTGCTGTGAGTGGTGTGACTGTGGTGCAGTCGCGAAAGAAACAACGAGACGCGCCTGAGTCAAGTGTGAAGGTGTGCAAAGCCTAAGCAGAAGCAGTACCTGCGGCAGCAGACTCACAAGCACCTAGAGCAGCAGCCTCTACACCAGCAGCGCGCGACACACACGACTTAACAGTCACCCTCAACACTAGCAGCACCAGCATACATAGCATAGATTCCAGCATTGAGCTTGGCAAAGTCAAGAGCAAACACATCAACCCCCTTCCCTAGCAACGCTAGCCAGTTGGGTGGAGCCAGCTCATCTCCGTACTCGGTGCGCCAGGCATCCTCGAGACGACAGAAGTAACGATACTCAGTGTGCCCAGTCTTCCCACAGGGCTCACCAGTCCTGAGCCCCGTGCGCCGGACGTACGGGCAAAGAAACATTGGCCCCAGTGGAGCCATGCTGAACCACCCTGAGGGGTGCGTGGCTGCTGCTGCTGTCCACCCCCAGTGCCTCCGTCGCCACGAGCTGCACCACCAGTCGCCGCCCCAGAGCCTCCGCTTTGCCAGCTCCACCACGACCTCCACCCAAGCCCCCTCCGCCCACTCCACCGCCTCCACCACCCCAGCCACCTCCACTGCCGCCACCACTGCCTCCACTCCCGCCACCACCACCGCCTCCACCCCCACCACCACCACCGCCACCACCCCCGCCACCACCCCCTCCAGTGCCCCCCCCACCACCCTTACCCCCCTTTCCCTTACTGTTGCGGCGCCTCCCACTAGGAGCAGACGCAGCACCGACCTCCTCAGTACGAAGGAAGTCAACAGCAGCAGCAGTAGCAACGGAGGGCACGAGAAGGGAGGGAGAACACCCCTCAAAGAAGGGGGAGCGGGGAGTGCCACGAGAGGGAGCGACAGCGACGGAGCTCTTCTCTTTCTCGAGAAGATGCTTCTCCAACAGGGCAAGGGTGATCTCGGTGGGGTCGAGAGCAAGAAAGTGATCCCTAACGGCGCGGAGGGAGTCAGGGAGGCAAGTAACGAGGTAGAAGAGTGTGATGTACATCGGAGGTGGGTTCGCAGCCAGAAAGTCCAGCTTGAGAGCAGCACGGTAGCGAGCGTCACTAGAGCGAAGGTGGATGAAGAGGTCAGCAACAGTCTGGAACTCAGACAGCTCAGGGTGAAGGTACGGCAGCATGATACGGCCTAGGGCAGCAGACGAGGGGGAGGAGTAACGAGCAACTACAGCGTCATACAGTTCCTTCGCCGTCTTAAGCTGTCCTCAGGCGGGAGGGCATTGCGGACAGAAAGGCGGGCGGCAGCATCGCGGGTGAGCCACTGAGTACGAAGAGCACGCGCAGCTGTATCCTCAGGGGCTAGGCAGGTACCGGACACGTGTTCTAACAGTGAAACGTCCTCCCTAGCCTGGCTCTGCAGGTACAGCTGGAGGTCCTCGAGCCAGCAGTCAAACCTAATCGGGCGACCCTCCGCGTCAAAGGCAAGGGACATTGAGAGTAGCCATCGTGAGTAGCAGCAGCAGCAGCAGCAGCAGTAGCAGTAGCAGCAGTAGCAGCAGTAGCAGCAGTAGCAGCAGAAGCAGCAGAGCGGCAGCAAAAGCAGATCAGCCAGGCAGCTAAGCAGCGCGGCGCGGTTCGGTAGGGCGGCGCGGCTCGGTAGGGCGGCCCGGCTCGGGCGGTGCGGCGCGGCTCGAGCACGGCGGGGCAGAGCGGCGCTGGCAGCAGCAGCAGATTAGCAGCAGCCGCAGCGTGGGTAGGGCGCTTGCGGGCTGTGCGGGCAGAGCGCGAGCAGGGCGGGCCTTAAGGGCAGCGCGAGGGCAGCGCCAGCGGTGTGCGGGCAGGGCGCAGGCAGGGCACGCGGTGCGCGGGCAGGGCGCTGGCGGTGCAGGCAGCACGCAGGCAGTGTGCGAGTGAGGCAGGCAGCGCGCGGGCAGGGAAAGCAGCGAGCGGGCAGCAGCAGCAGCGCGCAGGCAGCGCAGGCAGTGCGCGGGCAGCGCAGGCAGCGTGCAGGCAGGGCGCGCGTAGGCCTCAGGCAGCGCGCGAGCAGGCAGCGTGAGCAGGCCGCGAGCAGGGCAGCGTGCGGGTCACGCGCTAGGCAGCTGTGCGGGCAGCGCGACGGGCAGGGCAGGCCGTGCAGGGCAGTGCAAGCAGGGCAGGGCAGTACGGACAGTTCGGGCAGGGCAGTACGGGCAGGTCGGGCAGATCGGGCAGGTCGAAACTATTGGTGGGCCCTAACGGAGTGGTCCTACGGACGGACCCGCTCTGAATACCATGTCGGAAGTAGGAAGGTACGGTAAGAATGATTGACTAGGTAGGAAGCATGAGTACAAGTACTGCCTAACCCTAAAGTGTTGTACCCTTTAGGGTATGCCCCGCTACAGCCTACAGAGAACAAATACAATTTGACACTTACTCCGCATCGTGAGGCATGCCTAAGGCGCAGAGCGAGGAGAGGGACGAGGAGTCTGCCGAGCACAGGGGAGAGGAGTTTTCTCGAAAGGCACAACAAGAATGAGCACGCCAACGGGTAGACCCCTTACGCAGGGTCTCAGCTTTCCTCTGCAAGGAGATTCCTCTAACAGGAAAGGACAGGTACTGCCACCATGCATAGGCGACCACCTTTCATGAAGCTGCCAACGTGCTGCCACGCTGCCAGATTCTAGTGGCAAGCACTGACTGGTGTGTTGTTTTGTGGTGTACGAATAAAAAAAGGGCAATTTATCTTAGCGGTAACTGTAAGGATTTACAAATCCTTACTGAGGCACTCGTTAGCGAGGCCATCCCGAGGGTCACGCGACGAACCTGTCCTTCCTATTTCGTCGCACCGAACCACTCCCGCAGCAGGCCCATCTGAGAAGGCAGTGAGTGCAGGCGCCGGCAGCGGCCGAAGTCGGCCACACGGAGGGACAGCAGGGAGGGGAAGGAGGCAGGCAGGTGAGTGAAGGATTCACAGTCGTTGATTGTCAGCCATGCCAGTCGGGGCAGGGAGCCGAAGCCATCAGGGAGGTTGGAAAGGTTAGGGCACAGTGTGATGGTGAGACGGACGAGGGAGATGAGCGAGGAGAACGAGTCGGGGAGGCTCTGCAAGTGAGAGCAGGAGTGGATGGAGAGGCGTTGGAGGGCGCCTAGGGAGCCGAAATCAGCGGGCAGGGTGACAAGGCAGTCACTGCCGGTGATGGCGAGTGTGTGGAGGCGAGAGAGGAGGCAGCAGGAGGGAGGCAGGCTGGCAAAGACTGGAGTGCTCAGAGATGCTTCTTGCAGCGAGGACAGGCTGCTGAGGGTGTCTGGCAGAGAGGGAGACGAACCCTCAGTAGTCACATTCGTTGGTGCCCCACAAGAGCCAAACTCTTGTGGTAAATGCTGCGGCTCTTCTCGACGGATCATCCCGAGTACCCTGTCCATAAGTGGCGGAAATTCCTCATCCCACACACGCCCTTCCAGCTCGAGCCACTCCAGCGCTGCCAGCTCGCCGATGTTCTCCGGCATGAAGGTCTCAGCGTGAGGAATGTGGGCGCTGCTGATGCGTAACTTGCGGAGTGAGAGCAGGCGGGTGAGGCGAGGAGGGGGAGAGGGAAGGAAGACATCTGTGAGGTGGAGCTCGGTGAGGGAGGTGAGGTGGGAGATGAACGAGGGCAGAAAGAGGCGCTTGTCTTCCAAGCTGCTGCTGCTGCTGCTGCTGCTGGCGTTGGAGCAAAAACTGTACTCTAGCGATAAGTACTGGAGCGATGGTGCGAGGAGAGAGACAGAGTCTGGTAGGCGGAGAAAGCAGCCGGAGAGGGAGAGGGAGCTGAGATTGGTGAGGAGGCCAAAGGCGGAAAGCACGAGACTGCAGGGCTTGAGATTGAAGATGGCGAGGTGTGTGAGCGAGCGCAGGGACCAGAGGCAGGCGGAAAGGTAGCTGCCTTGCGAGCTATTATCGCCTAAGCGCAACTCCAGGTGCTGCAACGAGGGGCCCAGAGGCGAGTGCTTTCCGGCTTCAGCGACAGTGGCAGCGGCGGCGGCGGCGGCAGCAGCAGCAGCAGCAGTGGCAAAAGCAGCACCCGCTGCAGCGGCAGCAGCAGCAAGAGCAGCGGCAGCAGGAGGGGCGGCAGCTGCAGCAGAGGCGGCGGACGAGGCAGCAGCAGCAGCGGCGGTTTCAGAAGCGAGGGTTAGAGGTAGATAGGCCAGCAGTGATCCTTCGCACCGGTCGCCTTGTTCCACCCACTTCACCCCGTCCACACTCACGTGAGACAGCGACGGCAAGGAGAACAAGCCCACGGGGAAGTCCGCATTCACATTGCCACGGGACCTTGAACCCGAGACCTTGAGCCTTTGGAGGGAGGTCAGTCGGCTGAGTGGGTGCAACGGCACAGTGGAGCCAACACCCTCGAGCGTCAAGTGCCGTAGCGGTGAATCGCAGGCGACGTGGGGGATGGGGAGAGACTCGAGGTGGTCGCAGGAGCGGAGGGTGAGGCGAGTGAGGGTCTGCAGCCACGTGGGCGGGAGAGAGCGCATGCTGCACCTGTCCAGCGAAACCTCTTCCAGATTCGCCCACGCGTTGCACGCGTCTGGTAACTCGCCGTCCAAGTGTCGCAGCTCTAGGCGCCGCAGCTGCTGCAGCGCGCCAATGCCACTCGGGAGTTGCACGTTCCACCAGCCGTCAATACGGAGCGAGGTGAGTGACGCGAGGTCGCTTAGAGTTTCGGGGAGGGGGAACAAGTTCCTGCCCCCCCTCGTGATAGCGAGGTGCCTCAAAGCTTTCAGCCGCCCCAGGTTCTCGGGCAGCTCCAGCATCCGACAGCTGAGACGCAGCTCCTGAAGAGCGGGCAGATGGCACAGTCCCTCCGGGAGCCATTGCAACTCGTTCGCGCGCAGGCGAAGCACGCGCAGCGACGACAGCGACGAGATGGAATCAGGAAGTTTCATGATGTCGACAGGAAGCAGCAGCGCGAGCTCCTGTAACTGCGGCGCTACGGCGCGGAAGAACGAGTCGAGCGGTGCGAGGCCGATCGTGAAGGGCGGGGGTGCGGCTTTGAAACAAGGCTCGCCGAGGCTCACGCAGGTGAGGTTGGGACAAGCGGCGAGCAGCGAGGTAAGGAAGTGGTGGTCGTAGAAATCGAGAGCGCCGTCGCCCAGCGTGAGGGAAGTCACGCTTGGCGCGCGGAACAAGGCGCGGAAGAGCGCGGGCGCGGAGAGCGTAGAGGCGGGAAGCAGCGAGTCGTCTTGATCGTCAGAGTCCTCCGGACGAGATGCCATGTCGGCAGCAGCGGTGATGCGCACGACGGGCAGCAGCGAGGCCCATCGCTTCGACACCATCCCCATGCCATGGCACGGGCTGACATCGGAATCCACGCTGGGCTCCGCGTCACTCGCGGCAGCGTAGACTTCAGAGCCGTTGTGGGGGGTAGCTGCGAGGAAGAGAATTCTGGATAGGATTTCGTCAGGCAGACTGTTCATTGACGCTGACGATTCCCGCGCGCTGCTGTTTCTGGCCGATGGACTTGGATCGGAGTCTTTTGACGGCTTGCGTCGACCCACAAGCTCCATTCTCGCTGTGTGTTCTACAAGATTGCTCCGGTTGGAAAGCAAGACAGCAGATTCTAGTGGCAAGCACTGACTGGTGTGTTGTTTTGTGGTGTACGAATAAAAAAAGGGCAATTTATCTTAGCGGTAACTGTAAGGATTTACAAATCCTTACTGAGGCACTCGTTAGCGAGGCCATCCCGAGGGTCACGCGACGAACCTGTCCTTCCTATTTCGTCGCACCGAACCACTCCCGCAGCAGGCCCATCTGAGAAGGCAGTGAGTGCAGGCGCCGGCAGCGGCCGAAGTCGGCCACACGGAGGGACAGCAGGGAGGGGAAGGAGGCAGGCAGGTGAGTGAAGGATTCACAGTCGTTGATTGTCAGCCATGCCAGTCGGGGCAGGGAGCCGAAGCCATCAGGGAGGTTGGAAAGGTTAGGGCACAGTGTGATGGTGAGACGGACGAGGGAGATGAGCGAGGAGAACGAGTCGGGGAGGCTCTGCAAGTGAGAGCAGGAGTGGATGGAGAGGCGTTGGAGGGCGCCTAGGGAGCCGAAATCAGCGGGCAGGGTGACAAGGCAGTCACTGCCGGTGATGGCGAGTGTGTGGAGGCGAGAGAGGAGGCAGCAGGAGGGAGGCAGGCTGGCAAAGACTGGAGTGCTCAGAGATGCTTCTTGCAGCGAGGACAGGCTGCTGAGGGTGTCTGGCAGAGAGGGAGACGAACCCTCAGTAGTCACATTCGTTGGTGCCCCACAAGAGCCAAACTCTTGTGGTAAATGCTGCGGCTCTTCTCGACGGATCATCCCGAGTACCCTGTCCATAAGTGGCGGAAATTCCTCATCCCACACACGCCCTTCCAGCTCGAGCCACTCCAGCGCTGCCAGCTCGCCGATGTTCTCCGTCATGAAGGTCTCAGCGTGAGGAATGTGGGCGCTGCTGATGCGTAACTTGCGGAGTGAGAGCAGGCGGGTGAGGCGAGGAGGGGGAGAGGGAAGGAAGACATCTGTGAGGTGGAGCTCGGTGAGGGAGGTGAGGTGGGAGATGAACGAGGGCAGAAAGAGGCGCTTGTCTTCCAAGCTGCTGCTGCTGCTGCTGCTGCTGCTGGCGTTGGAGCAAAAACTGTACTCTAGCGATAAGTACTGGAGCGATGGTGCGAGGAGAGAGACAGAGTCTGGTAGGCGGAGAAAGCAGCCGGAGAGGGAGAGGGAGCTGAGATTGGTGAGGAGGCCAAAGGCGGAAAGCACGAGACTGCAGGGCTTGAGATTGAAGATGGCGAGGTGTGTGAGCGAGCGCAGGGACCAGAGGCGGGCGGAAAGGTAGCTGCCTTGCGAGCTATTATCGCCTAAGCGCAACTCCAGGTGCTGCAACGAGGGGCCCAGAGGCGAGTGCTTTCCGGCTTCAGCGACAGTGGCAGCGGCGGCGGCGGCGGCAGCAGCAGCAGCAGCAGTGGCAAAAGCAGCACCCGCTGCAGCGGCAGCAGCAGCAAGAGCAGCGGCAGCAGGAGGGGCGGCAGCTGCAGCAGAGGCGGCGGACGAGGCAGCAGCAGCAGCGGCGGTTTCAGAAGCGAGGGTTAGAGGTAGATAGGCCAGCAGTGATCCTTCGCACCGGTCGCCTTGTTCCACCCACTTCACCCCGTCCACACTCACGTGAGACAGCGACGGCAAGGAGAACAAGCCCACGGGGAAGTCCGCATTCACATTGCCACGGGACCTTGAACCCGAGACCTTGAGCCTTTGGAGGGAGGTCAGTCGGCTGAGTGGGTGCAACGGCACAGTGGAGCCAACACCCTCGAGCGTCAAGTGCCGTAGCGGTGAATCGCAGGCGACGTGGGGGATGGGGAGAGACTCGAGGTGGTCGCAGGAGCGGAGGGTGAGGCGAGTGAGGGTCTGCAGCCACGTGGGCGGGAGAGAGCGCATGCTGCACCTGTCCAGCGAAACCTCTTCCAGATTCGCCCACGCGTTGCACGCGTCTGGTAACTCGCCGTCCAAGTGTCGCAGCTCTAGGCGCCGCAGCTGCTGCAGCGCGCCAATGCCACTCGGGAGTTGCACGTTCCACCAGCCGTCAATACGGAGCGAGGTGAGTGACGCGAGGTCGCTTAGAGTTTCGGGGAGGGGGAACAAGTTCCTGCCCCCCCTCGTGATAGCGAGGTGCCTCAAAGCTTTCAGCCGCCCCAGGTTCTCGGGCAGCTCCAGCATCCGACAGCTGAGACGCAGCTCCTGAAGAGCGGGCAGATGGCACAGTCCCTCCGGGAGCCGTTGCAACTCGTTCGCGCGCAGGCGAAGCACGCGCAGCGACGACAGCGACGAGATGGAATCAGGAAGTTTCATGATGTCGACAGGAAGCAGCAGCGCGAGCTCCTGTAACTGCGGCGCTACGGCGCGGAAGAACGAGTCGAGCGGTGCGAGGCCGATCGTGAAGGGCGGGGGTGCGGCTTTGAAACAAGGCTCGCCGAGGCTCACGCAGGTGAGGTTGGGACAAGCGGCGAGCAGCGAGGTAAGGAAGTGGTGGTCGTAGAAATCGAGAGCGCCGTCGCCCAGCGTGAGGGAAGTCACGCTTGGCGCGCGGAACAAGGCGCGGAAGAGCGCGGGCGCGGAGAGCGTAGAGGCGGGAAGCAGCGAGTCGTCTTGATCGTCAGAGTCCTCCGGACGAGATGCCATGTCGGCAGCAGCGGTGATGCGCACGACGGGCAGCAGCGAGGCCCATCGCTTCGACACCATCCCCATGCCATGGCACGGGCTGACATCGGAATCCACGCTGGGCTCCGCGTCACTCGCGGCAGCGTAGACTTCAGAGCCGTTGTGGGGGGTAGCTGCGAGGAAGAGAATTCTGGATAGGATTTCGTCAGGCAGACTGTTCATTGACGCTGACGATTCCCGCGCGCTGCTGTTTCTGGCCGATGGACTTGGATCGGAGTCTTTTGACGGCTTGCGTCGACCCACAAGCTCCATTCTCGCTGTGTGTTCTACAAGATTGCTCCGGTTGGAAAGCAAGACAGCAGATTCTAGTGGCAAGCACTGACTGGTGTGTTGTTTTGTGGTGTACGAATAAAAAAAGGGCAATTTATCTTAGCGGTAACTGTAAGGATTTACAAATCCTTACTGAGGCACTCGTTAGCGAGGCCATCCCGAGGGTCACGCGACGAACCTGTCCTTCCTATTTCGTCGCACCGAACCACTCCCGCAGCAGGCCCATCTGAGAAGGCAGTGAGTGCAGGCGCCGGCAGCGGCCGAAGTCGGCCACACGGAGGGACAGCAGGGAGGGGAAGGAGGCAGGCAGGTGAGTGAAGGATTCACAGTCGTTGATTGTCAGCCATGCCAGTCGGGGCAGGGAGCCGAAGCCATCAGGGAGGTTGGAAAGGTTAGGGCACAGTGTTATGGTGAGACGGACGAGGGAGATGAGCGAGGAGAACGATTCGGGGAGGCTCTGCAAGTGAGAGCAGGAGTGGATGGAGAGGCGTTGGAGGGCGCCTAGGGAGCCGAAATCAGCGGGCAGGGTGACAAGGCAGTCACTGCCGGTGATGGCGAGTGTGTGGAGGCGAGAGAGGAGGCAGGAGGAGGGAGGCAGGCTGGCAAAGACTGGAGTGCTCAGAGATGCTTCTTGCAGCGAGGACAGGCTGCTGAGGGTGTCTGGCAGAGAGGGAGACGAACCCTCAGTAGTCACATTCGTTGGTGCCCCACAAGAGCCAAACTCTTGTGGTAAATGCTGCGGCTCTTCTCGACGGATCATCCCGAGTACCCTGTCCATAAGTGGCGGAAATTCCTCATCCCACACACGCCCTTCCAGCTCGAGCCACTCCAGCGCTGCCAGCTCGCCGATGTTCTCCGGCATGAAGGTCTCAGCGTGAGGAATGTGGGCGCTGCTGATGCGTAACTTGCGGAGTGAGAGCAGGCGGGTGAGGCGAGGAGGGGGAGAGGGAAGGAAGACATCTGTGAGGTGGAGCTCGGTGAGGGAGGTGAGGTGGGAGATGAACGAGGGCAGAAAGAGGCGCTTGTCTTCCAAGCTGCTGCTGCTGCTGCTGCTGCTGCTGGCGTTGGAGCAAAAACTGTACTCTAGCGATAAGTACTGGAGCGATGGTGCGAGGAGAGAGACAGAGTCTGGTAGGCGGAGAAAGCAGCCGGAGAGGGAGAGGGAGCTGAGATTGGTGAGGAGGCCAAAGGCGGAAAGCACGAGACTGCAGGGCTTGAGATTGAAGATGGCGAGGTGTGTGAGCGAGCGCAGGGACCAGAGGCGGGCGGAAAGGTAGCTGCCTTGCGAGCTATTATCGCCTAAGCGCAACTCCAGGTGCTGCAACGAGGGGCCCAGAGGCGAGTGCTTTCCGGCTTCAGCGACAGTGGCAGCGGCGGCGGCGGCGGCAGCAGCAGCAGCAGCAGTGGCAAAAGCAGCACCCGCTGCAGCGGCAGCAGCAGCAAGAGCAGCGGCAGCAGGAGGGGCGGCAGCTGCAGCAGAGGCGGCGGACGAGGCAGCAGCAGCAGCGGCGGTTTCAGAAGCGAGGGTTAGAGGTAGATAGGCCAGCAGTGATCCTTCGCACCGGTCGCCTTGTTCCACCCACTTCACCCCATCCACACTCACGTGAGACAGCGACGGCAAGGAGAACAAGCCCACGGGGAAGTCCGCATTCACATTGCCACGGGACCTTGAACCCGAGACCTTGAGCCTTTGGAGGGAGGTCAGTCGGCTGAGTGGGTGCAACGGCACAGTGGAGCCAACACCCTCGAGCGTCAAGTGCCGTAGCGGTGAATCGCAGGCGACGTGGGGGATGGGGAGAGACTCGAGGTGGTCGCAGGAGCGGAGGGTGAGGCGAGTGAGGGTCTGCAGCCACGTGGGCGGGAGAGAGCGCATGCTGCACCTGTCCAGCGAAACCTCTTCCAGATTCGCCCACGCGTTGCACGCGTCTGGTAACTCGCCGTCCAAGTGTCGCAGCTCTAGGCGCCGCAGCTGCTGCAGCGCGCCAATGCCACTCGGGAGTTGCACGTTCCACCAGCCGTCAATACGGAGCGAGGTGAGTGACGCGAGGTCGCTTAGAGTTTCGGGGAGGGGGAACAAGTTCCTGCCCCCCCTCGTGATAGCGAGGTGCCTCAAAGCTTTCAGCCGCCCCAGGTTCTCGGGCAGCTCCAGCATCCGACAGCTGAGACGCAGCTCCTGAAGAGCGGGCAGATGGCACAGTCCCTCCGGGAGCCGTTGCAACTCGTTCGCGC
Organism: Closterium sp. Naga37s-1; assembly: GCA_947471745.1. NCBI lineage: Eukaryota > Viridiplantae > Streptophyta > Zygnematophyceae > Desmidiales > Closteriaceae > Closterium > Closterium sp. Naga37s-1. The sequence continues at coordinate 246,831 of CANJKZ010000325.1, read as the reverse complement.
GCAGGCGAAGCACGCGCAGCGACGACAGCGACGAGATGGAATCAGGAAGTTTCATGATGTCGACAGGAAGCAGCAGCGCGAGCTCCTGTAACTGCGGCGCTACGGCGCGGAAGAACGAGTCGAGCGGTGCGAGGCCGATCGTGAAGGGCGGGGGTGCGGCTTTGAAACAAGGCTCGCCGAGGCTCACGCAGGTGAGGTTGGGACAAGCGGCGAGCAGCGAGGTAAGGAAGTGGTGGTCGTAGAAATCGAGAGCGCCGTCGCCCAGCGTGAGGGAAGTCACGCTTGGCGCGCGGAACAAGGCGCGGAAGAGCGCGGGCGCGGAGAGCGTAGAGGCGGGAAGCAGCGAGTCGTCTTGATCGTCAGAGTCCTCCGGACGAGATGCCATGTCGGCAGCAGCGGTGATGCGCACGACGGGCAGCAGCGAGGCCCATCGCTTCGACACCATCCCCATGCCATGGCACGGGCTGACATCGGAATCCACGCTGGGCTCCGCGTCACTCGCGGCAGCGTCGACTTCAGAGCCGTTGTGGGGGGTAGCTGCGAGGAAGAGAATTCTGGATAGGATTTCGTCAGGCAGGCTGTTCATTGACGCTGACGATTCCCGCGCGCTGCTGTTTCTGGCCGATGGACTTGGATCGGAGTCTTTTGACGGCTTGCGTCGACCCACAAGCTCCATTCTCGCTGTGTGTTCTACAAGATTGCTCCGGTTGGAAAGCAAGACAGCAGATTCTAGTGGCAAGCACTGACTGGTGTGTTGTTTTGTGGTGTACGAATAAAAAAAGGGCAATTTATCTTAGCGGTAACTGTAAGGATTTACAAATCCTTACTGAGGCACTCGTTAGCGAGGCCATCCCGAGGGTCACGCGACAAACCTGTCCTTCCTATTTCGTCGCACCGAACCACTCCCGAGTCGGCCTCCGCTCCAATCGCAACCATCACCGAGCCATCTTCGCCCTACCTCCTCGCCTAGCTAGCTTTTCCCCTATTTAGTCGTGCCATTCTCATTGTATCGTCATTCTGTAGTCAACCATTCTCGTTATTCGTTTTACTGCGCACTCTGCAAGTTCATTCATAACACCTGGTATCAGAGGTACTTACCTAGCTCACCCCGCTTTTTAGAGTGTAATATTCCTCGGGGGGGGGACGAGGAAGGATGTCCTGGGGTCCAGGAGTTGCGTGCTAGCCGGCCAGGAGAACTAGTTAGTTGCTCCTTGCGGCCATATTTTTACGGGCACTCCTTGGCACCGCCGGATCCTTGCCTCGAACGGTCGCGATCAACCGTGGCCTCCCTCCCCCCGGGCAACGGACAGCTGAAGCTGTCGCGACATTAGAGTGAGTAATTTCCGCTGCGATTTCCGACGATTTCGGAGCTTGATTCGTGTGGCAGCTGGCGTCAGCGGACCTGCGTCGGCATCTGCATGAACAGCATCGACGTCGTCACTGTGTGTGGCTGTTGACGCTGGAGGACCTGAGTCAACGGCTGCGCGACGATTTCGGGATCGTCCTTGCGCGACAAGCTGACGTCGGTGGCACACGTCAACATGTGCGCGAGATTTTCGGGAGATCCTCGGCAGCTGGCGACAACGCGACATTTTCGGAGCTTCTGTTGAAGAAAAAGTCGGCTGGGGAACTCGCCAAGCGCAAATGGAGTTTGCGTCCGAAAATGTCGGTGGATGAGGAGAGACGACACGCGAATTGCCCGAGTTATGCGGGGTCAACTGTCGTCTCGCCCGACCTGAAGTGCAGCGGCTTTTACTGCATGGCGGGTGCGTCATCGAGTATTTCGGCAGGAGTGCACGTGGACAGACGGGAACTTCAGACCCGCCGACACTTACGGGTTGCTACAAAAAACGGAGTGGCTAAATCGCACTCAAGAGGAGTGGGACGCAGGCGGCGAGGGCAATTCGAGCCCATACACCTCGAAGAATTCTCGCATGACGCTGCGGGCCTGGTACTGTTGACAGCTGGCCGACAATTTCGAGAGTGGATTCCCTGTAAGGAAGTCATTTTCGGGGACAGCCTCAGCAGCCCACGGTTAAACGGCGTTCAACGTACTGCCCCGACATTTACGGATGAGTCGGTACAGGCCGCCGGGACACACGGGAAGAAACTGCCTGACGGCTAAGCGGGGGTTGAAGAACGGCGTGAAGGGCAGGTTAAAAGCCAGTATGAACGATCTGTGACCTTTCGTCGCCCGAACCTCACCATCCCCACCAAGTTTTAGTTCCGACTCATGCAGTCAACCTACTTGGCCGAATAATGGGGGTGAACACGGGCCTACCCTGCACTGGTTAAAGGTACCTGGGTTGGTGCTCGTTCAACAGCTGTACAGAAAAAAAAAAAAACAAAAAATGGGGAGTTGCGGCACTGTTCTACTCCGACAAAAGCGGGCTGGGTGAAACAGCACGCGAAAAAATCGGGGCGCCGCAAGGACAACACTGGTGCAGTTCGCTGGTTTCTCCTTGACCCGGGCGTCTACACGAGGTGACGGCGCAGCGGCGAAGCTGGGACAGGGAGCTGTGGAGTTTAGTGGCGTGACGGGCACGGTGGGCTGCAAAGCGGTTGGGCATGGATCCCTTTTTACTAAGGCTATCCCGACTCCGATAGACTTTGCCCCTCCACCGTGGCCGGGTTCGCGCGGGCAACACCGATTATACCCCATCCGACAAAAGCGGACGCTGGGTGAACGGCGGGAAGCGAAATTGTCGGGGGGTGAAACGACCAAAAAATTATGAAGCTGCGGGTATTTCTTCGCTTCTTGGAGTGCGGTTGAGTCGTTGGGGGACTTCGCCTGAAGGGCACTTTTCGAAGTTGCCTGGCAAGAAACACAGCGGCAAGGATGCCTAGGACCCCCGGTGTTTAAACGCACACCTCGGGAAATTCTTCAGAGAAAAGGGAGCGTGGGAGCAGTCGTAGCTTCGGGAACTTATCGACCGGCGACGAGCGATGCGGTGAAACATCTGCAAAGCGCTGGTGGGGGAAACGTGGATTTTTGGTTAAACAGCATCAGCGGGAGCAGTTTTCGACTACGGAGTCAACGGCGTTGATGCCACTAGGTTCCGTGAAATTCGGTCTCGGAATAACCCAGGGCAGTCCCCGGTTCTCGATTGAACCCACATGCTGGGGTCGGGTAAACCGACGGAAACTGATGGTGACCGAGTGGGCGGCTATAGAACGTCCGAGATTTTCGGAGGCGAACTGTACCTGCAACTGCGGATTTACGGGGTTTGATTCGAGCAACAATTTCGGAGTTTTACGTGGGGACTTACCGGTTTTACGGCGAGGAGCGCCGACAATTTCGGAGGAAATCCGGCGTTTGGTTAAACGCGCGCGACATTTTCGTGGGGCAACACCGCGGGAACTACACGGAGTTTTCAAGGGGTACGAACGACTTACGACATTTTTTAAGAACTGAAGAAGGCGGCAGCAATTTGCTCTGTGAAGGTCGGTAGGTGCTTGCCCAGTGATGCGGGAAGATACATCTCTTTCATGTTTCTTGTAGTGAGCGTACATCTCGTTCACTGCCTTCCGAAATTTTGATATCCCTCCCCTCCTGTTGCTCAGCGCTCAGGAGCGGAAGCAGAGGCGGAAGCTGCAGCGCTGCGGGGACGGCTGAGTGAGGCGCAGGCGGAGGTCAATGCGGCGCAAGAGAAGCTCAGTGCGCTGCAGGAGGAGCTTTCCACCGTGCAGGGGGAGCTATCTGCGGCCAAGGAGGAGTTATCCACTGCGCAGGGGGAGCTGAGCAGTATGCGCGTGCAGCTGGAAGAGGCGCAGGCGGAAGGAGAGGCCCTGCGCAAGGCAGAGGGAGAGATGAAGGTGAGCCTCAGGGTGAAGGGAAGAATGGAGTAAGGGGATGAGGGTTACGAAGAACAGGGCAAGAGGGAGCGGGACGGGTGTTTGATGGCTGGAGGGACTCAGCGTTGGGTAGCTGAGCCTTGCTCTCTCTGGTGTGAAAGGACCTTGAGGTAGGCTGGGGAAGGGAGAACGCGTGGGCTCACGGGCGGAAGAGTATTCGATGCTCAGGGACGTAGTGGGGCATGGAACAGATTAGCCACAGTAAAGGATGGAGGCTTGAGACAGAATGAAGGCTTGACATTGTCGGTGGTATGGTATGCATGGATCTGGCCTGCCCGCGTTGCCAACAGCATTAGTGGCTTATGTGGTGATGCTTGACATGCTGGTTGTGGCGGTGGAACGTGTAGGGTTGTAACACTGTTCATGCTCCCTCGTCATTGCCTAGGATGCTCTCCGTCTGTGCTCTGTCTGATTGTGTGTCCGTGGTACGTCGCACAGGATGAGGTGGAGAGAGTAAAGGAGGCAGCGACAACAGCGCAGCAGCAGCTGGGACAGCTGCAATTTTTCATCTCTGCCCTCGGCTCATTACAACAAATTTCTCGGCGAGTCTGGACAAAGCCGCTGAAGGTGCTGACTTCATCTGACACTGGATCGCGTTCGACAACAATTTCGGAGTGCTATTTGATTTTGGTTACAACTGCGACGACCTTCGCCGACTCTCGTATTCGAATTCGCTTTCGATCGCCTTCATCGACGACGTTTTCGCCACACCCCGATTTTACGGCCAGAAGATTTCGGGACGGGTTCCAGCTCTACAAGCGACAATACGCTCAACTCGCCTCCGCCCACGACAACTGCAACTAATTCAACCACGTCAGGTGCTGCCAGCTGCAACTGCTGAAGATATAGCCTGATTCTGGCGATGTGAAGACAAAACAAGTTCAGTTCGAGCAACGAATATTTTCCGCCGCGGTTTCCGGTCTACTTATACTGGGTCGCCCTTGTGAATTTTGGGGCACTTAACACCTGGTTTCGGCATCGAGTTTCCACACCGACTCAACTTCACCTGGCCTTCTACGCTCTACGCACTTCTTCGTGGGACTTAACACCTGTTTTTTTTTGTTGATTTTCATCTCGGCGCAGCTGAGGGAAACATTTTGGTCTGTTTTCTTGGAGGGGGGGAGAAAGTGCTTTGCATTGTTCTTTCCTTGGCGTTTTCTCGGCACATTTCTGACTTTGTCAGGTTGCGTCAGCACGACGGACGATCGCGATCACACCGACACGATCTACGGTCCCTGCTCAATCGCGTTTGAATTCGCGTCAGCAGGTTCCCTCTCTTTTCGCGTCAGTCTTTGACCGTCAGATTTACATCTGCTCGATCTACGGCCCACACTCCAACTTCTACTTCATTTGGGCCAGTTCAACCGCGTCCGTCAGATCGAAATTGGACTTCATCAACGGCCTCAATTCCAACCTTTCTTCAAATTGGTTGAAGGCAATTTCAGCCGTCGGATTTACTTGGGCTGAAGATCAACGGCATACTCGCTACGGCGGTACTCATTTCAGTACAGGGCTGCCTTATTTAGGAGGCGGGAGAGTGTAAGGATTTACAAATCCTTACTGAGGCACTCGTTAGCAAGGCCATCCCGAGGGTCACGCGACGAACCTGTCCTTCCTATTTCGTCGCACCGAACCACTCCCGAGTCGGCCTCCGCTCCAATCGCAACCATCACCGAGCCATCTTCGCCCTACCTCCTCGCCTAGCTAGCTTTTCCCCTATTTAGTCGTGCCATTCTCATTGTATCGTCATTCTGTAGTCAACCATTCTCGTTATTCGTTTTACTGCGCACTCTGCAAGTTCATTCATAACAGTAACACTCATGGTTACGATTATGCCCTGGTGGTAACCATTATGCCTACCTGGTCAACATTATTGTCTGAGTGGTAATGAACAGTGCATTTCGAACTCCAAACTGGTAACTGATCATTTCAACCATAGTGTACACCGTACGTACACACTAAAACTCGGCAAAACGGTAATCGTCAAGAGAAAATGGTACGCAATGTAATAAATTTAAATGTATAACATGAAGATGTGATTCTGAAATATAAACAATAAATGCTATCTACATCTGTTGACAGATTATTGTTGCGCTATATTTTAGAAACCCAAAAACTCCCATGAAAATACTCTAGTCTGTCCTGTAGAAACTCACACCTAGAGGCTTTGGTCAATAGGCGGTTCTCACTCAGTATTTAAAAAACAGCTTCGATGTCCTGGGCTGTAGATCAGTGTGTCGTCTAAGTAGACGATTACGCACTTATCTAAAAGCGGGCGGAAGGCTTCATTCATGGTCATTTGGAAGGTTGCGGGGGCGTTGGTCAGTCCGAAGGGCATTACCGTGTATTCGGAAGGCGATTTTTGGGCAGTCGGGCGGATTGACGCGGATTTGGTGGTAACCTCCTCGAAGGTCATTTTTCGAGAAAACCCGGGCGGTGCGAAGTTGGTCGATCAGTTCGTCGGCTCGCGGGATGTGGTAATGGGACTTGATGGTAACTCGGTTCAGTGCGCAGTAATCTATGCACATGCGAAATCCCTCGTCTTTTTTCGGTGTGTTAGTATCGGTGCGGCGAAGGGTGACGAACTCGAGCGAATTGTCAAAATGAGAACGAAGGAAATGACTCAACTAGCGAACAGGTGGGTACAAGTAGGAAACCTAAAAGTGTTGTACCCTATATGAACTACCCCACTACAGCCTACACAGACTATAGCATATATGTTTGACACACCCCCATAGGCAAAGTGGCAGAGAACAAGAGGTCACAAGACTGGTCAAGAAAGGCAAAGCAAGGTCAGGGTGGATCACGACGTCACCACGCAGTCTGAGCACAAGCAAATGGCGACAAGGCCAGTTCACATGCAAAGTTATATAAAGGAGAACAAGCAATACAGTGATCACAACCTAGCAAGTGCAAGCATGCAGGTATATGTAGAGATCACAGTACAAGCAGAGTCAAGAAGTAAGCAAGTGAGGCACAGTAGGCACGAGGCCTAGAACAGTACAGAAACACTGATGATCACAAGGCTGAAGTGCCTTGGTGAAGACATCAGCAGTGTTGGCCCGAGTGGCCACGTAAGCAAGACGAAGCTGACCACGCTGCTGCAACTCTCGAGCAAGGAAGTAGCGCAGAGCGATGTGCTTCGTTCTGTGCTCCTGACACACGGCAATCATGGCCTTCTTGTCGACTTACAGCAGTGGAGGAGAACGAGGCGGCTCTCCCAGGTCGGTCAGCAGGTAGGTGAGCCAGCGTAACTCCTGTGCAGCCATGGCCCCTGCGTAGATCTCAGCCTCACAACTGGAGCTGAGAACAGAAGACGAGCGGGTAGACCGCTAAGAAACAGAGCCGGAGCCAAGGCTGAAGGTGTAACCCTGTGACGACCGCTGGGTATTCAAGTCGTCAGCCCAGGAAGCGTCTGCGTGACCAGTGAGGACAACTTGAGCCCGTCCTCCAAGCACGAGCCCCATGCCCGACGTACTGCACAAGTAGCGCAACACCCTCTTAGCGGCATCCATGTGCTCCTTCCTGTGTCGGCCAGGAGGTACATAGCGTGCTAGAATGCTAAGAGGGTAGGCAAGGTCAGGTTGAGTGCAGGTCATCAGGTACATGAGGCAGCCCACAAGCTCTGGATACGGGCCACTCGGCTCTACGGACTCGTCCGAAGGTGGAGCTGAGAGCGAGTGACCGGTAGGCAGAGGAGTGGACTGTGGCGAGGAGTACGTGAAGCGGAAGCGCTGAAGGACCTGCTGCACCATGTGTGACTGAGTGAAGGTAATGGTGCGCTGTGCTCTGTCCCGGCTGATCCGCAAGCCAAGATAGCTTGTCAGCTCACCCAGGTCTGTGCACGTGTGTCTCTTCTGCAGCTCCGACTTCACGTGGGCGAGTCCCTCAGTGTCAGCAGTAGCAAAGACCAAGTCCTCTACGTACAGGAGGACGTAGAACGGCGGCAGAGAGGTGTCGGTGCGTAGAAACAGCGACGGGTCAGCAGTAGAAGGAGCAAACCCAAGAGCAGCAAGAGTCATCCTCAGTGTGTTGTGCCACTCACGGGGAGCCTGGCGGAGACCGTAGACTAGCCGCTGGAGGCTCCACTGGGTACCAGCAGGAAACGACCCAGTGAAGCCAGGTGGGCGGCGCAACCAGATCTCCTCTTGCAGGCTGCCCTGTAGGAAAGCAGTACTGAAGTCAAGAGAGTGAAGCTCGTAGTCACGCTGAGCTGCGACGTGCAGCAGAACCCGAAGAGTGGTCATCTTCGGGGTAGGGGAGAAGGTCTGGAAGAAGTCAACTCCCTCTCGCTGACTGAAGCCTCGTGCAACGTAACGCGCCTTGAATTCAGGCGGAGAGCCCGGCGGCCGCTTCACCCTGAAAATCCACATGCCACTGACGATTTTCGCCCCAGGCGGGGGAACCTCGTCGACGTAGGTGCCTGTGGACTTCCAGGAAGCCATCTCTGTGTCCATGGCTGTCTGCCACTGAGAGGAGTAGGGACCCTCTATCGCCTCTGCGTAAGAGCGCGAGGTCGGGATGTCTGGTGCATCCGGGTCTCCCTCAGGGGCAAGCAGCATGGACACGAGATGAGGTAAAGCAGCGGCAAAGCACTCAAACTCCTCCTGTCTGTCCTCAAGGACGTCCGTGCCAAGAGCACACTCACCCCCGACGGACGGTGGACAGATAGACTCAGACTCAGACTCAGCAACAAAGGCTAGCGGCGTAGCCTAGACGAGAGGCGGCAGCAAAGTCAACAAGATCAGCAACTAGAGCAGACGCTTAAGTGGACTCAAAGGAAGGGTCAGTGACAACAGTGGCTAGGAAACGCGTGACAGTAGGACTGGCAGCACAAAGAGAGTCAGACTCCGGGTCTGGACCGTCAGGAAGAGAGGACGCAGGAGGAGACGGCAGAGGGACACGCTGTGGAGTAGTGGAAGGACGTAGAGTCATATAGTGAGTGCCAGGGACAGGAGGAGGACGCTCACGCGGAACACGACGACCAGTGCGGACAGCGCGGACAGGCGACTCTGGACGAGACTCAGGCGACGCAGGACGAGACTCAGGCTCACGACGCTCCGTAAGACCTCTAGTCGGTCCAGAGTAGGGAGAAGGACCAGGCAGTGGAGAGGCTGGCTGTAATTGTGACAGCGACTGGACAGGCGGTGGACTCAGTAGGGGAGGAGTAGGACCAGTAGAAGGCGGGAGGCCAAGAACCTGCTGAAGGAGCGGAACGTAGTACGGCCGCGGCCGCGCAGCGCCTCCTGAACCAGCAGTTACAGCACCAGTACCCTCAGCTCCAGGGTCTCCAGCTACAACTCCCGCAGCACTACCAGCTCCCGCACCGCCAGCAGCGACAACTCCAGGAGCACCTCCAATAGCAACAGCTCTAGCACCTCCAGCTCCAGCTCCTGCAGCACCACCAGCCCCAGCAGCTCCAGGACCTCCAGTACGAGCACCTCCGGGACCCGCAGCTCCAGCACCTCCAGCAGCTCCAACACCAGCAGGACCTCCAACAGCGCCAGTACCTCCAGCACCAGCACCTCCAGGACCAGGGGCTCCAGCAGCTCCAGCACCAGTAGCACCTCCAGTAGCTCCAGCACCAGCAGCACCTCCAGCAGCTCCAGATCCAGAAGCACCTCCAGCAGCAGGCCCCGTAGCTCCAGCAGCACGGCTACAGCGCCGAGCGTACCACTCACGCAGCCGCTGTGGAGAGAGGGGCTCCCGCCGTGACGGGACACCCGGAGGACCTCTAGACTCAGCACGCTCAGGCTCAGCACCCCCAGGCTCAGCACCCCCAGACTCAGCACCCCCAGGCTCAGCACCCCCAGGCTCCACACGCTCAGGCTCCGCACCCCCAGACTCAGCAACCCCAGGCTCAGCACCCCCAGGCCCCGCACCCGCACCCGCAGGCTCAGTACCCCTAGCAGCAACAGAGTCGACAGCTACCTCGACAGGCTCGACAGGGTCTACCTGGGACACACCTGAGGGGGCAGGACCCTGAGGGGGGAGGGGGTCTACCGGAGGAGCACCTGGTGCTAGGAAGAGCGGCGGGGGGGGGAGAGGGGCAGTGCGGTAGGGAAAGAGACGGTAGTAAGATACCGACTCGTCAAACGTGACGTCCTGAGAGGACAGAACACGGCGCGAAGTGGGGTGGTAAAACTGCCACCCAGGCGAGTCAGGGGGGAAGCCAAGGAAGACGCAGGGAACAGCACAAGAGGACAGCTTGTCCGCGGAAGTATCGCGGACAAAAGCTTGAGATCCCCAGACACGGAACACAGACGTATCGCCAACCTTCCCCGTCCACCGCAGAGTAGGTGTGGTCTCTGGCAAGGAGACACAAGGCTGAAGGTTGATCTGATGCGCAGCGTACTGAACCGCGAACGGCCTCAGAAAATGGGGAGCAGCCGCATGGACCATGGACGTACGAATGACGTCCATGACCATGCCAATGCGGCGCTCAGCAATCCCATTTTGCTGTGGAGAGGCCGGAAGTTTGAACGTCTGGCGGATGCCCTCCGCCCGACAGAAAGCTCGCAGAAGGTCGGAGGAAAACTCTCCACCTCTGTCTGAGTGCAGACGCAGAACAGGAAAGTCCGAGCCGAAACTCTCTCTGAGCTGGAGACGAGCAGCGCGGATCCAGTCGATCAACTCCTCAGTGACCTCACCCTTGCGGCGGAAGGGGAAGACTGTGGTGTAACGCGAGTAGTCGTCAACGATCAGCAGGAAGTAACGCTCGTGACCCTGTCCACGGACGCGGGCTGGGCCCCACACGTCCATGTGGAGAGTCTGCAAGGGAGCCTCTGTCGGAGGAAACTCGGAGGAATGAGGAGCGGCGCGCTGCCGGCCCTCAACACAAGGATCACAGGTAGGGGCAGGCCCCGGAGGAAGGGGAGGGAGGGACCGGGGGAGACCTGAGACAAGGAAACGGGAGGCCATACCTCGAAGACGAGGCAGGGAGGGGTGACCAAGGCGGTGGTGCCAAAGGAGAGTCTCGTGTGACAGAGGTCGACACGAGCAGGGGGCAGACGCCCGACTAGACCTGGACGCGGCAGCAAACACCTGACCAGACGCGGCTACCTGACCGGACGCAGTAACAGGAGGAGACGCAGTAGTCAGTGTGTACAGGCTCGACCGCGGCCGACGGGTGAACGTGGCCAGGTGACGGCCCGTCCGAGAGCAAGTGCAGTGGGTCACACGCTGACCTCCAGGGGTAAACTGGTCAACCCACACGTCCTGGAGGTCAGCTCCACTCACCAAGTTCGTAGAGAACGAGGGGAGGTGGAGTCCCGACAGCAAGCCCGATGGGGCCACAGGACACGGTAAAACCGTGGAGGAGTGCGCAAGGACTGGGCCCCCAGAGGGGTCAGCCAGGGAGACTGCAACAGGCCGACTGAGCGGCGTGAGCGTGGTGCTGTCGCGAAAGAAAGAGCGCGAAGCACCTGAGTCAAGTGTGAAAGTGTGCAAGGCCTCAGTAGGTGCAGTATCAGAGAGAGCAGACTCAACAGCACCTGGAGCAGCAGACTCACTAGCACCTGGAGCAGCAGACTCACTAGCACCTAGAGCAGCAGCCTCAATGCCCGGGTCGGGCGGAACACACAGGTAACAGTCACCCTCAGCACTATCAGTCACAACATACATGGCAGCAAGGATAGCATCGAAATCAAGATCTAAGATAGCAACATTCTGCTTAAGCAGATCACCCCAGCGGGGGAGCTCAGCGCCGTCAGGAAACTGTGCACGCCAGGCGTAAGTCAGGCAACCGAAGCAGCGCTGCGAAGTGTGCGGCAGTCCACACGTCTCTCCACGGCGCCTGCCTGTGCGAAGAACGTAAGTGCAGGGACCAACACCCCCAGCCCGCCCACACCCAGCGTACCACTTACGAAGCTGCTGGGGCGAGAGGGTTTCACGGGAACGCGGCTGCTGCTGGCGCTGGCTACCGCCAAAGCCTCCACGCTGTGCGGTACCACCTCGGCCAGCACCACCACCGCCTCCACCTCCACCGCCGCTGCCGCTGCCTCCACCACCTCCACTGCCGCCCCCACTCCCGCCACCACCCCCACCGCCACCGCCACCACCTCCGCCCCCTCCACCGCCTCCACCGCCGCCCCCTCCGCCCCCTCCACCACCCTTGCCCCCCTTGCCCTTGCTGTTGCGGCGCCTCCCACTAGGAGCAGACGCAGCCCCGACCTCCTCAGTGCCAACGAGGTCGACAGCAGCAGCAGAAGCAACAGAGGGGAGAAGGGGGACGGGGGAGCACCCCTCAAAGAAAGGGGCGCGAGGGTCTCCGCGAGAAGCACCTACAGCAACTATACTCTTCTCAGCTGCAGTAAGGCGCTCCTCAAGCAGGTCGACGGTGAGCTTAGTGGGGCAAAGGGAGAGAAAGTGGTCCCTGACTGAAGAGAGGGAGTCAGGGAGACGGGTGACTAGGTAGTAGAGGGTGATGTACATAGGGGGGGGGTTCCTGGCACAGAACTCAGTGGGAAGCGCAGCGCGGTAGCGGGTGTCACTAGTGCGGAGGTGAGTAATGAGGTCAGCGACTGTGGCAAAGGCGGCAAGGTCAGGGAACAGGTACGGCAGCATGAGGCGGCTGAGGGCAGCAGTGGCAGGGGAGGAGTAGCACGCGACAACAGCGTCATACAGAGACTTTGCAGTCTTGTACTGGCCAAAGTGCGCGCGCTCAGCAGACGGCAGGTGACTACGAACAGCAAGACGAGCAACAGCGTCACGATTAGTCCACTAAGAGCGAACCGTACTGTCAGCAGGTGGCAACAGGGAGACTCCGTCCTTGGAGTCGCACTGTAGAAACAGCTGTAGGTCGTCTACCCAAACCTCGAAGTCAACAGCACGACCCTCAGCATCAAAGGTAAGAACAGTAGGACTAGCCATAGCGGCAGAAGCAGCAGTAGCAGCAGAAGCAGCAGTAGCAGCAGAAGCAGCAGTAGCAGGGCAGTGCGGCTCAGTAGGGTGGCGCGGCTCGGTAGGGCGGCGCAGCTAGACTGGGCGGCGCGGCTCGGCTGGGCAGCGCGGCTCGGCTGGGTGGCGCGGCTCGGCAGGGCGGCGCGGCTCGACTGAGTGACGCGGCTCGGCTAGGTGGCGTGGGTGCTTACCAGGGGCGGGTGCAGGGCAGGGCCGCAGCTGGCGATTAGGCCAGGGCCGCGACTGGGGCGGCAGCAGGGCAGGGCCGCGACTTGGCGGCGGTAGAGCAGGGCCGCGACTGGGGCGGCCGAAGGGCAGGGCCGCGACGCGTCAGCGGCAGAGCAGGGCCGCGACAGGGCGGCAGTAGGGCAGGGCGCGCGACGGCGCAGGAGAGGCAGGCGCGACAGCGCGCTTCGGGCAGGATGGAAAACTTTCAGTGGTGGGCCAAAAAAAAAAAACGTTCCCACGAGGGAACCTGCTCAGAATACCATGTGCTCCAGTCTGTGCTCCTGACACAAGGCAATCATGGCCTTGTTGTCGATGTACAGCACTGGAGGAGAACGAGGCGGCTCTCCCAGGTCGGTCAGCAGGTAGGTGAGCCAGCGTAACTTCTGTGCAGCCATGGCCCCTGCGTAGATCTCAGCCTCACAACTGGAGCTGAGAACAGAAGACGAGCGGGTAGACCGCTAAGAAACAGAGCCGGAGCCAAGGCTGAAGGTGTAACCCTGTGACGACCGCTGCGTAGTCAAGTCGTCAGCCCAGGAAGCGTCTGCGTGACCAGTGAGGACAACTCGAGCCCGTCCTCCAAGCACGAGCCCCATGCCCGACGTACTGCACAAGTAGCTCAACACCCTCTTAGCGGCATCCATGTGCTCCTTCCTGTGTCGGCCAGGAGCTACATAGCGTGCTAGAATGCTAAGAGGGTAGGCAAGATCAGGTCGAGTGCAGGTCATCAGGTACATGAGGCAGCCCACAAGCTCTGATACCATGTCAGAATGAGAACGAAGGAAATGACTGAACTAGCAAACAGGTGGGTACAAGTAGGAAACCTAAAAGTGTTGTACCGTATATGAACTACCCCACTACAGCCTATACAGACTATAGCATATATGTTTGACACGAATGAACTTTTTCTCGAGCAGGTAATCCAGCTGCTTCCGTAGTTCGTCCGGTTCGGGTTGGGTCAGTCGAAACTGTCGCTGTACTGTTGGCTGTGCCCGCGGTTCTAATTCTATCTTGTGGTCGTGCGGTCGCTGAGGTGGTAGTCCCTCCGGTAGGTCATCCGGAAATATCCCGCTGTACTGCTTCAATAGCGCTGCCAAGTCATCCAGTACGCCGGCGAGCAGTTTATGTAAATCACTCAGGTTGTCTGCTGCCTCGGCTTCCCGGATGTCAATCGCATACACGCCAACTCCTGCCGCTACGGCGCGTTTCATCGTGATCGCGTTGACACGCACCGACGAAGACTCAAGTGAGCTCCAGCGAGGTAAGGCGATGTTGTTACCGTTCACTCGCACGGTGCAATCACCCGTCGTCCAAACGATTCGCGGATTGTGTCGTCGCAGCCAATCACGGCCGAGTAAAATGTCGGTCCCGTCGAGGGTCGTTGCGAGCATTTCCTAGGTAAAGGTAAAATTACCCCCGCTTTGGATCCGAACTCGGTCCACACGTTCCCGTATCGCCAGTGGCGTGCCGTCGACCAGTCGTGCGTCGATCTCAGGTAAACATCTGTCCAGTGGCATTTTCAGTCTCCGTGCTGTCGCGGTGTTGATCAGGCTGAGGCTAGCCCCCCCCGTCTACGAAGATTTTAACTAAGTCCGTTTGTATTTTCCCGCTAAGCTGTATGGGGATGTCTACTGATGTACCCTCCTTATTCGGCCGGGTGTGGTTGACTGCGTGAACCGGCACAATCACTCGGTGAGGGTCGGTTGGGTCGGGCGAGCGGCGTGACCTGTCAGTAGATGGCCCGTCTGCTACTGACTCCCAGCGTTTCCCTGCTGCTTGGTCTGTTCCTGCTGCTCGGCTTCCCCCTTTCCCTTAGCATTTTCTGGGCATTCGCTCTTACGGTGTCCCGGCCTGTTGCACGCGAAGCAGCGCCCTTTGAACGGTGCGGCAGCGGCATTCGCGGCGATAGCGCATATCGTGGCATGCTCGTTCAGTCTCCGAGTCCGATGTCCCCAACCTCGGTTGTTGCCGTAGGACCCCGGTCTCGGTCGGCGGAGGAAATCCAAAATTTCCGCCATAGCGAGAATCTCGTTGAACTCCGTGACATTGCGCAGCTGGATCTCCTGAGCGATTTCATGCTTCAGGCCGCCGATGTAGCGGTCGATACGCTCTCCGTCGTGCATATATCCCACCTGCTCGCACTATGCCAGAAACCCACTGGTGTAGTCCTGGGCGGAACCGAGCTGGCGCCAAGTGTTAGAATAGTAGGCATAACGAGGAGCCATAGCTAGGGTTTACCTAGCTAGACAAGAGAGAGATAGGCAAAAGAGAGGGTTTGACTAGAAAGGAGGGAGGTACAAATAGCAAGCCATAAAGGGTTATACTTACTATTGAGTACCCCACTACAGACTAGGCAAGCATTATATTCTGACACACCCCCATAGTCAAAGTGGAGAATAATCAGCACAGCAAGGAGGCATAGAGCAGGTTCACAAGGACGAGCAAAGCTAGAGGCATTCACAAATGGCAAGTGAGGAGGAGGAGGCGGGACTGTAAGAGGAGAGGAGATTGGAGGCGACGGCTGAAGTTGCAGACACACGGGCAACAGGAGCCGCACTGGCACATCGGCTACCGGAGCAGCGCCCCGGACTACTAGAGTAACTGGCTCCGCGGCTAAGACGAGCGGCATGAGCAACAGACCCACGGGCGACTGGCGCAGCTGGCTCATACTGGGCTACCGGAGCAGCGCCCCGGACTACTGGCGCTGCTGACGACACGACGACTGCCTCCGCTCAACCTCCCGCAACTATCACACCCCTCTTTCACACACCCCTTGCTGCACCCCTAGCTCCACTCCCACGTCACCCCCCTAGCACCACTCCTTCGGCTCCCACACACCCACCCCCCTCAGCGGCAGCTGCAGCAGTGGGAGACGAGGGAGGAGGAGGAGCAAGGGGAGGAACTCACAACCGCCACCCCCACATCCGGCACCCCCAAACCCTAACGCAGGAGGCACGGGGAGGGAGATGAAGCGGGGCGACGCGCGGCCCCCAGAGCGCCACGACGGGCGACGGGATGGGGGGGACGCGCGGCCCCCGGGGCGCCTCGACTGGCGACGGGATGGGGGGGACGCGCGGCCCCCATGGCGCCGCGACGGGACGACGCGAAAGGGGGGGGGGGGGGGGGGGACGCGCGGCCCCCGGGGCGCCTCGACGGGCGACGGGATGGGGAGGACGCGCGACCCCCGTGGCGCCGCGACGGGACGACGCAAAGGGGGGGGATGCGCGGCCCCCGGGGCGCCTCGACGGGCGACGGGATGGGGGGGGACGCGCAGCCCCCGTGACGCCACGCCGGGCGACGGGAGAGGGCGCCACGGGGGCCCCCCGGGGCACCGCGACGGGCGACGGGAGAGGGCGCCGCGACGGGCGACAGGAGAAGGCGCCACGACGGGTGACGAAACCGCCACGAGCGCGCGGCGGGATGAAAAAAGTGTCGCGCGCCCGGGGCGCGCGACCAGCAGAACAGTAGCAGCGGAAGCAGTAGGTGGGCCCACAGGCCAAGAGCGTAACAGCTCTAATACCATGTTAGAATAGTAGGCATAACGAGGAGCCATAGCTAGGGTTTACCTAGCTAGGCAAGAGAGAGATAGGCAAAAGAGAGGGTTCGACTAGAAAGGAGGGAGGTACAAATAGCAAGCCCTAAAGAGTTATACTCACTATTGAGTACCCCACTACAGACTAAACAAGCATTATATTCTGATACCAAGTGCGGAGCTTCTGGCGCGCCGCGATCGAAGCCGCAATTGGCTTAAATCTCGCGTGCAGACCTGCGCACCACGCGTCCCACGTGCGATACTGGGGCACTTCCATGAAATACGACGGTGCCCAGGGCCCGGTTTCTCCTTCCCGTGTCGGTAGAGTCTCGTAGTTCACCGGCTCCGTGACGATGACGCGCCACCAGTCCGTGGCGGGTCCTCGCAGCAGCGACACGTCGTATCGAATCTTCGCCGAGTCCTCCGAGAGGTAGTTGGCGTCGAAGAATACGTTCATCGTGAACAACCACGCCTGAACGGTCGGACCACCCCGCTGACTTGGATCGAAGCAAGGCGGACGCTGCGGCTTGAGCGGCATCGGCGGCGGCAGTGCTGACTCGCCGGTCGGCACCGAAATCGTGACGCGGGGCCGCATTCGTCGCCTCGGGGTGTATCGCGCCGTGGTCGTCGTCTCCGTCGTTGCGGACGACGCCATCACTAGCCGCGCTCAAGGGTTGCCCCACACTTCCGTGTTGTGATGTTTGACGTGCAGGTTGTCCGCGTGTGCCTTGTGTCTGTGATTGTGCTTGTTCCGCTCATGCGACGTCATTTTCCAGGGACGTATGTTATGCCGCCAGCCCCGCAATTTCTTCATAACTTTTGCGCAGATGCTGCAGCAGTTCGTTCTGACGCTCCTGCGTGAGGTTCGTGACGTCGATATGTTCGGCCATGTCGAAGGAAGGCGGCTTGTCTTAGCTCTAGGCGCAGTCGTGGCTGCACGCGTTTACGAGAGAACGCGAGGACAGCGTCTCCTAGGCGCTAAGGGGCATGAGTCCCTTCGAGTGCGAAAATCAAAAGTTGATTTCTCTGGGTGCGGAGATGTGCGGTCCCAAAAAAGGAAAGAGGCTATGAATACCAAGTGTTACGGGTGCAATGGAATGAGATAACGAGGATTGCACTAGGTGTCAAAATGAGTACAAAGTATGAGCGGAGGCATGAGCGAATACTTATGTGCGAAAACATGCAACGGTTACTCGGTGCGTGCAAGCTAGCTAGTGCTAGGCTGACATCGAGCTTCGGGCTAGTCCCGAAGCGTGGGCCGTCTCGGCCAGGCCAGCAGTGCAAGGTTTGGTAAAACAGTGCGTGCGAAGTTGGCGAAGCCCCGTTAGCAGTAACGGGCGAACAACGGCTGCTGCAGTACGCGATGTTGAAGAACGCGGTAAGGGATGCTGAAAAATTCCTTACGAATTACAAATCCTTACTCTACTCGCACTTTAGCGAGTACATCACGTGGGCCACGCGACCATCACGTTCGGCCTATTGCGTCGCATCGAACCACTCCCGAGACGGCCCCGCTCTAATCGCAACATCACCGAGCCATCTTCGCCCGACCTCTTTGCCTAGCTAGGATTCCCCTGATAAATTCCCGTCACTTTCATTGTATCGTCATTCAGTATTGAACATTCTCGTTATTCGTTAGTCTGCGCACTCTGCAAACTCATTCATAACGCATGGTATCAGAGCTACCTTCCTAGCCTACCCCGCCTTTTAGAGTGTAATACCCCTGGGGGGGGACGAGGAAGGATGTCCTGGGGTCCAGGAGTTGCGTAGGCCGGCAAGGAGAACGAGTTAGTTGCTCCTCGCGACCATGTTTTTACAGGCAGTCCTTGGCACCGCCGGATCCTTGCATCGAACGGTCGCGATCGACCGTGACCTTCCTCCCCGCGGGCAACGGACAGCGGCAGCTGTCGCGGCGTTATAAGTGACTGAAATTTCTGCTGCGTTTCCGACGATTTTGGAGGTTGATTCGAGTGGCAGCTGGCGTCAGTGGACCTGCGTCTGTACGGTTGACAGCTGGCCGGCCATTTCGAGAGTGGTTTCCCTGTAAGGAAGACATTTTCGGGGATAGCCTCAACGACCCACGGTTAAACGGCGTTCAGAATACCACCCCGGCAATTACGGAGGCATGTGGTACTTGCCGCCGGGACACACGGGAAGAAACTGCCCGACGGCTAAGCGGGGGTTGAAGAACGGCGCGCGGGGCAGATTAAAAGCCAGTGTGAACGACCTGTGACCCTCCGTCGCCCGAACCTCACCATCCCTACCAAGTCTTGGTTCTTACTCATGCAGTCAACCTACTTTGCCGAATAACAGGGGTGAACACGTGCCTACCCAGTGCTGGTTAAAGGCACCTAGAGTGGTGCTCGTTCGACAGCTGTTCAAAAAAAAAAAAAAAAAAAAGGAGAGCTCGCGGCACTGTTCCGCTCGGACAAAATCGGGCTGGGTGAAACGATTACGAAATTGTTGGGGTGCTGCGACGACTATGTTATGCGATGCTATCATTTGCATTCACGTATGTCTGCCTCCCATCTTATGTTTGTGCACTGCATGCGTGATATGTGCGTGCGTAAGAATTTGTGTCTGGCATGGTTCGAATTATCTGAGTGTGTGTGAATGTTATTTTGTTTGAGCAGATATCTGAAATGACATCTCTGCTTCAGAGCTTTTCGACGAATCAAGAAGCGATCGGAGCACGGACAAGAAAGATACGAACGGTTGAAGTTCATATGCTTGTGATATTTCGTTGCGGCAACTTTGAGAATTTGTGGGGTGACTCCATAGGGGGTTGGGAAATTCGTCACATCTACTGTAGTTGCTGCCAAATGGTTCGGAGAAGCCAAACCAGGTTGGCAAGTGTGGCCAAGTTGGGGTGAGGTGGATTGCATGGGTTGGGAAAAATGACAAGAGTGAAAGTTGGGTTGCTATAAGGAGGGGAGATGGTGTGCTTATGGGGTTTCCTTGGTTGGGGACTCCTTGGGGACCTTCCCTCTCGTCCTCCTCATCCTCCCACCTGGTTTCTTGCTACTCCAACTCTCTTGTGTGGATCCTGGGAGAACTAATTGTGATTGCGACAAGTTTGAGCTTCAGCATACCCCCTCGTGCGCCGAAACTCATAACTCGAAAAATACTTCCTCTTTTCATGCGATTTAATTTGGGAATGGTAGCCACGATCTAGTGCTACAAAATATCTGAGATTGGTGAAGTTTTAACAGTGAACGTTTTGTCGACGGCGTTTCTTGTGAATTCGACAATTCTTTCCAGAAATTTAGTCCAACGATTTTTAGTTATTTCGGCCCGTAATCTTCCTAGACTCCGTCCTTAATCTCTAACAGACTATTGGTGCAATCTTCGGTTTCCTCCTGACCCGGGCGTCTACTCGATTGACGGCGCAGCGTCGAAGTTGGGACCTGATACCTGTGGAGTTTAGTGGCGTGATAGGAACGGTGGGCTACAAAACGGTTGGGCAAACATTTCCTTTTAATTAAGGCTACCCCGACTCCGATAGTTTTTGCCCCTCCACCATGCCGAGTTTGCGCGGGCAACACCGACCATACCCCATCCGATAAAAGCAGACGCTGGGTGAACGGCGGAAGCGGAATCGTCGGGGGGTGAAACGCAAAACACATATGAAGCTGATGGTGTTTCTTCGCATGAAGGGTCACTTTTTAGAGTCGCCTGGCAAGAAACACAGCGGCAGGGATACCTAGGACCCACTTGTGTTTAAATGCACACCTCGGGAAATTCTTCAAAAAAGGGAGCGTGGGAGCAGCCGAAGTTTCGGGACTTACCTGCCGACGACGAGCGATGGGTGAAACATCTGCAAAGCTTCGGTGGGAGAAACGGGGTATTTTGTTAAACAACATCGGCGAGAGCAGCTTCGACGACTGAGTCAACGGCGTTGATGCCACTAGGTTCCGGGAGATTCGGTCTCGGAATAACCCAGGGCAAGTCCCCGGTTCTCGATCGAACCCACATGCTGGGGTTGGGTAAACTGACGGAAATTACTGGTGACCGAGTGGGCGGCTATAGTACGTCCGAAGATTTCGGAGGAGAACTGCACCTGCATCCGAGGATTTACAGGGTTGATTTCGGCCCGACATTTACGGAGTTTTACGTGAAGACTTACCAGTTTACGGGCGGAAGCGATGACAATTTCGTGGTTAAACGCGCGCAACACCGACACAGGGCAACAGCGCGGGTGCGGAGAATAACTCTACAACGGTGGGAGCTAGACTACGGGGTAGGCACTGGTTGTAAGAATGATCGTAGCTCTGTCTGTGTTCTCTAGGAATTGTGTGTTCACAGGGTAAAACCGTAAGAGTTTCACTAAGAAAGTTGAGAATACAGAATTCAGAATGAACAAGCAATGGCAAAGTTTGACTACATCAGATGCAGGGTTTGCTGGTGCACAGGGAGGTCGACCGCCAGCACGACAAAGTCGTCGACCTGCCAACGTAGCAACTCTGTGGCCCGCCAACGCAGCTCGTGCACGGCTTGCCAACACTGCAGAATAGCGGCCTGCCAACGATGCACCCGCACGGCTTGCCAACACAGCACCCGCGCGGCTTGCCAACGTTGCATCCATAGGTGATTGTAAGCGTAGGTTGTCAGCCACATGCCGCCGGTTGCACCTGACAAGCCACGCCGACCACGTGCTGCCACGTCGGTCGACTTCGCCACAGGAACCTCGACGACGTTTGCGCACCTCCGCAGAACCTCGTCGAGCAGGTAACTCGGTCGACCGGGTAAAGTCTACGGCAACCATGCGGGACGACGACCTTCGTCGTCGCGGGTCGACGACCTTCGTCGTCGCGTGTCGACGACCTTCGTCATCGCGGGTCGACGACCTTTGTCGACCACCTTCATCGACCACCTCGGTTGAAGTTCCGGCTCCTCATTGGTCAAAATCAGGGCACATTCGAATTTCTAGCTAAAATTCTCTTATGCATTCGCGAGGGTGCGCAGGGTCAGACGCGACCCTGCGTAGATGAACACTTGCGAACGTCTACACCAGCTGCGCCACTTCCACATGTGCACGAGATGTTTGCGTTGGACTCGCGGGTGCTTCAGTTACTCTCGCACCGGTTCCCTAGTTTACCTCGTGTACAAGGAACCCTTCACCTTTTGTACGAAGTCCTTGTCCCAACTGTTAGAATGAAAGAATGTAGAACGGCGGCAGAGTGGTGTCGGTGCGTAGAAACAGCGACGGGTCAGCAGTAGAAGGAGCAAAACCAAGAGCAGCAAGAGTAGTCCTCAGTGTGTCGTGCCACTCACGGGGCGCCTGGCGGAGACCGTAGACTGGCCGCCGGAGGCTCCACTGGGTACCAGGAGGGAACGACCCAGTGAAGCCAGGTGGGCGGCGCAGCCAGATCTCCTCGTGCAGGGTGCCCTGTAGGAACGCAGTGCTGAAGTCAAGGCAGTGGAGCTCGTAGTCACGCTGAGCGGCGACGTGCAGCAGAACCCGAAGAGTGGTCATCTTCGGGGTCGGGGAGAAGGTCTGAAAGAAGTCAACTCCCTCTCGCTGACTGAAGCCTCGTGCAACGTAACGCGCCTTGAAGACAGGCGGAGAACCCGGCGGCCGCTTCACCCTGAAAATTCACATGCCACTGACGATGTTCGCCCCAGGTGGGGGAACCTCGTCAACGTAGGTGCCTGTGGACTTCCAGGAAGCCATCTCTGCGTCCATGGCTGTCTGCCACTGAGAGGAGTAGAGACCCTCCATCGCCTCTGCGTAGGAGCGTGGGGTCGGGATGTCTGGTGCATCCGGGTCTCCCTCAGGGGCAATCAGCATGGACACGAGATGAGGTAAAGCAGCAGCAAAGCACTCAAACTCCTCCTGTCTGTCCTCAAGGACGTCCGTGCCAAGAGCACACTCACCCCCGACGGACGGAGGACAGACAGACTCAGACTCAGCGACAAGGCTAGCGGCGTAGTCTAGACGACAGGCGGCAGCAAAGTCAACAAGATCAGCGACTTGAGCAGACGCAGCAGAGGACTCAAAGGTAGGGTCAGTGACAACAGTGGCAAGGAGACGCGCGACAGTAGGACTGGCAGCACGAGTAAGGTCTGACGGCGGGTCGGCAACGTCAGGAAGAGAGGACGCAGGAGGAGACGGCAGAGGGACGCGCTGTGGAGCAGTGGACGGACGCAGGGTCATGTAGTGAGTGCCTAGGACAGGAGGAGGACGCTCACGTGGAGCACGACGACCAGTGCGGGCAGTGCGGACAGGCGACTCTGGACGAGACTCAGAAGACGCAGGACTAGACTCAGGCGACGGAGGCCTAGACTCAGGCTCACGACGCTCCGTAAGACTACCCGACGGCGCAGTGTAAGGAGAAGGAGCAGGCAGCGGAGAGGCAGACTATAACTGTGACTGCGACTGGACAGGCGGTGGACTCAGTAGGGGAGGAGAAGGACCAGTAGAGGGCGGGAGACCAAGAACCTGCTGAAGGAGTGGAACGTAGTACGGCCTCGGCCGCTCAGCACCTCCAGCTCCAACCCCCTCAGCAGGCTCAGTCCCAGCAGCTCCAGAACCTCCAGTACGAGCACCTCCAGGACTAGCAGCTCCAGTAGCTCCAGCAGCACCCGCAGCTCCAGCACCAGCAGCACCTCCAGCAACGTCAGTAGCACCAGTACCTCCAGCAGCACCAGTACCAGCAGCACCTCCAGCAGCGCCAGCAGCACCGCTAGCAGCAGCAGCACCTCCAGCAGCTCTAGTAGCTCTAGCACCAGCAGCACCTCTAGCAGTGTCAGCAGCACCAGCACCTCCAGCAGCACCAGCACCAGTAGCACCTCCAGCAGCGCCCGCACCAGCAGCACCTCCAGCAGCGCCAGCAGTACCGCCAGCAGCAGCAGCACCTCCAGTAGCTCCAGTAGCTCCAGCACCAGCAGCACCTCCAGCAGCGTCAGCAGCACCAGCACCTCCAGCAGCACCAGCACCAGTAGCACCTCCAGCAGCACCAGGGTCCGCGACGCGAGGAGCGCCACTCCGGAGACTGCAGTGCCGAGCGTACCACTCTCGGAGCTGCTGGGGAGAGGGCAGCGCCCGCCTAGGAGGGGAAGCACTAGCACCAGCTCCAGCAGCGCTCCTAGCTCCAGAAGCACCCCTCCTGAGGCTGCAGTACTGGAAGTACCACTCACGCAGATGCTCTGAGAAGAGAGCTCCTCCAGGTGTAGCACTCCCAGGCTCAGCACCCCCAGACTCAGCACCCCCAGACTCAGTACCCGCAGGCTCCACACCCCTAGGCTCAGCACCCCCAGACTCCGCAACCCCAGGCTCCGCACGCTCAGGCTCAGCACCCCTAGCAGGACGAGAGTCGACAGCTACCTCGACAGGCTCAATCGGGTCTACCTGGGACACACCTGAGGGAGCGGCACCCTGAGGGTGGAGGGGGTCTACC
Source organism: Closterium sp. Naga37s-1 (assembly GCA_947471745.1). Taxonomy (NCBI): domain Eukaryota; kingdom Viridiplantae; phylum Streptophyta; class Zygnematophyceae; order Desmidiales; family Closteriaceae; genus Closterium; species Closterium sp. Naga37s-1. Next base: position 222,918 of record CANJKZ010000325.1, on the reverse strand, counting down.
ACAGCATCACCTGGCGCGAGGAAGAGAGGCGGGGGGGGGGAGCGGGGCAGCGCGGTAGGGGAAGAGGCGGTAGTAGGGCACCGACTCGTCAAAAGTGACGTCCTGAGAGGGCAGGACACGGTGCGAGGTGGCGTGGTAAAACTGCCAACCAGACGCGTCCGGGACAAAGCCAAGGAAGACACAAGGAACAGCGCGGGAGGAGAGCTTGTCCGCAGACGTATTGCGGACAAAAGCTCGAGATCCCCAGACCCGAAAACGCGACGCATCGCCAACCTCCCCCGTCCACAGCAGTGTGGGTGAGGTCTTCGGCAAGGAGACACGGGGCCAGAGGTTGAGCTGATGCGCAGCGTATCGGACCGCAAACGGCCACAGGAAGTGGGGGGCAGCCGCATGAATCAAGGAGGTACGAGCGACCTCCATGACCAAGCCAATGCGGCGCTCAGCAACCCCATTCTGCTGTGGAGAGGCCGGAAGCGTGAACGACTGCTCAATGCCGTGCTCCGCACAGTAGGCTCCCAAGAGGTCGGAGGAGAACTCACCACCTCTGTCAGAGTGCAGACGCAAGACAGGAAAGTCCGAGTGGAACCGCTAGCTGAGCTGGAGACGAGAAGCGCGGATCCAAGGGATCAAAACAGCAGGGACCTCACCCTTGGTGCGCAAGGGGAAGACCGTGGTGTAGCGCGAGTAGTCGTCAACAACGATCAGGAAGTACCTCTCCTGACCCTGTCCACGGACGCGGGCTCGGCCCCACACGTCCATGTGGAGCGTCTGCAAGGGAGCAGTCGTCGGGGGAAACGAGGAGGAGTGAGGAGCGGCGCGCTGCCGCCCCTCGACACAAGGAAGACAGGGAGGAGCAGGCGAGGGTGGGAGGGGAGGGAGTACCCAGGGAAGACCAGAGACAAGGTACCGTTTGTGCATGGCACGAAGGCGCTGCACTGACGGGTGACCAAGGCGGTGGTGCCAGAGGACAGTCTCGTGCGCCAGAGAGCGACACGAGCAGGGGGCAGACAGCTGACCTGACGCAGACGCAGACGCAGCTACCTGAGGGGACTCAGTGGTCAGTGTGTACAGGTCCGACCCCGGCTGCCTAGTGAAGGTAGCCAGGTGACGGCCCGTCCGAGCACACGTGCAGTGTGTCACACGCTCGTAGGCAGGGGTGAACTGGTGGACACCCCCGTCCTGGAGGGCACAGCCTGCCACCAAGTTCGTAGAGAACGAGGGGAGGTGGAGACCTGACAGTGTGCCCGACGGAACCGCAGGACAAGGAAGGACAGTGGAGGAGGTCGCAATGACCGGACCCCCAGAGGGGTCAGCAAGGGAGACAGCAACTGGCCGAGCAAGCTGCTCAAGGGCAGTGCGGTCACGAAAGAAACAGCGAGAAGGTCCTGAGTCTAGAGTGAAGGTGTGCAGTGCCTCAGTGGACTCAGTACCTGGGGGGGCAGACTCACTAGCACCTGAGGCAGCAGACACGCAAGCACCTAGAGCAGCAGCCCCACCAGCACCTGGGGCAGCAGACACGCAAGCACCTAGAGCGGCAGCCTCACTGGTGCGAATGCCCGGGTCGGGCGGAACACGCCGGTACTGATCACCCTCTCCACTAGTAGACAACACATACATGGCAGTGAGAATAGCATCAAAGTCAAGAGCATAGACATCAATGTTCTTCTTGATCAGATCAAACCAGCGGGGCAGCTCAGTGGCAGTAGGGAACTGAGTGCGCCAAGCGTCGTCGAGGCGGGAGAAGCAGCGCTGCGTGGTGTGCGCCCTCCCACACGTCTGGCCAGTGCGGTCACCAATGCGGATGACGTACGTGCAGCTAAGGCCACCCCCCCCCCCCGTGCTGAGAGTACCACTCACGAAGCTCCTGGGGCGACGGAGTCTGCTGTCCGCCAGCGCCACCACGACCACCACCCCCGCCGCCACCACCTCGACCACCACCGCCCCTGCCTCCTCCGCGTCCACCGCCTCCCCAACCACCGCCCCCACCCCGGCCACCTCCTCCGCTGCTGCCGCCTCCACCCCCACCGCTGCCACTAGCCCCTCCAGCCCCGCCACCACCCCCACCGCCGCCACCGCCCCCACCCCCACCTCCCCCGCCGTCACCTCCACCTCCCTTGCCCCCTTTGCCCTTGCCGCTGCGGCGCCAGCTCGGAGCGGACGCAGTCCCGACCTGCTCAGTACTAACTAGGTCGACAGCAGCAGCAGAGGCGACAGAGGGGAGAAGGGGGGAAGGGGAACACCCCTCGAAGAAAGGGGTGCGGGGGTCGCCACGAGAGGCAGCTACAGCGACTATGCTAGTCTCTGCTGCAAGCAGTTCCTTCTCGAGCAGGTCTATGGTGAGCTCAGTGGGGGAGTGAGCGAGGAAGTGGTCCCTGACCGCACGAAGAGAGTCAGGGAGACGGGTGACAAGGTGGTAGAGAGTGAGCCAGAGCGGGGGGGGGGTGGGTGGCAAGAAACTCAGCGGGCATAGCGGCACGGAAGCGAGCCTCACTAGTGCAGAGGTGCGTGGTGAGGTCAGCGACTGTGGCGAAAGCGGACAGGTCTGGGAACAGGTAGGGAAGCGAGAGACGGCCTAGCGCAGCAGAGGCAGGTGAGGAGTAGCGTGCAACTACAGCAGTGTACAGTGCCTGCGCAGTTTTGTGCTGGCCAAAGTGCTCGCGCTCATCTACAGGCAGGGAGTTGCGAATAGCAAAGCGAGCGTGGGCGTCACGAGTCTGCCACTGGGAGCGGGCAGTACTGTCAGCAGTAACAGCAGGGGGAGTAGCGAGGCCTAGTGCGTGATCGTACAGCGAGATGTCCTCCTTGGCAGTGAGCTGGAGGAACAGGTGCAAGTTATCTAGCCAGGTGTCAAACTTCAGTGGGCGGCCCTCAGCATCGAAAGCGAGCACAGCAGGGCTAGCCATAGTTGCAGGAAGAGCAGTAGTAACAGCAGTAGTAGTAGCAGCAGCAGGAACAGTAGCAGCAGTAGCAGCAGGCGAAACCCTAAAAGCAGCAGGCAGCACGACTCAGGTAGGGCGGCTCGGTCCAGAGGGGGCTGCTCAGTACGGGGAGGGCGGCGCGGCTCGGTTCGGGCGGCGCGGCTCGGCTCGGGCTGGGCGGCTCGGTTCGGGCGGCTCGGTTCGGGCGGCTCGGTTCTGGCGGGGCCGTGGCTGTCGCGTGCGGGGCTGCCGGGGCTGCTAGGTGGGGCGCGCGCGGGGTTGACGGGGCTGACGGGGCCTCTAGGTGGGGCGCGTGCGGGGTCGACGGGGCCGAGAGGGGCCGCTAAGGGGCGGCGCGCGGGGTCGACGGGGCCGTAAGGGGCCGCTAAGGGGCGGCGCGCGGGGTCGACAGGGCTATAAGGGGCCGCTAAGGGGCTGCGCGCGGGGTCGACGGGGCCGTGAGGGGCCGCTAAGGGGCGGCGCGCGGGGTCGACGGGGCCGTCAGGGGCCGCTAAGGGGCGGCGCGCGGTGTCGACGGGGCCGTGAGGGGCCGCTAAGGGGCGGCGCGCGGGGTCGACGGGGCTGTAAGGGGCCGCTAAGGGGCAGCTCGCGGGGCCGACGGGGCCGCTAAGGGGCGGGTCGCGGGTCGCGGGGCCTTACAGGGCCGCTAAGGAGAGGCGCACGAGGGCGCTGGGGGGGAGGCGCTCGAGGGCGCTCCGACAGTAGGGCGCACGAGGGCGCTAGTAGGCAGTCAGTAGTGGTGGGCCCTAAGAAAAAACTCGGTCCTAGCGGAGGACCTGCTCTGAAACCATGTTAGAATGAAAGAAACAGGAATGAATGAACTAGCACAAAGTTGGGTACAAGTAGGAAACCCTAAGTTTGTGTACCCCCTAGGGCTAAACCCACTATAGCCTACACAATGTAAACATACAATGTTTGACACCAACCTGCGCAGAAGCTCCAGATATTGCATACTGCAGAGGGTCGGCTTCACCTCCCACACACCCGACCACAAGTCAGCTTTGCCCAAGCGAGGGCGAGGCCAACTCCCGTCAACAACGGGAACTACACGGACTTTTTCAGGGGTGCGAACAACTTACGACGAACTGGAGGAGGCGACAGCAACAAAGAAAGGGGGGGGAGAGACAGCTGCAATTTTTCATCCCTGCCCAGGAGCCCTCGGCGAATTACGACAGGCTGTTCGGCGAGTCTGGACAAACTTGCTGGAGAAGCTGACGTCATCCGACATCGAGAACGAGTTCGAGATTTTTGACAAGAGTGATTTTTGACCAGGTTACTTCTGCGACGACCATCGCCATCTCTCGTAGTTGAATTCGTATTCAATCGCCATCTTCGCTGACACTCGTAACACTCCCGATTTCACGGCCAGAGGATTTCGGGATACGACCACTCCAACTCTACAAGCGACAACATCGCAGCTCGCCTCCGCCGACGACAAACGAATTGATTTTCGACCTCGTCATGTGCTGCCAGCTGCAACTGCGGAAGGAACCACCGAAAGTTTTGGTGGTGTGACGACAAACTTTGACAGTTCGAGCAACGCAGATTTTCCGTCGCGGTTTCTGGGCTACTTCTTCTGGTTTGCCCTCGAAAATGTTCTAGGCACGTAACATCTGGTTTCGTCTCGACTTACCACACCGACGCTCTTTCGCCTCGGCATCACCGCCTCACGTTTTCTGAAGTATGACTTAACACCTGGTCATTGTTTGGATTTCATCTCGGCGTAGCTGCGTGGAATTTTGGTGTATTTCTTGGAGGGGGGGAGATAGTGCGCTGCACTATTTCCTTCCTTGGCGTTTTCTCGGCAATTTTTCTGACTTTGTGAGGATGCAGCAGCACGACGGATGACCGCGATTCCTTCATCGATATCTACGGCTCATGACCTTCGCGATTGAATTCTCGCGTCAGCAGCTTCCCTCCAACATCGCGTCATCGTCGACCGTCAGATCGACATCGGACTACATCTGCTGTCCACATTCCAACTTTCAGTTCGTTTTGGTCAAGGACGATCCCATCCGTCAGATCGAGATCGACAATCTTCAACGGCCCACATTCCAACCTTCAAACTCATTTGGGCCAGCCGCCAAATCAACATTTGACTTCATCAACGACCAACAATCCAAACTATTCCTTCAAATTGGTTGAAGACATTTCAGCCGTCGGATTTTCTTTGACTGAAAATCGACGCATCCTCGCTAGTGCAGTCTTCTTCTGCGTAAAAGACTGCCTTATTTGGAAGGTGGGAGAGTGTAAGGAATTACAATTCCTTACAGTCCTTGCACTTCAGCGAGTACATCTCGTGGGCCACGCGCCCATCACTTTCGGCCTATTTCGTCGCACCGAACCACTCCTGGGTCGGCCCCACTCCAATCGCAACATCACCGAGCCATCTTCGCCCGACCTCTTTGCCTAGCTATGATTCCCCTGATAAATTCCCGTCACTTTCATTGTATCGTCATTCAGTATTGTTGTTGTTATTCATTAATATGCGCACTTTGCAAGTTCATTCAACAAGATTTGTAGATCGTAACACAACAGAAGACTGGAACTCATGATGTTATGAGTTGCAAAACAGAGTTGCGCGGAATAACGAATAATGAGGCCCGGCGCGTCGCTCCTCGAGCGCCACTGCCCCACTGCCCTGCGCGCCGCGTGCCACTGCCCCGCTGCCCCGCGCGTCGCGCGCCACTGCCCTGCTGCCCCTCGCGTCGAGCGCGCCCTACTGCCCTGCGCGCCTCGCGCGCCCTGCTGCCCCGCGCCCCGCGTGCCCTGCTGCCTCGCGAGCCCCGCGCGCCCTGCTGCCCTGCGCGCCCCGCGCGCCCTGCTGCCCCACGCGTCGCGCGCGCCCTGCTGCCGTGCGCGCCGCGCGTGCCCCGTGCTCGCCCCGCGGGCCCTGCTGCCCCACGCGCCCCGCGCGCCCTGCTGCCCTGCGCGCCCCACGCGCCATGCTGCCCCGCGCCCCGCGCGCCCTTCTGCTCCGCGAGCCCCGCGCACCCTGCTGCCCCGCGTGCCCCGCGCGCCCTGCTGCCCTGTGCCCTGCACGCCCTGCTGCCCGGCGCACCCCTCGCGCCCTGCTGCCCTGCGCACCCCCCGCCCTGCTACCTCACGCTCTCCGCGCGCCCTGCTGCCACACGCGCGCTGCTGCTCGTGCAGCCTGCACCGCACGCTGCGGACCATACGGCCCGCGCCGTTTGCGCTACCTACGCGCTGCCGCCCACGCTACCTGCGCTTAAGTGGCTACTGCCCGCGTCGCCACACTGCTGCCAGCGCTTAGGGTGCTCCCGCTCGGGCTTCCTCGCACTGCCGCCCGCGCTTCAGCTTGCATTCAGGGTGCTTCCGCCCACGTCGGAGACCTCGCTTACCCTGCTGTGGATGGGGAAGGTTGGCAATGCGTCGGCGTTTCAGGTCTGGGGATCGCTTGCCCTTGTCCGCGATCCTCCCGCGGGCAAGCTCTCTCCTCGCACTGTTCGTTGGGTCTTCCTTGGCTTTCCCACCGACGCCCCGCCCTGGCAGTTTTACCACCCTGCCATGGGCCGTGTCCTGTCCTCCCAGGACGTTACCTTTGACGAGTCGGTCTGCTACTACCGTCTCTTCCCCCACGCATCGTCTCCTGTCCCCCAGCCGCCCCTCTTCCTGGTTCCAGGTTATCCCCCGGTAGACCCTTCCCCCCTGACACGTCCTGCTCCCTCGGGTGTGTCTCAGGTCGCACCACCCCCCTTGGTTGGGCCTTTGAAGGTCTCCTCAGACCCCCCTATCCCAGCTGAGGGGAGTGACCCTGCTGCTGAGGACAAAGCGGCCTCCCGCCGCACACTGCATTTGGAGACTCCTCCTGGTTTTCCGACTCGGCCGTCTTCACCGCCCCTGCAGCCTGTCGCTGTGGACTTTGGTGCTGTTGGGGGTGGTGACGCTGGAGTGTAGTTCCTGGGTGTGGTGACACTGAAGGTGCGAGTTCTGGGGGTGCTGGTTCTGGGGGAGCTGGCTCTGGGGGTGATGAGTGTACCAGTGGTGGTGGATTCGAGGGTGCTACTGCTGGAGGATTTGCGGGTGCGTTGCAGCCTCTGCAGTGGCCCTTGTTCTGGGAGCAGCAGCCGGCGTTGCTGCCACTTCTTGGGTCTGTTGCTGGAGGTTCTGGGGGTGCTGGAGCTGGAGGCACTGGAGGTGCTGGAGCTGGAGGTGCTGGAGGTTCTGGTGCTGGAGGTATTGGAGCTGGAGGTCCTGGAGGTTCTGGTGCTAGCAGTGCTGAAGGTGCTGGTGCTGGAGGTGCTGGAGGTGCTGGAGGTGCTGGAGGTACAAGAGCTGGAGGTACTGGAGGTTCTGGTGCTGGAGGTGCTGGAGTTGGAGGTACTCGAGGTACTGGAGGTGCTAGAGCTGGTGATGGAGGTTCTAGAGGTACTGGAGGTTCTGGAGCTGGAGGTTTTGGAGCTGGGGTTGCTGTGCAGCCGCGGCCTCGGTGACCATTCTTTTGGTCACAGCCGTAGTCGGCGCCACCACCTCCTGGCTTGGCCCTTCGCCAAGTTCTCAGTCTTCCGTCTTCTACTGGTCTTCCTACTTCTCTACTGTGTCCACCGCCTGACCAGTCCCAGCCACTGTTACAGCCTGACTCCCCACTGCTCCTTCTCCTTACACTAAGTCCACAGACTTCCTGACTGAGCGTCGAGAGCCTGCGTCACGTCCTGCCACCTCTCCCTGGCACTCACATTATGGCACTTCGTCCTTCCTCTGTTGCACAGCGTCCTGTCCTGCCGTCTCCTCCAGCGTCCTCTCTTCCTGACGTTCCAGACCCTGAGTCTGAGTGTGCTCGTGCTGCTGGTCCGACTATCACTCGTTGTCGGGCCACACTTGTCACCGACCCTACTTTTGAGTCTGCTGCTGCGTCTGCCTTTGTCACTCAGCTAGTTGACTTTGCTGCTGCCTGTCGCCTTGACTACCTCGAGAGTCTTGTTTCTGACACTAACTGTCCTCCGTCCGTCGAGGGTGAGCTTGCCCTTGGCTGTGACGTCCTTGAGGACAGGCAGTTTGAGCTCGAGTGCTTCGCGGCTGCTGTACCTCATCTCGCTGCCATGCTGCTTCTCCTTGAGGGAGACCCGGATGCACTGGACATCCCGACCCCGCGCTCTTACGCAGAGGCAATCTCGGGTCAGTACTCCTCTCAATAGCAGATAGCCATGGATGCAGAGATGGCATCTTGGAAGTTCACAGGCACCTACGTCAACGCAGTTACCCCTCCTGGGGCGAACATAGTCCATGGCATGTGGATTTTCAGGGTGAAGCGGCCGTCGGATTCTCCGCCTGCTTTCAAGGCGCATTACGTTGCACGAGGATTCAGTCAGCGGCAGGGGGTTGAATTCGTCCAGACCTTCTCCCCCAACCCAAAGATGATCACTCTTCGGGTGTTACTGCACGTTCCATCATAGCGTGAATACGAGCTGTACTCCCTCGACTTCTCCACAACTTTCTTGCAGGGTAGCCTCCACGACAAGATCTGGGTGCGCCGCCCTCCTGGCTTCACTGGGTCGTTCCCTGAGGGTACCCAGTGGAGCCTCCGGCGGCCAGTCTACGGTCTCCGCCGAGCGCCCCGCGAGTGGCACGACACACTAAGCACAACACTTGCGGCTCTTGGTTTCGCTCGTTCTACTTCGGAACCGTCTCTGTTTCTGCGTTCCGACTCTACTTTGCCGCCGTTCTACGTCCTCATGTATGTCGATGCCTTGGTTTTATCTAATGCTGACACTGAGGCACTGGCCCTTGTGAAGGCGGAGCTGCAGAAGAGACACACATGCACTGACCTGGGTGAGCTGCGCAACTATCTTGGCTTGCAGATCACCCGGGACAGAGCAGCGCGACCATCACTCTGACTCAGTCACACATGGTGCAGCAGGTCCTTCAGCGCTTCCGCCTTCCGTTCCATCCGCCACAGCCCACTCCTCTGCCTACGGGCCACTCGCTCTCAGCTCCACCTTCGGACGAGTCCGTAGAGCCGAGTGATCCATATCCAGAGCTTGTGGGTTGCCTCATGTACCTGATGACTTGTACTCGGCCTGACCTCGCGTACCCTCTCAGCATCCTGGCCCGCTTTGTTGCTCCCGGTAGACACCGGAAGGAGCACTGGACAGCTGCGAAGATGGTGCTGCGCTACGTGGCTAGTACATCAGGCATGGGGCTTGTGCTTGGAGGACGGGGCCGAGTTGTTCTCACAGGCCACCCAGAGGCTTCTTCGGCCAACGACCAGTAGACTCAGCAGTCGTCAGAGGGTTACACTTTCAGTCTCGGCTTTGGTTCTGTCTCCTAGAGGTCCAGGCGCCTGTCTTTTGTTTTCAGCTCCAGTTGTGAGGCTGAGATCTACGTGGGGGCCATGGCTGCACAGGAGCTACGCTGGCTGACCTACCTGCTGACGGACTTGGGAGAGCGGCCTCGTTCTCCTCCGGTTTTGTACGTCGACAAGAAGGCCATGATTGCCTTGTGTGGGGAGCAGAGATTGGAGCACAAAACGAAGCACATTGCACTTCGTTACTTCCCCGCACAAGAGTTACAGCAGCATAATCAACTTCATATTGCTTACGTGGCCTCACAGGCCAACACTGCTGATATCTTCACCAAGGCCCTCGGGTCTGGTGATCATCAGCGTTTCTGCACTGCTCTTGGGCTTGTGCCCATTCTGTCTCACCTGCTTGTCTCTTGACCTCGCCTTGCACTTGTTGTACACTGTTAGATATATTTATACCTACATGTTTACACTTACTAGGTTGTTCTCAGTGTACTGCTTTTGCTATCATAACTCTGCATGTGAACTGGCCTTGTGGCCGCTTGCTTGTGCTCGAACTATGTGGTGATCTTGAGATCCACCCTGAGCGTTGCTTTGCTTCCCTTGACTGGTCTTGTGACTGTTTGTTGTTCTTGCTATCCCCCACCTCCCCTATGGGGGTGTGTCAAAATTTACATGTTTGTTATCTCTAGGCTGTAGTGGGGTACCCCATAGAGGGTACAACCCATTAGAGTTAGTACTTGTACCATCCTTCTCAATAGTCAATCATTCCGCTGTACTCTCTTTCTGACTGTTGTACACATAGTAGTCAACCCCGATCAAGGAAAAGTAAATCTCCTTACACTACCCCCCCCTTTAAGAAAGGTGGTCAATATCCGCAGCTTGCTGGGTGAGGTAATCACCAAGAAGCGGGGAAGCTTCAAGCGAGGCGGATGGCACCCAAGTGTCATCCTCACTGGTGCGGTCAGTTCAACCGACAAGAAAGTCCACATGGCGGCCAAAGGCGTGGAGCCGAACGCGATGCGCCAAAACTTTCGACGGGTCGAGTGTCGGTTCCGGGACAGGGTGACCTGTCGAGGCGGCGTTATGGCGGGCAATGTCCGTCGTTGCTGGCGCGAACTTGCGAAGGAGGTTACGTGGAAGGCATCGTGCACACGCCAGTCGTCAGGTAGCAGCAGCTTCGAGGTGACAGGTGTCACCATCTTCACGATGCGAAATCGCCCACAAAATCGTGGCTGTAGTTTGGACGAGCCGAGTAGGCGAAGATTATTCGTGTCGAGCAGCACTAGTTGCCCGGCTATCATGACAATTTCCCGTCGCAGAAGATCCGTGTATTTGCGGGCAGTTGTGTTAGCCGTGCGAATAGCGTCGGCTGCTTTTTTTCGCGGATCTCTTGGAGTTATGTCACAAACTGTTGTGACCTGGGGGCCGGGTTGTCAAGTGTAGTCGTGGTTGGCACAACCGGGTCCATCCCGTAATTCAGGAAAAACGGGGAGTACTTAGTCGTGCTGGATGGGGCGTTGTTGTACGCGAACTCCAGCATGGCGAGCGAATTTTCACTGCGAGCAGGGTCGGGGCAGTTTGTGCGGATGAGCTGCTCCATCGTCTGATTGGTCCGCTCGGTCCGGCCGTCGTTTTGCAGGTGGTAGGCCGACGAGAAATGTAGCTTCGTGCTGTACTGCGCTCACGTCTCTTTCCAAAAATTAAAAATGAACTTCGGGTCCCTGTCGTTGATGATCGCTGATGGGATGCCGTGCAGTCGCACAACGGTTGAGATGAAAAGGCGCGCATTATCTTTGGCTGTAATGGTCGTGCGACATGGTGCAAAATGCGCCATCTTTGTAAGGCAGTCGACGACGACGAGCACCACGTCGTTACCGGACGGACCAAATAGTAGCCCCGTGACGAAATCCATCGTCACCTGTTCCCATGATCGCTCGGGTGGCTCCAGGGGTTGCAGCAATCCAGCTAGCCGCTGTCGTGTCGACTTCATGGTCTGGCACACTCTGCATGAGGACACGTAACGCTGCACGTCAGAAGAGGAGTCTGGCCAGTAATACAGACGGTGCAACATTTTTTAGGTTTTGTCAACCCCGAAATGTCTGGAGAGGTTAGAATCGTGGACCTCCTGGATGAGGAGTTCACGCAGCAGTCGGTAAGCGGGAACCAAAATTCGGTCAGTTCCGGCCTTTAGGTAATCATTCCCCTTCTGCGTCATCGCCTGCGGGTGATTTCCATTCGTGAAGAACGGGTCCGTAGTGTAGCCGTGGGTGATTTGTCCTGTAAGTAGCGGGTTCGAATGGGTGATCGTTACTGCTGCGGGTTCAACTGTTGGGCAGGTAAGGGCGTCGGCGATGTTATTCGCCCGTTTCTTGTATGTGATGCGGTAGGTGAAGTGCGACTCCATCCGAATTTGTCGCGGGTGGGTTGCGCGCGGAGGTACCGTAGGGACTTGTGGTCCGTGCGAACAGTGACGTTGGCTCCTGTCAAGTAGCAGCGCCAAAGTTTGAACACGTGAATGATGGCGAGCATCTCCTTGTCGTGTATCGGGTAGTTGCGCTCGGCTGCCTGCAGCTTGCGTGACTCGTAGGTGATTGTTGGTGCAACCCTATGGTTTTGCACTCGGATTGTTGTCCATGTGCGTGCATGTGTGTGTGCATGGAATGGTATGAGGGCATGGGATAATATATATTTCATGCTTATAATAGGGTGTGAATGTTGAGTCATGATGTCGAGTGTGCGTGTCGAGTCTTTAGCAAGACATCGCTAGTCGCGTGTCTACGTCGTCGTTTGTGTGTCTCGCGCGGTTTCTATTTTGTCGTTTGTGTGTGCCGCGCGGTTTCTATTTTGTCGTGTGTGGAACTTTCGGCGTGTCGCAGGTGTGTGCAGCAGACCCTGTCAAACATTATACATGTTCCTATTGTGTAGGCTATAGTGGGTTTAGCCTTAGGGGGTACAACATTGCTAGGGTTTCCTACTTGTATCACCCTGCTGCCTAGTCTCACACATTCTCGTTCACTTCTAGATTCTAGATCCTGCTGCTGGAGGTGCTGCTGGTGCTGGAGCTGCTGGAGACGCTGCTGGTGCTGGAGGTGCTGGAGGTGCTGGTGTTGCTGGCGCAGGAGCTGCTGGTGGTGCTGCTGGAGGTGCTGCTGGTGCTGGAGCTGCTGGAGACGCTGCTGGTGCTGGAGGTGCTGCTGGTGCTGCTGGAGGTGCTGGAGCTACTGGAGGTACTGCTGGTGCTGGAGCTGCTGGAGCCGCTGGTTCTGGAGGTACTCGTGCTGGAGGTCCTGGAGCTGCTGGGGTTATTGGTGGTGCTGCGGGAGTTGTAGCTGAAGACCCTGGAGCTGAGGGTGCTGGTGCTGTCTCTGCTGGTTCAGGAGGTGCTGAGCAGCCGCGGCCGTACTACGTTCCGCTCCTTCAGCAGGTTCTTGGCCTCCCGCCCTCTCCTGGTCCTACTCCTTCCCTACTGAGTCCACCGCCTGTCCAGTCGCAGTCACAGTTACAGCCAGCCTCTCCACTGCCTGGTCCTTCTCCTTACGCTGAGCCGACGGGAGGTTTTACGGAGCGTCGTGAGCCTGAGTCTCGTCCTCCGTCGCCTGAGTCTCGTCCAGAGTCGTCTGAGTCGCGTCTAGAGTCGCCTGTCCGCGCTGTCCGCGCTGGTCGTCGTGCTCCGCGTCAGCGTCCTCCTCCTGTCCTTGGCACTCACTATATGACCCTGCGTCCTTCCACGGCTCCACAGCGTGTCCCTCTGCCGTCTCCTCCAGCGTCCTCTCTTCCTGCTCTTGCTGACCCGGACTCTGACTCTCTTCGTGCTGCCAGTCCTACTGTCACGCGTCTCCTCGCCACTGTTGTCACTGACCCTTCCTTTGAGTCCTCTGCTGCGTCTGCTCTAGTCGCTGAGCTTGTTGAATTTGCTGCCGCCTGTCGTCTAGACTACGCCGCTAGCCTTGTTGCTGAGTCTGAGTCTGTCTGTCCTCCGTCCGTCGGGGGTGAGTGTGCTCTTAGCACGGACGTCCTTGAGGACAGACAGGAGGAGTTTGAGTGCTTTGCCGCTGCTTTACCCCACCTCGTGTCCATGCTGATTGCCCCTGAGGGAGACCCGGATGCACCAGACATCCCGACCCCGCGCTCTTACGCAGAGGCGATAGAGGGTCCCTACTCCTCTCAGTGGCAGACAGCCATGGACGCAAAGATGGCTTCCTGGAAGTCCACAGGCACCTACGTCGACGAGGTTCCCCCACCTGGGGCGAACATCGTCAGTGGCATGTGGATTTTCAGGGTGAAGCGGCCGCCGGGTTCTCCGCCTGTCTTCAAGGCGCGTTACGTTGCACGAGGCTTCAGTCAGCGAGAGGGAGTTGACTTCTTCCTGACCTTCTCCCCGACCCCGAAGATGACCACTCTTCGGGTTCTGCTGCACGTCGCCGCTCAGCGTGACTACGAGCTCCACTCTCTTGACTTCAGCACTGCTTTCCTACAGGGCAGCCTGCACGAGGAGATCTGGCTGCGCCGCCCACCTGGCTTCACTGGGTCGTTCCCTGCTGGTACCCAGTGGAGCCTCCGGCGGCTAGTCTACGGTCTCCGCCAGGCACCCCGTGAGTGGCACGACACACTGAGGACTACTCTTTCTGCTCTTGGGTTTGCTCCTTCTACTGCTGACCCGTCGCTGTTTCTACGCACCGACACCACTCTGCCGCCGTTCTACGTTCTCGTGTCCGTAGACGACTTGGTCTTTGCTACTGCTGATACTGAGGCACTCGCCCACGTGAAGTCGGAGCTGCAGAAGAGACACACGTGCAGAGACCTGGGTGAGCTGACAAGCTATCTTGGCTTGCGGATCACCCGGGACAGAGCACAGTGCACCATCACCTTGACTCAGTCACACATGGTGCAGCAGGTCCTTCAGCGCTTCCGCTTCACGTACTCCTCGCCTCAGCCCACTCCTATGCCTACTGGTCACTCGCTCTCAGCTCTGCCTTTGGATGAGTCCGTAGAGCCGAGTGGCCCGTATCCAGAGCTTGTGGGCTGCCTCATGTACCTGATGACCTGCACTCGATCTGACCTTGCATACCCTCTTAGCATCCTAGCACGTTATGTCGCTCCTGGCCGTCACCGGAAGGAGCACATGGATGCCGCTAAGAGGGTGTTGCGCTACTTGTGTAGTACGTCGGGCATGGGGCTTGTGCTTGGAGGACGGAGCGACGTTGTCCTCACTGGGCACTCAGACGCTTCTTGGGCTGACGACCAGGCTACGCAGCGGTCGTCTCAGGGTTACACCTTCAGCCTTGGCTCTGGTTCAGTTTCTTGGCGTTCTACACGCTCGTCTTCAGTTCTCAGCTCCAGTTGTGAGGCTGAGATCTACGCCACCGCCATGGCTGCACAGGAGTTACGCTGGCTCACCTACCTTCTGGCCGACCTGGGAGAGCGGCCTCGTTCTCCTCCAGTGCTGTACGTCGACAACAAGGCCGCCATTGCCTTGTGTCAGGAGCACAGACTGGAGCACAGAACGAAGCACATCGCTCTGCGCTACTTCCTTGCTCGAGAGCTGCAGCAGCGTGGTCAGCTTCGTCTTGCTTACGTGGCCACTCGGGCCAACACTGCTGATGTGTTCACCAAGGCGCTTCAGCCTTGTGACAATCAGCGTTTCTGTACTGTTCTAGGCCTTGTGCCTACTGTGCCTCACTTGCTTACTTCTTGACTCTGCTTGTACTGTGATCTCTATATATATATATACCTGCATGCTTACACTTGCTAGGTTGTGATCACTGTACCTCTTGCTAAATTATCAAACTGCATGTGAACTGGTCTTGTGACCGCTTGCTTATGCTCGGAATTTGTGTGGTTTCCTTGAGATCCACCCTGAGCTTGCTTTGCTTTCCTTTGACTGGTCTTGTGACCATCTGGTTGTCTCCCACTTAGCCTATGGGGGTGTGTCAAACATTATACATGTTCCTATTGTGTAGGCTATAGTGGGTTTAGCCTTAGGGGGTACAACATTGCTAGGGTTTCCTACTTGTATCACCCTGCTGCCTAGTCTCACACATTCTCGTTCACTTCTAGATTCTAACAGACCCATCAAGAACTCAAGGATGAGTTTATGGTGAAGAACCAGAGCCTTGGTTTCAAGTTTCAATTGATCGCGAAGCCCGCGAAAAGGGTACACTTCAAGATAGTGAGAATAGTTACATTACTTTGTGTAGTGTAACATTTCACTTGGTGTAGGCCCTTGTGAAGGGTAGTTTCGAGACCCTTCTTGGTTGCGGACAGTGTGGAACTGTTCCACATCACCAATTGGGAGTCATTCCCAACTCGTAACTCTTCCTAATTTGTGTTCTAAGACTATAGTGGCTGCCATAGTGCCGTTCGTTCAAACCGACGCTGTGTCGTCAATTCTTAATGAAATCGTGCGATATAACTTGCCTAGTGTAGGTAACGTTAAGACGCTCCAGATCCATTTTTAATCAGGTCATTTAGAGCTGTGATCAAATCGCTATGAACGTTTAAAGCCGCTGTGCAGAAATCCGACTGTGCACTCTATCTTCCTATTGTGACTATAACAAGTGGTATCAGAGGCCCTTGGAGCAGTTTCGACAATGGCTGGACCTGAGAAAAGGGGTGGCAGAGGTGCTGGTGACAATGGAGAAGCCCAAGCTCAAGGCCAACCTCGTGATTCAGCCATGGCGCCCGTGCAACCTCAAGTTTTGGCCCACCTAGGGATGAACATAGTGTGTTTGGGCTTGACATGTTCAACGGCGATAACTTTGCTGAATGGTCCTTCAGAATGGAGAACGTGTTTGACCACTATGACCTGCTGGAGGTGATGGAAGGAACGGAGAAGTGCCCCGAGAACGACCCGGAGAAGAGCCCGTGGGTGCGGAAGAGCGCACAAGGCTATCCCCTACTTGGGCAAGCGTTGGGGAGCAGCCAAATCCGTCACATCAAGCCATTCCAGCGTGAACCAGAGAAGGGATCAAAGGCATGGGCTGCTCTCAAGGGTGTACACGCTCCTGCAACAGCGGCGGTAGCAGTGGTATTGGAACGGCAAATGGCGACACTACGAATTGAAGAAGATGAACCCGTGGAAGAAGGGGTGCAAAAATTCTTCGACTTGTTGACGCGGCTGGAGGGAGCTGATTTGAACTTCAGTGAGCTCCAAAAGAAGACCAAGTTGCTGGCCCTACTCCCCGAGTCATGGTCCTCGCTCATCATCAACCTCAATCGTGACTTGCCCCGCCTCTCGCTTGAAGACGTGAAGCGAGCGATCCTTCAAGAGGATTTCCGTCGCCGTGAGTTGGCGAGTGCGGATGGCGCCGGGGCAGCAAGCATCGGCCGGGGGTACGGCCGTGGAAGGGGCAGAGGACAAGTGGGAGGCAGATTTCGCAGCAGCAACTTCAATGGAGGCCGCGGGAGTGGCGGTTACGGCAGCGACGACAAGAGCTACGGACGCGGTCGCGGACGATTCGACGGCGAGCGCCACTTTTGCCACAAGAGCGGACATATGTGGCGCGACTGCTACAAACTCTCACATGGATGGACCCCTGCTCAAGGCCAAGAGGGTAGAGGAGCAGGAGGAGGGAGAGGAAGAGGCCGTGGAGGCCATGGCGGTCGCGGAGGTGGTGCTGCAAATATGAAGAGCGAAGACAACGAGAGCGACTTGAGGGACGATCGCTTCCCAGGTCAATTCATCTTCGTATATACGCAAGCACCGACTGCACTAGAGAAGGATGAAGGCTTTGAGGAGCCTGCTGTTGTGGGGAAGGTGACCCTACACTCCCTGGACTATTGGGTGATTGACAGCGGCGCTACCTTGCAGTTAGCTAGGGTTGTGCAATGGCCTAATGAGGGTGGCCAAGTACCTTGGCCAAACACCGACCGTTGGGCTGCAATACTCGGCGGCGGCGCAAAGGCGCCAAAAGGGCGCGGATGGTGTTGAACCCGGGCGTTTGTTCCTCACCGCATTCTCTGATGCCTCTTATGCATCGGAACCAGAGGACATGGCAAGTGTGGGAGGCTTCATCTGCTGTGTTGGTGGAGGCCCAACTGCTTGGGAAAGTAAGAAGCAGGTGGACATAGCTTTGAGCTCGGTGGAGTCCGAGTACATGACACTCTTCTGTGCCGTACGGGAGATTGTGTGACAGCGACGTTTGTTGGCTGAATTGGGGGAGGAGCAGGAAGGACCTACCCCACTCTACTGTGACAGCCAGGGTGCTATTGCATTATCTAAGAACCCCGTGCTGCATGGCCTCACCAAGCACATGAGAGTGAAGTGGCATTGGACGAGGAGCATGGTGGCCGCGGGTGAAGTTGAGTTGCGCTATGTGAAAAGAACGGGGCAGCCAGCTGACATGATGACCAAGAGGCTGGTGGAGCAGCAGCATTGGAAGTGTTGCAAGCTGGCTGGGATGGCTCTGAACTGAGAGAGCAACATACCCTAAGGCCAACAATCCGAGGGGGAGTTTGTTGGTGCAACCCTACGGTTTTGCACTCGGCTTGTTGTTCGTGTGCGTGCATGCGTGTGTGCATGGAATGGTATGAGGGCATGGGATAATATAGATTTCATGCTTGTAATAGTGTGTGAATGTTGAGTCATGATGTCGAGTGTGTGTGTCGAGTCAATAGTGAGACATCGCTAGTCGCGTGTCTACGTCGTCGTTTGTGTGTCTCGCGCGGTTTCTAGTTTGTCGTTTGTGTGTGCCGCGCGGTTTCTATTTTGTCGTGTGTGGAACGTTCGGCGTGTCGCAGGTGTGTGCAGCAGACCCATCAAGAACTCAAGGATGAGTTTATGGTGAAGAACCAGAGCCTTCGTTTCAAGTTTCAAGTGATCGCGAAGCCAGCGAAAAGGGTACACTTCAAGATAGTGAGAATAGTTACATTACTTTGTCTAGTGTAACATTTCACTTGGTATAGGCCTTTGTGAAGGGTAGTTTCGAGACCCTTCTTTGTTAGGGACAGTGTGGCACTGTTCCACATCACTGTACCTCGGCTCTTGGGGTTTGTAGGAGCTAGGAGTCATTCCCAACTCGTAACTCTTCCTAATTTGTGTTCTAAGACTATAGTGGCTGTCATAGTGCCGTTCGTTCAAACCGACGTTGTGTCGTCAATTCTTAATGAAATCGTGCGATCTAACTTGCCTAGTGTAGGTAACGTTAAGTCGCTCCAGGTCCAATTTTAATCAGGTCATTTGGAGCTATGATCAGATCGCTATGAACGTTTAAAGCCGCTGTGCAGAAATCCGACTGTGCACACTATCTTTCGTTTTAGGCACATTCAAGCTTATTGTGACTATAACAGCGATCGGCTGCAACCCGTTCCTGATGGCAAAATCTGAGGTGTCAATGACGACTTCGAACGGCTTTGATGGGTCGGCGATGCGCAGCATCGGAGGGGACACCAAATTATTCTTCAACTCATGAAAAGCTGCCTCCGCCTCCTCCCCCCACACAAACGTTTTGTCCTTGTGCAACAGGTCGGTCAGCGGGCCGGTTATCCCCGCCATATTCGGGATAAACCGCTGGACAAAATTCATGAACCCCAAAAAACTCTGAAATTCAGTGACATTAGTCGGGGATTCCACTCGTGGATGGTCTTGATCTTTGCCGTGTCAATTATAACGACGTCGCGGGAGATTACGTGCCTCAAAAACTCCAACTCGTGCTTAAAAAACTCACACTTAGAGCCCTTAGTGATGAGTCGGTTGTCGTGTAGCCGTTTAAACACTGCATTGAGGTCGCGGAGATGTTGGTCACATGTCCTACTGAAAATCAGAATATCGTTCAAATTGGTGATAACACACTTGTCAAGAAGATCGCGGAACATCATGTTAATGGTCACTTGAAAAGTCGAAGGCGCATTTGTGAGGCCGAACGGCATCACCGTGAACTCGTAGCTCCCGTAGCATGTTCAAAAAGCGGTCTTGTGACAGTCGTCGGCGAAGATCCGAATCTGGTGGTAACCGCCACGTAAGTCGATTGTCGAAAAGTAGCAAGCGCCGCGAAGTTGATCGAGGAGGTCGTCGGTGCGTCGGATGGAATAGCGAGATTGTAACCCAGGGGAGCGCGCGAAAGTCGATGCACATGCGAAGGGTGTACAAAGGGAGATGTACTGGGCCTGATAAACCCTTTCCCCAAGGGTCCATCAATTTGGCTTCGCAGCTCCTCGAATACTGGCTGAGTCAACCGCCACTGTGTACGAACAGTCGGCTGCGCGCCAGGCTCCAGATGGATTTTGTGGTCCTCGCGGCGTTCGGGTGGCAGCCCAAGTGGCAGGTCGTTGGGAATAATGTCAGGGTACTGTCAAATCAGCTCTGCACACAACTTCTCGATGTCCTTTCCCTCGGTGTCGGTTGCCAATTCGCGCAAACACACAACGAACAGTTGCGCGCCTCGGTTGAAATGTCGAGCGATAGTGATGGCTTTGATGCACGGGGCTTGGATGTAGTCCGGGGTCCATGCAGGCAACTTGATGAGCCCCTCGTACTTGCTGATGCTGCACGATCCTGTCGTCTAGTCGATGACGAGGTTGTGCCTACGCGGCCAATCACGTCCCAGCAGCACGTCGCAGCCGTCCAATGTTGCCGCGAGAAACTTCATGCTGAAGCCGAAATCGTCGCCTCATTCGACCCTCACCGCCCGTGTTTCTTCCAGTATTGCCAGAGGCGTCCCATCCACGAGGCGAGCGTCGATTTTGGGCAGACACCTGTCAAGTTGCAGCTTGCATATTTTTCCTGTCGCCAAGTTGAAGAGGCTATGGCTATCCTCGCCATCGACGGACATTTTCAAGTTTTTTCTTCAATACCGTGCCAACGATCAGCACAGGGTGATCCACATGATTATCCCCGTTATTTGGCCGAGTGCGATCGATTGCATGAATCGGAACCACGACTCGGTGGGGATGTTGGTGTTTGGGCGACGGTGCACAGTCAGTAAGGGGCCCGTTAATTAGTCAGTCTTCCCGTTTCCCTGCTCCTTCCCGTCGTTCCTCTTCGCCGGCGTTTTCTCGGGGCATTCTCTCATCATGTGACCCGGCCTCTCACACTTATAACACAACCCCTTGACGGGGCGGTCGGGTGCGTGGACTCCGTTGATTGTGGGCCGTTGGGTCTGTCCGCGAAAACGGTTTCCCTCCTGGGAACCTGCCTCCGCCCACTGCATCAGCGCATATGAAGACTCTGCCAGCCGCACAACTTCCAGGAACGTAGTCGGGCGGCATCGGCGCTGTATATCGTACTTGAGGCCGCTGATGTATTTGTCCAACCGCTCCCGCTACGCCATGTCGTCCACTTGGTCGGCGAGTGCCATAAAAGACGACGTGTAGTCTTGAATAGAAGCCAACTGCGACCAGACAGGCAGCTTCATGCGAGCTTGCTCAGAGGCGGATACGTGCTCGAAGCGATCTCGCAAGGCTGCGCCCCACTCCTTCCACGTCCGAATGTTGGTCACACCAAAGATTGATGTTGCCACTTGATTAGCCGAAGTTGAGGTCCCATCTGCTGCATGTGTCACACTTGTCGGGGTCCTCGTCTCCAGTGTTCGGCGCCACCACTCAAGCGCCGGGCCTCGCAGAAGAGAAACGTGTGGCATCGTCGTTGACGTTCGCTGTTGTGAAGAAGACTTCAACGCAGAACAGCCACCCCTTCACCGTATTGTTATTGCCCATAGGATTGAACAGGGGCGGGCTCGCATGTTTAAAATTGATCGTCGTTACTACAGCTGGCATCGCTGCCGCTCGCTGCCTATCTTCTTCTTCGAAGTCACGTGTGAGCGCGTCCAAAGGGTTGCTTCTAACGCGCTTCACCTCGCGCCCGGCGTAGCTCGGCGTTTTCTCCATGTATATTCTCCCGTTCTGTCGATAATGACTTCATATTTTCCCTCATTTCTGCCACTTGTGCCATCGACCTGTTAACCGCTTCTTGGTCCATAAGTCGCGCACTACGTCTGGTGGGCAAGCGGGTATCCGTGGCCTTCAGGCGAGTCAAAAGTACGAACTATCGGAGTTGGGCAGGTTTGAATTATCAAACCTTGCAGCCAACTGTCGTGCAGTCCAATATATCAGCCAACCCGTACCACCAAACTACCCTCGAAAAGCGGGGTGAACTAGGAAAGTAGCTCTGATACCAAGTGTTATGAGATGTAAAACAGAGTTTCGCGGAATAACGAATAACGAGGCGGTGACTCAATGAACTGACAATACAATGAAGGAACATACTAATATAGTGACTACCCTAGCTAGAAGGAAACCTCGGGAAACGAGGTTGGGTGCAGGTTTTGGCGAGCGAAAAGCCGAAGGCGACGCGAGTCAGCCTCGGCATCGTGGATGTCGGCCGATCGTGCGAACTCCGATAGTGTTGGGGTTGTACGCGTAGCAGTCAACCCCGATCAAGGAAAATTATTTCTCCTTACACCTGAGCTAGACGAGAACAAAGAAGAGATACAAGATATTTATAATTCTAGAAAGTACTTTTTTTTTTAATATAGCCTTTAGTGATGTACCTTTTCGCTTTACATAGCTTTTACCAAGTCGATGCCAATTGCCACCCTTACGAGAACGAGACTGGCTGGCACCGAGCACCAATGGGTCTCGATGTCATGATAAGGCCGCCATGGATTCCTTCACGCGCTTCGAGCTCGACAATGCCCCACCTACCAGCCTCTAATCTTGTCATAAACCACACAATTAAAAGCAGCTTGACTTCCTCTATAAGCGGACATACAAACTGTGTCAAACATTATATATGTTGTATTTGTGTAGGCTACAGTGGGTTAGCCTTTAGGGGGTACATTACTCTAGGGTTAGGTACTTGTACTCTCATTCCTTTCTAGTCCAACCACTTCTTCTTTCTAACATGGTATTACGAGCCTAGGGTTAGGAACCTAGGACCGTTCTTAGGGCCCACCGTTTCCGCTCGAAACGCCCTCGTGCGCCGTCCTTTCCTAGCGCCCTCATGCGCCTCGCTCCTAGTGCGCCCTCGCGCGCCTCCTCTCCTCTTACGCTGCCCGTGCGCAGCCGCTAGCAACCCGCGCGCGCGACCCTTTTTTTTCCCGTCGCGTAGCCCGCTAGCCGCCCGTGCGCGGCCCGTTTCCTGAGCGCGCGGCCCGCTAGCCGCTCGCGCCGTCATCCCCACCCACGCGCAGCCCGCTAGCCGCCCGTCGACCGCCGCCGCGTCCCCTTAGGCCGCCGCCGCGACACCTAGTGCGGCCCGCTAACCGCCCGTCGACCGCCGCCACGTCCTCTTAGGCCGCCGCCAGCACGAACGCAGCCGCGGCCCGCGCACAGCCGCACCTTAGGCGCCGCCGCGCACCGAGCATAGGCCCGCCGTCGCGCCGCCCTGCCTGCCCGAGTCGCGCCGCCCGAGTCGCGCCACCCGAGTCGCGCCGCCCGAGTCGCGCAGCCCTGATCGAGCCGCGCCGCCCCACCTGTAGCAACTGCTGTTCCTGTTCCTGCTACAGCTACTACTGCTACTGCTACTGCTACTGCTGCTACTACTACTGCTGCTACTGCAACTATGGCTAGCCCTGCTGTGCTAGCTTTCGATGCTGAGGGCCGCCCACTGAAGTTTGAGACCTGGCTCGATGACCTGCACCTATTCCTCCAGCTCACTGCCAAGGAGGATATTTCACTGTACGATCACGCGCTAGGCCATGCTGCTGCCCCTGCTGCTACTGCTGACAGCACTGCCCGTTCATAGTGGCAGACTCGTGACGCCCACACACGCTTCGCTATTCGCAACTCCCTGCCGATCGATGAGCGTGAGCACTTTGGCCAGCACAAAACTGCGCAGGCACTGTACACTGCTGTAGTGGCACGCTACTCCTCACCTGCCTCTGTTGCGCTAGGCCGTCTCTCGCTCCCCTACCTGTTCCCCGACCTGTCCGCTTTCTCCACAGTCGCTGACCTTATCACACACCTCCGCACTAGTGAGGCCCGCTTCCGTGCCGCTATGCCCGCTGAGTTCCTTGCCAAGAACCCCCCCCCGCTGTGGCTCACTCTCTACCACCTGGTCACCCGTCTCCCAGACTCTCTTCGTGCGGTCAGGGACCACTTCCTCGCTCGCTGCCCCACTGAGCTCACCGTTGATCTGCTCGAGAAGGAACTGCTTGCAGCCAAGACTAGCATAGTCGCTATAGGTGCCTATCGTGGCGACCCCCGCACCCTTTTCTTCGAGGGGTGTTCCCCTTCCCCCCTTCTCCCCTCTGTCGCCTCTGCTGCTGCTGTCGACCTCGTTGGTACTGAGCAGGTCGGGACTGCGTCCACTCCGAGCTGGCGCCACAGCGGCAAGGGCAAAGGGGGCAAGGGAGGCGGAGGTGACGGCGGGGGAGGCGGTGGTGGGGGCGGTGGCGGCGGTTGGGGTGGTGGCGGGGCTGGAGGGGCTAGTGGCAGCAGTGGGGGTGGTGGCGGCAGCGGCGGAGGAGGTGGCCGGGGTGGGGGCGGTGGTGGTGGTGGCAGTGGACGCGGTGGCGGCAGGGGCGGTGGTGGTCGCGGTGGTGGCGGCGGAGGTGGAGGTCGTGGAGGCGCTGGCGGTGGCCAGAGCCAACAGCAGACTCCGTCGTCCCAGGAGCTTCGTGAGTGGTACTCTCAGCACGGGGGGGGGGGGTGGTCTTAGCTGCACGTACGCCATCCGCACTGGTGACCGCACTGGCCAGACGTGTGGGAGGGCGCACACCACGCAGCGCTGCTTCTCTCGCCTTGACGACGCCTGGCGCACTCAGTTTCCTGCTGCCACTGAGCTGCCCCGCTGGGCTGATCTGATGAAGAAGAACATTGATATCTATGCTCTTGACTTTGATGCTATTCTCATTGCCATGTATGTGTTGTCTACTAGTGGAGAGAGTGCCCAGTACCTGCGTGTACCGCCCGATCCGGGCATTCGGACCAGTGAGGCTGCCGCTCTAGGTGCTAGCGCGTCTGTTGCCCTAGGTGCTGGTGAGGCTGCCGCTCCAGGTGCTTGCGTGTCTGCTGCCCCAGGTGCTGGTGAGGCTGCTGCGCTAGGTGCTTGTGAGTCTGCGCCCTCTGGTACTGAATCTACTGAGGCACTGCACACCTTCACACTGGACTCAGGTGCGTCTCGCTGTTTCTTTCGTGACCGCACTGCCCTTGAGCAGCTTGCTCGGCCAGTTGCTGTGTCCCTCGCTGACCCCTCTGGGGGTCCGGTCATTGCGACCTCCTCCACTGTCCTCCCTTGTCCTGCGGTTCCGTCGGGCACACTATCAGGTCTCCACCTCCCCTCGTTCTCTACGAACTTGGTGGCGGGTTGTGCGCTCCAGGACGGGGGTGTCCACCAGTTCACCCCTGCCTACAAGCGCGTGACACACTGCACGTGTGCTCGGACGGGCCGTCACCTGGCTACCTTCACTCGGCAGCCGGGGTCGGACCTGTACACACTGACCACTGAGTCCCCTCAGGTAGCTGCGTCTGCGTCTGCGTCAGGTCAGCTGTCGGCCCCCTGCTCGTGTCGCTCTCTGGCGCACGAGACCGTCCTCTGGCACCACCGCCTTGGTCACCCGTCCGTGCAGCGCCTTCGTGGCATGCACAAACGGTACCTTGTCTCTTGTCTTCCCAGGGTTCTACCTCCCCTCCCACCCTCGCCTGCTCCTCCCTGTCTTCCCTGTGTCGAGGGGCGGCAGCGCGCCGCTCCTCACTCCTCCTCGTTTCCCCCGACGACTGCTCCCCTGCAGACGCTCCACATGGACGTGTGGGGCCCAGCCCGCGTTCGTGGACAGGGTCACGAGAGGTACTTCTTGATAGTTGTTGACGACTACTCGCGCTACACCACGGTCTTCCCCTTGCACACCAAGGGTGAAGTCCCTGATGTTTTGATCCCCTGGATCCGCGCTGCCCGTCTCCAGCTCAGCGAGAGGTTCCACTCGGACTTTCCTGTTCAGCGTCTGCACTCTGACAGAGGTGGGGAGTTTTCCTCCGACCTCTTGAGGGCCTTCTGTCAGGGGGAGGGCATTCGTTCACGCTTCCGGCCTCTCCACAGCAGAATGGGGTTGCTGAGCGCCGCATTGGCTTGGTCATGGAGGTCGCTCATACCTCCTTGATCCATCCGGCTGCCCCCCACTTTCTGTGGCCGTTTGCGATACGTCCGCGGACAAGCTCTCCTACCGCGCTGTTCCTTGTGTCTTCCTTGGCTTTGTCCCGGACGCGTCTGGTTGGCAGTTTTACCACGCCACCTCGCGCCGTGTCCTGCCCTCTCAGGACGTCACTTTTGACGAGTCGGTGCCCTACTACCGCCTCTTCCCCTACCGCACTGCCCCGCTCCCCCCCCCGCCTCTCTTCCTCGCGCCAGGTGCTGCTGTGGTAGACCCCCTCCCCCCTCAGGGTGCCGCTCCCTCAGGTGTGTCCCAGGTAGACCCGGTTGAGCCTGTCGAGGTAGCTGTCGACTCTCGTCCTACTAGGGGTGCTGAGCCTGAGCGTGCGGAGCCTGGGGGTGCGGAGCCTGGGGTTGCGGAGTCTGGGGGTGCTGAGCCTGGGGGTGCGGAGCTTGCGGGTGCTGAGTCTGGGGTTGCTGAGCCTGGGAGTGCTACGTCTGAGGGTACTGAGCCAGAGGGTACTGCGACTGAGCGTGCTACACCTGGAGGCGCTCTCTCCTCACAGCAGCTGCGAGAGTGGTACTTACAGTACTGCAGCCTTAGGAGAGGTGCTTCTGGAGCTAGGGGTGCTGCTGGAGCTGGTGCTCGTGCTTCTCCTCCTAGGCGGGAGCTGCCCTCTCCCCAGCGGCTCCGAGAGTGGTACGCTCGGCGCTGCAGTCTCCGAAGTGGTGCTACTAGTGTCGCGGACCCTGGAGCTGGAGCTGCTGCTGGTGCTGGTGCTGGTGCTGCTGGAGCTGCTGGAGGTGCTGCTGCTGCTGGCGGTGCTGCTGGCACTGCTGGAGGTGCTGCTGGTGCTGGTGCTGCTGGAGCTGCTGGAGGTGCTGCTGGAGCTGCTGGAGGTGCTGCTGGTGCTGGAGCTGCTGGAGCTGCTGGAGGTGCTGCTGGTGCTGGTGCTGCTGGAGCTGCTGGAGGTGCTGCTGGTGCTGGAGCTGCTGGACGCACTGCTGCTGCTGGCGGTGCTGCTGGAGCTGCTGGAGGTGCTGGTGCTGCTGGTGGTGCTGCTGGTGCTGGAGCTGCTGGAGCCGCTGGTCCTGGAGGTGCTCGTACTGGAGGTACTGGAGCTGCTGGGACTGGAGCTGCTGAGGGGTTTGGAGCTGGAGGTGCTGAGCGGCCGCGGCCGTACTACGTTCCGCTCCTTCAGCAGGTTCTTGGTCTCCCGCCCTCTACTGGTCCTACTCCTCCCCTACTGAGTCCACCGCCTGTCCAGTCACAGTTACAGCCTGCTTCTCCGCTGCCTGGTCCTTCTCCTTATACTGCGCCGACGGGTAGTCTTACGGAGCGTCGTGAGCCTGAGTCTCGTCCTCCGTCGCCTGAGTCTAGTCCAGAGTCGCCTGAGTCGCGTCCAGAGTCGCCTAAGTCGCGTCCAGAGTCGCCTGTCCGCGCTGTCCGCGCTGGTCGTCGTGCTCCGCGTCAGCGTCCTCCTCCTGTCCTTGGCACTCACTATATGACCCTGCGTCCTTCCACTGCTCCACAGCGTGTCCCTCTGCCGTCTCCTCCTGCGTCCTCTCTTCCTGACGTTGCTGACCCGCCGTCAGACCTTGCTCGTGCTGCCAGTCCTACTGTCACGCGTTTCCTCGCTACTGTTGTCACTGACCCTACCTTTGAGTCCTCTGCTGCATCTGCTCTAGTCGCTGAGCTTGTTGACTTTGCTGCCGCCTGTCGTCTAGACTACGCTGCTAGCCTTGTTGCTGAGTCTGAGTCTGTCTGTCCTCCGTCCGTCGGGGGTGAGTGTGCTCTTGGCACGGACGTCCTTGAGGACAGACAGGAGGAGTTTGAGTGCTTTGCTGCTGCTTTACCTCATCTCGTGTCCATGCTGATTGCCCCTGAGTTAGACCCGGATGCACCAGACATCCCGACCCCACGCTCTTACGCAGAGGCGATGGAGGGTCCCTACTCCTCTCAGTGGCAGACAACCATGGACGCAGAGATGGCTTCCTGGAAGTCCACAGGCACCTACGTCCACGAGGTTCCCCCACCTGGGGCGAACATCGTCAGTGGCATGTGGATTTTCAGAGTGAAGCGGCCACCGGGTTCTCCGTCTGTCCTCAAGGCGCGGTACGTTGCACGAGGCTTCAGTCAGCGAGAGGGAGTTGACTTCTTTCAGACCTTCTCCCCGACACCGAAGATGACCACTCTTCGGGTTCTGCTGCACGTCGCCGCTCAGCGTGACTACGAGCTCCACTCTCTTGACTTCAGCACTGCGTTCCTACAGGGCAGCCTGCACGAGGAGATCTGGCTGCGCCGCCCACCTAGCTTCACTGGGTCGTGTTGGTGCAACCCTACGGTTTGCACTCGGCTTGTTGTCCGTGTGCGTGCATACGTGTGTGCATGGAATGGAATGAGTGCATGAAATAAATATATATTTCATGCTTATAATAGTGTGTGAATGATGGGTCATGATGTCGAGTGTCTGTGTCAAGTCAATAGCGAATTATCGCTAGTCGCGTGTAACGTGGTCGTTTTGTGTGTCCCGCGTGGTTTCTATTTTGTCGTGCGCGGTTTCTATTTTGTCGCTTGTCGAACGTTCGGCGTGTCGCAGGTGTGTGCAGCAGACCCATCAAGAACTCAAGGATGAGTTTGTGATGAAGAACCCGAGCCCCTGGTGTCAACATTCAAGTGATCGCGAAGCTCGCCAAAAGGGTACACCTCAAGATATTGAAGATAGTTACATTACTTTGTGTAGTGTAACATTTCAGTTGGTGTAGGCCCTTGTGAAGGGTAGTTTCGAGCCCCTTCTTGGTTGGGGATAGTGTGGCACTGTTCCACATCACTGTACCTCGTCTCTTGGGGTTTGTAGGAGCTGGGAGTCATTCCCAACTCGTAACTCTTCCTAACTCTTCCTATTGTGTGTTCTAAGACTATAGTGGCTGCCATAGTGTCGTTCGTTCAAACCGACACTGTGTCGTCAATACTTGGTGAAATCGTGCGATCTAAATTGCCTATTGTAGGCAACATTAAGACGCTCCAGATCCAAGTTGAATCAGGTCATTTGAAGGTGTGACCAGAACGCTATGAACGTTTGAAGCCGCTGTGCAGAAATCCGACTGTGCACTCTATCTTTCATTTTAGGCACATTGGAGCCTATTGTGACTATAACAGGTCGTTCCCTCCTGGTACCCAGTGGAGCCTCCGGCGGCCAGTCTACGGGGGCCGCCAGGCACCCCGTGAGTGGCACGACACACTGAGGACTACTCTTGCTGCTCTTGGGTTTGCTCCTTCAACTGCTGACCCGTCGCTGTTTCTACGCACCGACACCACTCTGCCGCCGTTCTACGTTCTAGTGTACGTAGACGACCTGGACTTTGCTACTGCTGACACTGAGGCACTCGCCCACGTGAAGTCGGAGCTGCAGAAGAGACACACGTGCACAGACCTGGGTGAACTGACAAGCTATCTTGGCTTGCGGATCACCCGGGACAGAGCACAGCGCACCATCACCTTGACTCAAGTCACACATGGTGCAGCAGGTCCTTCAGCGCTTCCGCTTCACGTACTCCTCGCCTCAGCCCACTCCTCTGCCTACCGGTCACTCGCTCTCAGCTCTACCTTCGGATGAGTCCGTAGAGCCGAGTGGCCCGTATCCAGAGCTTGTGGGCTGCCTCATGTACCTGATGACCTGCACTCGACCTGACCTTGCATACCCTCTTAGCATCCTAGCACGCTATGTCGCTCCTGGCCGTCACCGGAAGGAGCACATGGATGCCGCTAAGAGGGTGTTGCGCTACTTGTGCAGTACGTCGGGCATGGGGCTTGTGCTTGGAGGACGGAGAGACGTTGTCCTCACTGGGCACTCAGACGCTTCTTGGGCTGACGACCAGGCTACGCAGCGGTCGTCTCAGGGTTACACCTTCAGTCTTGGCTGTGGTTCAGTTTCTTGGCGTTCTACTCGCTCGTCTTCAGTTCTCAGCTCCAGTTGTGAGGCTGAGATCTACGCCACAGCCATGGCTGCACAGGAGTTACGCTGGCTCACCTACCTGCTGACCGACCTGGGCGAGCGTCCTCGTTCTCCTCCAGTGCTGTACGTTGACAACAAGGCCGCCCTTGCTTTGTGTTAGGAGCACAGACTGGAGCACAGAACGAAGCACATCGCTCTGCGCTACTTCCTTGCTCGGGAGCTGCAGCAGCGTGGTCGGCTTCGTCTTTCGTACGTGGCCACTCGGGCCAACACTGCTGATGTGTTCACCAAGGTGCTTCAGCCTTGTGATCATCAGCGTTTCTGTACTGTTCTAGGCCTTGTGCCTACTGTCCCTCACTTGCTCACTTCTTGACTCTGCTTGTACTGTGATCTCTATATATATACCTGCATGCTTACACTTGCTAGGTTGTGATCACTGTACCTCTTGCTATATTATCAAACTGCATGTGAACTGGTCTTGTGACCACTTGCTTGTGCTCGGAATTTGTGTGGTATCCTTGAGATCCACCCTGAGCTTGTCTTGCTTTGCTTTGCTTTGACTGGTCTTGTGACCGCTTGCTCTCCCCCACTTAGCCTATGGGGGTGTGTCAAACATTATATATGTTGTTTTTGTGTAGGCTACAGTGGGTTAGCCTTTAGGGGGTACATTACTCTAGGGTTAGGTACTTGTACTCTCATTCCTTTCTAGTCCAACCACTTCTTCTTTCTAACAAACTGTACCCATCATGCGGGTATCCTTCACGCTTATCGAGTTTGAGCCAACCTGTCTGTGTCAGCCTAGGGTCTTGTCAGGTCGTTGCTCTATAGCTTTCCACGTTAGTTTAGCTCATGGATTACTCCTCCCAGGTCAGAGTTATCGCTACGTAGTGCTCTAGGTAGTTGGTGACTGCATTCTACTCGTTCGCTGATTTGGTGGTCCAGGCATGCAAGGCAGGAGCATGCCAGCCGTGCTGAGTTTGCTTGCAATTTGCAAGGGATAAGATCACCCTGGCTTAAGTTTCGACAAGCTCAGCCCTGGGAATGGATGTCCCGCAAGAAGTCGCTGGACAACACTACACCCAACGCTTCTGTTCAGCTGTCCTGCTCTCGTCTTCCCAGCATGCCTCCGCAAGGCGGATCCACCA
Organism: Closterium sp. Naga37s-1; assembly: GCA_947471745.1. Lineage (NCBI taxonomy): Eukaryota > Viridiplantae > Streptophyta > Zygnematophyceae > Desmidiales > Closteriaceae > Closterium > Closterium sp. Naga37s-1. The sequence continues at coordinate 192,589 of CANJKZ010000325.1, read as the reverse complement.
AGGCTCATTCTACCATGACGACCCAGAGGACCCGCAGGTGCCGGTACCGGAGCAAGTGGTCGTCGCAGGCGAGGCGACTAATGCCCCTGCAACCATCACGGCTGGTGTCGCTCCCGTGGCTTCAACATCCGTGCCGGTTCCTGGCGCTTCCGCGTCGGTCGCTGAATCCCGTCGCCCGGAGCTTCCTGCGGGGGTGTTGGATGAGGAAGAAGAAGACGATGGGTATCTGAGCGATGACTCTGACGAAGGGATTGATATGCAAGTGAAAGGCCTTCTCTCATCCAAGACGCGTGTCATGCTGATTCTCCTCATTCCTCATGACCTGGCTAAGGAAGTCCATGCGGCGAAGAAATTGGTGCGCGCTCTCCTGGTGTTCTTGAGGAAGAAGCTGTTGGATGATGCGCTCTCGTTTCAGGAGCTGCTTTCGACGTACCTGTCACGGACCCGCTTCAGCCGTCTGCAGGCCACCTTCGCTTTGACCGCGGATGCGGAGGTGGTCCGGCAGCATCAGGTGGACCATGTGGGTGCGGACGGCAAGACACGTTACACCTTCGGCTGGAAGCATCCGATCGACATCAGTTTCCTGAAGGCGAAGGTTGACATGCCAGAAGGGGTGGACGTGCTTCTTAAGGGAGTGCTTGCAGAGATCACGCCGACGATCGTCTATGAGTCGCTGATGGTCGCGAAGCTTCACAAGCGTGGGAGGTTGGTGTTCCTGCACGGCGCGGGTTTCCACCGTGTGATGGATCCGGTCACTAGTCTGGGCACGGACAAGATCCGCGGACTGGTGGTCCCGCATCCTGGTGACACGTACCGCTGGCGACACATGATGGAGGACCTTCTGATCGACAAGAAGTTGTACCTCGTGCACATTCCGTCAATGTCCCGTGGCTTCTGCCAGGGACAGCACATGGAAAAGTTGCATGATGAGTATGTGACTGAGTGGCAGAACATCATCGCCAAATGGAACTTGTCATTAGGCAGGGTCGAAGCGCTTAACGGTAACGGGGACGGGGTCAAGCCAGCATGGTGGGGGTTGAGCTGCTGTGTAGTTCTTACCTTCATGCTTACTGATGGAGACGTGATCTGTGTGCTCTGCAGCGGCCTCCCTCCAGGCGACAGGGGTGGTCAGCGCGGGTTTTGATCTCGACTGAGTCCAGCGCGGAGGATTGGTTGTGTGTTCAGAAGTGTTGCGACCGCGTGCATGGGGAGACCTTCGAGCAGGCGGCCACGCATATCGGCTCCTTTCGCCATGCATATGCGGTGGGAGCGGCAGGGGTGGCAACTCGTGCAATCAAAGCAAAGCAGAGCCTGCAGGCGGTGAAGAGGTTGTTCCGTATCCGCGCAAAGGCGGTAAAGGCGAAGTGAAACCAGTGCAGGAAGGGAGAAGGAACGGTGTAGCGTGATAAGCAATGGAGCAGCATCTATACTATCATAGAGTATATACACAATGATTTCAGCTGGCAGCAGCAATCTCACCTCCGGCCCGTGGATGCTTTGGGGCCTATCACAATTCTCAGATGGGTAAACACACCACCCTTTCATTCAGCGTGTTGAACATTAACGGGCTTGGCTGCTTGCAGAAACAGCACAATACTCACCGGTGATTAAAGCAAGTAGCGCAAGTTACAGACACAAGGATTCCGGAGGATCATAACTTTTGGACTCATATACAAGCGAACTTGGTAGTAGTGGTCTCACCTGCAGCCAGAGCGGGGGTGGGTGGTGGTTATCTCTCTCAACAGTAAAGTGTCCCTTACAGATCCGGTCAAAGATAGCTCAGGTCGTCTGGTGCGGGTGACTCTATCTTGGAGAGGAATAGTAATGGTACTTGTAGCGGCTTACTTCCCTTCGAATCCAACGGCGAGATGGCCTTTATTTTGAGACGTGCTCCAGCCGTTCATCGCAGTGATTCCCAGTTGGAGCCACTTAGTGCTGGCGGGAGACCTGAACATAGTAGAAGACCCAGCGTTAGATAAGACGTCAGGAGCCGGATAAAAAGGGGAAAATGACAGGCTTACAACACTCTGCAGTAGCTTTGATATCCGCGATGCCTTCAGGGCGATTCTTCTCGACGGCAGTGAGGGAGAGCACGAGGATTGATCGCATCCTAGTCTCACAGTCGCTGCTGCATCAGGTTCATGAAGTTCGGCATGTGGCGCTTGTCAAAAGGTTCACAGATCACTGGTTTGCAGTCCACATGAAGCTCAGCGCGGGGGGAGACGGGGAGGCTGGCCCTGGCCTGTGGAGGGTCCCGGCATCTCAAGTACCGCGACCTGGAGTGCGGATGCGAGTGACGCAGAATGTGTGGAGGAACGCGGAGAGGGGGGTGACTTGGAAGCCCTGACGGCCTCTCTAAAAGTCGAGCTCAGGGCGTACACAGTGGAAGAGAGGAAGCGAGTGGCAGCCACAACGACGCACCTGGAACGGGAGGTTGGGGAGCTGAGGCAGAAGGTGATGAACAAACCTTGGTGTTCAAGGGCGAAGGCGCGGCTGGTGAAGTACGAGGCTAAACTCAAAGCATATGAGGACTGGAGGCGTCAGAAAATGCAGGAGCAGGCGGGGTCAAGGTAGAGATGAACAGAGAAGCTCCTACTGGATTTCTGTCGGCTAAAATCAAGGCGAGGAAGGGAAGGATGAGGCTTGAAATGGTGAACAACCAAGGGCAGCAGCACGCGGGGGCAAGGGAAGCGCTCAAAGCAGCGTCCACTATTTATGCCAACCTATTTGCAGCCAAGGCGGACCCATGACCCTTACACGACTTCAGGATGGACATGTGCTTCTCCCCTAACGACGCAACTGCGTTATGTGCATCGCGGGAGGAGGCAAACGTCAAGCGTGTGCTTGCGGAAATGGCAGCAGGCAAAACACCGGGGAGAGACGGGCTCCCGAAGGAGCTCTGGGAGTCATAGTGGGACCTGTTGGGAAGACACGTGATGCGTTTTCTGAAGGACTTTGAGCAGACGGCGACTTTGTCGCGGAATTCTCAACTGCGGTGACGGTGCTACTGCACAAGAAGGGGGACAAGGAGGACTTACAGAACTATTGCCCGATCACTCTGCTAAGCATGACATATAAGTTCATAGCAAAGATTCTAGCGAACAGGGTGAAACACAGGTTGGAGAAGGTGGTGTCGACAGGGCAGTTCGGGTTCTTACATGGAAGGAGTCTTGCTGACGCGGTGGCGATCGCGGCGGATGTGATTGATGCGGCGAATTCCGGGAAGGAAGATTGGCTTCTCCTCCTGGTTGACTTCAGGAAGGCGTTTGACTCGGTATCAAGGGGGTACCTGTTTGAGGTCCTACGAAGGATGGGTTTCCCGGAGGCATATGTGAAGTGGGTCGAGGGGCTGCACCAAGGGGCGGCGACACGTATCTGCAACGACGGCTGGCTGGGAGACAAAGTGCCGGTGCAGATGGGGGTGAGACAGGGTTACCTTTTCGCGCCGTGTCTCTTCCTTTGTGCGGTGGAACCCTTCTGCCAGGAGGCCCAGAGACGACGGTTAGGCATTGATATCAAAGGAGCCAGGAAGCTGACATACCTGGGTTATGCGGAGGACACCACTCTTTTGCTGAAGGGTCGGGCGCAGCTGGATATGGCTGAAGTGCTGCTCAAGGATTTTGAACAGCTGTCTGGGCTGGCGGAAATTTGCGACAAGTCCGTGGTGCTACCGCTAGGAAGACAGCGTGACTTGTCGCCGCCGGACGTTGCCTCTTTCAAGTGGGCATCGCGAGATGAACCTGAACATCTGTTGGGGGTGTGGATCACCTCAGGAGGGGATGCAATGCCCTCATGGAAAAAGGCACTACGCAGGATGGAGGCGGAACTAAAAAATATAAGAGGAAAAGTACCTTACCACGACGGCGCGGGTGGCGATGATTAAAGCCAGGGTCTCAAGTACCTTGCAGTCGAGGGTAAAAGGGCTGGTCTGATTGGCTTACGAATCTGAAACCAAAGTTTAGTCAAAACGAGACTCGCCAAAGAACCTTCACTTCTTCGCGAAACCACTACCGACAGTGGGTGGGTGTGCAAGAGCTGGGTCAACTGTTTTGCACAATTTCAACACACTCACCCACCAGCAGTTGACCTAAGTACTTACGCACGCGAGACCGTGTGCTGGTGGTAAGGCGACGACGTAACAGGCTCGAGTAATTATCGAGGTAAGTAGTGACGCCAGAGACAACCATAGGCTCTTCACTGATAGTAATGTGCTAACGGCAGCCACCGATGGCTTTGAGCCTCACGTTTCCGTGCCGCTCAAATCAGCGTGCGATTACACTGAGAACGACATGGAGTGAGTCGCCCCACCGAAATCACAAATGACATGCGCCACAGCTTACAGGAACACGCGCAACGCGGTTAGGAATGTGATGTGATTTTCGCGGTAACACGGCGTGATCTATCACAATCCGCATACTCAACAGGGGACGAAATAGTGACGCAAACTCGCCCGCGCAGTGGCGTCACATGGCAGGCTGCGCAATTATAAAAGCGCATTCCTAACGGCCATTACGGGGCGCAATTGCTCCCCGAGGCGCACACCCCTCGCACTCTGCAGACTAAGCGGAATGCTTACGGTGCTCCCCCCGTCTCATCCAGCCCTCGATCACCCCGCTCCCCCCATCTCCCTTCACCGCAGTACTCGCATACGGGTAGGTATCAGTTTCGTTGTGACCGACGGTCGAACCGCAAACGAATAGTTTGCCATCTGCACACGATCGCATGTTTGTGATCGAAATGCCCCGGTACGGGCACTTCAATGTCCGATTACGAGTTATTAGTGAGGCGGTTCTCAACCCCAAGGGAGCTTGTCCTATAGAGACGGACAGGGAGGTAACTCCTGCTGCAATGCTCCTCACCTCCCACGCCCCGCTGCTCCCCCGTTGTGCTCCTCCCTTGCTCCCATGCCCCGCTGCTCCCTTGCTCTTATGCTCCCCTGTGCCGTGCTTACGCTTCCACTCCCCCTTCACCCACGCTTTCACTCCCCTTCCCCCACTGTTCCACTCCCCCTTCCTCCACCCTTCCACTCCCGTTCCCCAACGCTTCCAATGCAACATGCATAACTGTTCCAATCCCCTTCCCCGACGGTTAATCTCCCATTCCCCCACGGGAACACTCCCTTTCTCACATGCTCCCACTCCCCTTCTCCCACGCTTTCACTCCCCTTCCCCCACTGTTCCACTCCCTCTTCCTCCATGCTTCCACTACCCTTACCCCACTCTTCCAATGCAATATCCCGCACTGTTTCACTCCCCTTCCCCCACTGTTTCACTCCCCTTCCCCCACTGTTTCACTCCCCAAAACCCACTGTTCCACTCCCCCTTCCTCCACCCTTCCACTCCCCCTTCCTCCACGCTTCCACTCCCCTTCCCCCACGCTCCCACTCCCCTTCCCCCACGCTTTCACTCCCCTTCCCCCACAGTTCCACTCCCCTTCCCCCACGCTTCCAATGCAACATCCCCCACTATTTCACTCCCCATCCCCCACTGTTTCACTCCCCTTCCGCCCCTGTTTCACTCTCCTTCCACCCCTGTTTCACTCCCCATCCTCCACCGTTTCACTCCCCTTCCCCCACCGTTTCACTCCCCTTCCCCCACTGTTTCACTCCCCTTTCCCCACTGATTCACTCCCCTTCCCCCACTGTTTCACTCCACAAAACCCACTGTTCCACTCCCCCTTCCTCCACCCTTCCACTCCCACTTCCTCCACCCTTCCACTCCCCCTTCCTCCACCCTTCCACTCCCCCTTCCTCCACGCTTCCACTCCCCTTCCCCCACGCTCCCACTCCCCTTCCCCCACGCTTTCACTCCCCTTCCCCCACTGTTACACTCCCCTTCCCCCACGCTTCCAATGCAACACCCCCCACTGTTTCACTCCCCATCCCCCACTGCACTCCCCTTCCCCCCCTGTTTCACTCCCCATCCCCCACTGTTTCACTCCCCTTCCCCCACTGTTTCAATCCCCATCCCCCACTGTTTCACTCCCCTTCCCCCACTGTTTCACTCCCCTTCCCCCACTGTTTCACTCCCCTTCCCCCACTGTTTCACTCCCCTTACCCCACTGTTTCACTCCCCTTCCCCCACTGCCTCACTCCCCTCCCCCCACTGTTTCTCTCCCCATTCCCCACTGTTTCACTACCCTTCCCCCCCTGTTTCACTCCCCATCCCCCACTGTTTCACTCCCCTTCCCCCACTGTTTCACTCCCCTCCCCCCAATGTTTCACTCCCCTTCCCCCACTGCATGAGGCTCCCCTTCCCCCACTGTTTCACTCCCCTTCCCCCACTGTTTCACTCCCCCTCCCCCCACTATTTCACTCCCCTTACCCCACTGTTTCACTCCCCTTCCCCCACTATTTCACTCCCCTTCCCCCACTGTTTCGCTACTCTCCCACCACTGTTTCACTCCCCTTCCCCCACTGTTTCACCCCCCTTATAGCTCTGTCTCCCATGCTCACCTGCACCCATGCTCCCATGCTCCCCTGCACCCATGCTCCCATGCTCTCCTGCACCCATGCTCCCATGCTCCCCTGCACCCATGCTCCCATGCTCCCTTGCACCCATGCTCCCATGCCCCTGCACCCATGCTCCCATGCTGGTCTACACCCATGCTCTCATGCTCCCATGCACCCATGCATCCATGCTCTCCGGTCCCCATGGCTCCCATGCTCCCCTGCTCCCATGCACCCATGCTCCCCTGCACCCATGCTCCCATGCTCCCCTGCTCCCATGCACCCATTCTCTTCTGCACCCATGCTCCCATGATCTCCTGCACCCATGCTCCCATGCTGGTCTACACCCATGCCCTCATGCTCCCATGCACCGATGCATCCATGCTCTCCGGTCCCCATGCTCCCCTGCTCCCCTGCTCCCATGCTCCCATGCTCTCCTGCACCCATGCACCCATGCTCCCTGGCACCCATGCTCCCATGCTCCCCTGCTCCCATGCACCCATGCTCTCCTGCACCCATGCTCCCATGCTCTCCTGTACCCATGCTCCCATGCTCCCCTTCACCCATGCTCTCATGCTCCCCTGCACCCATGCTCCCATGCTCCCCTGCTCCCATGCACCCATGCTCTCCTGCACCCATGCTCCCATGCTCCCCCGCACCCATGCTCCCACACTCCCCTGCACCCACGCTCCCATGCTCCCCGGCACCCATGCTCCCATGCTGGTCTACACCCATGCTCTCACGCTTCCATGCGCCCATGCATCCATGCTCTCCGGTCCCCATGGCTCCCATGCTCCCCTGATCCCATGCACCCATGCTCCCCTGCACCCATGCTCCCATACTCCCCTGCACCCATGCTCCCATGCCCCTGCACCCATGCTCCCATGCTCCCCTGCACCCATGCTCCCATGCTCCCCCGCACCCATGCTCCCTTGCTCTCCTGCACCCATGCTCCCATGCTCCCCTGCACCCATGCTCCCATGCTCCCCTGCACCCATGCTCTCATGCTCCCCTGCACCCATGCACCCATGCTCACCGGCACCCATGCTCCCATACTCCCCTGCACCCATGCTCCCATGCTCCCCTGCACCCATGCTCCCATGCTCCCCTGCTCCCATGCACCCATGCTCCCATACTCTCCTGCACCCATGCTCCCATGCTCCCCCGCTCCCATGCTCCCATGCTCCCCCGCTCCCATGCTCCCATGCTCCCCTGCACCCATGCTCCCATGCTCCCTTGCAACCATGCTCCCATGATCCACTGCACCCCTGATCCCATGCTTCCCCGCACCCATGCTCCCATGCCCCTGCACCCATGCTCCCATGCTCCCCAGCACCCATGCTCCCATGCTGGTCTACACCCATGCTCTCATGCTCCCATGCACCCATGCATCCATGCTCTCCGGTCCCCATGGCTCCCATGCTCCCCTGCTCCCATGCACCCATGCTCCCCTGCACCCATGCTCCCATGCTCTCCTGCACCCATGCTCCCTTGCTCTCCTGCACCCATGCTCCCATGCTCCCCTGCACCCATGCTCCCATGCTCCCTTGCAACCATGCTCCCATGATCCACTGCACCCCTGATCCCATGCTTCCCCGCACCCATGCTCCCATGCCCCTGCACCCATGCTCCCATGCTCTCCGGTCCCCATGCTCAAATTCCCACCAACCCCACTACTCCCAATCAGCATGTGAGGCCATGCTAGCACCCCCACCCCCAAACAGCAGGTGCAGGCCGCTGACATTCCCTGCATGCGTACCTGTCCCTTTTAAAGTGTCATAGTTGTTTCCCTTTCTCGGTCCTCCGTGGTTGAAGCCCTTGACAGGTATCAACTACCCAGCCGCATTCCAAGTGTATGTCGGCAGGTTATACTTGAATGGTTGAGAATGACTTGGCACCCTTTGCAGTATGTCCTTTACAGAAGCCCCATCCACCTCCCTCCTCTTTCGAATTGACCGTTCCTGTGCCTCTAAGTGCATTTTTGCTGTTGTGAGAGATGCCTCCCCATCAGGTCCTGCAGTTGACAGGTTGGCAGTGAGGGCGATGGAGTACCAAGAGTATTTGCATTGGACATGTCCCGCAGTCCCACACATACACACTTTCCAGCCATTCAGTGTTCTCTTGTATTCACCCAACAATTATCTCATCCAGAGCTAGTGTTCACAATTTATAGGAGTTCCCACACCAGCATACTACTGCTATTGCATATGCATAATGTGCATATGCGGTGACATCTGTCGGAGAACACCACTCCGTCCAGCACCTGTTCTTCTTCCTGCTGTCTCCCTCCCTCCTCCCTTCTCTGTGTTGCTCTGCCTCAGTCACTCCCTGCCCCCTCCTGTGCCCGTGCTCGCGCAGCTTGAGCTCGTGTCACAGGACCATCCTGCTGAGGCTTACTTCCCCTCACCATGGCCGTGTTTGTCTGGTGCTCTTTCAGTTGTGCTCCCTTCTCGTTCTCCAACACTAGTATCCCTAAGGAATGTACTTCCCTCACCCTCCATCTTTCTGTCCCTACCTTGACGTCTAAGGTGTCTTGCTTTGCCTGCTTCAGGTACTCCTCCTGCCCCTTGCTCACTCCCTTCTTTGCTCTCCCCCCCGTCCCTTGCTACTACTATTGCTCATAACGCCTAACATCTCTTAGCTGTGTGGTGTGGAGGTTTTCCAGTGCTGCTGGCATCATCACCCGCAGGTAACTTGCTCTGGCTTCTGACAGAGCCACCCAATTGTCTATGGTACCTGCTGTCACGGTGTCCGTGAGGACCCGTGGTGCCCCCACCGGCAGCACTGTCTCGCAACAAAACAGGAGACTGTATGGGGAGTGATCTCTCAAGGCAGCCTGCTTCCCAAACATGTATCCTGCCGCAATCCAATGCAGCTCCTCATCCCAACCCCGCTTCCTCTTCCTCCTCAAGGTCTGCACCAGGCGCTCTTTTAGCCCATCACTCTGTGGGAGATAGCGGGAGGTGCGCTTGTGAGTGACTACCGCCTCCTCTAACAACTTCTTGAACTCCCCTTGGAACTCGGTCCCCTGGTCCATGAGCACCTCTGCACACGCCCCAAATCGCATATCACTTGCTCCTTGAACGCTGATGCTACATGCCTTGAGCTCTTGCTTGGGATCGCCCAGACTTCCAGCCACTTGCTCACGTGTTCTACCATGAGCACGATATACTGCTTCCCTCCCCAGCTCAGAGGCAGTTCTCTGGCCAAATCTAAGGACCACCTGGAGCCTAGGCCGTGGATAGGCAGGGACTGTAGCTCGGCCTTGGCTTGGGTGAGGTTTGCCCTGCTCCATTTGCATGCCTCACAGCCCTTCACCCACCCCTTCACTTGCCTACGCATCCCTTCCCACCACCACCCCGTCTTCAGCAGCTGCACTGTCCTTTCATGCCCGAAATGCCCTAGTTTTGTATGCACCTCCTTGATCACTGCCTCCCTCTCGCCCGACGCTGGCACCAGCTTCCATCCGTCCTCGGTCTGTATCTGCAACTACTTCTGGTACCACCGGTAGTCGTGTCCCCTCGCCCTAACTCTCTCTGTTATCTCCTCATCCTCCCCTGTCTCCCCCTTCACCCACCGCATGGCCTGTCTCCTCCCAAATATCTGTTGGCCCCTTACTTCCCTTGGCCCCACTTAGCTCCACTTGCCTTGCCAATAATGTCAAGGTCACTGTGGGCTCCGGCTTTGGGGGGTTCCGGGAGAGACCGTCCACATGATGCAAGGTATTTCCCGGCCTGTGTTTGATCTTGAAATCGTATTCTTGCAGTTTCATCGCCCACCGTGCATTCCTGCCCGTTAATCCCGGCGTTGTCATCAGCCATGTCAGTGGCTGGTGATCCGTCACCAAGGTAAACTCCCGACCCTGTAGGTACACCCTGAAACATACCGGGCCAGATCGGGGGAGCCGAGTCAGGCCCAAAACGCTCACGGTAAAGGTCGTTGAGGCGGCTGTAGCAGCGCAGTGCAGAGTGGTCAGGACGCCAGCAAGTAGTGCCAGCACGAGGGCTAGTCAGGATCCGGTACTGGCAGAGTCCAACATCGCGATCACCACGACTACCCGTCCAGCCATCTGGGCAGACGCTCCCTGGACCACGAGGCCCCCACAGCTGTGAACAGTGCCACTGCTGCGGAGAGCGCCACGGCTGCAAAGGTCCTTACTGCTGAAAGTGCTGTTGTCCCTGCCACTATGCCATGGTAAAAGGCTAGCTGGGCAACTGCTGGAGGGAGGAACGGCTGGAGCTAAGAACAGCCGGAGTACGGAGTGACAAGGAACGGCAGGCTAGGGCTAAAATCGGCTGGAGCTAGGAACGGCTGGAGCTAGGAGCTGCTCTAGCAGGAGTGGCTGGAGCGAGGACTGGCTAGAGGTAGGAACAGCTAGGACCGCTAGGCTAGGAATGGCTCGCACGAGGACCGCTAGGCAAAGAACGGCTTGAGCGAGGAGTGACAAGGGATGCCAAGCTAGAGCTAGAGACGACTGGAGCTAGAACGACTGGAGCTAGAACGGCTGGAGCTAGAGACGGCTGGACCAACTGGCTTGTCAGTCCTATGGACCGGTTGGACCAACTGGCCTGTTGGTCAAATGGACAGTCTGGACCAATTGGCCCGTTGGCCCAGTGGACCGATGAACAAACAGGCCCGCTGGTCCAATGGACCGGTTGGACCAACTGGCCCGTTGGTCCAATTAACAGGTTGGACCAACTGTCCCGTTGGTCCAATGTACCGGTCGGAACAACTGGCCTATTGGTCCTATGGACCGGTTGGACCAACTGGCCAGTTGGTCTAGTAGACCGGTTGGACCAACTGGCCAGTTGGTCCAGTGGACTGGTTGGACCAACTGGCCTGCTGGTCCAATCGACCGGATGGACCAACTTCAGTCCAATGGACCGGTTGGACCAACTAGCCTGTTGGGCCAATGGACCGGTTGGACCAATTGGCGTTTTGGTCCTGTAGACCGGTTGCACCAACAGGCTTGGACCAACTGGCCTGTTGGTCATATGGACCGATTTGACGAACTGGCCTGTTGGACTTATGGACCGGTTGGACCAACTGGCCAGTTGGTCCAATGGACCGATTGGACAAATTGGTCTATTGGTCAAATGGATCAGTTGGACCAACTGTCCTGTTGGCCCAGTGGACCGGTGGACTAACTGGCCTGTTGGTCCAGTGGACCGTTTGTCCAACTTCGATCCAATGGACCGGTTGGACCAACTGGCCAGTTGGTTCAATGGACCGGTTAAACCAACTGGCCAGTTGGTTTTTTTGACCGGTTGGACCATGCGGCCAACGGGCCTGTTAGTCCAACCAGTCCATTGGACGAATTGGCCAGTTGGTCCAACCGGTCTAATGGACCAGCTGGCCAGCTAGTCCAACCTGAACATTAGGCCAACAGGCCAGTTGGTCCAACCGGTCCATGAGGGTAACGCACATATTCTTTGTACCAACCAAATGTGTATGTAACGCACTTACTCTCGGTACCAACTATATGGGAAATTAACGCACTTACTCTTGGTACCAACCATATGGGAAAGTAACGCACGTACTCTTGGTACCAACCATACTGGTAACTGACGCACTTGGTCTTGCTACCAACTATATCGGTAAGTAACGCCTTTATTCTTGGTACCAACCATATGGGTAAGGAACGCACTTACTCTTGGTAGCAACCATATTGGTAAATTACTCACTTACTCTTGAAACCAACCTTATGGGTAAGTAACGCACTTACCCTTGGTACCAATCATATGGGTAATTAACGCACCTACTCTTGGTACCAACCATATGTGTATGTAACGCACTTACTCTCGGTACCAACCATATGGGAAATTAACGCACTTACTCTTGGTACCAACCATATGGGTAAGTAACGCACTTACTCTAGGTACCAATCATAAGGGTAATTAATGCACTTACTCTTAGTACCGACCATATTGGTAACTGACGCATTTACTCTTGGTACCAACCATATGGGTAAGTAGCGCATTTACTTTTGGTACCAACCACATTGGTAAATATCTCACTTACTTTTGGAACCAACCATATGGGTAAGTAACGCACTTACTCTTGGTTCCAACTGTCAACGAGAGTTGTGTGTTGGCCCCGTCCTTGATTGGGCGGAGCCTACTTCGTGGTCGGGTGTTCGGGAGGTGCAGCCGACCTGCAGCAGTGGGCGAGGCCAACTTGAGCGAGCTGGTTGACGGGTTGGTCGACCTGCACCGGGACACTGTGATGCCACCGACTTTGGGACGCTGGCGGACGACTTCAACCTGGTGGTCGACGAGGGGAGATATCGACCGGGGAGGGGTGCCGACTTCGGGAGGGCGCCGACTTCAGGAGGTCGACTTAGAAGGTCGACCTGGGAGGGTATTGACTTGGTGACGCCGAACTGGTGATGCCGAATTGGTGTGGTTGGCTGCCACCTAGCCTGGTCGATCTGGAGTTGGTCGACCAGGGGTGTGGTCAACTTGGTGTGGTTGACCACGGGTGGTCGTCGACCTGGCCAGTCGACAGGCACAAGGAGAAGCAGCTGGTCGACGTGGTTGCCCGGTCGACCAGGTTACCCGGGCGACGGGGTACTGCGGAGGTGCACGACAGTCGCCCAGGTGGTTCTGGCGAAGCCGACCTCGGTGGTGGTATCCCGAGGTCGACGTGGCTGATCAGATGAAGTCAACAGCACGTGGACGATTTGGTGTCTGCGCTGTGCGGGTGACGAGGCAGAGCACCCCAATCAACTGCGAGCACCTGCGAAGCGGGTGCGCTACTGTCCTGCGAATGCAACGCTGTGCAGCCGCCTTGCTGCAGCGTTGGCACGCGGTCGACTTGCAGCGTCGGCAGCCCGCGACTTCGCACCGCTGGAGCGTGGTCGACCTTGCAGTGCTGGAACGCGGTCGACCGTGCTGCGCTGGCAGTCGACCTGCATGCTTGCTAGCATCTGACGTAGTCTTGCTCACCAACATTGTTGCTATCATTGTTGTGAACATTTTTAGTGAAACTCTTATCAATTCTCCCCGTAAATGCGCAAGTAGTGTGAACACGAGCAAAAAACTAAGGAACGCTACCATCTCTCCTACTCCGTGCCTTCCCCGTAGTCTAGCTCTCGTTGTACGAGTTATCTCCGCACCAACCACATCAGTAAGTAACGCACTTACCGTTGGTACCGACCATATATGTAAGCAACGCACTTACTCTTGGCACCAACCATATAGGAAAGTAACGCACGTATTTTTGGTACCAACCATATTGGTAACTCACGCACTTAGTCTTTGTACCAACTATATTGGAAAGTAGCGCACTTACCCTTGGTACCAACCATATGGGTAAGAATGCACTTACTCTTAGTACCGACCATATTGGTAATTGACGCACTTACTTTTGGTACCAACCATATGGGTAAGTAGCGCACTTACTTTTGGTACCAACCACATTGGTAAAATAACTCACTTGCTTTTGGAACCAACCATATGGGTAAGTAACGCACTTACTCTTGGTACCAACCACATTGGTAAACAACTCACTTACTTTTGGAACCAACCATATGGGTAAGTAGCGCACTTAATCTTGGTACGAACCATATGACAAAGTAACGCATGTACTCTTGGTACCAACCGTACTGGTAACTGACGCACTTAGTCTTGCTACCAACCATATCGGTAAGTAACGCACTTACCCTTGGTACCAACCATATGTGTAACTAACGCAATTACTCAAGGTACCAACCATATGTGTAAGTAACGCACTTACCTTTGGTACCAACCATATGTGTAAGTAGCGCACCTACTCTTCGCACCAACCATATGGGAAAGTAATGCACGCACGTACTCTTGTTTCCAACCATATTGGTAACTGACGCACACACTCTTGGTACCAACAATATCGGTAAGGAACGCACTTACCCATGGTACCAACCATATGGGTAAGTAACGCACTTACTCTATATACCAACCATATTGGTAACTTACGCACTTACTCTTCGTACTAACCATATGGGTGAGTAGTGCACTTTCTCTTGGTGGCAACCATATGGTAAGTAACACACTTATCCTTGGTACCAACCATTTGAGAACGTAACGCACGTGCTCTTGGTACCAACCGTACTGGTAACTAACGCACATAGTCTTGCTTCCAACCATATCAGTAAGTAACGCACTTACCCTTGGAACCAACCATATGGGTAAGTAATGCACTTACTCTAGGTACCAACCATATGGGTAACTGACGCACTTACTCTTAGTACCAACCATATGGGTAAGTAGCAACTATATGGGTAAGTAACACAATTACTCTTGGTACCAACCATATGGAAACGTATCTCACTTACTCTTTGTACCAACCATATGGGTAAGTAACGAACTTTGTCCTTGTACCAACCATATGGGTAAGAAACACACTTATTCTTGGTACCACGCACCAGCCGTTGACAGGCAAGAAGCCCGACTTGACGCTGGCCCGCGTATGGGGCTGCATGGCGCAATTCCTCTCGAGCAGCAGCGCGGAGGAAAGCTGAAGCCAAAGGTCAGATGAGGCCTTCACCTCGGTGTGTCGGACGAGAGCAAGGGCTGGGAGCTCCTCGACCTCACCGACAACAGGGTGGTCACCACGTCGGACGTGGTGTTCTACGAGACAATGTCGCTGGAGGTGTGGAAGCCAGAGCACGGGACGGCGTCGGGGCGGATGCAGGTCAACCTGTCGACGGACACCTCGACGACGACTCTCCCTCTGCTCGCTGAGGTCTGTGAGCTTGCTGATGAGGACGCAGAGGACGTCCGCCCTCCTTCCCCTTCCCTTGCCCCTCCCCTTGTAGCCGACATGCGTATGCTGACATGGACGTCGGCCAGCGGCGATGAGGGGAGCAGTGGGGCGTCGTCTGTGGCGCCGGCCAAGAACATCGCCAGTGGCCGACGTGACGTCAAGCAGGTTGGTATGGGAGAGAAGTCGACGCTGACAGGGGAGCAGCAGACAGAGGAGGTGCAGCCGAGTTGGGTGAAGTCGGCGAAGGAGGCGTCGGCAGAGAAGCCGCCGACAGGGGAGCAGCTAGCAGTGAAGCCGACCAAGGGGCAGTAGGCAGGGGAGCCGACGACAGGGGAGAAGTCGGCAGGTACGCCGACCGTTGAGCAGCAAGATGGTGAGGACGACAAGGATGGAGAGCAGTCGGCGGGCGAGGAGTCCACCGACAGCAACCTGGTGGAGGACAATGCCGAGGAGCCTGAGCTGCAACGTTCAAGCCGACTCCGGAGGCCGCATGAGCGGCTGACCTACCACGTGTGCCTGCCGCCGGCCGCCTTCACCACGCTGCTCGATGACGCGGACGCCGACGTCGACCTGCCTGAGCTCGACCCCGACATGCACGCTGACCCCGAGCACCGCTGGGACATCGCGACGATGACGGTGAAGGAGGCGTTGGCGAGCTGGAAGGGCAAGGCGGTGAAGGCTGCCATGGACGAGGAGATCCGCCGTGGTCGACCGCCCACGCGGGGTGAACATCATGAAGAACTGGTAGGTCCTGATGACCAAGTATCACGTCGACGACACGGTCGCCTGGGAGAAGGCAAGGCTGGTCGTGAAAGGCTTCACACAGGTGTATGGCGCCGACTACGACGAGACGTCGCGCCGGTGGGCAGCTACGTCACGCTGAGGATCTACATCAGCATCGTCGCCGTCCTCGACCTCGCTGTACATGTACCAGCCGGATTACTACGACGATGGGACCGGCCGGGTGTGCAAGCTGCTGAAGTGCCTGTACGGGCTGAAGCAGTCGCCGCTGCTGTGGTACAAGGCGCTCGACGACGTGCTATTCGGTGCCGACTGGAAGAAGAGCCAGGTCGACCAGGCGCTATACTTCAAGGTCGGCGACGATGGAGTGCCCTGTTGGGTGCTGGTCTACGTCGATGACCTGCTCGCCGCCAGCAGCAGCACTGCGATGCTGAGGGAGCTGAAGGAGCTGCTGGAGGCCGCCTTCGAACTGCGTGAGATCTCGACGGCGGTGAAGTATCTCGGGCTGGAGATCGTGCGTGACAGGCCGGCGAGGAAGATGTGGCTGCACCAGCAGAGCTACGCCGACAAGCTGCGTAGGCGTTTCATTGACGAGTAGCAGGGCGGTCGAATCCCGAAGACGCCGGTCTCCGTCGACGCCTACGCCGAGCTTACGTTCGACGACGAGGGGGCTCAGGAGCGCGAGGAGGAGGAGTACCGACAGAAGGTCGGCTCGCTGCAGTTCGCGGTGACGACGACGAGGCCGGACATCGCCTTCGCCTGCAGCAAGCTGGGGAGCAGCCTCACAGTGAGGAGCGACCAGCGCTGGCGCGAGGTTGACCGCTGCCTCGCCTACCTTGCCGACACCCGTTACACCGCCCTGGAGTTTGGCGCTGAAGCTGGTCGGCTACGTGGACGCCGACGACGACGGCGACAAGCAGAACCGAACAAGCACGGGTGGCTACGTGTTTGTCTTCGGAGGGGCCGCAGTCTCCTGGTCGAGCCAGCACATCAAGTGTGCGTCGTTGTTGTCGACCGAGTCGGAGTACGTGGTGACCACCGAGGCCGGCAAGGAGGGACGCCGACTTTGATTCCTTCTTGCAGAGTTCCGGCTGCTGGACGCCGTGACGCCGACCGTCCTTCGGGTGGACAACAAGTCGGCCATCACGGTCGACGAGGGCTTGGAGCGGCGATACGCCTAGCTGCAGCACATGGTGAAGCGCGGGAAGTTCACGCTGAAGTACATCCCGACCACCGAGCAGCCGGCCGACTTCCTGACGAAGGCGCTGCACTATCCGTCGCAATCGGTCAAGTGTGCTTGCCCGACGTCGGCGACGGTTACGCCGACGTGCAACAGTAGGTGCCATGCCCTCTTGCATGGCTGGTGCGGTGACCGGCGTGCTGTATATAGTGTGCACGCCGACGGGCTATTCTCCAAATGGTGCTGTCATGTGGGCTGGGGGCCCAAGCGTGAACGCGGCAGGGGAGTGTCAACGGGAGTTGTGGTTGGGCCCGTCCTCGCTTGGGCGGAGCTGACTTCGTAGTAGGGTGTGCGGGAGGTGCAGCCGACCTGCAGCAGTGGGCGACGCCGACTTGGGCGAGCTGGTCGACGGGTTGCTCGACCAGCACGGGGCCACTGCGAGGCCGCCGACCTTGGGGGCGCCGACGGCCGACTTCAACACTTGGGAGGTCGACCTGAGGAGGGCGTCAACTTGGGGACGCCGACATGGTGATGCCGACTTGATGTGGTCGGCTGACAGCTGTGCTGGTCGACCTGGAGCTGGTCGACAAGGAGTGTGGTCGACCAGGACCTGGTCCGAGTGGCGAACGAGGCCCTACTGCAGTACCATCACCTTGAGCAGCAGAAATGGACCAAGGCCAGGATATGGGAGGTGCTGGTCTCTGATGAGGCTCGCAAGCGGGATGCTGGTAGAGGAGTTGAAGGGGGAAAAGGGGCAGCAGATAGGGCTACATCCAAGAAGTACCAGCAGCGGCAAGGAGGTGGGGGGGAGAAGAAGGAGCTCGACAAGTGCCTCGTCCTTGGATGCAACCGGAAGCACTCTTGGAAGGAGTGCTGGAGCTGGCCAGAGGGTGGAAGCCTCAAGGGTACCCAGGAGAGGCTCCACCTGTCACTAGGCCTGAGTGGGTGGAGAAGAGGATGAAGAATGGAGCCTGGAACAAGAAGGGAAGCAAAGGAAAAGCATCAGCAGCAGCGGCAAATGATGGTGGGAAGGGAAAGGACGACTTGTCGGATGACAGTTTCTCCTTCCTTGCTGGTCGTGTATTGCCCGACCCTAATCACCTTGTTCTAGATTCTGGTGCAACTGCAGGAATGGTACCACGGCGAGACCTCTTCACTAACTACCACTCCCTCCCACCTAACTCAAGAAATGCGATCGTGGGGAGCGGAGATACGCTGCAAGCAACCGGCATCGGCACCATCACCATCAAGGGGAAGGAGGGGGAGGTGCTGAATGTGAAGGGTGTGCGTCATGTTCCTGGATTGGCAGCCAACCTTCTATCATGCTCTCAGCTTGCTAGGCAAGGATACGTATGCACCTTCAATATGGGAGGGTGCACGGTTTGTGGAGCTGTGGTGATGGAGGCCAAGTTAGACAAGGGTTAATACCTTGTTCCAGTGTGTGTGTCTCAGATGGAGAGGGCACATGGGGTTGAAGCTGAGGAAGCCGCTTGTAGCACCCGTTGGAGGGACGTGGAGCAGGTGACGGCAGATTTTCTGCACCTACGCATGGGGCATGCAGCGAGGCAGCAACTTGTGGAGTGTGTGAAGAAGGGGGAGCTGATGGGTGTGGAGATTAAGGAGGGTGGTGGGCAGCCAAGCAAGTGCCCTGATTGCACCACAGAGAAGCTGCCACGGACCTCTTTCCCTACCTCCTCCTCTAGGGCCTCTGCACCTCTTGAGTTGGTGCACACGGATGTGTGTGGCCCCATACTCCGGACAGACAGAAGGGCAGCAAGTACTTCATCACCTTCCTGGATGACTACAGCCGCCTCAGTTGGGTCACCTTGGTGAAAACCAAGGATGAGGTGGCCAAGGTGTTCAAGCGTTGGTTACGCTATGCGGAGAGGGAAGTCGTGGCCAAGGTGAAAATACTTAGGTCTGATCGGGGTAGGAAGCACATGGGGGAGGATCTGGAGTCTTTCCTTGAAGACAAGGGCATCACCCACCAGATTTCAGTTGCCTACACGCCGCAGAAAAATGGGGCAGCGGAGCGGCTAAACCGGACCCTCATTGACCTTGCCCGAGGCATGCTTGCTCATGCGCAGCTGGACCATACTTGGTGGGGGGCAGCAGTGCAATATGCCAACTGGTTAAGAACCGGATGGGCAGCAAGGGGCTAGGGGGCAAGAGCCCCTAATTCATGTGGACCAGGAAGGTGCCTAGTGTGTCCATGGCACGAGTGTGGGGGTGCATGGCGCAGTACAAAGTTCCCGACCAGCAACGGAGGAAGCTGGATCTCAAGGCACAATGGGGCATTTTCCTTGGGTTGTCGGAGAGGAGCAAGGCTTGGATGTTGTGGAGTGTGGCAGATCAGAGGGTGGTGGAAAGCCGGGACATGGTTTTCCATGAGGGGCTGAGCTACAAGGGGTGGAAGGAGCATGGTGCTAGTATGGTTGGGAGTTCCCTCCAGGATCCTTACACCTCTTCTATCTTTGAGGGGGCATGGGAGGACCCAGGAGAGGAGTTAGAGGAGCAGCAAGAGGAACAAAAGGCAGCTGCACCTCACCATGAGGATTCCCCAACTGCTGGTTCCACCCCTGACCCTAACGCACCAGCCCATGACCCGCAGCAGCTACAGGGGCAGCAGCAGCAACAAGAGCAGCCGCAGCAGCCACCACAGCAGCATACACCGCCTATTCCTGTGGGTAGGTGGCAGCAACTACTGCAGCAGCAGCTGTCCAAGTCACCACGGTCCCCCATGAAGAGAGTGACTTGGAAGGAGAAGCTGCAAAGTTTGGAGCAGGGGGAGGCATCACCTCTGCGCAGCACCACACGCATTTCCCGGCCACTTGAAAGGTTCACACCAAGTGCACAGTATGCTATCATGCATGATCATGAGGAGCATGATTGGGAGGAGTGCATGCTTATGGATGCTGATGGGGGTGAGCATGAAATTGATTTTTGTCTTATGGGTCAGGTGTATGAGCCTAAGTCGGTCAAGGAGGCCTTGTCCCGTCCTGAGTGGGTCGATTCCATGCGTGAGGAGCTTGAGTCCCATAGGGTGAACGAGTCCTTTGAGCTGGTTGATCCAGCTTGTGTGCCACCTGGAATGGAGGTCTTGAGGTGTCAGTGGGTGTGGAAGTACAAGCACAAGGCTGATGGCAGTATTGAGTCGCCTGAGTCCGGGTTGGTGGCCATCGGGAACACTCAAACAGGGGTGTTCACTATGACCAGGTGTTTACCCCTGTGGGTAAGCCTACTATCCTGAGAGGCTCCCTTGGGATGGCAGCCTCCTTAGGGTTTCACATCCATCACATGGATGTGACGACTGCCTATCTCCATGGGGTCTTGAAGGAGGAGCTTTATATGAGGCAACCCCCTGGTTTTGATGATGGGTCCGGCAGAGTTTGCCGACTCAGAAAATCAATATATGGGCTGAAGCAAGCTCCAAGGCAGTGGTACCTCAAGTTTGATGAGGCGCTGATGGATTTTGGTTTTGAGAGGTCAGAGTGTGACCCTGCCTTGTACCATTTGGTGAGGGATGAGAACAGGTTGTCCCAATACCTCTATGTGGATGACATTCTGCTCTTGTCTTCGAGCATGGTCCTGACGGACGAGGTCAAGGGTCTCTTGTCCTCTCGTTGCATGAAGGACTTGGGGGAGGCTATGTACTATTTGGGGGTGCAGATTGAGCGTGATGAGAGTGGCATCTTGATTCATAAGGTGAGGTAGATTCTCAACATGCTTGAGTCATTTGGCCTTTCTGAGGCTAACCCCGTGCGTACCACTCTCCCTACAGGGTTCGACGTGCATGCACATGCTGAGGAACCCTTGCTGAGAGACGAGCTGGTTCAGCTCTATCAAAGCATTGTGGGGTCCCTCGTGTATGCAAGCACGACCACACAGCCCCAGATTGCTTATGCAGTGTTACAGATGTCCAACATGGTGTCCTGTCCCATGGCATTCCACCTGCAGGCTGCGAAGAGAGTGTTGAAGTACCTGAAAGGTTGTGTGAAGTCAGGTATCTTCTTCCCCGCACGCAGTGAGCCTCAGGTTGAGTTGGTGGGCTTTAGTGATGTTGATTAAGCTAGAGATTCAGCTAATCGCAGGAGTCACACCGGCTATGTCTATTGCCTCAATGGTGCAGCCATCTCTTGGCAAAGCAAGAGGCAGCCGGTGGTTGCGTTGTCCACCACTAAGAGTGAGTACATCAATCTGTGTCAGTGCATTCAGGAGGGTGTGTGGCTGAAGCGTTTGTTTGGGGAGTTTGGGCATGAGTTTGCAGGTTGTGTGCCTGTGTTTGTGGACAACCAGTCTGCCATTGCCCTTGCACAGAATGCATGCTTGCATGGCCGCACCAAGCAAATGCAGGTTCGGTGGCATTTCATCAGGGAGATGGTGGCTAGTGGTGAGGTGATCCTCCGGTGGTGTCCGACTATCCGCCAAGCAGCAGACATCGTAACCAAACCCCTTCCCTTTGAGCTGTCAACGGGAGTTGTGTGTTGACCCCGTCCTCGCTTGGGCGGAGCCGACTTCGTGGTCGGGTGTGAGGGGAGCAACCGACCTGCAGCAGTGGGCGAGCTGGTTGACGAGGAGGTCGACCTGCACGGGGGCCACTGCACGGGCGCCGACTTCAAGGAGGCCGACCTGGGAAGTCGACCTGCGGAGGACGTCAACTTGGAGACGTCAACTTGGGGCAGCCGACTTGGGTGGTCGGCTGACAGGACTGCTGGTCGACCTGGTGGTTGGTCGACCAGGCCTGCTGGTCGACTTGGTGGTGGTCGACCAGGCATGATGTCGACCTGGTGGTCGACCTGACCTGGTGGTCGACGGAGGAGGGGCCGACGTCGACCTCGACTCAGGACGCCGAGCAGCTGGGCGTCGAGTAGCAGGGCGTCAACTTGGTGACGCCGACTTCGGGTAGCCGACTTGGGTGGTCGGCTGACAGCTGTGCTGGTCGACGTGGAGCTGGTCGACCAGGAGGGACGTCGACCTGGAGGTGGTCGACCAGGGGTGTGGTCGACCCGGTGAGGTCGACTTGGGGTGGTCGTCGACTTGGGAGGTGGACGGGCACATGCAGGAGCAGCTGGTCGACGTAGTTGCCCGGTCGACCAGGTTACCTGGGTGACGAAGTCCTGCGGAGGATTGCGACGGTCGCCCAGGCGAAGTTGGCGAGCCCGACCTCGGTGGTGGTATCCCGAGGTCGACGTGGCTGATCAGATGCAGACTCCAGCGCCAGGTTGACTTGGTGTGTGCGCT
Source organism: Closterium sp. Naga37s-1 (assembly GCA_947471745.1). NCBI lineage: Eukaryota > Viridiplantae > Streptophyta > Zygnematophyceae > Desmidiales > Closteriaceae > Closterium > Closterium sp. Naga37s-1. The sequence goes on along the minus strand of CANJKZ010000325.1, from coordinate 170,234 downwards.
GTGCAGGTGACAAGGCTCAGCACGCCAATCATCTGCTAGCACCTGCGAAGCTGGTGCGATGCTGTACTGCGGGAGCAACGCTGGCACGCCGTCAACCTGCGACGTTGGCACGCCGTCGACTTTGCACTGCTGGAGCGCGGTCGACCAAGTCGTGCTGGAACGCGGTTGACCGTGCTGCGCTGGCAGTCGACCGACCTGAATGCTAGCTCTGATGTAGTCTTGCCATGCCAACTTCATTGTACCATTGTTGTCAACCTTCTCTAGTGAAACTCTTGCCAACTTGCCCCGTAAACTAGCAAGCAGTGTGTGCACTAGGAAAACGACTAAGGACCAACGAACGCAGAGATCACACGAGCACCCGTGCCTAGCCCGTAGTCTAGCTCCCGTTGTAGTAGTTATCTCCGCATGGTGCGGTGAGCGTGGACGGCACACGACTTAACTCTCAGTCAGGTCGACGTAGACACCACTTACCAAATTCGTAGTTGCAGGCCGGCAGCTGTGCGGTAGTCACTATGGTAGGAGCCGTAGGTGACGCAGGGGTGGTGGACACCCTGGAGGCACGGCTGGAGAACGCGAGGAGAAAGCACGAGGCCAACGAGTATGGCGACTTGCCCTGGGCGGTCGTCGAGGCTGGACTCCGCACCATGTGGGCGACGGAGCACCCTTCTCGACCTGCCTCTCCTCGTCCGGTGAACAACGAAGGCGGCGTCGACGTTGGCGTCAACGCCGGTGGTGGTCAAGTCGGCAGCAGTGCGGGAGGCACGTCGAGGCAGAGAAGTGTGATTCACGCCGATGAAGTCGGCGGCGTTCAGGCGCGAGGGGTGCAGTCGTCGGCGGCTGCAGGCTCCTCGCAGGGCGACGTCGGAGGACGACGAAGCGGTTTGTCGCCGATGTCGGCGACCCAGGTGACGGCGGGCGGAATTGCACCGAGCTACGGCTACTTCAAGTTTGCGCCGGACAGGATCTTGGTCACCCCGCCGCTCGTTGGTCGATTGGACATCCTCACCTGGAAGGAAGCCATCGAGCCCCAGCTGGAGATGGCCGGGATGATCAACTTTGCCCGAGGAGCCGTGGTGACACCAGCCGACCCCGACCTGCGTGCGGAGTTTCGCGCCGTGCAGCTGTTGACCTTCATGGTCATCTCGCGGTGCTGCTCGCCGGGAATGCAGATCGCCTTGAAGTGGTGTCGGGAGTACCTCGACGCCGGCCACCAGTCGTGGCACTTCATTGAGTCCACCTACCAAGTCACCGACGACTTGTTCATCGCCCAGCTGGAGGGGCAGCTAACACACCTGCGTATGGGCGACGAGGAGTCAGCGACCGACTACTGCAACCAAGCCCGGCGAATTCTCGCCACCATCAGGTAGGCCGACGCGCAGTACTCGACGGCGTCGTACGTCACCCATGTCATGCAGGGACTCTCGAGCAGCTACAACCTCCAGAAGCGGCTGTCCATGGCGCCGAGCACGAGGACGACGCTCAACGAGGACAACTTGACCTCGTACATCCTGCAGGACGAGGCAATGCAGGAGGCAGAGCGGTCACAGGAGCTCTTGGAGCAGGCCAACTTCGTTGCCCCGGCGAGGCAAGGAGGTCGACCAGGGCAGCACGGACAGTCTGGCAGTGGCAGTAGTAGTGGCTGGAAGACGGCCAGGGAGGTCGACAAGAAGAAGTCGACCAAGGACAGCGGTCGAGGAGGAGGAAGTCGACGTCGGGAGTGCTGGCTGTGCGGCGACCCTGACCACCTCTCCTACGAGTGCCCCGACCGCAGTGACTCCGACGACGACGACGCCAAGGGAGGCCGCGGGAGGTCTGGCAGTTGTCGTCCTCGTCGAGGGGGAAACAAGCCGCACAAGGAGAAGCAGTCGACGACGTCGACCTCAACGAAGGACGACGACTCCTCGGCTGGCGGCAAGGGGCGGGACGACAAGAGGGTGTCGTGCTCGCTGGTCGGCGTCGTGGAGCCGACCGTCTCGCTGGCACCGGAGGCCGGAGAGGACTTCCAGGCGGTGGCGGCAGCTGTGCAGGCGAACCTGGCGGTGGTCCTGCTCGACAGCGGCTGCTCCCACCACCTGATGGGGACGAAGGAAGTCTTCGTCGACCTGCTGCCGAGCGGCTCCATCAAGCATGTGCGCGGCTTCAATGGGGCACTGCAGGACGTCCAGGGTCGTGGCACCGTCGCCCTGCAAGGGAAGGCCGGGAAGCAGGTACTCATCCCCGACGTGCTGTACGTCCCGGGTGTGCGGGCCAACCTGTTGTCGTCCGGCCAGCTGAAGGAGCATGGCGTAAAGCTGGAGGAGGACGGCGACGGGATGCTGCTCGTCTTGGCAGCGGGAGAGGTGCTCGGACGGGCGACTTACTCCGGGCGTGTCCTCTGCACCGACCTGCGTCCCTGCTCAACGAGGTCGACGTCAACCACGCCGGAGGTTGTGGCCCTGCGGGCGATCGTCTCTAAGACGAAGTCGACGCCGGACAGGATGCATGCGAGACTTGCACACGTCGGCATGGACACCATACGGAGCTCGGCGAGGAACGAGGTCGCCATTGGGCTGGACCTCAAGTCGGCAACAACGGCCGACTCACCGTGTGTCTCGTGCGTCGGCGGGAAGCTGGCGCGGCACACTTTCCCCGACCAAGGCTCCGACGTCGACGACGTGCTGGCCGTTGTGCACATCGACCTGTGCGGGCCGTTCCGCGTGGCTGCCAAGGACGGCAGCTTGTACTTCTTGCTGCTGAAGGACCGCAAGACCCGCTTCGTGTGGGTGAGGCCGGTCGCCAAGAAGTCGGATGCGCTGCTGGAGTTCCAGAAGTGGCTGGTGTTGGTGGAGAGGCAGGCGAAGAAGTCGGTGCTAATGCTTCGCTCCGACCGAGGAGGGGAGTTCCTCGGGAAGCAGTTCGCCGACTTCGTGGATGGCAAGGGGATCGTCCACGACCTCACCTGCCCGTACACCCTGCAGCAGAACGGCGTGGCGGAGCGGGAGATGAGGACGGTGGTGGAGTCGGTGCGGACGATGTTGCTGCACATGGGCGTGCAGCACCACTGGTGGCACCTCGCTCTGCGGCAGGCCGTCTGGATCCGCAACTGCCTTGAGAGGTCGACGCTGCCGCCAGGGACGACGCCGTACCAGCTGCTGGTCGGCCAGAAGCCCGACTTGTCGATGGCGAGGGTGTGGGGCTGCATGGGGCAGTTCCTTGTCCCCGAGCAGCAGCGTGGTGGGAAGTTGAAGCCGAAGGCCAGGTGGGGCCTTCACCTTGGCGTGGCGGCGGAGAGTAAGGGCTGGGAGCTCCTCGACGTCGACGCCAACCGGGTGGTCACCACGTCGGACGTGGTCTTCTAAAAGGAGATGTCGCTGGCCGAGTGGAAGTCGGAGCACGGGTCGGCGTCCGGCCGTACGCCGTCCACCCCGCCTACCGACACCTCGTCGGCGACGCTGCCTCTGCTCGCCGAGGTTGGTGGGCTTGCTGCTGAGGGCGACGAGGACGTCCGTCCTCCTTCCCCTCCCTCTTCTGCCCCTCCCCTCGTGGCCGACCTGCGCGGGCTGACCTCGGTGTCAGCGTCCGGCGATGAGGGGAGTAGTGGGACGTCGCCTTCGGCGCCGGCCAAGGGCATCGCCGGTGGCCGACGTGACGAGCGGCAAGTCGACGCGGGAGTGAAGTCGACGTTGACAGGGGAGGAGCAGGTCGAGGAGGAGCAGTCGACTTGGGTGAAGTCGGCGAAGAAGGCAGCTGAGAAGCAGCCGACAGGGGAGCAGGCAGCGGTGAAGCTGACCACGGAGCAGTCGGCAACCAGGCAGTCGGCAGGGACGCCGACCACAGGGGAGAGGTCGACCAGGAAGTCGACCGAGGTGCAGCAGGACGACAAGGGCAGTGAGGACGCCGGGGAGTCCACCAAGAGTGACGTGGTGGAGGTTCGGCCTGAACCTCGGAAGTCGGATAGACTTCGGAGGCCGCCGGACTTCTTCGTCCCCGCTGCCTTCACCACGGTGTACGACGTGGACGATGACGACGACCTGCTGTACGACGACGCCAAGGAGGATGAGGAGTTTCCAGAGCTCGACCCGGACATGCTGGCCGACCCCGAGCACCGTTGGGACATCTCGACGATGACGGTGAAGGAGGCTTTGGCAAGCTGGAAGGGCCCGGCGGTGAAAGCCGCCATGGAGGAGGAGATCCACAGCCTCATCAACATGGGCACTTGGGAGCTGGTCGAACGCCCGCCGGGAGTCAACATCATGAAGAACCGGTGGGTGTTGACGACGAAGTACTACGTCGACGACACCGTCGAGCGCGAGAAGGCGAGGCTGGTAGTGAAGGGCTTCACGCAGGTGTATGGCGCCGACTACGACGAGACGTTCGCGCCGGTGGGCAGCTACGTCACCCTGAGGATTCTCCTCAGCATCGTCGCCGTCCTCAACCTCAACCTGATGCAGCTCGACATGAAGAACGCCTTCTTGCAGAGCAGGCTCGACCGGGTGCTCTACATGTCCCAGCCGGACTACTTCAACGACGGAACCGGCCGGGTGTGCAAGCTGCTGAAGAGCCTGTACGGCCTGAAGCAGTCGCCGCTGCTGTGGTACTTGGCGCTCAACGACGTGCTGGTCGGCGCCGGGTGGAAGAAGAGCCAGGTCGACGAGGCTCTGTACTTCAAGGTCGGTGACAACGGAGTGGCCTGCTGGGTGCTGGTCTACGTTGACGACCTGCTCGCCGCCAGCAGCAGCACCGAGATGTTGAAGGAGCTGAAGGAGCTGCTGGAGTCCGCCTTCGAGTTACGTGAGATCTCGCCGGTGCAGAAGTACCTCGGGCTGGAGATCGTCCGCGACAGGTCGGCGGGGAAGTTGTGGCTGCACCAGCAGGGCTACGCCGACAAGCTGCGTAGGCGCTTCATCGACGAGGAGCAGACCGGGCGCACCCCGAAGACGCCGGTCTCGGTCGACGCCTACGCCGAGCTCACCTTCGACGACGAGGAGGCACAGGAGCGACAGGAGGAGGAGTACCGGCAGAAGGTCGGCTCGCTGCAGTTCGCGGCAACGACGACAAGGCCGGACATCGCCTTCGCCTGCAGCAAGCTGGGGAGCGGCCTCACGGTGAGGAGCGACCAGCACTGGCGCGAGGTCGACCGCTGCCTCGCCTACCTCGCCAACACGCGTGACACTGCCCTGGAGTTCGGCGGTGGACCTAAGTCGCTGGAGCTGGTCGGCTACGTGGACGCCGACGACGCCGGTGACAAGCAGAACAGGACGAGCACGGGCGGCTACGTGTTCGTCTACGGAGGGGCCGCAGTCTCCTGGTCGAGCCAGCGCATCAAGTGCGCGATGTTGTCGTCGACCGAGTCGGAGTACGTGGCGGCCACTGAAGCCGGCAAGGAGGGACGTCTACTTCGCTTCCTCCTTGCAGAGTTCCAGCAGCTGGATGCTGGGAAGCCGACCGTCCTCCGGGTGGACAACAAGTCGGCCATCACGGTCGCCGAGGGCATGGGGTTGACGGGCAACCTCAAGCACATGGAGCGGCGACAGGCCAGGCTGCAGCACATGGTGAGGCGCGGGAAGTTCTCGCTGAGGTACATCCCGACCACCGAGCAGCCGGCCGACTTCCTGACGAAGGCGCTGCACTATCCGGCCTTCAACCGGTGCTCCGTCGCCATCGGCCAGGTGCGCTTGGCCGACGTGGGTGACGAAGTTGACGAAGTGCAGCAGTAGGTGCCATGCCCTCTTGCATGGCTGGTGCGGTGGACGACGTGCTGTGTGTTGGGTGCACGTTGACAAGCTATTCTCCGAGGAGTACTGTCGTGTGGGCTGGGGGCCCAAGCGTGAACGCGGCAGGGGAGTGTCAACGGGAGTTGTGTGTTGGCCCCGTCCTCGCTTGGGCGGAGCCGACTTCGTGGTCGGGTGTGAGGGGAGCAACCGACCTGCAGCAGTGGGCGAGCTGGTTGACGAGGAGGTCGACCTGCACGGGGGCCACTGCACGGGCGCCGACTTCAGGGAGGTCGACCTGGGAAGTCGACCTGCGGAGGACGTCAACTTGGGGCAGCCGACTTAGGTGGTCGGCTGACAGGACTGCTGGTCGACCTGGTGGTTGGTCGACCAGGCCTGCTGGTCGACTTGGTGGTGGTCGACCAGGCATGATGTCGACCTGGTGGTCGACCTGACCTGGTGGTCGACGGAGGAGGGGCCGACGTCGACCTCGACTCAGGACGCCGAGCAGCTGGGCGTCGAGTAGCAGGGCGTCAACTTGGTGACGCCGACTTCGGGTAGCCGACTTGGGTGGTCGGCTGACAGCTGTGCTGGTCGACGTGGAGCTGGTCGACCAGGAGTGACGTCGACCTGGAGCTGGTCGACCAGGGGTGTGGTCGACCCGGTGAGGTCGACTTGGGGTGGTCGTCGACTTGGGAGGTCGACGGGCACATGCAAGAGCAGGTTACCTGGGTGACGAAGTCCTGCGGAGGATTGCGACGGTCGCCCAGGCGAAGTTGGCGAGCCCGACCTCGGTGGTGGTATCCCGAGGTCGACGTGGCTGATCAGATGCAGACTTCAGCGCAAGGTTGACTTGGTGTGTGCGCTGTGCAGGTGACAAGGCTCAGCACGCCAATCATCTGCTAGCACCTGCGAAGCTGGTGCGATGCTGTACTGCGGGAGCAACGCTGGCACGCCGTCAACCTGCGACGTTGGCACGCCGTCGACTTTGCACTGCTGGAGCGCGGTCGACCAAGTCGTGCTGGAACGCGGTCGACCGTGCTGCGCTGGCAGTCGACTGACCTGAATGCTAGCTCTGATGTAGTCTTACCATGCCAACTTCATTGTACCATTGTTGTCAACCTTCTCTAGTGAAACTCTTGCCAACTTGCCCCGTGAACTAGCAAGCAGTGTGTGCACTAGGAGAACGACTAAGGACCAACGAACGCAGAGATCACACGAGCACTCGTGCCTAGACCGTAGTCTAGCTCCCGTTGTAGTAGTTATCTCCGCATGAGCGACATGGTGTGTGCATGTCCTTGTTGGGGATGCAGCCGCATGATGGCATGGTGCCTGAGTAGGATGTGGGGGGGCTGGTGCTTCTCATGCTGTGGATGGCGCCCTTTCTTGGGCAAGGGGGAGTGAAGTGAAGGAGGAATTTGCTCAGAAGTGTGCAGCCACCTCCAGCACAAGCAAGGGGGATTGTTGATTGTGTAGGTGGTTGTGGTATTTTTCTCTACCTGGTTGCGGGCTAAGGGTTTGGGCAAAATGTGATTGCTAGACTTGTTGTGGGCTGGAATTGAACTCGCACCCAACAAGGACCAACAAACCTTCGCTATTCACTACAACACCTTTGGTGTTGATAGTTAGGAATTTTGGGTTGTTGGGGATTGTTGTATGGCGAGGGTTGGGATGGTAGGGTTTGACAAACTCGTCTCTTTGCAGATCTGGACTCTTGTTTTAGCCATTTTGTAGATCTAATCCATGGCTGCCAAGTAATTCCGCCAGGATATCCCGTCGCACATAAATCGCGATAGCGATTGGCCTAGATCTTGGTTGAATGCGAGCGTTACCATTCTGGACGGTAGAGATTAATTCCAACGCCTACCTGCTCATAGTTTAAGGTTACTTCAGCTGCACGCAATGTTCTGTCGAAGTCGGCGGACTTAATCTCTTGTTACACTTTCTAGATTCGCGCGCTTTCCATCAGCACTTACTCTTAGTACCAATCATATGGGTAAAAAACGCAGTTACGCTTGGTACCAACCATATGGGTTAGTAACGCACTTACTCTTAGTACTAACCATATCGGTTAGTAACACACTTACTCTTAATACCAACCATATGGGTAAATACCCTACATACTCTTAGACGTACTCTATTGCGATGCTGTCAACCCTCTGTTTGGGGTAGATCAGTCCCAGCCCTCCTTCTTTCCGAGGTGTGCAGACCAGATCATAGTTCCAGAGGATGAACCGCTTCTCCTCTACCGCCTACCCTTTCGACACAAAGGTATGACACAGCTTGTGTATGTTTTTCCAAATATCCTCCGGCGGCAGGTAGACTTGCGCTTGAAACAGGAAAATCGGCACGATTTCGTCACCCTCGCCGACGTCGCCAGATGCCGTATTTCCCATTTCGCTAACTCTCCTTTCGCTCTGTCCAGCGCCTTGTTCCAGGAGGGGGTCAGATCTCCGCTGGGCGCAATCCGATTCCCCAGCAGACGTTCCGGTTCGTCCTTGTCCGCCCACTTAAATTGCAAGTTCTGCGGTGCCAGTTTCCCCCGGTTCTTCCCCAGCGGGAATACCACTGTTTTCCCCTTGTTCACCTTCAGCCCCGACTCCTTGCCGAAGATGGACAAAACCTTCGCCGCCGTCTCTAACTGCTCCGCTCCGTGCAGCAAGAGAGAGGTGTCATCAGCGTAACCCAGATACGCCAGCTTCCCAACTCCCTTCTTCCCTATTCCCAACTTCTTGCGGTTGATCTCATGACACAGCGGCTCAATAGCGCAGAGGAAAAGGTATGGCGCCAATGGACATCCTTGGCACACCCCCTTTTCCACCGCCACCTTGTCACCCGTCCACCCGTTGACATGTAAGCGTGTTCCCGCCTCCTTATGCAGCCCCTCCGTCCAGGTTACAAAGTCTTCCGGCAACCCCAGCTTCCGCAGCGTTTTGAAGAGGTAAACACGCGAGATTGAGTCGAACGCCTTCTGGAAGTCGATCATCAGCAGGTACCAATCCTCCTTCCCGCTGACCCCTGTGCGCGCGAGGGGGGTTATTCGATAAAACGCGGAATCTGGTGCTTACCAGCGTCGGCGCCAAATTCGTCGCCCCCGGCGGGTTTTCGAAGCAGTAATTTCTTGAGCGCGTTGCTTAGCTGAAACTCTGCGAGTGAAAACGGCTCTGATTACCAAGTGTAACAAGATCGAATTTCCACTCGAGAATGTTGCACTAAAGGTGAGTACAAGGCGTTATTTTAGTAAAAAATACATAGAAACATCAGATAATCCGAACCTTCAGGAACGCGCTCTTCTAGAATATGTAATCACTAGGGCGCATAAGCACGCAAGCCCATTGGCACTTCGGATTATGGCAAGATTACGCCTTGTACACCACCGTCGGTGCTGTATAATGTAATTGTCTGTGCCGAAAATACACAATAAGTGAAATAATCGGAAAGCTCTAGAAAATAGAATAGTAGTCCGATTGAGGTGAAATAAAGTGCAAATAAAAGAGGAAAAACATGGAAATGCGAAATATGTCGAACGTCGACGTACTCTTACACATAGGACCAACAGGCCAGTTGGTCCAACCGGTCCATAGGACCAACACGTTAGTTGGTCCAACCGGTCCATAGGACCAACAAGCCAGTTGGTCCAACCGGTCCATAGGACCAACAAGCCAGTTGGTCCAACCGATCCATAGGACCAACAGGCCACTCGGTCCAACCGGTCCATAGGACCAACAAGCCACACGGTCCAACCGGTACATAGGACCAACAGGCCACTCGGTCCAACCGGCCCATAGGACCAACAGACCAGTGGGTCCAACCAGGCCAGTTGGTCCAACCGGTTCATTGGAGCAACAGGCCAGTTGGTCCAACCGGTCCACTAGAGCAACAGGCCAATTGGTCCAACCGGTTCATAGGACCAACAGGCCAGTTGGTCCAACTGGTCCATAGGACCAACACGTTAATTGGTCCAACCGGTGCATAGGACCAACAGGCCAGTTGGTCCAACCGGTCCATAGGACCAACAGGCCAGTTCGTCCAACCGGTCCATAGGACCAATAGGTCAGTTGGTCCAACCGGTTCATTGGAGCAACATGCAAGTTGGTCCAACCGGTCCACTAGAGCAACAGGCCAATTGGTCCAACCAGTTCATAGGACCAACAGGCCAGTTGGTCCAACCGGACCATAGGACCAACATGTCAGTTGGTCCAACCGGTCCATAGGACCAATAGGCCAGTTGGTCCAACCGGTCCATAGGACAAACAGGTCAGTTGGTCCAACCGGTCCATAGGACCAACAGGCCAGTTGGTCCAACGCGTCCCTAGGACCAACAGGTCAGTTGGTCCAACCCGTCCATAGGACCAACTGACCAGTTGGTCCAACCGGTCTATTCGACAAACAATTCAGTTGGTCCAACCGGTTTATTGGGCCAACATGCCAGTTGGTCCGACCGGTCCATACAACAAACAGGCCAGTTGGTCCAACCGGTCCATTCGCCAACAAGCCAGTTGGTCCAACCGGTCCATTTGGCCAACTGGCCAGTTGGTCCTACTCGTCCATAGGACCAACAGGCCACTGGGTCGAACCGGTCCGTTGGAGCGACAGGCCAGTTGGTTCATCCGGTCAATAGGACCAAAAGGCCAGTTGGTCCAACCGGTCCATAGGACCAACAGTCCAGTTGGTCCAACCGGTCCATAGGACCAACAGGCCAGTTGGTTCAACCGGTCCATTGGACCAACACGTCTGTGAGTCCAACCGGTCCATAGGACCAACAGGCCAGTTGGTCCAACAAGTCCATAAGACCAATAGGCCAGTTGGTCCAACCGGTCCATAGGAAAAAAAGGTCAGTTGGTCCAACACGTTCATAGGACCAACTGGCCAGTTGGTCCAACTAGTTCATTGGACCAACAATCTAGTTGGTCCAACCGATCCATAGGACCAAGAGACCAGTGGGTCCAACCGGTCCATAGGACCAACATGCCAGTTGGTCCAACCTGTCCATAGGACCAACAGTCCAATTGGTCCAACCGGTCCATTGGACCAACAGGCCTGTTGGTCCAATTTGTCCAGAGGACCAACAGGCCAGTTGGTCCAACCGGTCCATTCGGCCAACAGCCCAGTTGGTGCAACCGGTCCATAAGACCAACAGGTCAGTTGGTCGAATTGGTCCATGGGACCAACAGCCCAGTTGGTCCAAGCGATCGATTCGGCCAACAATCTAGTTGGTCCAACCAGTCCATAGGACCAACATGCCAGTTGATCCAACCGGTCCATTGTATCACCAGGCTAGTTGGTCCAATGGGTCCATTGGACCAACAGGCCAGTACCGGTCCATTCGACCAACATGACAGTTGGTCCAACCAGTCAATTGGACCAACAGGCCAGTGGGTCCAACCGGTCCATAGGACCAAAAGGTCAATTTGTCCAACCAGTCCATAGGGCCAACAGGTTAGTTTGCCCAGCCGGTCCAGTGGGCCAACACGCCTGTTGGTCCAACCAGTCCTTTGGATCAATTGGCAAGTTGGTCCAACTGGTCCATTCGACCAACATGCCAGTTGGTCTAACCGATCCATAGGATCAATAGGTTAGTTGGTCCAACTGGTCCATTGGACCAACAGGCTTGTTGGTCCAACCGGTCCTTTGGATCAACAGGCCAGTTGGTCCAACTGGTCCATTGGACCAACAGGCCAGTTGGTCAAATCGGTCCATAGGACCAACATGTTAGTTTGTCCAACCGGTCCATCGGGCCAACAAGTTAGTTTTTCCAACAGGTCCATTGGGCCAACAGGCTAGTTGGTCCAACCGGTCAATTAGATCAACAGGCCAGTTGGTCCAACCGGTCCATTTGGCCAACATTCCAGTTGGTCCAACCAGTCCAAATAGCCAACAGGCCAACTGGTCCGACCGGTCCATTGGATCAACATGCCAGTTGGTCCAACAAATCCATAGGACCAACAGGCCAGTTGGTCCAACAGGTATATTGGACCAACAATTCAGATGGTCCAACCAGTCCATAGGACCAACAGGCCAGTTGGTCCAACCGGTTTATAGGACCAACAAGCGAGTTTGTCCAGCCGGTCCATTCGGCCAACAGGCCAGTTGGTCCAACCAGCCCATAGGACCAACATGTCATTTGGTCCAACTGGTCCATTGGGCCAACATGCCAGTTGGTCCAACGGGTTCATTGGGCCCGCACGCCAGTTGGTCCAACTGGTCTAAAGGAGCAATAGGCCAGTTGGTCCAACTAATCCATTCGACCAACAAGCAAAATGGTCTAGCCGGTCCATAGGACCAGTGCGTTAGTTGGTCCAACCAGGCCAGTTGGTCTAACCGGTCCAGTGGACCAACATGCGAGTTGGTCCAACCGGTCCATTGGGCCAATAGGCCAATTGATCCAACCGGTCCATAGGACCAACACGTCAGTTGGTCCAACCCGTCCATAGGAGAAGTTGGCCCAATGGACCGGTTGGACCAACTGGACTGTTGGTCCAATGGACTGGTTGGACCAGCTGGCCTCTTGGTCCTATAGACTGGTTGGACCAACTGTCCTGTTGGTCCTATGGATCGGTTGGACCAACAGGACTGTTGGTCCAATGGACTGGTTGGACCAACAGGACTGTTGGTCATATGGACCTGTTGGACCAACTGGCCTGTTGGACCTATAGACCGGTTGGACCAACTGGCCTATTGGTCCTATAGACAGGTTGGACCAACTAGCATGTTGGTCCTATAGACCAGTTGGACCAACTGGCCTATTGGTCCTATAGACAGGTTGGAAAAAGTTGGCCCGTTGGTCCTATGGATCGGTTGGACCAACTGGCCTATTGGCCAAATGGACCGGTTGGACCAACTGGACATTTGGTCCTATGGACCAGTTGGACCAACTTGCCTGTTGGTCATATGGACCAGTTGGACCAACTGGCCTGTTGGTCCTATAGATCGGTTGGACCAACTGGCCTGTTGGTCCTATAGAAAGGTTGGACCAACTGGCATGTTGGTCCTATAGACCGGTTGGACAAAGTTGGCCCGTTGGTCCTATGGAACGGTTGGACCAACTGGCCTGTTGGCAAAATGGACCGGTTGGACCAACTGGACATTTGGTCCTATGGACTGGTTGGACCAACTTCCCTGTTGGTCCTACGGACCGGTTGGACCAACTGGCCTGTTGGTCCTATGGACCGATTGGAACAACTAGCCTGTTGTTCCTATGGACCGGTTGGACTAACTGGGCTATGGGCCCAATGGACCGGTTGGCAAACTGGATTGTTGGTCCAATGGACCGGTTGGACCAACTGGCCTGTTGGTCCTATGGACCGGTTGGACCAACTAGCCTGTTGCTCCAATGGACCAGTTGGACCAAGTGGCCTGTTGGTCCTATGGACTGGTTGGACCAACTGTCATGTTGGTCCTATGGACCGGTTGGACCAACTGGCCTGTTGGCTGATTGGACCGGTAGGACCAACAGGCCTGTTGGTCCTATGGAACGGTTGGACGAATTGACGTGTTGGTCCTATGGACCGGTTGGACCAACAGTCCTGTTGGTCCTATGGACAACTTGGACCAACTGACGTGTTGGTCCTAAGGACTGGTTGGACCAACTGACCTGTTGGCCGAATGGACCGGTTGGACCAACTGGCCTGTTGGTCCTATGGACTAGTTGGACCAACAAGCCTGTTCGTCCTATGGACAGGCTGGACCAACTGGCCTATTGGTCCTATAGACCTGTTGGACCAAGTGGCCTGTTGGCCGAATGGACTGGTTGGACCAACTGGCCTGTTGGTCCTATGGACCGATTAGGCCAACTGGCCTGTTGCTCTAATGGACCGGCCGAATGGACCGGTGGACACACTGGCCTGTTCGTCCTATGGACCAATTGATCCAACTGGCCTGATGGTCCTATGGACCGGTTGGACCAACTGGCCTGTTGAACCTGTGGACGGGTTGGACCAACTGGCCCGTTGGCCGAATGGGCCAGTTGGACCAACTGGCCATTTGGTCCTATGGACCGGTTGGACCAGTTGGCCTGTTGGTCCTATGGAACGGTTGGACCAACTGACGTGTTGGTCCTATGGACCGGTTGGACCAACAGGCCTGTTGGTCCTATGGACAACTTGGACCAACTGACGTGTTGGTCCTAAGGACTGGTTGGACCAACTGACCTGTTGGTCCTAAGGACCAGTTGGACCAACTGGCCTATTGATGCAATGGAACGTTGGACCAATTGGCCTGTTGGTCCTATGGACGGGTTGGACCAACTGGCCTGTTGGCCGAATGGACCCGTTGGACCAACTGGCTCTTCGGTCCCATATACCGGCTGAACCAACTGGCCTGTTGGTCCTATGGAACAGTTGGACTAACTGACGTATTGGTGCTATGGACCGGTTGGACCAACTGGCTTGTTGATCTAATGGACCAATTGGACCAAGTGGCCAGTTGGTCCTGTGGATTGGTTGGACCAACTGGCGTGTTGGCCGAATGGACCGGATGGGCCAACGGGCCTGTTGGTCCTATGGACAGGTTGGACCAACTGGCCTGTTGATCTGATGGACCGGTTGGACCAACTAGCATGTTGGTCCTATGGACCGTTGGACCAACTGGACTGTTGGCCCAATGAACCGGTTGGACAAACTGGCCAGTTGGCCCTATGGACCGGTTGGACCAACTGGTCTGTTAGCCTATATATCGGTTGGACCAACCGGCCTGTTGATCCAATGGACCAGTTGGACCAGCTGGCCTGTTTGTACTATGGACTGGTTGGACCAACTGGCCGGTTGGCCGAATGGACCGGTTGGACCAACTGACCTGTTGGTCCCATGGACTGGTTGGACCAACTGGCTTGTTGGTCCTATGGACCGGTTGGACCAACTGGCCTGTTGGCCCCATGAACCAGTTGGACCTTTTGGCCTGTTGGCCCAATAGACGAGTTGGACCAACTGACCTGTTGGCTCAAAGGATCGGTTGGATCAATTGAATTGTTGGTCCTATGGGCCTGCTGGACCAACTCGACTGTTGGTCCTATGGATAGGTTGGACAACCTGGGCTGTTGGTCCTATGGACTGGTTGGACTAACTGGCCTGATGGTCTAATGGACCGGTTGGACCAACTGGCCTGTTGGTCCTATGGACCGGTTGGACCAACTAGCCTGTTGCTCCAATGGACCAGTTGGACCAAGTGGCCTGTTGGTCCTATGGACTGGTTGGACCAACTGTCATGTTGGTCCTATGGACCGGTTGGACCAACTGGCCTGTTGGCTGATTGGACCGGTAGGACCAACAGGCCTGTTGGTCCTATGGAACGGTTGGACGAATTGACGTGTTGGTCCTATGGACCGGTTGGACCAACAGTCCTGTTGGTCCTACGGACCAGTTGGACCAACTAACGTGTTGGTCCTATGGACCGGTTGGACCAACTGGCCTGTCGGTCCTAAGGACCGGTTGGAACAACTGACGTGTTGGCCCAATGAACCGGTTGGACCAACTGGCCTGTTGGCCCAATGGACCGGTTGGAGCAACTGGCCTATTGTACTATATATCGGTTGGAGCAACTGGCCTGTTGATCCAATGGACCAGTTGGACCAGCTGGCCTGTTTGTCCTATAAACTGGTTGGACCAACAAGCCTGTTGGCCGATTGGACCGTTTGGACCAACTGGCCTGTTGGTCCTATGGACCAATTGGACCAACTGGGCTGCTGGTCCTATGGACCGGTTGGACCAACTGGCATGTTGGCCGAATGGACCGGTTGGACCAACTGACGTATTGGTCCTATAGACCGGTTGGACAAAGTGGCCTGTTGCTCCAATGGACCAATTGGACCAACTGGCCTGTTGGTCCTATGGACCGGTGGACCAACTGGCCTGTTGGCCAAATGGACCGGTTGGACCAACTGGCCATTTGGTCCTATGGACCGGTTGGACCAACTGGCCTGTTGGCTGATTGGACTGATTGGACCAACTGGCCTATTGATCTAATGTTCCGGTTGAACCAACTGGCATGTTGGTCCTATGGATCGTTGGACCAACTGGCCTGTTGGCCCAATGGACCGGTTGGACCAAATGGCCTGTTGTCCTATGTATCGGTTGGACCAACTGGCTTGTTGATCCAATGGACCAGTTGGACCAGCTGGCCTGTTTGTCCTATGGACTGGTTGGACCAACTGGTCTGTTGGCCGAATGGACCGGTTGGACCAACTGGCCTGTTGGTCCTATATATCGGTTGGACCAACCGGCCAGTTGATCCAATGGACCAGTTGGACCAGCTAGCATGTTTGTCCTTTGAACCGGTTGGACCAACTTGCTAGTTGGTCGTATGGACCGGTTAGACCAATTGACATGTTGGTTCTATGGACAACTGGCCTGTTGATCTAATGGACCGGTTGGACCAACTGGTATGTTGGTCTTATGGACCGTTGAACCAAATGGACTGTTGGCCCAATCGACCGGTTGGACCAACTGGCCAGTTGTCCTATATATTGGTTGGACCAACTGGCTTGTTGATCCAATCGACCAGTTGGACCAGCTAGGCTGATTGTCCTATGGACTGGTTGGACCAACTGGCCTGTTGGCCGAATGGACCGGTTGGACCAACTGGCCTGTTGGTCCTATGGACTAGTTGGACCAACAAGCCTGTTCGTCCTATGGACAGGCTGGACCAACTGGCCTATTGGTCCTATAGACCTGTTGGACCAAGTGGCCTGTTGGCCGAATGGACTGGTTGGACCAACTGGCCTGTTGGTCCTATGGACCGATTAGGCCAACTGGCCTGTTGCTCTAATGGACCGGCCGAATGGACCGGTGGACACACTGGCCTGTTCGTCCTATGGACCAATTGATCCAACTGGCCTGATGGTCCTATGGACCGGTTGGACCAACTGGCCTGTTGAACCTGTGGACGGGTTGGACCAACTGGCCCGTTGGCCGAATGGGCCAGTTGGACCAACTGGCCATTTGGTCCTATGGACCGGTTGGACCAGTTGGCCTGTTGGTCCTATGGAACGGTTGGACCAACTGACGTGTTGGTCCTATGGACCGGTTGGACCAACAGGCCTGTTGGTCCTATGGACAACTTGGACCAACTGACGTGTTGGTCCTAAGGACTGGTTGGACCAACTGACCTGTTGGTCCTAAGGACCAGTTGGACCAACTGGCCTGTTGATGCAATGGAACGTTGGACCAATTGGCCTGTTGGTCCTATGGACGGGTTGGACCAACTGGCCTGTTGGCCGAATGGACCCGTTGGACCAACTGGCTCTTCGGTCCCATATACCGGCTGAACCAACTGGCCTGTTGGTCCTATGGAACAGTTGGACTAACTGACGTATTGGTGCTATGGACCGGTTGGACCAACTGGCTTGTTGATCTAATGGACCAATTGGACCAAGTGGCCAGTTGGTCCTGTGGATTGGTTGGACCAACTGGCGTGTTGGCCGAATGGACCGGATGGGCCAACGGGCCTGTTGGTCCTATGGACAGGTTGGACCAACTGGCCTGTTGATCTGATGGACCGGTTGGACCAACTAGCATGTTGGTCCTATGGACCGTTGGACCAACTGGACTGTTGGCCCAATGAACCGGTTGGACAAACTGGCCAGTTGGCCCTATGGACCGGTTGGACCAACTGGTCTGTTAGCCTATATATCGGTTGGACCAACCGGCCTGTTGATCCAATGGACCAGTTGGACCAGCTGGCCTGTTTGTACTATGGACTGGTTGGACCAACTGGCCGGTTGGCCGAATGGACCGGTTGGACCAACTGACCTGTTGGTCCCATGGACTGGTTGGACCAACTGGCTTGTTGGTCCTATGGACCGGTTGGACCAACTGGCCTGTTGGCCCCATGAACCAGTTGGACCTTTTGGCCTGTTGGCCCAATAGACGAGTTGGACCAACTGACCTGTTGGCTCAAAGGATCGGTTGGATCAATTGAATTGTTGGTCCTATGGGCCTGCTGGACCAACTCGACTGTTGGTCCTATGGATAGGTTGGACAACCTGGGCTGTTGGTCCTATGGACTGGTTGGACTAACTGGCCTGATGGTCTAATGGACCGGTTGGACCAACTGGATTGTTGGGTCAATAGACCGGTTGGACCAACTCGACTGTTGGACCAGTTGGACAACCTGGCCTGTTGGTCCTATCGACCGACTGTACCAGCAAGCCTATTGGTCCTATGAACCGGCTGGACCAAATGGCCTATTGGTCATATGGATCAGTTGGACCAAGTGGCATATTGGCCGAATGGACCGGTTGGACCAACTGACGTGTTGGTCCTATGGACTAGTTGGACAAATTGGCCTGTTGATCCAATGGACCAATTGGACCAACAAGTCTGTTGGTCCTATGGACCGGTTGGACCAACTGGCCTGTTGGTCCTATGGACCGGTGGGACCAAATGGCCTGTTGATCCTATGGACCGGTTGGACCAACTGACGTGTTGGTCATATGGACTGGTTTGACCAGCTGACCTATCGGACCTATGGACCGGTAAAACCAAGTGACCCGTTGGTCCTATGGACTGGTTGGACGAACTGGCCTGTTGGCTGAATGACCGGTTGGACCAACTAGCCATTTGGTCTTATGGACCAGTTGGACCAACTGGCCTGTTGGTCCTATGGAACGGTTGGACCAACAGGCCTGTTGGTCCTATTGACCAGTTGGTCCAACTGGATTGTTGGTCCTATGGACCTGTTGGACCAACTGGCTTGTTGTCCTATATATCTGTTGGACCAACCGGCCTGTTTTTCCAATGGACCAGTTGGACCAGCTGGCATGTTTGTCCTCTGAACCGGTTGGACCAACTGGCGTGGTTGTCCTATGGACCGGTTAGACCAATTGACGTGTTGGTACTATGGACCAGTTGGACCAACTGGCCTGTTGATCGAATGGACCGGTTGGACCAACTAGCATGTTGGTCCTATGGGCCGTTGGACCAACAGGCCTGTTAGTCTAATGAACAGGTTGAAACCAACTGGACTGTTGGCCCAAACGACCGGTTGGACCAGCTGGCCTGTTCTCCTATATATCGATTGGACCAACTGGCTTGTTGATCCAATCGATTAGTTGGACCAGCTGGCCTATTTGTCCTATGGATTGGTTGGACCAACTGGCCTGTTGGCCAAATGGACCGGTTGGACCAACAGGCCTGTTGGTCCTATGGACTGGTTGGACCAACAAGCCTGTTCGTCCTATGGACAGGCTAGACCAACTAGCCTATTGGTCCTATGGACCAGTTGGACCAAGTGGCCTGTTGGCCGAATGGACTTGGTGGACCAACGTTGGTCCTATGGGCCGGCTGGACCAACTGGCGTGTTGGTCCTATGGACCGATTTGGCCAACTAGGGCCTGTTGCTCTAATGGACCGGCCGAATGGACCGGTTGACAAACTCGCCTGTTCGTCCTACAGACCGGTTGGACCAACTGGCCAGTTGGTCCTATGGACGGGTTTGACCAACTGGCCCGTTGGCTGAATGGACCGGTTGGACCAACTAGACATTTGGTCCTATGGACCGGTTGGACCAATAGGCTTGTTTGTCCTATGGAACGGTTGGACCAACTGACGTGTTGGTCCTATGGACCGGTTGGACCAACAGGCTTGTTGGTCCTATGTACTACTTGGACCAACGGACGTATTGGTCCTAAGGACTGGTTGGACCAACTCACCTGTTGGTCCTAAGGACCAGTTGGACCAACTGGCCTGTTGATGCAATGGACCAGTTGGACCAACTGGCATGTTGGTCCAATGGACCGTTGGACCAACTGGCGTGTTGGCCCATTGAACCGGTTAAACCAACTGGCCTATCGGCCAAATGGACCGTTTGGACCAACTGCCATGTTGTCCTATATATCGGTTGGACCAACCGGCCTGTTAGTACAATGGACCAGTTGGACCAGCTAGCCTGTTTGTCCTATGGACCAGTTGGACCAAGTGGCCTGTTGGCGGAATGGACCGGTTGGACCAACTGGCCTGTTGGTCCTATGGACCGGTTGGACCAACTAACCTGTTGGCCCAATGAACCGGTTGGAACAACTGGCCTGTTGGTCCTATGGACCGGTTGGACCAACTGGCCTGTTCGTCCTATGGACCAATTGAACCAACTGGCATGTTGGTCCTATGGACTGGATGGACCAACTGGGCTGTTGGTCCTATGGACAGGTTGGACCAACTCACGTGTTGGTCCTATGGACCGGTTCGACCAACTGGCGTGTTGGTCCCATAGACTGGTTGGATCAACTGGCCAGTTGCTCCAATAAACCGGTTGGACCAAGTGGCCCGTTGGTCCTATGGACTGGTTGGACCAACTGGCCTGTTGGCCGAATGGACCAGTTGGACCAACTGGCCTGTTGGTCCTATGAAACGGTTGGACCAACAGACGTGTTGGTGCTATGGACCTGTTGGACCAACAGGCTTGTTGGTCCTATGGACCTGTTGGACCAACTGACGTGTTGGTCCTATGGATTGGCTGGACCAACTGGCCTGTTCGTCCTATAAACCAATTGATCCAACTGGCCTGATGGTCCTATGGACCGGTTGGACCAACTGGCCTGTTGGTCCTATGGACGGGTTGGACCAACTAGCCTGTTGGCCGAATGGACCGATTGGACCAACTGGCTCTTTGGTCCCATATACCGTTTGGACCAACTGGCCTGTTGGTCCTATGGAACAGTTGGACCAACTGACGTGTTGGTCCTATGGACCGGTTGGACCAACTGGCTTGTTGATCTAATGGACCGGTTGGACCAAGTGGTCAATTGGTCCTATGGACTGGTTGGACCAACTAGCGTGTTGGCCGAATGGACCAACTGGCCTGTTGGTCCTGTGGACCGGTTGGACCAACTGGCCTGTTGGTCCTATGGACAGGTTGGACCAACTGGCGTGTTGGTCCTATGGACCGGTTGGAGCAACTGGCCTGTTGGTCCTATGGACCGGTTGGACCAACTGATGTGTTCGTCCTATGGACCTGTTAGACCAACTGGCCTGTTGATCCAATGGACCGGTTGGACCAACTGGCATGTTGGTCCTATGGACCGTTGGACCAACTGGCATATTGGCCCAATGAACCGGTTGGACCAACTGGCCTGTTGGCCCTATGGACCGGTTGGACCAACTGGTTGTTGTCCTACACATCGGTTGAACCAGCCGGCCTGTTTTTTTTTTTTTTTTTTTTTTTAATATGTCAAATATACACTGGAGATACAAGTGCATAGAAACATATATCAGTCGTAACTGAGCGTGAGAGGCCATGCACCACACCTGCCTCATGGGAAGCTTCTAAGGGGGATGAAGAGCCCCTCGCGAGAGATTCCACAGCGCGCCAAAGTGATGTGCCCACTTCCAACCTTTGCCCTCCAGCGTTCGGATACAGCCAAGGAGCTGAAACTCCTGATCCGCCAGCGCATATGCCTTCCCATGCTGCCTCAAGCCGCCCTTCTTTTCCAGCTTTTTCCCAGTTGCCCGAGTGTACACACGCACATGAAGTCTGAAAGCCGCTTCAATCCGCCTCAGAACACGCCTGGCCCGAAACCTCTTGCCACGGAACACACAGTCACATCTCTCTGCCCAAATCTGATGCAGCGCAGTGGCCGAAAGTGATGCCTCCGGGAAAGCTGACGTGGAGGCCGTTCCACCGAACAGCATGTCTCCCAGGTCAGCCACCCGCCTCGCAAGGTTCAACATGCGCAGAGCCTACCGGACTGCCCCCACCACTGTTTGAATCCTTGGACAGGTGAAGAGGCAGTGCTCCAAGGTTTCAAACTCCCCACAGTGCGGGCAGACCGGCTTGCCACTTAGGAATGAAAGCCTTTCTCCCACTTGGAGATTGAGGCTGTGTATTCTTAGCAGCACATCCCGCGGTCGGTTGGGTGTCACCGGCGAGTCACGGATTTTTATTACCCTCTTCCAATCAATAGCCCCTGCCCATCTGCCCGCCCAGAGTTCTCTCTTGGCCGACTGGTGCTTCGACTGCTGCCAACACCCTTTCAGTTCCTTCAGCGACACCAGCTCCCCGCCACTAAAAACCGCCGTTCGTCGGAGTGGGGGACAGGGGGGAGTAATAGAGGCGGAGGACTGCACGGCTGAGAGGAGGAGGGACTTCCAGCTCTGCGGCGCTGCTTCCCACGCCCGGAGTGCAAGTTTCGCCTGCTTTGACCCACCCAGCTCTTTCGCAAGGGTTTTTACACCCTTTACGCACCAGCCCCTGTCTCCGTCCGCCTCCAGCAGGTCACACAGGCGAACCTCCCACAGCTTTCTGACTCCCCACCGGAGTCGTGCCTTTCATCAGGATATGGCGGTTCAACACGATTCGCTCTCTCGCCGCTTCCTCCCGCGACAGTTCCAGCGGCGTGATTGCGAGCGGCGACTGCATGAAGTTTGCACACGCCAACTTCCACCGCTCGCTATTCCCGCGCCAACACTTCAGCAGCTTCACATGTGCTACAAAGGTATCCGTCCCCAGCGGTAAGTCTGCAGCCTGCAGCATGATGTCGCGCTTGAGCTCATTTGTCTCCGTGAGGAGCAACCCGATCTTTGATTTTTGCAGACAGGAAAGGCGACGCAACCTCCCCCAGGGCCACTTCCTTCATCCCCGCGATCACGTGCAGTCTCTCCTCCCGCGACTGCTGGTAGCTTTTCAGCCGAAGCTCCCTTTCGTTCAGCAGCTCCTTCAACCGAACGCAACTCGGGTCCCCCAGCCACGCCTGATTCAGATCTGCAACAGCCTGCTGAAGGAAGATCATCGTAGCCTGAACCGTCTTCCTTTCCTCCCTGGCATATGCCTTCAGCCCGGCGTTCAGCCTCAAGATTAGAAGCTCGTAGTCACCCCCCAACTTCTCTATCTGACAAGCCACTGCTTCAATGACTTTCCATCCTCGCCGGCCTGTTGATCCAATGGACCAGTTGGACCAGCTGGTCTGTTTGTCCTATGGACTAGTTGGACCAACAGGCCAGTTGGCCGAATGGACCGGTTGGACAACCTGGCCTGTTGGTCCTATGGACCGGTTGGACCAACTGGCTTGTTGGTCCTATGGACCGGTTGGACCAACTGGCTTGTTGGCCCAATGAACCGGTTGGACCTTTTGGCCTGTTGGCCCAATGGACGAGTTGGACCAACTGACCTGTTGGCTTAAAGGATCGGTTGAATCAACTGAATTGTTGGTCCTATGGGCCGGTTGGACCAATTTGCCTGTTGGTCCTATGGACTGGTTGGACAACCTGGCCAGTTGGTCCTATGGATCGGTTGGAATAACTGGCCTGTTGGCCTAATGGACCGGTTGGACCAACTGGATTGTTGGTCCAATGGACCGGTTGGATCAACTCGACTCTTGGTCCTATGGACCGGCTGGCCAACCTGGCCTGTTGGTCCTATGGACCGGCTTGACCAACTGGCATGTTGGTCCAATGGACCGGCTGGACCAACTGGCCTATTGGTCCTATGGACCGGCTCGACCAACTGGCCTATTAGTCCTATGGACCAGTTGGACCAAGTGGCCTGTTGGCCGAATGGACCGGTTGGACCAACTGGCCTGTTGGTCCTATGGGCCGGCTGGACCAACTGGCGTGTTGGTCCTATGGACCGGTTGGGCCAACTGGCATGTTCGTCCTATGGACCAATTGATCCAACTGGCCTGATAGTCCTATGGACAGGTTGGACCAACTGGCTTGTTGGCCGAATGGACCGGTTGGACCAACTGGCCTGTTGGTCCTATGGACCGGTTGGACCAACTGGCCTGTTGGCCCTATGGACCGGTTGGACCAACTGGCTTGTTGGTCCTATGGACCAGTTGGACCAACTAGCCTGTTGGTCCTATGGACCGGTTGAACCAACTGGATTGTTGTTTCAATGGACCGGTTGGACCAACTGGCATGTTGGTCCTATGGACCGGTTGGACCAACTGGCCTATTGGTGCAATGAACCGGTTGGACCAACTGGCCTCTTGGCCTAATGGACCGATTGGACCAACTGGATTGTTGGTCCAATGGACCGGTTGGACAACCTGGCCTGATGTTCCTATGGACCGGTTAGACCAACTTACGTTAGGTCCTTTGGACCGGTTGGATCATTTTGCCTGTGGCCAAATGGACCGCTTGGACCAACTTGCCTGTCGGTCCTATGGATTGGTTGGACCAACTGGCATGTTAGCCCAATGAACCGGTTGGACAAACTGGCATTTTAATCCTATGGACCGGTTGAACCAACTGGCCTGTTAGTCCAATGAACCGGTTGGACCAACTGACCTCTTGGCCCAATGGACCGATTGGACCAACTAGATTGTTGGTCCAATGGACCGGTTGTATCAACTGGCGTGATGTTCCTATGGAATGGTTGGACCAACGGACATGTTGGTCCTTCGGACCGGTTGGACCATTTTGCCTGTGGCCGAATGGACCGGCTGGACCAACTTCCCTGTTAGTCCTAAGGACCGGTTTGACCAACTGGCCTGTTAGCCCAATGAACCTATTTGACAAACTGGCCTGTTGGCCCGATGGACCGGTTGGACAAAGTGACCTGTTTGTTGGCCCAATGGACCGGTTGGACCAATTGGCTTGTTGGTTCACTGAACCGGTTGGACAAACTGGCCTCTTGGCCTAATGGACCGATTGGACCAACTCGATTGTTGGTCCAATGGACCGGTTGGATCAACTAGCCCGATGTTCCTATTGACCTGTTGGACCAACTGACGTGTTGGTCCTTTGGACCGGTTGGACCATTTTGCCTGTTGGCCGAATGGACCGGTTGGACCAACTGACCTGTTGGTCCTATGTACCGGTTGGACCAACTGGCCTGTTGGTCCTATGGACCGGCTGGACCAACTGGCCTTTTGGCCGAATGGACCGGTTGGACCAACTGGCCTGTTGGTCCTATGGACCGGTTGGACCAACTGGCCTGTTGGCCGAATGGACCAGCCGGACCAACTAAATTATTGGTCCGATGGACCTGTTGGACCAATTGGCCTGTTGGTCCTATGGATCGGTTGGACCAAGTGACATGTTGGTCCTATGGACTGGTTGAACCAATTGGCCTGTTGGCCGAATGGGCTGGTTTGACCAACTAGCTTGTTGGCCGAATGGACCGGTTGGACCAACTGGATTGTTGGTCCTATGGACCGGTTGGACCAACTGGCATGTTGGTCCTATGGACCGATTGGACCAACTGGCCTGTTGCTCCAATGGACCGATTGGACCAAGTGGCTTGTTGGTCCTATGGACCGGTTGGACCAACTGGCCACTTGGCCCAATGGACCGGTTGGACTACCTGGATTGTTGGTCCTATGGACCGGTTGGACCAACTGGCCTATTTGTCCTATGGACCGGTTGGACAAACTGACGTGTTGGTCTTATGGACCGGTTGGACCAACTGGCCTGTTGGTCCTATGGGCTGGTTGGAACAATTGGCCTGTTGGTCCAATGGATCGGTTGGACCAAGTGGCCTGTTGGTACTATGGACTAGTGACCAACTGCCCTGTTGGCCGAATGGACCGGTTGGACCAAATGACATGTTGGTCCTATGGACTGGTTGGACCAACTGGCTTGTTGGTCCAATGGACCGGTTGGACCAACTTGCTTGTTGTTCCTATGGACCGGTTGGACCAACTGGCCTGTTGGTCCTATGGACCAGTTGGACCAACGTGCATGTTGGCCGAATGGATCGGTTGTACCAACTGACCTGTTGGTCCAAAGGACCGGTTGGACCAACTGGCATGTTGGTCCTATGGACCGGTGGGACCAACTGGCTTGTTGGCCGAATGGACCGGTTGGACCAACTAGCCTCTTGGCCTAATGAACCGATTGGAACAACTGGATTATTGGTCCAATGGACGGTTGGACCAACAGGCCTGATGTTCCTATGACCGGTTGGACCAACTGACGTGTTGGTCCTTTAGACCGGTTGGACCATTTTGCCTATGGCCGAATAGACCGGTTGGACCAACTTGCCCGTCTGTTCTATGGACCGGTTGGACCAACTGGCCTGTTAGCCCAATGAACCAATTGGACCAACTGGCCTGTTGGCCCAATGGACCGGTTGGACAAACTGACCTGTTGGTCCTATGGATCGAATGGACCAACTTGCTTGTTGGGCCAATGAACCGGTTGGACGAACTGGCCTCTTGGCCAAATGGACCGATTGGACCAACTGGATTGATGGTCCAAGGGTTCGGTTGGATCAACTAGCCTGATGTTCCTATGGACCAGTTGGACCAACTGACGTGTTGGTCCTTTGGACCGGATGGACCATTTTGCCTGTTGGCCGAATGGACCAGTTGGACCAACTGACCTGTTGGTCCTATGGACCGGTTGGACCAACTGGCCTTTTGGTCCTATGGACCGGTTGGACCAACTCGCCTGTTGGCCGAATGGACCGGTTGGACCAACTAGCCTGTTGGTCCTATGGACCGGTTGGACCAACTGGCCTGTTGGCCGAACGGACTGGTTGGACCAACTGACCTGTTGGTCCTATGGATCAGTTGGTCCAACTGGCTTGTTGGCCGAACGGACCGGTCGGACCAACTATTTTGTTGGTCCGATGGACCTGTTGGACCAACTGGCCTGTTGGTCCTATGGATCGGTTGGACCAACTGGCCTGTTGATCCAATGGACGGGTTGGACCAACTGACCTGTTGGTACTATGGACTGGTTGGACGAACTGGCCTGTTAGCCCAATGGACCGGTTGGACCAACTGGATTGTTGGTCCAATGGACTTCTTGGACCAACGGCATGTTGGTCCTATGGACCGGTTGGACCAAGTGGCCTGTTAGCCCAATGAACCGGTTGGACCAACTGGCCTCTTGGCCCTATGGACCGATTAGACCAACTGGATTGTTGGTCCAATGGACCGGTTGGACCAACTGACCTTTTGGTCCCATGGACCGGTTGGACCAACTGGCCTGTTGGCCGAATGGACCGGTTGGATCAACAGGCCTGTTGGTCCTATGGACTGGTTTGACCAACTGGCCTGTTGGCCGAATGGACCGGTCCGACCAACTAAATTGTTGGTCCGATGGACCTGTTGGACCAACTGGCCTGTTGGTTCAATGAATCGGTTGGACCGACAGGCCTGTTGATCACATGGACCGGTTGGACCAATTGACCTGTTGGTCCTATGGACTGGTTGGACCGACTGGCCTGTTGGCCGAATGGGCCGGTTGGACCAACTGGCCTGTTGGCCGAATGGACTGGTTGGACCAACTGGAATGTTGGTCCTATGGACCCGTTGGGCCAACGGGCCTGTTGGTCCTATGGACCGGTTGGACCAACTGACCTGTTGGTCCTATGGACCGGTTGGACCAACTGACCTGTTGGTCCTATGGACCGGTTGGACCAACTGGCCTGTTGGTCCTGTGGACCGGTTGGACCAACTGGCCTGTTGGTCCTATGGACAGGTTGGACCGACTGACGTGTTGGTCCTGTGGACCGGTTGGACCAACGAGGCTGTTGGTCCTACAGACCGGTTGGACCAACTGGTCTGTTGGCCCAATAGACCGGTTGGACAAAATGACCTGTTGGTCCTATGGACCGGCTGGACCAACAGGCCTGTTTTTCCTATGGACCGGTTGGACCAACTGGCCTGTTGGTCCTGTGGACCGGTTGGACCAACTGGCCTGTTGGTCCTATGGACAGGTTGGACCAACTGACGTGTTGGTCCTGTGGACCGGTTAGGCCAACAGGCCTGTTGGTCCTACGGACCGGTTGGACCAACTGGTCTGTTGGCCCTATAGACCGGTTGGACAAAATGACCTGTTGGTCCTATGGACCGGCTAGACCAACTGGCCTGTTGGTCCTATGGACCCGTTGGACGAACTGGCCTGTTGCTCTAATGGACCGGTTGGACCAACTGGCCTGTTGGTCCTATGGACCGGTTGGACCAACTGGCCTGTTGGCCGAATGGACCGGTTGGACCAACTGGCCTGTTGGTCCTATGGACCGGTTGGACCAACTGGCCTGTTGGTCCTATGGACCGGCTGGACCAACTGGCCTGTTGGCCGAATGGACCGGTTGGACCAACTAGCATGTTGGTCGTATGGACCGGTTGGACCAACTGGCTTGTTGGCCGATGGACCGGTTGGACCAACTAGCCTCTTGGCCTAATGAACCGATTGGAACAACTGGATTGTTGGTCCAATGGACGGTTGGACCAACAGGCCTGATGTTCCTATGACCGGTTGGACCAACTAACGTGTTGGTCCTTTAGACCGGTTGGACCATTTTGCCTATGGCCGAATAGACCGGTTGGACCAACTGGCCCGTCTGTCCTATGGACCGGTTGGACCAACTGGCCTGTTAGCCCAATGAACCAATTGGACCAACTGGCCTGTTGGCCGAATGGACCGGTTGGACCAACAGGCCTGTTGGTCCTATGGACTTGTTTGACCAACTGGCCTGTTGGCCGAATGGACCGGTCGGACCAACTAAATTGTTGGTCCGATGGACCTGTTGGACCAACTGGCCTGTTGGTCCAATGAATCGGTTGGACCGACAGGCCTGTTGATCACATGGACCGGTTGGACCAATTGACCTGTTGGTCCTATGGACTGGTTGGACCGACTGGCCTGTTCGCCGAATGGGCCGGTTGGACCAACTGGCCTGTTGGCCGAATGGACTGGTTGGACCAACTGGAATGTTGGTCCTATGGACCGGTTGGGCCAACAGGCCTGTTGGTCCTATGGACCGGTTGGACCAACTGACCTGTTGGTCCTATGGACCGGTTGGACCAACTGACCTGTTGGTCCTATGGACCGGTTGGACCAACTGGCCTGTTGGTCCTGTGGATCGGTTGGACCAACTGGCCTGTTGGTCCTATGGACAGGTTGGACCGACTGACGTGTTGGTCCTGTGGACCGGTTGGACCAACGAGCCTGTTGGTCCTACAGACCGGTTGGACCAACTGGTCTGTTGGCCCAATAGACCGGTTGGACAAAATGACCTCTTGGTCCTATGGACCGGCTGGACCAACAGGCCTGTTTTTCCTATGGACCAGTTAGACCAATTGGCGTGTTGCTCCAATGGACCAGTTGGCCTGTTTCTCTAATTGACCGGTTGGACGAATTGGCCTATTGGTCCTGTGGACTAGTTGGACCAACTGGCCTGTTGGCCGAATGGACGAGTTGACCATTTGGCCTGTTCGTCCTGTGGACCAATTGAACCACCTGGCCTGATGGTCCTATGAACCGGTTGGACCAACTGGCCAGTTGGTTCTATGGACCAGTTGGACCAATTGGCCTGTTGCTCCAATGGACCAGTTGGACCAATTGGCCTATTGCTCCAATGGACCGGCTGGACCAACTGGCCTATCGGTCCTATGGACCAGTTGGACCAACTGGCATGTTGGTCATATGGACCGGTTGGACCAACTGGCCTGTTGATCCTATGGATCGGTTGGACAAATTGGCATGTTGGACATATGGACCGGTTGGACCAACTGGCCTGATGGCCGAATGGACTGGTTGGACCAACTGGCCTGTTGATCTAATGGACCGGTAGGACCAACTGGCCCGTTGGTCATATGGATCGGTTGGACCAACCAGCCTGTTGATTCAGTGGACCGGTTGGACCAACAGGCGTGTTGGGCGAATGGACCGGTTGGACCAACTGGCCTGTTGGTCCTATGGACCGGTTGGACCAACTGGCCTATTGATCTAATGGACCGGTAGGACCAACTGGCCCGTTGGTCATATGGATCGGTTGGACCAACCAGCCTGTTGATTCAGTGGACCGGTTGGACCAACAGGCGTGTTGGGCGAATGGACCGGTTGGACCAACTGGCCTGTTGGTCCTATGGACCGGTTGGACCAACAGTCCAGCTGGCCGAATGGACCGGTTGGACCAACTGGCCTGTTGGTCCTATGGCCCGGTTGGACCAACAAGCATGTTGGCCAAATGGACAGGCTAGACCAACTGGCCTGTTGGTCTTATGGACCCGTTCGACCAACTAATCTGTTGGTCCTATGGACCGGTTGGACCAACATCGTGTTGGTCCTTTGGACCGGTTGGACCAACTGGCCAGTTGTTCCAATGGACCAATTGGACCAACCGACGTGTTGGTCCTATAGACTGGTTGGACCAACTTGCCTGTTGGTCCTATGGACCGGTTGGACCAACTGGCATGTTCGTCCTATGGACCGGTTGGACCAACTCGCATGTTGGTCCAATGGACCAATTGGACTAACTGGCTTGTTGGTCCTATGGACCGGTTAGACCAACTGACGTGCTGGTCCTATGGACCAGTTGGACCAACTGGCCTGTTGTTCCTATGGACTGGTTGGACCAACTGGCCTGTTGGTCCTATGGACCAATTGGACCAATTGGCCTGTTGGTCCTATGGACCGATTGGACCAACTTCCGTGTTGGTCCTATGGACCGGTTGGGCAAACTGGCCTGTTGTTCTAATGGACCAGTTGGACCAACTAACGTGTTGGTCCTATAGACCGGTTGGACCAACTTGCCTGTTGGTCCTATGGACCGGTTGGACCAACTGGCATGTTGGTCCTATGGACCGTTTGGACCAACTCGCATGTTGGTCCAATGGACCAATTGGACGAACTGGCCTGTTGGTCCTATGGACCGGTTGGACCAACTGACGTGTTGGTCCTATGGACCGGTTGGACCAACTGGCCTGTTGTTCCTATGGACCGGTTGGAGCAACTGGCCTATTGGCCAAATGGACTGGTTGTACCAACTAACCTGTTGGTCCTATGGACCAATTGGACCAATTGGCCTGTTGGTCGTATGGACTGGTTGGACCAACTTACGTGTTGGTCAGATGGACCGGTTGGACCAACTGGCCTGTTGTTCTAATGGACGAGTTGGACCAACTAACGTGTTGGTCCTATAGACTGGTTGGACCAACTTGCTTGTTGGTCCTATGGACCGGTTAGACCAACTGTCATGTTGGTCCTATGGACCAATTGGACCACCTGGCCTGTTGGTCCTATGGACCGGTTCGACCAAATGACGTGTTGGTCCTATGGACCGGTTGGACCAACAGGCTTGTAGGCGAATGGATCGGTTGGACCAACTGGCCTGTTGGTCCTATGGACCGGTTGGACCAACTGTCATGTTGGTCCTATGGACCGGTTGGACCAACTTGCCTGTTGGCCAAATGGACCGGTTGGACCAACTGGCCTGTTGGTCCTATGGACCGGTTTGACCAACTAGCCTGTTGCTCCTATGGACGAGTTGGACCAACTGGCATGTTGGTCCTATGGACCGGATGGACCAATTGGCCTGTTGATCCAACGTGCCGGTTGGACCAACGGACGTGTTGGTCCTATGGAACGGTTGGCCAAGTTGCGTGTTGGTCCTATGGACCGATTGGACCAAATTGCCTGTTGGCCGAATAGACCGGTTGGACCAACTGGCCTGTTGGTCTTATGGACCAGTTGGACCAACTGGCATGTTGGTCCTATGGACCGGTTGGACCAACTGGCATGTTGGTCCTATGGACCGGTTCCACCAACCGGCCTGTTGGCCGAATGGACCGGTTGGACCAACTCGCTTGTTGGTCCTATGGACCGGTTGGACCACGTGGCCTGTTGGTCCTATGGACCGGTTGGACCAACAGGCCTGTTGGCCAAATGGACGGGCTGGACCAACTGGCCTGTTGGTCCTATGGACCAGTTCGACCAACTAGCCTGTTGGTCCTATGGACCGGTTGGACCAACTTCGTGTTGGTCCTATGGATCGGTTGGGCCAACTGGCCAGTTGTTCCAATGGACCAGTTGAACCAACTGACGTGTTGCTCCTATAGACCGGTTGGACCAACTTGCCTGTTGGTCCTATGGACCGGTTGGACCAACTGGCATGTTGGTCCTATGGACCATTTGGACCAACTCAAATGTTGTTCCAATGGACCAATTGGTCGAACTGGCCTGTTGGTCCTATGGACCGGTTGGACCAACTGACGTGTTGGTCCTATGGACCGGTTGGACCAACTGGCCTGTTGTTCCTATGGACCGGTTGGACCAACTGGCCTGTTGGTCCTATGGACCGGTTGGACCAATTGGCCTATTGGCCAAATGGACTGGTTGTACCAACTGGCCTGTTGGTCCTACGGACCAGTTGGACCAATTGGCCTGTTGGTCCTATGGACTGGTTGGACCAACTTACGTGTTGGTCCTATGGACCGGTTGGACCAACTGGCTTGTTGTTCTAATGGACGAGTTGGACCAACTAACGTGTTGGTCCTATAGACCGGTTGGACCAATGTGCTTGTTGGTCCTATGGACCGGTTGGACCAACTGACATGTTGGTCCTATGGACCGGTTCGACCAACTCGCATGTTGGTCCTATGGACCAATTGGACCACCTGGCCTGTTGGTCCTATGGACCGGTTCGACCAACTGACGTGTTGGTCCTATGGACCGGTTGGACCAACTGGCCTGTTGGCCGACTGGACCGGTTGGACCAACAGGCCTGTTGGTCCTATGGACCAGTTGGACCAACTGGCATGTTGGTCCTATGGACCGGTTGGACCAACTGACATGTTGGTCCTATGGACAAGTTTGACCAACTAGCTTGTTGGTCCTATGGACGAGTTGGACCAACTGAGAAGTTGGTCCTATAGACCGGTTGGACCAACTGGCCTGTTGGTCCTATGGAACGGTTGGACGAACTGGCCTGTTGGACGAATGGACTGGTTGGACCAACTGCCCTGTTGGTCTTATGGACTAGTTGGACCAACTGGCATGTTGGTCCTATGGACCAATTGGACCACCTCGCCTTTTGGTCCTATGGACCGGTTCGACCAACTGACGTGTTGGTCCTATGGACCGGTTGGACCAACTGGCATGTTGGTCCTATGGACCGGTTGGACGAACTGGCCTGTTGGACGAATGGACTGGTTGGACCAACTTCCCTGTTGGTCCTATGGATCGGTTGGACCAACCGGCTTGTTGATCCAGTTGACCGGTTGGACCAACTGGCCTGTTGGCCGAATGGACCAGTTGCACCAACTGGCCTCTTGGTCCTATGGACCGGTTGGACCAACTGGCCTTTTGGTCCTATGGACCGGTTGGACCAACTGGCCTGTTGGCCGAATGGACCGGTTGGACCAACCGGCTTGTCGGTCCTATGGAACGGTTGGACCAACTTGGGTGTTGGTCCTATGGACCGGTTGGACCAAATTGCCTGATGGCCGAATAGACTAGTTGGACCAACTGGCATGTTGGTCCTATGGACGAATTGGATCAACTGGCCTGTTGGTCCTATGGACTGGTTGGACCAACTGTCAAGTTGGTCCTATAAACCGGTTGGACCAAAAGACCTGTTGGTCCAATGGACCGGTTGGACTAACTGGCCTGTTGTCCGAATGGACCGGTTGGACCAACTAGCCTGCTGGTCCAATGGACCGGTTGGACTAACTGGACTGTTGTCCGAATGGACAGGTTGGACCAACTGGCCTGCTGGTCCTATGGACTGGTTGGACCAACTTACGTGTTGGTCCAATGGATCGGTTGGACTAACTGGGCTGTTGCCCGAATGGACCGGTGGGACCAACTGGCCTGGTGGTCCTATAAACCGGATGGACCAACCCGCATGTTGGTCATATGGACCGGTTGGACCAACTCGCCTGTTGGTCCTATGGACCAATTGAACCAACTCGCATGTTGGTCCTATGGACCGATTGGACCAACTGACGTGTTGGTCATATGGACCGGTTGGACCAACTGGCCTGTTGGTCCTATGGACCGGTTGGACCAACTGGCCTGTTGGTCCTATGGACCGGTTGGACCAACTGGATTGCTGGTCCAATGGACCGGTTGGACCAACTAGCGTGTTGGTCCTATGGACCACTTGGACCAACTGGCTTGTTAATCCTATGGACCGGTTGGACCAACTGGCCTGTTGGCCGAATGGACTGGTTGGACCAACTGGCCTGTTAATCCTATGGACCAGTCGGACCAACAGGCCTGTTGGTCCTATGGATCGGTTGGACCAACAGACATGTTGGTCCTATTGACCGGTTGTACCAACTGGCCTGTTGGTCCTGTGGACCCGTTAGACCAACTGGCCTGTTGGTCCTATGGACCAGTTGGACCAACTTGCCTGTTGCTCTAATGGACCGGTTGGACCAACTGGCCCGTTGATCCACTGGACGAGTTGGACCAACTGGCATGTTGGTCCTATGGACCGGTTGGACCAACTGGCCTGTTGGCCGGATGGACCGGTTGGACCAACCGGCCTGTTGGTCCTATGGAACAGTTTGACCAACTGACGTGTTGGTCCTATGGTCCTGTTGGACCAACTGACGTGTTGGTCCTATGGACCGGTTGGACCAACTAGCCTGTTGGTCCTATGGACCGGTTGGTCCAACTGGCATGTTGGTCCTATGGACCGGTTGGACGAACTGGCATGTTGGTCCTATGGACAGGTTGGACCAACTGGCCTATTGGTCCTATGGACCGGCTGGACCAACTGGCCTGTTGGTCCTATGGACCGGTTGGACCAACTGGCCTGTTGGCCAAATGGACGGGCTGGACCAACTGGCCTGTTGGTCGTATGGACCAGTTGGACCAACTAGCCTGTTGGTCCTATGGACCGGTTGGACCAACTTACGTGTTGGTCCTATGGACCGGTTGGACCAACTGGCCTGTTATTCCAATGGACCAGTTGGACCAACTCATGTGTTGGTCCTATAGACCATTTGGACCAACTTGCCTGTTGGTCCTATGGACCGGTTGGACCAACTGGCATGTTGGTCCTATGGACCGTTTGGACCAACTCGCATGTTGGTCCTATGGACCAATTGGACCAACTGGCCTATTGGTCCTATGGACCGGTTGGACCAACTGATGTGTTGGTCCTATGGACCGGTTGGACCAACTGGCCTGTTGTTCCTATGGACTGGTTGGACCAACTGGCCTGTTGGTCCAATGGACCGGTTGGACCATCTGGCATGTTGTTCCTATGGACCGGTTGGACCAACTGGCCTGTTGGACGAATGGACCGGTTGGACCAACTCGCCTGTTGGCCAAATGGACGGGCTCGACCAACTGGCCTGTTGGTCCTATGGACCAGTTGGACCAACTGGCCTGTTGGTCCTATGGACCGGTTGGACCAACTTACGTGTTGGTCCTATGGACCGGTTGGACCAACTGGCATGTTGGTCCTATGGACCGGTTGGACCAACTCGCATGTTGGTCCTATGGACCAATTGGACCAACTGGCCTATTGGTCCTATGGACCGGTTGGACCAACTGATGTGTTGGTCCTATGGACCGGTTGGACCAACTGGCCTGTTGTTCCTATGGACCGGTTGGACCAACTGGCCTGTTGGTCCTATGGACCGGTTGGACCATCTGGCATGATGTTCCTATGGACCGGTTGGACCAACTGGCCTGTTGGACGAATGGACGGGTTGGAACAATTGGCCTGTTGGTCCTATGGACCGGTTGGACCAACTGATGTGTTGGTCCTATGGACCGGTTGGACCAACTGGCCTGTTGTTCCTATGGACCGGTTGGACCAGCTGGCCTGTTGGTCCTATGGACCGGTTGGACCATCTGGCATGATGTTCCTATGGACCGGTTGGACCAACTGGCCTGTTGGACGAATGGACGGGTTGGACCAATTGGCCTGTTGGTCCTATGGACCGGTTGGACCAACTGGCCTGTTGGTCCTATGGTCCGACCGACTGACGTGTTGGCCGAATGGACCAGTTGGACCAAACTCACGTGTTGGTCCTATAGACCATTTGGACAAACTTGCCTGTTGGTCCTATGGACCGGATGGAGCAAGGGGCATGTTGATCCTATGGACCGGTTGGACCAATTCGCATGTTGGTCCTATGGACCGGTTGGACCAACTGACGTGTTAGTCCTATGGACCGGTTGGACCAACTTACGTGTTGGTCCTATGGACCGGCTGGACCAACTGGCCTGTTGTTCCAATGGACCAGTTGGACCAACTCACGTGTTGGTCCTATAGACCATTTGGACAAACTTGCCTGTTGGTCCTATGGACCGGTTGGAGCAACT
Organism: Closterium sp. Naga37s-1; assembly: GCA_947471745.1. Classification (NCBI taxonomy): domain Eukaryota; kingdom Viridiplantae; phylum Streptophyta; class Zygnematophyceae; order Desmidiales; family Closteriaceae; genus Closterium; species Closterium sp. Naga37s-1. The sequence goes on along the minus strand of CANJKZ010000325.1, from coordinate 134,593 downwards.
AGCATGTTGGTCCTATGGACCGGTTGGACCAATTGGCCTGTTGTCCGAATGGACCGGTTGGACCAACTGGCCTGTTGGTTCTATGGACCGGTTGGACTAACTGGCCTGTTGTCCGAATGGACCGGTTGGACCAACTGGCCTGCTGGTCCTAGGGACTGATTGGACCAACTTGCGTGTTGGTCCTATGGACCGGTTGGACAAACTGGCCTGTTGTCCGAATGGACCGGTTGGACCAACTGGCCTGTTGGCCCTATTAACCGGATGGACCAACTCGCATGTTGGTTATATGGACCGGTTGGACCAACTCGCCTGTTGGTCCTATGGACCAATTGGACCAACTCGCATGTTGGTCCTATGAACGGGTTGGACCAACTGGCCTGTTGGTCCTATGGACCGGTTGGACCAAATGGCCTGTTGGTCCTATGGGCCGGCTGGACCAACTGGATTGTTGGTCCAATGGACCGGTTGGACCAACTGGCCTGTTGGTCCTATGGATCGGCTGGGCCAACTGGCCTGTTGATCCTGTGGACCGGTTGGACCAACTGACATGTTGGTCATATGGACCGGTTGGACCAACTGGCCTGTTGGCCGAATGGACTAGTTGGACCAACTGGCTTGTTGATCCTATGGACCAGTCGGACCAACTGGCCTGTTGGTCCTATGAATCGGTTGGACCAATCGGCCTGTTGGTCCTATGGACTGGTTGGACCAACTCGCGTGTTGGTCCTATGGACCGGCTGGACCAACTCGCCTGTTGGTCCTATGGACTGACCTGTTGGTCCTATGGACCGGTTGGACCAACTTGCCTGTTGATCCAATGGACGAGTTGGACCAACTGGCCTGTTGGTCCTATAAACCGGATGGACCAACCTGCATGTTGGTTATATGGACCAGTTGGACCAACTCGCCTGTTGGTCCTATGGACCAATTGGACCAACTCGCATGTTGGTCCTATCAACCGGTTGGACCAACTGGCGTGTTGGTTCTATGGACCGGTTGGACCAACTGGCCTGTTGGTCCTATGGACCGGTTGGACCAATTGGCCTGTTAGTCCTATGGACCAGCTGGACCAAGTGGATTGTTGGTCCAATGGACCGATTGGACCAACTAGCCTGTTGGTCCTATGGACCGGCTGGACCGACTAGCATGTTGATCCTATGGACCGGTTGGACCAACTGACATGTTGGTCATATGGACCAGTTGGACCAACTGGCTTGTTGGCCGAATGGACTGGTTGGACAACTAGCCTGTTGATCCTATGGACCGGTCGGACCAACCGGCCTGTTGGTGCTATGGATCGGTTGGACCAACTGGCTTGTTGGTCCTATGGACCGGTTGGACCAACTCGCCTGTTGGTCCTATGGACCGGTTGGACCAACTGGCCTGTTGGTCCTATGGACCGGTTGGACCATCTGGCATGATGTTCCTATGGACCGGTTGGACCAACTGGCCTGTTGGACGAATGGACGGGTTGGACCAATTGGCCTGTTGGTCCTATGGACCGGTTGGACCAACTGGCCTGTTGGTCCTATGGTCCGACCGACTGACGTGTTGGCCGAATGGACCAGTTGGACCAAACTCACGTGTTGGTCCTATAGACCATTTGGACAAACTTGCCTGTTGGTCCTATGGACCGGATGGAGCAAGGGGCATGTTGATCCTATGGACCGGTTGGACCAATTCGCATGTTGGTCCTATGGACCAATTGGACCAACTGGCCTATTGGTCCTATGGACCGGTTGGACCAACTGACGTGTTAGTCCTATGGACCGGTTGGACCAACTTACGTGTTGGTCCTATGGACCGGCTGGACCAACTGGCCTGTTGTTCCAATGGACCAGTTGGACCAACTCACGTGTTGGTCCTATAGACCATTTGGACAAACTTGCCTGTTGGTCCTATGGACCGGTTGGAGCAACTAGCATGTTGGTCCTATGGACCGGTTGGACCAATTGGCCTGTTGTCCGAATGGACCGGTTGGACCAACTGGCCTGTTGGTTCTATGGACCGGTTGGACTAACTGGCCTGTTGTCCGAATGGACCGGTTGGACCAACTGGCCTGCTGGTCCTAGGGACTGATTGGACCAACTTACGTGTTGGTCCTATGGACCGGTTGGACAAACTGGCCTGTTGTCCGAATGGACCGGTTGGACCAACTGGCCTGTTGGCCCTATTAACCGGATGGACCAACTCGCATGTTGGTTATATGGACCGGTTGGACCAACTCGCCTGTTGGTCCTATGGACCAATTGGACCAACTCGCATGTTGGTCCTATGAACGGGTTGGACCAACTGGCCTGTTGGTCCTATGGACCGGTTGGACCAAATGGCCTGTTGGTCCTATGGACCGGCTGGCCCAACTGGATTGTTGGTCCAATGGACCGGTTGGACCAACTGGCCTGTTGGTCCTATGGATCGGCTGGGCCAACTGGTCTGTTGATCCTGTGGACCGGTTGGACCAACTGACATGTTGGTCATATGGACCGGTTGGACCAACTGGCCTGTTGGCCGAATGGACTAGTTGGACCAACTGGCTTGTTGATCCTATGGACCAGTCGGACCAACTGGCCTGTTGGTCCTATGAATCGGTTGGACCAATCGGCCTGTTGGTCCTATGGACTGGTTGGACCAACTCGCGTGTTGGTCCTATGGACCGGCTGGACCAACTCGCCTGTTGGTCCTATGGACTGGCCTGTTGGTCCTATGGACCGGTTGGACCAACTTGCCTGTTGATCCAATGGACGAGTTGGACCAACTGGCCTATTGGTCCTATAAACCGGATGGACCAACCTGCATGTTGGTTATATGGACCAGTTGGACCAACTCGCCTGTTGGTCCTATGGACCAATTGGACCAACTCGCATGTTGGTCCTATCAACTGGTTGGACCAACTGGCGTGTTGGTTCTATGGACCGGTTGGACCAACTGGCCTGTTGGTCCTATGGACCGGTTGGACCAATTGGCCTGTTAGTCCTATGGACCGGCTGGACCAAGTGGATTGTTGGTCCAATGGACCGATTGGACCAACTAGCCTGTTGGTCCTATGGACCGGCTGGACCGACTGGCATGTTGATCCTATGGACCGGTTGGACCAACTGACATGTTGGTCATATGGACCAGTTGGACCAACTGGCTTGTTGGCCGAATGGACTGGTTGGACCAACTGGCCTGTTGATCCTATGGACCGGTCGGACCAACCGGCCTGTTGGTGCTATGGATCGGTTGGACCAACTGGCTTGTTGGTCCTATGGACCGGTTGGACCAACTCGCCTGTTGGTCCTATGGACCGGTTGGACCAACTCGCCTGGTGGTCCTATGGACTGGCCTGTTGGTCCTATGGACCGGCTGGACCAACTTGCCTGTTAATCCAATGGACGAGTTGGACCAACTGGCCTGTTGATCCAATGGACCGGTTGGACCAACTAGCTTGTTGGCCGGATGGACCGGTTGGACCAACCGGCCTGTTGGTCCTATGGACCGGTTGGACCAACTGACGTGTTGGTCCTATGGTCCGGTTGGACCAACTGACGTGTTGGTCCTTTGGATCGGTTGGACCAACTGGCCTGTTGGACCTATGGACCGGTTGGACCAACTGGCATGTTGGTCCTAAGGACCAATTGGATCAACTGGCCTGTTGGTCCTATGGACCGTTTGGACCAACTAGCATGTTGGTCCTATGGACCGGTTGGACCAACTGGCATGTTGGTCCTGTGGACCGGTTCGACCAACTGGCCTGTTGGCCGAATGGACAGGTTGGACCAACTGGCCTGTTGGTCCTATGGACCGGCTGGACCAACTGGCCTGTTGGTCCTATGGACCGGCTGGACCAACTGGCCTGTTGGTCCTATGGACCGGTTGGACCAACTGGCCTATTGGCCAATTGGACGGGCTGGACCAAATGGCCTGTTGGTCCTATGGACCGGTTGGACCAACTGGCCTGTTCCAATGAACCAGTTGGACCAACTCACGTGTTGGTCCTATAGACCATTTGGACAAACTTGCCTGTTGGTCCTATGGACCGGTTGGAACAACTGGCATGTTGGTCCTATGGACCGGTTGGACCAACTCGCATGTTGGTCCTATGGACCAATTGGACCAACTGGCCTATTTGTCCTATGGACCGGTTGGACCAACTGACGTGTTGGTCCTATGGACGGTTCGACTAACTGGCCTTTTGTCCGAATGGACCGGTTGGACAAACTGGCCTGTTGGTCCTATAAACCGGATGGACCAACCCGCATGTTGGTTATATGGACCGGTTGGACCAACTCGCCTGTTGGTCCTATGGACCAATTGGACCAACTCGCATGTTGGTCCTATAGATAGGTTGGACCAATTGACGTGTTGGTCATATGGACCGGTTGGACCAACTGGCCTGTTGGTCCTATGGACCGGTTGGACCAATTGGCCTGTTGGTCCTATGGACCGGTTGGACCAACTGGATTGTTGGTCCAATGGACCGGTTGGACCAACTGGCCTGTTGGTCTTATGGACCAGTTGGACCAACTGGCCTGTTGGTCCTATGGACCGGTTGGACCAACTGACATGTTGGTCATATGGACCGGTTGGACCAACTGGACTGTTGGCCGAATGGACTGATTGGACCAACTGGCCTGTTGATCCTATGGACCGGTCGGACCAACTGGCCTGTTGGTTCTATGGATCGGTTGGACCAATCGGCCTGGTGGTCCTATGGACCGGATGGACCAGCACGCCTGTTGGTCCTATGGACCGGTTGGACCAACTGGCCTGTTGGTCATATGGACTGGTTGGACCAACTGGCCTGTTGGTCCTATGGATCGGTTGGACCAACAGACATGTTGGTCCTTTTGACCGGTTGGACCAACTGGCCTGTTGGTCTTGTGGACCGGTTAGACCAACTGGCCTGTTGGTCCTATGGACCGGTTGGACCAACTTGCCTGTTGCTCTAATGGACCGGTTGGACCAACTGGCCTGTTGATCCAATGGAAGAGTTGGACCAACTGGCATGTTGGTCCTATGGACCGGTTGGACAAACTGGCCTATCGGTCGGATGGACCGGTTGGACCAACCGGCCTGTTGGTCCTATGGAACGGTTGGACCAACTGACGTGTTGGTCCTATGGCCCGGTTGGACCAACTAACGTGTTGGTCCTCTGGAGAGGTTGGACCAACTGGCCTGTTGGTCCTATGGACCGGTTGGACCAACTGGCATGTTGGTCCTACGGACCAATTGGATCAACTGGCCTGTTGGTCCTATGGACCGTTTGGACCAACTGGCCTGTTGGTCCTATGGACGGGTTGGACCAACTGGCATGTTGGTCCTGTGGACCGGTTGGACCAACTGGCCTGTTGGTCGAATGGACATGTTGGACCAACTGGCTTGTTGGTCCTATGGATTGGCTGGACCAACTGGCCTGTTGGTCCTTTGGACCGGTTGGACCAACTGGCCTGTTGGTCCTATGGACCGGTTGGACCAACTTACGTGTTGGTCCTATGGACCGGTTGGACCAACTGGCATGTTGGTCCTATGGACCGGTTGGACCAACTCGCATGTTGGTCCTATGGACCAATTGGACCAACTGGCCTATTGGTCCTATGGACCGGTTGGACCAACTGATGTGTTGGTCCTATGGACCGGTTGGACCAACTGGCCTGTTGTTCCTATGGACCGGTTGGACCAACTGGCCTGTTGGTCCTATGGACCGGTTGGACCATCTGGCATGATGTTCCTATGGACCGGTTGGACCAACTGGCCTGTTGGACGAATGGACGGGTTGGAACAATTGGCCTGTTGGTCCTATGGACCGGTTGGACCAACTGGCCTGTTGGTCCTATGGTCCGACCGACTGACGTGTTGGCCGAATGGACCAGTTGGACCAAACTCACGTGTTGGTCCTATAGACCATTTGGACAAACTTGCCTGTTGGTCCTATGGACCGGATGGAGCAAGGGGCATGTTGGTCCTATGGACCGGTTGGACCAATTCGCATGTTGGTCCTATGGACCAATTGGACCAACTGGCCTATTGGTCCTATGGACCGGTTGGACCAACTGACGTGTTGGTCCTATGGACCGGTTGGACCAACTTACGTGTTGGTCCTATGGACCGGCTGGACCAACTGGCCTGTTGTTCCAATGGACCAGTTGGACCAACTCACGTGTTGGTCCTATAGACCATTTGGACAAACTTGCCTGTTGGTCCTATGGACCGGTTGGAGCAACTAGCATGTTGGTCCTATGGACTGGTTGGACCAATTGGCCTGTTGTCCGAATGGACCGGTTGGACCAACTGGCCTGTTGGTTCTATGGACCGGTTGGACTAACTGGCCTGTTGTCAGAATGGACCGGTTGGACCAACTGGCCTGCTGGTCCTAGGGACTGATTGGACCAACTTACGTGTTGGTCCTATGGACCGGTTGGACAAACTGGCCTGTTGTCCGAATGGACCGGTTGGACCAACTGGCCTGTTGGCCCTGTTAACCGGATGGACCAACTCGCATGTTGGTTATATGGACCGGTTGGACCAACTCGCCTGTTTGTCCTATGGACCAATTGGACCAACTCGCATGTTGGTCCTATGAACCGGTTGGACCAACTGGCCTGTTGGTCCTATGGACCGGTTGGACCAAATGGCCTGTTGGTCCTATGGACCGGCTGGACCAACTGGATTGTTGGTCCAATGGATCAGCTGGACCAACTGGCCTGTTGATCCTGTGGACCGGTTGGACCAACTGACATGTTGGTCATATGGACCGGTTGGACCAACTGGCCTGTTGGCCGAATGGACTAGTTGGACCAACTGGCTTGTTGATCCTATGGACCAGTCGGACCAACTGGCCTGTTGGTCCTATGGACTGGTTGGACCAACTCGCGTGTTGGTCCTATGGACCGGCTGGACCAACTCGCCTGTTGGTCCTATGGACTGGCCTGTTGGTCCTATGGACCGGTTGGACCAACTTGCCTGTTGATCCAATGGACGAGTTGGACCAACTGGCCTGTTGGTCCTATAAACCGGATGGACCAACCTGCATGTTGGTTATATGGACCAGTTGGACCAACTCGCCTGTTGGTCCTATGGACCAATTGGACCAACTCGCATGTTGGTCCTATCAACCGGTTGGACCAACTGGCGTGTTGGTTCTATGGACCGGTTGGACCAACTGGCCTGTTGGTCCTATGGACCGGTTGGACCAATTGGCCTGTTAGTCTTATGGACCGGCTGGACCAAGTGGATTGTTGGTCCAATGGACCGGTTGGACCAACTAGCCTGTTGGTCCTATGGACCGGCTGGACCGACTGGCATGTTGATCCTATGGACCGGTTGGACCAACTGACATGTTGGTCATATGGACCAGTTGGACCAACTGGCTTGTTGGCCGAATGGACTGGTTGGACCAACTGGCCTGTTGATCCTATGGACCGGTCGGACCAACCGGCCTGTTGGTCCTATGGACCGGTTGGACCAACTCGCCTGTTGGTCCTATGGACCGGTTGGACCAACTCGCCTGGTGGTCCTATGGACTGGCCTGTTGGTCCTATGGACCGGTTGGACCAACTTGCCTGTTAATCCAATGGACGAGTTGGACCAACTGGCCTGTTGATCCAATGGACCGGTTGGACCAACTAGCTTGTTGGCCGGATGGACCGGTTGGACCAACCGGCCTGTTGGTCCTATGGAACGGTTGGACCAACTGACGTGTTGGTCCTATGGTCCGGTTGGACCAACTGACGTGTTGGTCCTTTGGACCGGTTGGACCAACTGGCCTGTTGGACCTATGGACCGGTTGGACCAACTGGCATGTTGGTCCTAAGGACCAATTGGATCAACTGGCCTGTTGGTCCTATGGACCGTTTGGACCAACTGGCATGTTGGTCCTATGGACCGGTTGGACCAACTGGCATGTTGGTCCTGTGGACCGGTTCGACCAACTGGCCTGTTGGCCGAATGGACAGGTTGGACCAACTGGCCTGTTGGTCCTATGGACCGGCTGGACCACCTGGCCTGTTGGTTGGACCAACTGACCTATTGGCCAATTGGACGGGCTGGACCAAATGGCCTGTTGGTCCTATGGACCGGTTGGACCAACTGGCCTGTTCCAATGAACCAGTTGGACCAACTCACGTGTTGGTCCTATAGACCATTTGGACAAACTTGCCTGTTGGTCCTATGGACCGGTTGGAACAACTGGCATGTTGGTCCTATGGACCGGTTGGACCAACTCGCATGTTGGTCCTATGGACCAATTGGACCAACTGGCCTATTTGTCCTATGGACCGGTTGGACCAACTGACGTGTTGGTCCTATGGACCGGTTCGACTAACTGGCCTTGTGTCCGAATGGACCGGTTGGACAAACTGGCCTGTTGGTCCTATAAACCGGATGGACCAACCCGCATGTTGGTTATATGGACCGGTTGGACCAACTCGCCTGTTGGTCCTATGGACCAATTGGACCAACTCGCATGTTGGTCCTATAGATAGGTTGGACCAATTGACGTGTTGGTCATATGGACCGGTTGGACCAACTGGCCTGTTGGTCCTATGGACCGGTTGGACCAATTGGCCTGTTGGTCCTATGGACCGGTTGGACCAACTGGATTGTTGGTCCAATGGACCGGTTGGACCAACTGGCCTGTTGGTCTTATGGACCAGTTGGACCAACTGGCATGTTGGTCCTATGGACCGGTTGGACCAACTGACATGTTGGTCATATGGACCGGTTGGACCAACTGGACTGTTGGCCGAATGGACTGATTGGACCAACTGGCCTGTTGATCCTATGGACCGGTCGGACCAACTGGCCTGTTGGTTCTATGGATCGGTTGGACCAATCGGCCTGGTGGTCCTATGGACCGGATGGACCAGCACGCCTGTTGGTCCTATGGACCGGTTGGACCAACTGGCCTGTTGGTCATATGGACTGGTTGGACCAACTGGCCTGTTGGTCCTATGGACCGGTTGGACCAACTGACGTGTTGGTCCTATGGACCGGTTCGACTAACTGGCCTTGTGTCTGAATGGACCGGTTGGACAAACTGGCCTGTTGGTCCTATAAACCGGATGGACCAACCCGCATGTTGGTTATATGGACCGGTTGGACCAACTCGCTTGTTGGTCCTATGGACCAATTGGACCAACTCGCATGTTGGTCCTATAGATAGGTTGGACCAATTGACGTGTTGGTCATATGGACCGGTTGGACCAACTGGCCTGTTGGTCTTGTGGACCGGTTAGACCAACTGGCCTGTTGGTCCTATGGACCGGTTGGACCAACTTGCCTGTTGCTCTAATGGACCGGTTGGACCAACTGGCCTGTTGATCCAATGGAAGAGTTGGACCAACTGGCATGTTGGTCCTATGGACCGGTTGGACAAACTGGCCTATCGGTCGGATGGACCGGTTGGACCAACCGGCCTGTTGGTCCTATGGAACGGTTGGACCAACTGACGTGTTGGTCCTATGGCCCGGTTGGACCAACTAACGTGTTGGTCCTCTGGAGAGGTTGGACCAACTGGCCTGTTGGTCCTATGGACCGGTTGGACCAACTGGCATGTTGGTCCTACGGACCAATTGGATCAACTGGCCTGTTGGTCCTATGGACCGTTTGGACCAACTGGCCTGTTGGTCCTATGGACGGGTTGGACCAACTGGCATGTTGGTCCTGTGGACTGGTTGGACCAACTGGCCTGTTGGTCGAATGGACATGTTGGACCAACTGGCTTGTTGGTCCTATGGATTGGCTGGACCAACTGGCCTGTTGGTCCTTTGGACCGGTTGGACCAACTGGCCTGTTGGTCCTATGGACCGGTTGGACCAACTTACGTGTTGGTCCTATGGACCGGTTGGACCAACTGGCATGTTGGTCCTATGGACCGGTTGGACCAACTCGCATGTTGGTCCTATGGACCAATTGGACCAACTGGCCTATTGGTCCTATGGACCGGTTGGACCAACTGATGTGTTGGTCCTATGGACCGGTTGGACCAACTGGCCTGTTGTTCCTATGGACCGGTTGGACCAACTGGCCTGTTGGTCCTATGGACCGGTTGGACCATCTGGCATGATGTTCCTATGGACCGGTTGGACCAACTGGCCTGTTGGACGAATGGACGGGTTGGAACAATTGGCCTGTTGGTCCTATGGACCGGTTGGACCAACTGGCCTGTTGGTCCTATGGTCCGACCGACTGACGTGTTGGCCGAATGGACCAGTTGGACCAAACTCACGTGTTGGTCCTATAGACCATTTGGACAAACTTGCCTGTTGGTCCTATGGACCGGATGGAGCAAGGGGCATGTTGGTCCTATGGACCGGTTGGACCAATTCGCATGTTGGTCCTATGGACCAATTGGACCAACTGGCCTATTGGTCCTATGGACCGGTTGGACCAACTGACGTGTTGGTCCTATGGACCGGTTGGACCAACTTACGTGTTGGTCCTATGGACCGGCTGGACCAACTGGCCTGTTGTTCCAATGGACCAGTTGGACCAACTCACGTGTTGGTCCTATAGACCATTTGGACAAACTTGCCTGTTGGTCCTATGGACCGGTTGGAGCAACTAGCATGTTGGTCCTATGGACTGGTTGGACCAATTGGCCTGTTGTCCGAATGGACCGGTTGGACCAACTGGCCTGTTGGTTCTATGGACCGGTTGGACTAACTGGCCTGTTGTCAGAATGGACCGGTTGGACCAACTGGCCTGCTGGTCCTAGGGACTGATTGGACCAACTTACGTGTTGGTCCTATGGACCGGTTGGACAAACTGGCCTGTTGTCCGAATGGACCGGTTGGACCAACTGGCCTGTTGGCCCTGTTAACCGGATGGACCAACTCGCATGTTGGTTATATGGACCGGTTGGACCAACTCGCCTGTTTGTCCTATGGACCAATTGGACCAACTCGCATGTTGGTCCTATGAACCGGTTGGACCAACTGGCCTGTTGGTCCTATGGACCGGTTGGACCAAATGGCCTGTTGGTCCTATGGACCGGCTGGACCAACTGGATTGTTGGTCCAATGGATCGGCTGGACCAACTGGCCTGTTGATCCTGTGGACCGGTTGGACCAACTGACATGTTGGTCATATGGACCGGTTGGACCAACTGGCCTGTTGGCCGAATGGACTAGTTGGACCAACTGGCTTGTTGATCCTATGGACCAGTCGGACCAACTGGCCTGTTGGTCCTATGGATTGGTTGGACCAATCGGCCTGTTGGTCCTATGGACTGGTTGGACCAACTCGCGTGTTGGTCCTATGGACCGGCTGGACCAACTCGCCTGTTGGTCCTATGGACTGGCCTGTTGGTCCTATGGACCGGTTGGACCAACTTGCCTGTTGATCCAATGGACGAGTTGGACCAACTGGCCTGTTGGTCCTATAAACCGGATGGACCAACCTGCATGTTGGTTATATGGACCAGTTGGACCAACTCGCCTGTTGGTCCTATGGACCAATTGGACCAACTCGCATGTTGGTCCTATCAACCGGTTGGACCAACTGGCGTGTTGGTTCTATGGACCGGTTGGACCAACTGGCCTGTTGGTCCTATGGACCGGTTGGACCAATTGGCCTGTTAGTCCTATGGACCGGCTGGACCAAGTGGATTGTTGGTCCAATGGACCGGTTGGACCAACTAGCCTGTTGGTCCTATGGACCGGCTGGACCGACTGGCATGTTGATCCTATGGACCGGTTGGACCAACTGACATGTTGGTCATATGGACCAGTTGGACCAACTGGCTTGTTGGCCGAATGGACTGGTTGGACCAACTGGCCTGTTGATCCTATGGACCGGTCGGACCAACCGGCCTGTTGGTCCTATGGACCGGTTGGACCAACTCGCCTGTTGGTCCTATGGACCGGTTGGACCAACTCGCCTGGTGGTCCTATGGACTGGCCTGTTGGTCCTATGGACCGGTTGGACCAACTTGCCTGTTAATCCAATGGACGAGTTGGACCAACTGGCCTGTTGATCCAATGGACCGGTTGGACCAACTAGCTTGTTGGCCGGATGGACCGGTTGGACCAACCGGCCTGTTGGTCCTATGGAACGGTTGGACCAACTGACGTGTTGGTCCTATGGTCCGGTTGGACCAACTGACGTGTTGGTCCTTTGGACCGGTTGGACCAACTGGCCTGTTGGACCTATGGACCGGTTGGACCAACTGGCATGTTGGTCCTAAGGACCAATTGGATCAACTGGCCTGTTGGTCCTATGGACCGTTTGGACCAACTGGCATGTTGGTCCTATGGACCGGTTGGACCAACTGGCATGTTGGTCCTGTGGACCGGTTCGACCAACTGGCCTGTTGGCCGAATGGACAGGTTGGACCAACTGGCCTGTTGGTCCTATGGACCGGCTGGACCAACTGGCCTGTTGGTTGGACCAACTGGCCTATTGGCCAATTGGACGGGCTGGACCAAATGGCCTGTTGGTCCTATGGACCGGTTGGACCAACTGGCCTTTTCCAATGAACCAGTTGGACCAACTCACGTGTTGGTCCCATAGACCATTTGGACAAACTTGCCTGTTGGTCCTATGGACCGGTTGGAACAACTGGCATGTTGGTCCTATGGACCGGTTGGACCAACTCGCATGTTGGTCCTATGGACCAATTGGACCAACTGGCCTATTTGTCCTATGGACCGGTTGGACCAACTGACGTGTTGGTCCTATGGACCGGTTCGACTAACTGGCCTTGTGTCCGAATGGACCGGTTGGACAAACTGGCCTGTTGGTCCTATAAACCGGATGGACCAACCCGCATGTTGGTTATATGGACCGGTTGGACCAACTCGCCTGTTGGTCCTATGGACCAATTGGACCAACTCGCATGTTGGTCCTATAGATAGGTTGGACCAATTGACGTGTTGGTCATATGGACCGGTTGGACCAACTGGCCTGTTGGTCCTATGGACCGGTTGGACCAATTGGCCTGTTGGTCCTATGGACCGGTTGGACCAACTGGATTGTTGGTCCAATGGACCGGTTGGACCAACTGGCCTGTTGGTCTTATGGACCAGTTGGACCAACTGGCCTGTTGGTCCTATGGACCGGTTGGACCAACTGACATGTTGGTCATATGGACCGGTTGGACCAACTGGACTGTTGGCCGAATGGACTGATTGGACCAACTGGCCTGTTGATCCTATGGACCGGTCGGACCAACTGGCCTGTTGGTTCTATGGATCGGTTGGACCAATCGGCCTGGTGGTCCTATGGACCGGATGGACCAGCACGCCTGTTGGTCCTATGGACCGGTTGGACCAACTGGCCTGTTGGTCATATGGACTGGTTGGACCAACTGGCCTGTTGGTCCTATGGACCGGTTGGACCAACTGACGTGTTGGTCCTATGGACCGGTTCGACTAACTGGCCTTGTGTCTGAATGGACCGGTTGGACAAACTGGCCTGTTGGTCCTATAAACCGGATGGACCAACCCGCATGTTGGTTATATGGACCGGTTGGACCAACTCGCCTGTTGGTCCTATGGACCAATTGGACCAACTCGCATGTTGGTCCTATAGATAGGTTGGACCAATTGACGTGTTGGTCATATGGACCGGTTGGACCAACTGGCCTGTTGGTCCTATGGACCGGTTGGACCAATTGGCCTGTTGGTCCTATGGACCGGTTGGACCAACTGGATTGTTGGTCCAATGGACCGGATGGACCAACTGGCCTGTTGGTCTTATGGACCAGTTGGACCAACTGGCCTGTTGGTCCTATGGACCGGTTGGACCAACTGACATGTTGGTCATATGGACCGGTTGGACCAACTGGACTGTTGGCCGAATGGACTGATTGGACCAACTGGCCTGTTGATCCTATGGACCGGTCGGACCAACTGGCCTGTTGGTTCTATGGATCGGTTGGACCAATCGGCCTGGTGGTCCTATGGACCGGATGGACCAGCACGCCTGTTGGTCCTATGGACCGGTTGGACCAACTGGCCTGTTGGTCATATGGACTGGTTGGACCAACTGGCCTGTTGGTCCTATGGCCCGGTTGGACCAACTAACGTGTTGGTCCTCTGGAGAGGTTGGACCAACTGGCCTGTTGGTCCTATGGACCGGTTGGACCAACTGGCATGTTGGTCCTACGGACCAATTGGATCAACTAACCTGTTGGTCCTATGGACCGTTTGGACCAACTGGCCTGTTGGTCCTATGGACCGGTTGGACCAACTGGCATGTTGGTACTGTGGACCGGTTGGACCAACTGGCCTGTTGGTCGAATGGACATGTTGGACCAACTGGCCTGTTGGTCTAATGGACCGGTTGGACCAAGTGCTCTGGTCGTCCTATGGATCGGTTGGAACAACTGTCCTGTTGGTCCTATGGACCGGTTAGATCAACTGACGTCTTGGTCCTATGAGCCGGTTGGACCATTTTGCCTGTTGGCCAAATGGACCGGTTAAACCAACTGGCCAGTTGGCCGAAAGGACCGGTTGGACCAACTGGCGTGTTGGTCCTATGGACCGGTTGGACCGACTGGCCTGTTTTTCCTATGGACGGGTTGGACCAACTGACGTGTTGGTCCTATGGACCGGTTGGATCAACTGGCCTGTTGAACCAATGGACCGGTTGGACCAACTGGCCTGTTGGTCCTATGGACCGGTTCGACCAACTAGCCTCTTGGTCCTATGGACCAATTAGACCAACTGATGTGTTGGTCCTATGGATCGGTTGGACCAACGAGCCTGTTGGTCCTATGGACAGGTTGGACCAACTGACGTGTTGGTCATATGGACCGGTTAGACCAACTGTCCTGTTGGTCCTATGGACCGGTTGGACCAACTGGCCTGTTGGTCCTATGGACAGGTTGGACCAACTGACGTGTTGGTCCTATGGACAGGTTGGACCATTTTGCCTATTGGCGGAATGGCCTGGTTGGACCAACTGGCCTATTGGTCCTTTGGACCGGTTGGACCAACTAGCCTGCGGGCCCAATGAACCCGTTGCACCAACTGGCCTGTTGGCCAAATGGACCGGTTGGACCAAATGACCTGTTGGTCCTATGGGCTGGTTTGACCAACTGGCCTGTTTTCCAAATGGACCGGTTGGACAAACTCGCCTGTTGGTCCTATAGACCGGTTGGACCAACTGGCATGTTCATCCAATGGACCGGTCGGACCAACTGGCCTGTTGGTCCTTTGGGCTGATTGGACCAAGTGGCATGTTGGCCGAATGTACCGGTTGTACCAATTGGCCTGTTGGTCCAATGGACCGGTAAGACCAAGTGGCCTGTTGGTCCTATGGACCGGATGGAACAACTGGCATGTTGGTCCTATGGACCCGTTGGACCAAGTGACGTGTTGTGTCCTATGGACCTGGTGGACCATTTTGTCTGTTGGCCGAATCGACTGGTTGGACGAACTTGACTATTGGTCCTATGGACCGGTTGGACCACCTAGCGTGTTGGCCGAACGGATTGCTTGGACCGACTGGCCAGCTGGTCCTATGGACCGGTTGGACCGACTGGCCTGTTGGTTTTATGGACCGGTTGGACCAACTGGTGTGTTGGCAGAATGGACCGATTGGACCAACTGGCATGTTGATACAATGAACCGGTTGGACCAACTGGCCTGTTGGTCCTATGGACCGGTTGGACCAATTGGCTTGTTGGCCAAATGGACTGGTTGGACCAACTAGCCTGTTGATCCAATTGACCAGTTGGACCAACTGGCATGTTGGCCCAATGGATCGGCTGGACAAACTTACATGTTGGCCCAATGGACCAGTTGGACAAACGGACCTGTTGGTCCTATGGACTGGTTTGACCAACTAGCCTGTTGGTCCATTGGACCAGTTGGACCTACTGGCCTGTTGGTCCTATGGACCGGTTGGACCAACTCGCCTGTTGATCCAAAGGACCGGTTGGACCAACAAGCCTGTTGGTCATATTGACCGATTGGACCAACTGGCCTGTTGGTCCTATGGACCGGTTGGACGAACTGGCTTGCT
Organism: Closterium sp. Naga37s-1; assembly: GCA_947471745.1. Taxonomy (NCBI): domain Eukaryota; kingdom Viridiplantae; phylum Streptophyta; class Zygnematophyceae; order Desmidiales; family Closteriaceae; genus Closterium; species Closterium sp. Naga37s-1. Next base: position 118,642 of record CANJKZ010000325.1, on the reverse strand, counting down.
GGCCGAATGGACTTGTTGGACCAACTTGTCAACGGTAGTGTTGTTTGGCCCGTCCTCGCTTGGGCGGAGCCGACTTCGTGGTCGGATGAGCGGGGGTTGCAGCCGACCTGCAGCAGTGCGCACGGGGACCATTGCAAGGGCGCCGAGCCGGAGGGCGCCTGGCTGGAGGGCGCCGGGCAGGAGGACGCCGTCCTGGACGCCTGGTGGGCGTCCTGGAAGGTCGGACGCCGACCTAGGCGTCTGCACGGCGTCCTAGGAGCCTGGGACGCCGTCCTGGGCGTCTGCACGGCGTCCTGGGGTCCCGGACGCCGACCTGGGCGTCCTGGGGACCCGGACGCCGAGCTGGGCGTCTGGTCGGCGTCCAGGGAAGCTGGACGCCGCCCTGGAGGTCTGCACGGCGTCCTGGGTGCCTGGACGCCAGACTGGGGATGCCGGGCATGGGTGGCCGGCTACGAACTGCGCTGGTCGACCACGCATAATTGCCCGGTCGACCGGGATACCCGGGCGACGTGTGCGAGTGTCGCCGGGGTGAAGTCTGCGAGGCCGACCTCGGGGGTGGTATCCCGAGGTCGACGTGGCTGGTGGGCGCAGTTGCTGGCGTGGAGTCTGCCAGGCGTCTGCGCTGTGCCTGTGACAAGGAAGAGTGCACCAACCAGCCGCACGCACCTGCGAAGCAGATGCACCACTGTCCTGCGGATGCAACGCTGTGCAGCCGACTTGCTGCAGCTTTGTCATACCATGGACTTGCAACGTTGGCGCACCGCTACTCTGCAACGCTGGAGCGGTGCGAGCGCTGCTGCGCTGGAGCGCGGCCGACCATGCTACGCTGGAGGTCGACCAGCAGCCTAGCTAGCTCTGATGTAGTCAGTGTTGCCAATGTTGTTGCTAACCATTGTTCTGAACTTTTCCTAGTGGAACTCTTGCCAACTTTCCCCGTGAACTAGCAAGTGTGTGCGCACAAGGAAACGACTAAGGAACCAACGAACGCAGAGATCACACGAGCACCCGTGCCTAGCCCGCAACCTAGCTCCCGTTGCTAAAGTTATCTCTGCACAACTAACATGTTGGCCCAATGGACTTGTTGGACCAACTGGCATGTTGGTCCTATGGACCGGTTGGACAAACTAACATGTTGGTCCAATGGACCAGTTGGACAAACTGGCCTGTTGGTCCAAAGTACCGGTTTGACCAACTGGCCTGTTGGTCCATTGGACCAGTTGGACCAACTAGCCTGTTGATCCAAAGGACCGGTTGGACCAACAAGCCTGTTGGTCCAATGGACCGGTTGGACCTATTGATCCTGTGGACCGGTTAAACCAATTGGCCTGTTGGCCGAATGGACCAGTTGGACCAACTAGCCAGTTGATCCAATCGACCGGTTGGACCAACTGGCTTGTTGGCCCAATGGACCGGTTGGACAAACTAACCTGTTGGCCCAATGGACCGGTTGGACAAATTGAACTGTTGGTCCAATGGACCGGTTGGACCAACAGGCCTGTCGGTCCTATGGACCGGTTGGACCAACTGGCCTGTTGATCCTATGGACCCGTTGGACCAACTGGCCTGTTGATCCTTTGGACTAGTTGGACTGACTGGCCTGTTGGTCCTATGGACCGGTTGGACGAACTGACCTCTTGGTCCTATGGCCTGGTTGGACCAACTAGCATGTTGGCCGAATGACGTGGTTGGACCAACTGGCTTGTTGGTCCAATGGACCGGTTGGACCAAGTGCCATGTTCGTGCTATGGACCGGTTGGATCAACTGGCCTGTTGGTCCTACGGAACGGTTAGACCTAATGACGTGTTGGTCCTATGGGCCGGTTGGACCATTTTGCCTATTGGCCGAAAGGACCGGTTGGACCAACTAGCCTATTTTTCCTATGGACGAGTTGGACCAACTGACGTGTTGGTCCTATGGACCGGTTGAATCAACTAGCCTCTTGAACCAATGGACCGGTTGGACCAACTCGCCTGTTGGTCCAATGGACCGGTGGGACCAACTGACGTGTTGGTCCTATGGACTGGTTGGACCATTTTGCCTATTGGCCGAATGGACCGGTTGGACCAACTGGCCGATTGGTCCTTTGGACCGGTTGGACCAATTGGCCTGCGGGCCCAATGAACCCGTTGGACAAACTGGCCCGTTGGCCGAATGGACCGGTTGGACCAACTTGCCTGTTGGTCCTGTGGACCGGTTGGACCAATACTATTGGCCAAATGGATCGGTTGGACCATCTGGATTGTTGGTCCAATGTACATGTTGGACCAACTGGCCTGTTGGTCCTATGGATCGGTTGGACCAACTGGCATGTTGATCCAATGGACCAGTCGGACCAACTGGCCTGTTGGTCCTTTGGGCTGGTTGGACCAACTGGCATGTTGGCCGAATGTCCAGGTTGGACCATTTGGCCTGTTGGTCTAATGGACCGGTAAGACCAAGTGGCTTGTTGGTCCTATGGACCGGGAGGAAACACTGGCCTGTTGGTCCTATGGACCGGTTGGACCAAGTAACGTGTTGTGTCCTATGGACCAGTTGGACCATTTTGCCTGTTGGCCGAATCGACCGGTTGGACCAACTGGACTGTTGGTCCTATGGACCAGATGGACCAGCTGGTCTGTTGATCCTATGCACCGGTTGGACCAACTGGCCTGTTGGTCCTATAGACCGGTTGGACGAACTGGCCTGTTGATCCAATGGACCCGTTGGACCAACTGGCCAGTTGATCCTATGGACCGGTTGGACCAACTCGATTGTTGGTCCTATGGACCGGTTGGACCAAATGCCTGTTGGTCCTATGGGCCGGTTGGACCACCGGGTCTGTTGGTCCTATGGACCGGTTGGACCAACTGGCCTGTTGGTCCTATAGACCGGTTGGACCAACTGGACTATTGGTCCTATGGACCGGCTGGACCAACTGACGTATTGGTCCTATGTACCGGTTGGACCATTTGGCTTGTTGGTCGAATGGACCGGTTGGACCAACTGGCCTATTGGTCCTATGGTCCGGTTGGACCAACTGGCCTGTTGGTCCAATGGACCCGTTGGACCAACTGGACTGTTGGCCTAATGAACCGGTTGGACAACTGGCCAGTTGGTCCAGTGGACCGGTTGGACCAACCTATAGGTCCTATGGACCGGTTGGACCAACAAGCCTGTTGGTCCTATCAACCAGTTCGACCAACTGGCCTGTTGGTCCATTGGACCGGTTGGACCAACGGGCTTGTTGGTCTTATGGACAGGCTTGACCAACTGACGTGTTGGTCCTATGTTACCGGTTGGACCATTTTGCTTGTTGGCCAAATGGACCGGTTGGACCAACTGGCCTATTGGTCCTATGGAACGGTTGGTGCAACTGGCTTGCGGCCCAATGAACCGGTTGGACAAACTAGCCAGTTGACCTTATGGACCGGTTGGACTAAATGATCTGTTGGTCCTTTGGGCTGGTTAGACCGACTGGCCTGTTGGCCGAATGGACCAGTTGGACCAACTAACCTGTTGGTCCTATGGGCAGGTTGGACCAACTGGACTGTTGGCCGAATGGATTGTTTGGACCAACTGGATTGTTGGTCCAATGGACCTGTTGGACCAACTGGCCTGTTGGTCCTATGGATCGGTTGGACCAACTGGCCTGTTGATCCAATGGACCGGTTGGACCAACTGGCCTGTTGGTCCTATGGACTAGAAGGACCAACTGGCCTGTTGTTCCAATGGACCGGTTGGACCAAGTGGCCTATAGATCCTATGGACTGGTTGGACCATTTTAGCTATTGGCTGAATGGATCGGTTAGACCAGCTGGCCTGCTGGCCGAATGGACCGGTTGGACCAACTGGCCTGTTGGTCCTATGGACCGGTTAGATCAACCGGCGTGTTGGTCCTATGGATTGGTTGGACCAACTGACGTGTTGGTCCTATGGACCGGTTGGACCAACTGGCCTGTTGGTCCTCTGGACCGGTTGGACCAACTGGCATATTGGTCGTATGGACCAGTTAAACCAACTGGCCTGTTGGCCAAATGGACCGGTCGGACCAACCGGATTGTTGGTCCAATGGACCAGTTGGACCGACTGGCGTGCTGATCCTATGGACCGGTTGGACCAACAAGCCTGTTGGCCCAATGGACCGGTTGGACCAACTGAATTGTTGGTCCAATGGACCGGTTGGACCAACTGGCTTGATGGTCCTATGGACGGGTTGGACCAACTAGCCTGTTGGTCCTATAGACCGGTTGGACCAACTGACGTGTTGGTCCTATGGACCGGTTGGACCAACTAGCCTGTTGCTCCAATGGATCGTTTTGACCAACTGGCCTGATGGTCCTATGGACCGGTTGCACCAACTGGCCTGTTGGCCGATTGGATCGGTTGGACCAATGGCCTGTCGGCCGATTGGACTGGTTGGACCAACTGGCCTGTTGGTCCTATGGACCGGTTGGACCAACTGTCATGCTGGTCCTATGGGCCGGTTTGACCAACTGGCCTGTTGGTCCTATGGACCGGTTGGATCAACTAGCCTGTTGCTCCAATGGACTGGTTGTACCAACTAGCCTATTGGTCCTATGGACCGGTTGGACCACTTTGCCTATTGGCCGAATGGACCGGTTGGACCAACTGGCCTGTTGGCTCAATGAACCGGTTAGACCATTTGGCTTGTTGGCCCAATGGACCGGTTGGACAAACGGACCTTTTGGTCCTATGGACCGGTTGGACCAACTGGCCTGTTGGCCGAATGGACTGGTTGGACCAGCTAGATTGTTGGTCCAATGGACCTGCTGGACCAACTGCCCAGTTGGTCCTATGGACCCGTTGGACCAACTGGACTGTTGATCAAATGGACAGGTTGGACAAACTGGCCTGTTGGTCCTATGGACTGGTTAGACCAACTGGCCTGTTGGCCGAATGGAATGGTTGGACTAACTGGCATGTTGGTCATATGGGGCAATTCGACCAATTGGCCTGTTGGTCCTATGGACTGGTTGGACCAACTGACCTATTGGTCCTATGGATCGGTTGGACCGACTCGCTTGTTGATCAAATGGACCGGTTGGACCAACTGGCCTGTTGATCCTATGGACCTGTTGGACCAACTGGCCTGTTGATCCTATGGACTGGTTGGACTAACTGGCCTGTTGGTCCTATGGACCAGTTGGACGAACTGACCTGTTGGTCCTATGGACCGGTTGGACCAACTGGCCTGTTGGTCCTATGGACAGGTTGGACCAAAGGCCTGTCGATCCTATGGGCCAATTTGACCACCTGGCCTGTTGGTCCTATGGACCGGTTGGTCCAACGGACCGGTTGGACCAACTGGCCTGTTGGTCCTATGGACTCGTTGGACCAAGTGGCGTGTTTGTCCTATGGACCGGTTGGACCATTTTTCCTATTGGCCGAATGGACCGGTTGGACGAACTAGCCTGCTGGCCCAATGAACCGGTTGGACCAACTGGCCTGTTGGTCCAATGGACCGGTTGGACCAACTGGCCTATAGATCCTATGGACTGGTTGGACCAACAGGCCAGTTGGTCCAATTGACCAGTTGGACCAACTTGCCTGTTGGTCCTATGGAACGGTTGGACGAACTGGCCCGTTGGCCGAATGGACCAGTTGGACCAACTGGCCTGTTGGTCCTATAGACCGGTTGGACCAACTGGGGTGTTGGTCATGTGGACCGTTTGGAACAACTGGCCTGTTGGCCGAATGGACCAGTTGGACCAACTGGCCTGTTGATCCGATGGACCGGTTGGACCAATCGGCATGTTGGCCAAATGCACCAGTTGGACAAACTGGCTTGTTGACCCAATGGATCGTTTGGACAAACTGACATGTTTGTCCTATGGACTAGTTGGACAAACTGCCATGTTGGTCCTATGGACCGGTTGGACGAACTGGCCTGTTGGTCCAATGGACTGGTTGGACCAACTGGCCTGTTGGTCCTTTAGACCGGTTGGACCAACTGGACTGTTGGTCCTATGGACCAATTGGACCAACTGGCATGTTGGCGAATGGACCGGTTGGACCAAATGACCTGTTGGTCCTATGGACCGGTTGGACTAACTGGCCTGTTTGGCAGAATGGACCGGTTAAACTAACTAGCCTATTGGTCCTATGGACCGGTTGGACCAACTGGCCTATTGGTCTTATGGACTGGTTGGACCAACTAGCCTGTTGGTCCTATGGACCAGTTGGACCAACTGGCCTGTTGCTCCTATGGACCGGTTGGAGCTTCGTGAAGATGTCCCGCATCTCATGCAACACCGGTTGCATCGGCTCTCCATCAACGAACTTGATGCCGCGCAGCCGCCGCGCGAGTAGCACGATGCCGGTAGCGTGTGTCGGTGAGTGCCCATCCAGAAGCTTCCTCCAAGTCTTGGGGCCACACTATGGATCACCCAAGAGGTCCTTAATGTGGTCGAGTTGTCATCCGCCAATGTGGTCGAGTTGTCATCCTATAAACCGGATGGACCAACCCGCATGTTGGTTATATGGACCGGTTGGACCAACTCGCCTGTTGGTCCTATGGACCAATTGGACCAACTCGCATGTTGGTCCTATAGATAGGTTGGACCAATTGACGTGTTGGTCATATGGACCGGTTGGACCAACTGGCCTGTTGGTCCTATGGACCGGTTGGACCAATTGGCCTGTTGGTCCTATGGACCGGTTGGACCAACTGGATTGTTGGTCCAATGGACCGGTTGGACCAACTGGCCTGTTGGTCTTATGGACCAGTTGGACCAACTGGCCTGTTGGTCCTATGGACCGGTTGGACCAACTGACATGTTGGTCATATGGACCGGTTGGACCAACTGGACTGTTGGCCGAATGGACTGATTGGACCAACTGGCCTGTTGATCCTATGGACCGGTCGGACCAACTGGCCTGTTGGTTCTATGGATCGGTTGGACCAATCGGCCTGGTGGTCCTATGGACCGGATGGACCAGCACGCCTGTTGGTCCTATGGACCGGTTGGACCAACTGGCCTGTTGGTCATATGGACTGGTTGGACCAACTGGCCTGTTGGTCCTATGGACCGGTTGGACCAACTGACGTGTTGGTCCTATGGACCGGTTCGACTAACTGGCCTTGTGTCTGAATGGACCGGTTGGACAAACTGGCCTGTTGGTCCTATAAACCGGATGGACCAACCCGCATGTTGGTTATATGGACCGGTTGGACCAACTCGCCTGTTGGTCCTATGGACCAATTGGACCAACTCGCATGTTGGTCCTATAGATAGGTTGGACCAATTGACGTGTTGGTCATATGGACCGGTTGGACCAACTGGCCTGTTGGTCCTATGGACCGGTTGGACCAATTGGCCTGTTGGTCCTATGGACCGGTTGGACCAACTGGATTGTTGGTCCAATGGACCGGATGGACCAACTGGCCTGTTGGTCTTATGGACCAGTTGGACCAACTGGCCTGTTGGTCCTATGGACCGGTTGGACCAACTGACATGTTGGTCATATGGACCGGTTGGACCAACTGGACTGTTGGCCGAATGGACTGATTGGACCAACTGGCCTGTTGATCCTATGGACCGGTCGGACCAACTGGCCTGTTGGTTCTATGGATCGGTTGGACCAATCGGCCTGGTGGTCCAATGGACCGGATGGACCAGCACGCCTGTTGGTCCTATGGACCGGTTGGACCAACTGGCCTGTTGGTCATATGGACTGGTTGGACCAACTGGCCTGTTGGTCCTATGGCCCGGTTGGACCAACTAACGTGTTGGTCCTCTGGAGAGGTTGGACCAACTGGCCTGTTGGTCCTATGGACCGGTTGGACCAACTGGCATGTTGGTCCTACGGACCAATTGGATCAACTAACCTGTTGGTCCTATGGACCGTTTGGACCAACTGGCCTGTTGGTCCTATGGACCGGTTGGACCAACTGGCATGTTGGTACTGTGGACCGGTTGGACCAACTGGCCTGTTGGTCGAATGGACATGTTGGACCAACTGGCCTGTTGGTCTAATGGACCGGTTGGACCAAGTGCTCTGGTCGTCCTATGGATCGGTTGGAACAACTGTCCTGTTGGTCCTATGGACCGGTTAGATCAACTGACGTCTTGGTCCTATGAGCCGGTTGGACCATTTTGCCTGTTGGCCAAATGGACCGGTTAAACCAACTGGCCAGTTGGCCGAAAGGACCGGTTGGACCAACTGGCGTGTTGGTCCTATGGACCGGTTGGACCGACTGGCCTGTTTTTCCTATGGACGGGTTGGACCAACTGACGTGTTGGTCCTATGGACCGGTTGGATCAACTGGCCTGTTGAACCAATGGACCGGTTGGACCAACTGGCCTGTTGGTCCTATGGACCGGTTCGACCAACTAGCCTCTTGGTCCTATGGACCAATTAGACCAACTGATGTGTTGGTCCTATGGATCGGTTGGACCAACGAGCCTGTTGGTCCTATGGACAGGTTGGACCAACTGACGTGTTGGTCATATGGACCGGTTAGACCAACTGTCCTGTTGGTCCTATGGACCGGTTGGACCAACTGGCCTGTTGGTCCTATGGACAGGTTGGACCAACTGACGTGTTGGTCCTATGGACAGGTTGGACCATTTTGCCTATTGGCGGAATGGCCTGGTTGGACCAACTGGCCTATTGGTCCTTTGGACCGGTTGGACCAACTAGCCTGCGGGCCCAATGAACCCGTTGCACCAACTGGCCTGTTGGCCAAATGGACCGGTTGGACCAAATGACCTGTTGGTCCTATGGGCTGGTTTGACCAACTGGCCTGTTTTCCAAATGGACCGGTTGGACAAACTCGCCTGTTGGTCCTATAGACCGGTTGGACCAACTGGCATGTTCATCCAATGGACCGGTCGGACCAACTGGCCTGTTGGTCCTTTGGGCTGATTGGACCAAGTGGCATGTTGGCCGAATGTACCGGTTGTACCAATTGGCCTGTTGGTCCAATGGACCGGTAAGACCAAGTGGCCTGTTGGTCCTATGGACCGGATGGAACAACTGGCATGTTGGTCCTATGGACCCGTTGGACCAAGTGACGTGTTGTGTCCTATGGACCTGGTGGACCATTTTGCCTGTTGGCCGAATCGACTGGTTGGACGAACTTGACTATTGGTCCTATGGACCGGTTGGACCACCTAGCGTGTTGGCCGAACGGATTGCTTGGACCGACTGGCCAGCTGGTCCTATGGACCGGTTGGACCGACTGGCCTGTTGGTTTTATGGACCGGTTGGACCAACTGGTGTGTTGGCAGAATGGACCGATTGGACCAACTGGCATGTTGATACAATGAACCGGTTGGACCAACTGGCCTGTTGGTCCTATGGACCGGTTGGACCAATTGGCTTGTTGGCCAAATGGACTGGTTGGACCAACTAGCCTGTTGATCCAATTGACCAGTTGGACCAACTGGCATGTTGGCCCAATGGATCGGTTGGACAAACTTACATGTTGGCCCAATGGACCAGTTGGACAAACGGACCTGTTGGTCCTATGGACTGGTTTGACCAACTAGCCTGTTGGTCCATTGGACCAGTTGGACCTACTGGCCTGTTGGTCCTATGGACCGGTTGGACCAACTCGCCTGTTGATCCAAAGGACCGGTTGGACCAACAAGCCTGTTGGTCATATTGACCGATTGGACCAACTGGCCTGTTGGTCCTATGGACCGGTTGGACGAACTGGCTTGCTGGCCGAATGGACTTGTTGGACCAACTTGTCAACGGTAGTGTTGTTTGGCCCGTCCTCGCTTGGGCGGAGCCGACTTCGTGGTCGGATGAGCGGGGGTTGCAGCCGACCTGCAGCAGTGCGCACGGGGACCATTGCAAGGGCGCCGAGCCGGAGGGCGCCTGGCTGGAGGGCGCCGGGCAGGAGGACGCCGTCCTGGACGCCTGGTGGGCGTCCTGGAAGGTCGGACGCCGACCTAGGCGTCTGCACGGCGTCCTAGGAGCCTGGGACGCCGTCCTGGGCGTCTGCACGGCGTCCTGGGGTCCCGGACGCCGACCTGGGCGTCCTGGGGACCCGGACGCCGAGCTGGGCGTCTGGTCGGCGTCCAGGGAAGCTGGACGCCGCCCTGGAGGTCTGCACGGCGTCCTGGGTGCCTGGACGCCAGACTGGGGATGCCGGGCATGGGTGGCCGGCTACGAACTGCGCTGGTCGACCACGCGTAATTGCCCGGTCGACCGGGATACCCGGGCGACGTGTGCGAGTGTCGCCGGGGTGAAGTCTGCGAGGCCGACCTCGGGGGTGGTATCCCGAGGTCGACGTGGCTGGTGGGCGCAGTTGCTGGCGTGGAGTCTGCCAGGCGTCTGCGCTGTGCCTGTGACAAGGAAGAGTGCACCAACCAGCCGCACGCACCTGCGAAGCAGATGCACCACTGTCCTGCGGATGCAACGCTGTGCAGCCGACTTGCTGCAGCTTTGTCATACCATGGACTTGCAACGTTGGCGCACCGCTACTCTGCAACGCTGGAGCGGTGCGAGCGCTGCTGCGCTGGAGCGCGGCCGACCATGCTACGCTGGAGGTCGACCAGCAGCCTAGCTAGCTCTGATGTAGTCAGTGTTGCCAATGTTGTTGCTAACCATTGTTCTGAACTTTTCCTAGTGGAACTCTTGCCAACTTTCCCCGTGAACTAGCAAGTGTGTGCGCACAAGGAAACGACTAAGGAACCAACGAACGCAGAGATCACACGAGCACCCGTGCCTAGCCCGCAACCTAGCTCCCGTTGCTAAAGTTATCTCTGCACAACTAACATGTTGGCCCAATGGACTTGTTGGACCAACTGGCATGTTGGTCCTATGGACCGGTTGGACAAACTAACATGTTGGTCCAATGGACCAGTTGGACAAACTGGCCTGTTGGTCCAAAGTACCGGTTTGACCAACTGGCCTGTTGGTCCATTGGACCAGTTGGACCAACTAGCCTGTTGATCCAAAGGACCGGTTGGACCAACAAGCCTGTTGGTCCAATGGACCGGTTGGACCTATTGATCCTGTGGACCGGTTAAACCAATTGGCCTGTTGGCCGAATGGACCAGTTGGACCAACTAGCCAGTTGATCCAATCGACCGGTTGGACCAACTGGCTTGTTGGCCCAATGGACCGGTTGGACAAACTAACCTGTTGGCCCAATGGACCGGTTGGACAAATTGAACTGTTGGTCCAATGGACCGGTTGGACCAACAGGCCTGTCGGTCCTATGGACCGGTTGGACCAACTGGCCTGTTGATCCTATGGACCCGTTGGACCAACTGGCCTGTTGATCCTTTGGACTAGTTGGACTGACTGGCCTGTTGGTCCTATGGACCGGTTGGACGAACTGACCTCTTGGTCCTATGGCCTGGTTGGACCAACTAGCATGTTGGCCGAATGACGTGGTTGGACCAACTGGCTTGTTGGTCCAATGGACCGGTTGGACCAAGTGCCATGTTCGTGCTATGGACCGGTTGGATCAACTGGCCTGTTGGTCCTACGGAACGGTTAGACCTAATGACGTGTTGGTCCTATGGGCCGGTTGGACCATTTTGCCTATTGGCCGAAAGGACCGGTTGGACCAACTAGCCTATTTTTCCTATGGACGAGTTGGACCAACTGACGTGTTGGTCCTATGGACCGGTTGAATCAACTAGCCTCTTGAACCAATGGACCGGTTGGACCAACTCGCCTGTTGGTCCAATGGACCGGTGGGACCAACTGACGTGTTGGTCCTATGGACTGGTTGGACCATTTTGCCTATTGGCCGAATGGACCGGTTGGACCAACTGGCCGATTGGTCCTTTGGACCGGTTGGACCAATTGGCCTGCGGGCCCAATGAACCCGTTGGACAAACTGGCCCGTTGGCCGAATGGACCGGTTGGACCAACTTGCCTGTTGGTCCTGTGGACCGGTTGGACCAATACTATTGGCCAAATGGATCGGTTGGACCATCTGGATTGTTGGTCCAATGTACATGTTGGACCAACTGGCCTGTTGGTCCTATGGATCGGTTGGACCAACTGGCATGTTGATCCAATGGACCAGTCGGACCAACTGGCCTGTTGGTCCTTTGGGCTGGTTGGACCAACTGGCATGTTGGCCGAATGTCCAGGTTGGACCATTTGGCCTGTTGGTCTAATGGACCGGTAAGACCAAGTGGCTTGTTGGTCCTATGGACCGGGAGGAAACACTGGCCTGTTGGTCCTATGGACCGGTTGGACCAAGTAACGTGTTGTGTCCTATGGACCAGTTGGACCATTTTGCCTGTTGGCCGAATCGACCGGTTGGACCAACTGGACTGTTGGTCCTATGGACCAGATGGACCAGCTGGTCTGTTGATCCTATGCACCGGTTGGACCAACTGGCCTGTTGGTCCTATAGACCGGTTGGACGAACTGGCCTGTTGATCCAATGGACCCGTTGGACCAACTGGCCAGTTGATCCTATGGACCGGTTGGACCAACTCGATTGTTGGTCCTATGGACCGGTTGGACCAAATGCCTGTTGGTCCTATGGGCCGGTTGGACCACCGGGTCTGTTGGTCCTATGGACCGGTTGGACCAACTGGCCTGTTGGTCCTATAGACCGGTTGGACCAACTGGACTATTGGTCCTATGGACCGGCTGGACCAACTGACGTATTGGTCCTATGTACCGGTTGGACCATTTGGCTTGTTGGTCGAATGGACCGGTTGGACCAACTGGCCTATTGGTCCTATGGTCCGGTTGGACCAACTGGCCTGTTGGTCCAATGGACCGGTTGGACCAACTGGACTGTTGGCCTAATGAACCGGTTGGACAACTGGCCAGTTGGTCCAGTGGACCGGTTGGACCAACCTATAGGTCCTATGGACCGGTTGGACCAACAAGCCTGTTGGTCCTATCAACCAGTTCGACCAACTGGCCTGTTGGTCCATTGGACCGGTTGGACCAACGGGCTTGTTGGTCTTATGGACAGGCTTGACCAACTGACGTGTTGGTCCTATGTTACCGGTTGGACCATTTTGCTTGTTGGCCAAATGGACCGGTTGGACCAACTGGCCTATTGGTCCTATGGAACGGTTGGTGCAACTGGCTTGCGGCCCAATGAACCGGTTGGACAAACTAGCCAGTTGACCTTATGGACCGGTTGGACTAAATGATCTGTTGGTCCTTTGGGCTGGTTAGACCGACTGGCCTGTTGGCCGAATGGACCAGTTGGACCAACTAACCTGTTGGTCCTATGGGCAGGTTGGACCAACTGGACTGTTGGCCGAATGGATTGTTTGGACCAACTGGATTGTTGGTCCAATGGACCTGTTGGACCAACTGGCCTGTTGGTCCTATGGATCGGTTGGACCAACTGGCCTGTTGATCCAATGGACCGGTTGGACCAACTGGCCTGTTGGTCCTATGGACTAGAAGGACCAACTGGCCTGTTGTTCCAATGGACCGGTTGGACCAAGTGGCCTATAGATCCTATGGACTGGTTGGACCATTTTAGCTATTGGCTGAATGGATCGGTTAGACCAGCTGGCCTGCTGGCCGAATGGACCGGTTGGACCAACTGGCCTGTTGGTCCTATGGACCGGTTAGATCAACCGGCGTGTTGGTCCTATGGATTGGTTGGACCAACTGACGTGTTGGTCCTATGGACCGGTTGGACCAACTGGCCTGTTGGTCCTCTGGACCGGTTGGACCAACTGGCATATTGGTCGTATGGACCAGTTAAACCAACTGGCCTGTTGGCCAAATGGACCGGTCGGACCAACCGGATTGTTGGTCCAATGGACCAGTTGGACCGACTGGCGTGCTGATCCTATGGACCGGTTGGACCAACAAGCCTGTTGGCCCAATGGACCGGTTGGACCAACTGAATTGTTGGTCCAATGGACCGGTTGGACCAACTGGCTTGATGGTCCTATGGACGGGTTGGACCAACTAGCCTGTTGGTCCTATAGACCGGTTGGACCAACTGACGTGTTGGTCCTATGGACCGGTTGGACCAACTAGCCTGTTGCTCCAATGGATCGTTTTGACCAACTGGCCTGATGGTCCTATGGACCGGTTGCACCAACTGGCCTGTTGGCCGATTGGATCGGTTGGACCAATGGCCTGTCGGCCGATTGGACTGGTTGGACCAACTGGCCTGTTAGTCCTATGGACCGGTTGGACCAACTGTCATGCTGGTCCTATGGGCCGGTTTGACCAACTGGCCTGTTGGTCCTATGGACCGGTTGGATCAACTAGCCTGTTGCTCCAATGGACTGGTTGTACCAACTAGCCTATTGGTCCTATGGACCGGTTGGACCACTTTGCCTATTGGCCGAATGGACCGGTTGGACCAACTGGCCTGTTGGCTCAATGAACCGGTTAGACCATTTGGCTTGTTGGCCCAATGGACCGGTTGGACAAACGGACCTTTTGGTCCTATGGACCGGTTGGACCAACTGGCCTGTTGGCCGAATGGACTGGTTGGACCAGCTAGATTGTTGGTCCAATGGACCTGCTGGACCAACTGCCCAGTTGGTCCTATGGACCCGTTGGACCAACTGGACTGTTGATCAAATGGACAGGTTGGACAAACTGGCCTGTTGGTCCTATGGACTGGTTAGACCAACTGGCCTGTTGGCCGAATGGAATGGTTGGACTAACTGGCATGTTGGTCATATGGGGCAATTCGACCAATTGGCCTGTTGGTCCTATGGACTGGTTGGACCAACTGACCTATTGGTCCTATGGATCGGTTGGACCGACTCGCTTGTTGATCAAATGGACCGGTTGGACCAACTGGCCTGTTGATCCTATGGACCTGTTGGACCAACTGGCCTGTTGATCCTATGGACTGGTTGGACTAACTGGCCTGTTGGTCCTATGGACCAGTTGGACGAACTGACCTGTTGGTCCTATGGACCGGTTGGACCAACTGGCCTGTTGGTCCTATGGACAGGTTGGACCAAAGGCCTGTCGATCCTATGGGCCAATTTGACCACCTGGCCTGTTGGTCCTATGGACCGGTTGGTCCAACGGACCGGTTGGACCAACTGGCCTGTTGGTCCTATGGACTCGTTGGACCAAGTGGCGTGTTTGTCCTATGGACCGGTTGGACCATTTTTCCTATTGGCCGAATGGACCGGTTGGACGAACTAGCCTGCTGGCCCAATGAACCGGTTGGACCAACTGGCCTGTTGGTCCAATGGACCGGTTGGACCAACTGGCCTATAGATCCTATGGACTGGTTGGACCAACAGGCCAGTTGGTCCAATTGACCAGTTGGACCAACTTGCCTGTTGGTCCTATGGAACGGTTGGACGAACTGGCCCGTTGGCCGAATGGACCAGTTGGACCAACTGGCCTGTTGGTCCTATAGACCGGTTGGACCAAGTGGGGTGTTGGTCATGTGGACCGTTTGGAACAACTGGCCTGTTGGCCGAATGGACTAGTTGGACCAACTGGCCTGTTGATCCGATGGACCGGTTGGACCAATCGGCATGTTGGCCAAATGCACCAGTTGGACAAACTGGCTTGTTGACCCAATGGATCGTTTGGACAAACTGACATGTTTGTCCTATGGACTAGTTGGACAAACTGCCATGTTGGTCCTATGGACCGGTTGGACGAACTGGCCTGTTGGTCCAATGGACTGGTTGGACCAACTGGCCTGTTGGTCCTTTAGACCGGTTGGACCAACTGGACTGTTGGTCCTATGGACCAATTGGACCAACTGGCATGTTGGCGAATGGACCGGTTGGACCAAATGACCTGTTGGTCCTATGGACCGGTTGGACTAACTGGCCTGTTTGGCAGAATGGACCGGTTAAACTAACTAGCCTATTGGTCCTATGGACCGGTTGGACCAACTGGCCTATTGGTCTTATGGACTGGTTGGACCAACTAGCCTGTTGGTCCTATGGACCAGTTGGACCAACTGGCCTGTTGCTCCTATGGACCGGTTGGAGCTTCGTGAAGATGTCCCGCATCTCATGCAACACCGGTTGCATCGGCTCTCCATCAACGAACTTGATGCCGCGCAGCCGCCGCGCGAGTAGCACGATGCCGGTAGCGTGTGTCGGTGAGTGCCCATCCAGAAGCTTCCTCCAAGTCTTGGGGCCACACTATGGATCACCCAAGAGGTCCTTAATGTGGTCGAGTTGTCATCCGCCAACCGCTTACACCATAAGCATGTACGCGTCGAACGAGCTCTTCATCCACGCTCCTTTCAGCTCCGTGGCCTCCGGCATCTTCTCCTTCCCCTCCACCAGATCCAATAGCTTGTATTGGGTGTACATCAGCCTCATGCGGAAGCTCCAGTGCTCGTAGTCCTCCCCCATGAATTTCACTATAGAGAACGCTTTCACGGGATCCACGGTTGTTGGAGATGGCGTAGTAGACGTAGGTAGCGTAGGGTTGGCTGGTTGGTGAGTCCCCACTCCACCACCAGCAACCCCGCCTTGCTCTCCAGCCTCTCTACCTCTAGCCATCTCGCCATTAGCACCTCCGGAGTCCGTACCAGTCGTATTGAGGCCTTATGAATGGTGGAAACTTGAGAAATCGCTTGGACAAGATTCTGCCAAAATTTCGACTTTACCAAAATCGCCGTCGCGGACTGAATACTTCGAATTAGAACTCGGTTCGACCACCAATCGAACGTTCGCAAGCAGAGCTACTAGCAAATTGTCTTAGTCGTCAACATTGATGACGATTCGTCGTCTCAAAGTCGACTACCCGCTCTGATACCACTTGTTGTTCAAGGATCCGTCAATTTGAGAGCTTACGACGAACTCATTTCTCAAATAAACGCAAATCCGCACGGTAGAATTGTGCGCCTTAGGCTTAGCTACCATCTCCAACTTAATTCACTTAAAAAAATGGTCTAGACAGTGATAGGTGGAGCTGGGGACTCATGACTAGAATGGTGGAGGAAGTACAAACATTAGGGCATATGATAGTTGGAGCTGGGGACTCCAAGAGAACCATGAGAGGGAAAGGGTTCTCCAAGAGCTAGGGAAGGATGGTAGGAACCTTCCTAGCAGCAAGGATGCAACCCTCATCATGAGGTCCTTGAGGTGTCACATGCAAAATCCAATCTAGTTGGATTTTGCCTAGATGTTGCAACATTTGCAACCCATGCTAGAAACTTCTAGCCACCCCAATCCAAAAGTCAAAGTTGCCGTCCTAAACACCCAACCAAAGATCCCTTTATAGTCATGTCCCAATAATCACCCAATGTAGATAATATCTCAAAATGTGATAGAATTACCAAAACATGGAAATCTTATAAGTTGGGCGATCTTGGTCGGAATAAGGCGATCTTGGTATCGTTGGAAAGCTCTGGATTTCCCCTGCATGATCAAGCATTTAAACTTGGAGAAAAACACAGAGATGATAATATCCAACAATCATGCATAATGACCTATGCTCATGCAAATCATGCAAGCACAAATAGCACAAGCATCCGGCAGGACGTTAGGATGACATGCACTCACACTGACGTGCATTCGCCAGTATGGTTGGTACCAAGACTAAGTGCGTTACTTACCCGTATGGTTGGTACCAAGAGTACTTGCGTTACTTACCCGTATGGTTGGTACCAAGAGGAAGAGCGTTACTTTCCCATATGGTTCGTACCAAGAGTAATTGCGTTACTTACCCGTATGGTTGGGATCAAGAGTAAATACGTTTCTTACCCGTATGGTTGGTACCAAGAGTAAGTGCGTTACTTACCCATATGGTTGGTACCAGGAATAAGTGCATTGCGTTACTTACCCATATGGTTGGTACGAGGAATATGTGCATTACATACCCATATGGTTGGTACCAAGGGTAAGTGCGTTACAATTCGATATGGTTGGTACCAAGATAAGTGCGTTACTTGCCCATATGGTTGATACAAAGGGTAAGTGCGTTATTTACCCATATGGTTGGTACCAAGAGTAAGTGCGTTACTTACTCGTATGGTTGGTACCAAGAGTAAGTGCGTTACTTACCCATATGGTTGGTACCAGGAATATGTGCGTTTTTTACCCGTATGGTTGGTACCAAGGGTAAGAGCGTTACTTACCCATATGGTTGGTACCAAGAGTAAGGGCGTTACTTACCCGTATAGTTGGTACCAAGATTAAGTGCCTTTCTTACCCATGTGGTTGGTACCAAGAAAAAGTGCGTTATTTACCCGTATGGTTGGTACCAAGAGAAAGGGCGTTACTTACCCATATGGATTGTACCAAGAGTAAGTGTGTTACTTACCCATAAGGTTGGTCCCAAGGGTAAGTCCGTTACTTACCCGTATGGTTGGTACCAAGAGTAAGTACGTTACTTACCCGTATGGTTGGTACCAAGAGTAAGTGCGTTATCTACCCGTATGGTTGGTACCAAGAGTAAGCGTGTTACTTACCCATATGGTTGGTAATGCGGAGATAACTACTACAACGGGAGCTAGACTACGGGCTGGGCACGGGTGCTCGTGTGATCTCTGCGTTCGTTGGTCCTTAGTCGTTTTCCTAGTGCACACACTACTTGCTAGTTCACGGGGAAAGTTGGCAAGAGTTTCACTAGAGAACGTTGACAACAATGGTACAATGAAGTTGGCATGGCAGGACTACATCAGAGCTAGCATTCAGGTCGGTCGACTGCCAGCGCAGCATGGTCGACCGCATTCCAGCACGACTTGGTCGACCGCGCTCCAGCAGTGCAAAGTCGACGGCGTGCCAACGCAGGAGGTCGACGGCGTGCCAGCGTTGCTCCCGCAGTACAGCATCGCACCAGCTTCGCAGGTGCTCGTAGATGATTGGCGTGCTGAGCCTCGTCACCTGCACAGCGCACACACCAAGTCAACTTGGCGCTGACGACTGCATCTGATCAGCCACGTCGACCTCGGGATACCACCACCGAGGTCGGACTCGCCAACTTTGCCTGGGCGACTGTCGCACTCTTCCGCAGAACCTCGTCACCCAGGTAACCTGGTCGACCGGGCAACCACGTCGACCAGCTGCTCCTGTATGTGCCCGTCGACCTCCCAAGTCGACGACCACCCCAAGTGGACCTCACCAGGTCGACAAGACCCCTGGTCGACCAGCTCCAGCTCGACGTCCCTCCTGGTCGACCAGCTCCACGTCGACCAGCAAATCCTGGTCGACCAGCTCCATGTTCACCAGCACAGCTGTCAGCCGTCCACCCAAGTCGGCTACCCGAAGTTGGCGTCACCAAGTTGACGCCCTGCTACTCGACACCCAGCTGCTCGACGTCCTGAGTTGAGGTCGACGTCGGCCCCTCCTCCGTTGACCACCAGGTCAGGTCGACCAATAGGTCGACATCACACCTGGTCGACCAACCACCAAGTCGACCAGCAGACCTGGTCGACCAACCACCAGGTCGACCAATAGACCTGTCAGCCAACCACCCAAGAGTAAATGCGTTACCTACCCATATGGTTGGTACAAAGAGAAATTGCGTTACCTACCTGTATGGATGGTACCTGGAGAAAGTGCGTTACTTACCCATATGGTCGGTACCAAGGGTAAGTGCGTTACTTTCCGAAATGGTTGGTACCAAGAGTAGGTACGTTACTTACCCGTGTGGGTAGTACCAAGAGTAAGTGCATTACTTACCGATATGGTTGGTACCAAGAGGAAGTGCGTTAGTTACTCGTAAACCAAGAGTAAGTGCAATACTTACCCATATGGTTGGTACCAGGAATTAGTGCGTTACTTACCCGTATGGTTGGTACCAAAAGTAAGTTCATTACTTACCCATATGGTTGGTACCAAGAGTAAGTGCATTAATTACCCATATGGTTGGTACCAAGAGTAAGTGCATTACTTACCCATATGGTTGGTACCAACAGTAAATGCGTTACTTGCCCGTATGGTTGGTACCAGGAGTAAGTGCGTTACTTACCTGTATAGTTGGTATCAAGTGGAAGTGCGTTACTTATTCGTATGGTTGGTACCAAGAGTAAATGCGATACTTACCCATATGGTTGGTACCAAGAATAAGTGCGTTACTTACCCATATGGTTGGTACCAAGAGTAAGTGCGTTACTTACACATATGGTTTGTACCAAGAGTAAGTGCGTTACTTACGCATATGGTTGGTACCAAGGGTAAGTGAGCTACTTACCCATATGTTTGGTATCAAGAGTACTTGTGTTACTTACCCGTATGGTTGGTACCAAGAGGAAGTGCGTTACTTACCCATATGGTTGGTACAAAGAGTAAGTGCATTACTTACCCATATGGTTGGTACCAAGAGTAAGTGCGTTACTTATCCATATGGTTGGTACCAAGAGTAAGTGGGTTACTTACCCATATGGTTGGTACAAAGAGTAAGTGCATTACTTACCCATATGGTTGGTACCAAGAGTAAGTGCGTTACTTATCCATATGGTTGGTACCAAGTGTAAGTGCGTTACTTTCCGATATGGTTGGTACCAAGATGAAGTGCGTTAATTTCTGATATGGTTGGTACCAAGAGTAAGTGCGTTACTTATCCATATGGTTGGTACCAAGAGTAAGTGCATTACTTACCCATATGGTTGGTACCAAGACTAAGTGCGTCACTTACCCATATGGATGGTACCAAGGGTAAGTGCGTTACTTACCCGTATGGTTGGTACCAAGAGTAAATGCGTTACTTTTCGAAATGGTTGGTACCAAGAGTAAGTGGGTTACTTACCCATATGGTTGGTTTCAAGAGTAAGTGCATTAGTTACCCATATGGTTGGTACCAAGAGTAGGTGCGTTACTTACCCATATGGTTGGTACCAAGGGTAAGTGCATTACTTACCCGTATGGTTGGTAGCAAGAGTAAATGCGTTACTTTCTCGTATGGTTGGTACCAAGAGTAAGTGCGTCACTTACCCATATGGTTTGTACCAAGAGTAAGTACGTTACTTACCCATATGGTTGGTACCAAGAGTAGGTGCGATACTTACCCATATGGTTGGTACCAAGGGTAAGTGCGTTACTTACCCATATGGTTGGTACCAAGAGTAAGTGCGTTACTTTCCTGTATGGTTGGTACCAAGAGTAAGTGCGTTACTTACACGTATAGTTGGTACCAAGAATAAGTGCGTTACTTACCTGTATGGTTGGTACCAAGAATAAGTGCGTTACTTGCCCGTATGGTTGGTACCAAGAGTAAGTGCGTTACTTACCCGTATGGTTGGCACCAAGAGTAAGTGCGTTACTTACCCGTATGGTTGGTACCTAGAGTAAATGCGTTACTTACCCGTGTGGTTGGTACCAAGAGTAAGGGCGTTACTTATCCGTATGGTTGGTACCAAAGTAAGGGTGTTACTTACCCGTATGGTTGGTACCAAGAGTAAGGGCGTTACTTACCCGTATGGTTGGTACCAAGATTAGGTGCCTTTCTTACCCATGTGGTTGGTACCAAGAGTAAGTGCGTTACTTATCCATATGGTTGGTACCAAGTATAAGTGCGTTACTTTCCGATAAGGTTGGCACCAAGAGAAAGTGCGTTATTTACTTGTATGGTTGGTACCAAGAGTAAGTGCGTTACTTACCCGTATGGTTGGTACCAAGAGTAAGTGTGTTACTTACCCATACGAATTGTACCAAGAGTAAGTGCGTTACTTACCCGTATGGGTGGTACCAAGAATAAGTGCGTTACTTTTCGAAATGGTTGGTACCAAGAGGATGTGCGTGATTTTCCAATATGGTTGTTACCCAGGGTAAGTGCGTTACTTTCCGATATGGTTGGTACCAAGAGGATGTGCGTTAGTTACTCGTATTGTTGGTACAAAAAATAAGTGCGGTACTTATTCATATGGTTGGTACCAGGAATTAGTGCGTTACTTACCCGTATGGTTGGTACCAAAAATATGTACATTACTTACCCATATGGCTGGTACCAAGAGTAAGTGCACTAATTACCTATATGGTTGGTACCAAGAGTAAGTGCGTTACTTACCCATATGGTTGGTACCAACAGTAAGTGCGTTACTTGCCCGTATGGTTGGTACCAGGAGTAAGTGCGTTACTTACCCATATGGTTGGAATCAAGGGTAAGTGCGTTACTTACCCATATGGTTGGTACCAAGAGTAAGTGCATTACTTACCCATATGGTTGGTACCAAGAGTAAGTGCGTTACTTACTTGTATGGTTGGTACCAAGGGTAAGTGAGCTTCTTACCCATATGTTTGGTACCAAGAGTACTTGCGTTACTTACCCGTATGGTTGGTACCAAGAGGAAGTGCGTTACTTTCCGAAATGGTTGGTATCAAGAGTAAGTTGGTTAATTACCCATATGGTTGGTACCAAGAGTAAGTGCATTACTTACCCATATGGTTGGTACCTAGACTAAGTGCGTCACTTACCCATATGGTTGGTACCAAGGGTAAGTGCGTTACTTACCCGTATGGTTGGTACCAAGAGTAAATGCGTTACTTTTCGAAATGGTTGGTACCAAGAGTAAGTGGGTTACTTACCCATATGGTTGGTACCAAGAGTAAGTGCATTAGTTACCCATATGGTTGGTACCAAGAGTAAGTGCATTACTTACCCGTATGGTTGGTAGCAAGAGTAAATGCGTTACTTACTCGTATGGTTGGTACCAAGAGTAAGTGCGTTACTTACCCATATGGTTGGTACCAAGGGTAAGTGCATTACTTACCCGTATGGTTGGTACCAAGGGTAAGTGCGTTACTTACCCATATGGTTTTTTACCTAGAGTAAGTACGTTACTTACCCATATGGTTGGTACCAAGAGTAGGTGCGTTACTTACCCATATGGTTGGTACCAAGGGTAAGTGCGTTACTTACCCATATGATTGGTACCAAGAGTAAGTGCGTTACTTACCTGTATGGTTGGTACCAAGAGTAAGTGCGTTACTTACAAGTATGGTTGGTACCAAGAATAAGTGCGTTACTTACCCGTATGGTTGGTACCAAGAATAAGTGCGTTACTTGCCCGTATGGTTGGTACCAAGAGTAAGTGCGTTACTTACCCGTATGGTTGGCACCAAGAGTAAGTGCGTTACTTACCCGTATGGTTGGTACCAAGAGTAAGTACGTTACTTACCCGTATGGTTGGTACCAAGAGTAAGTGCGTTACTTTTCAAAATGGTTGGTACCAAGAGTAAGTGGGTTACTTACCCATATGGTTGGTACCAAGAGTAAGTGCGTTACATACCCATATGGTTGGTACCAAGGGTAAGTGCATTACTTACCCGTATGGTTGGTAGCAAGAGTAAATGCGTTACTTACTCGTATGGTTGGTACCAAGAGTAAGTGCGTTTTTTACCCATATGGGTTTTTACCAAGAGTAAGTACGTTACTTACCCATATGGTTGGTACCAAGAGTAGGTACGTTACTTACCCATATGGTTGGTACCAAGGGTAAGTGCGTTACTTACCCATATGGTTGGTACCAAGAGTAAGTGCGTTACATACCCATATGGTTGGTACCAAGGGTAAGTGCATTACTTACCCGTATGGTTGGTAGCAAGAGTAAATGCGTTACTTACTCGTATGGTTTGTACCAAGAGTAAGTGCGTTACTTACCCATATGGGTTTTTACCAAGAGTAAGTACGTTACTTACCCATATGGTTGGTACCAAGAGTAGGTGCGTTACTTACCCATATGGTTGGTACCAAGGGTAAGTGCGTTACTTACCCATATGGTTGGTACCAAGGGTAAGTGCGTTACTTACCCATATGGTTGGTACCAAGAGTAAGTGCGTCACTTACCCATATGGTTTGTACCAAGAGTAAGTACGTTACTTACCCATATGGTTGGTACCAAGAGTAGGTGCGATACTTACCCATATGGTTGGTACCAAGGGTAAGTGCGTTACTTACCCATATGGTTGGTACCAAGAGTAAGTGCGTTACTTTCCTGTATGGTTGGTACCAAGAGTAAGTGCGTTACTTACACGTATAGTTGGTACCAAGAATAAGTGCGTTACTTACCTGTATGGTTGGTACCAAGAATAAGTGCGTTACTTGCCCGTATGGTTGGTACCAAGAGTAAGTGCGTTACTTACCCGTATGGTTGGCACCAAGAGTAAGTGCGTTACTTACCCGTATGGTTGGTACCTAGAGTAAATGCGTTACTTACCCGTGTGGTTGGTACCAAGAGTAAGGGCGTTACTTATCCGTATGGTTGGTACCAAAGTAAGGGTGTTACTTACCCGTATGGTTGGTACCAAGAGTAAGGGCGTTACTTACCCGTATGGTTGGTACCAAGATTAGGTGCCTTTCTTACCCATGTGGTTGGTACCAAGAGTAAGTGCGTTACTTATCCATATGGTTGGTACCAAGTATAAGTGCGTTACTTTCCGATAAGGTTGGCACCAAGAGAAAGTGCGTTATTTACTTGTATGGTTGGTACCAAGAGTAAGTGCGTTACTTACCCGTATGGTTGGTACCAAGAGTAAGTGTGTTACTTACCCATACGAATTGTACCAAGAGTAAGTGCGTTACTTACCCGTATGGTTGGTACCAAGAGTAAGTACGTTACTTACCCGTATGGGTGGTACCAAGAATAAGTGCGTTACTTTTCGAAATGGTTGGTACCAAGAGGATGTGCGTGATTTTCCAATATGGTTGTTACCCAGGGTAAGTGCGTTACTTTCCGATATGGTTGGTACCAAGAGGATGTGCGTTAGTTACTCGTATTGTTGGTACAAAAAATAAGTGCGGTACTTATTCATATGGTTGGTACCAGGAATTAGTGCGTTACTTACCCGTATGGTTGGTACCAAAAATATGTACATTACTTACCCATATGGCTGGTACCAAGAGTAAGTGCACTAATTACCTATATGGTTGGTACCAAGAGTAAGTGCGTTACTTACCCATATGGTTGGTACCAACAGTAAGTGCGTTACTTGCCCGTATGGTTGGTACCAGGAGTAAGTGCGTTACTTACCCATATGGTTGGAATCAAGGGTAAGTGCGTTACTTACCCATATGGTTGGTACCAAGAGTAAGTGCATTACTTACCCATATGGTTGGTACCAAGAGTAAGTGCGTTACTTACTTGTATGGTTGGTACCAAGGGTAAGTGAGCTTCTTACCCATATGTTTGGTACCAAGAGTACTTGCGTTACTTACCCGTATGGTTGGTACCAAGAGGAAGTGCGTTACTTTCCGAAATGGTTGGTATCAAGAGTAAGTTGGTTAATTACCCATATGGTTGGTACCAAGAGTAAGTGCATTACTTACCCATATGGTTGGTACCTAGACTAAGTGCGTCACTTACCCATATGGTTGGTACCAAGGGTAAGTGCGTTACTTACCCGTATGGTTGGTACCAAGAGTAAATGCGTTACTTTTCGAAATGGTTGGTACCAAGAGTAAGTGGGTTACTTACCCATATGGTTGGTACCAAGAGTAAGTGCATTAGTTACCCATATGGTTGGTACCAAGAGTAAGTGCATTACTTACCCGTATGGTTGGTAGCAAGAGTAAATGCGTTACTTACTCGTATGGTTGGTACCAAGAGTAAGTGCGTTACTTACCCATATGGTTGGTACCAAGGGTAAGTGCATTACTTACCCGTATGGTTGGTACCAAGGGTAAGTGCGTTACTTACCCATATGGTTTTTTACCTAGAGTAAGTACGTTACTTACCCATATGGTTGGTACCAAGAGTAGGTGCGTTACTTACCCATATGGTTGGTACCAAGGGTAAGTGCGTTACTTACCCATATGATTGGTACCAAGAGTAAGTGCGTTACTTACCTGTATGGTTGGTACCAAGAGTAAGTGCGTTACTTACAAGTATGGTTGGTACCAAGAATAAGTGCGTTACTTACCCGTATGGTTGGTACCAAGAATAAGTGCGTTACTTGCCCGTATGGTTGGTACCAAGAGTAAGTGCGTTACTTACCCGTATGGTTGGCACCAAGAGTAAGTGCGTTACTTACCCGTATGGTTGGTACCAAGAGTAAGTACGTTACTTACCCGTATGGTTGGTACCAAGAGTAAGTGCGTTACTTTTCAAAATGGTTGGTACCAAGAGTAAGTGGGTTACTTACCCATATGGTTGGTACCAAGAGTAAGTGCGTTACATACCCATATGGTTGGTACCAAGGGTAAGTGCATTACTTACCCGTATGGTTGGTAGCAAGAGTAAATGCGTTACTTACTCGTATGGTTGGTACCAAGAGTAAGTGCGTTTTTTACCCATATGGGTTTTTACCAAGAGTAAGTACGTTACTTACCCATATGGTTGGTACCAAGAGTAGGTACGTTACTTACCCATATGGTTGGTACCAAGGGTAAGTGCGTTACTTACCCATATGGTTGGTACCAAGAGTAAGTGCGTTACATACCCATATGGTTGGTACCAAGGGTAAGTGCATTACTTACCCGTATGGTTGGTAGCAAGAGTAAATGCGTTACTTACTCGTATGGTTTGTACCAAGAGTAAGTGCGTTACTTACCCATATGGGTTTTTACCAAGAGTAAGTACGTTACTTACCCATATGGTTGGTACCAAGAGTAGGTGCGTTACTTACCCATATGGTTGGTACCAAGGGTAAGTGCGTTACTTACCCGTATGGTTGGTACCAAGGGTAAGTGCGTTACTTACCCATATGGTTGGTACCAAGAGTAAGTGCGTTACTTAGCTGTATGGTTGGTACCAAGAGTAAGTGCGTTACTTACACGTATGGTTGGTACCAAGAATATGTGCGTTACTTACCAGTATGGTTGGTACCAAGAATAAGTGCGTTACTTGCCCATATGGTTGGTACCGTGAGTAAGTGCGTTACTTACCCGTATGGTTGGCACCAAGAGTAAGTGCGTTACTTACCCGTATGGTTGGTACCAAGAGTAAGTACGTTACTTACCCGTATGGTTGGTACCAAGAGTAAGTACGTTACTTTTGGAAATGGTTGGTACCAAGAGTAAGTGGGTTACTTACCCATATGGTTGGTACCAAGAGTAAGTGCATTAGTTACCCATATGGTTGGTACCAAGAGTAAGTGCGTTACTTACCCATATGGTTGGTACCAAGGGTAAGTGCATTACTTACCCGTATGGTTGGTAGCAAGAGTAAATGCGTTTCTTACTCGTATGGTTGGTACCAAGAGTAAGTGCGTTACTTACCCATATGGTTTGTACCAAGAGTAAGTACGTTACTTACCCATATGGTTGGTACCAAGAGTAGGTGCGTTACTTACCCATATGGTTGGTACCAAGGGTAAGTGCGTTACTTACCCATATGGTTGGTACCAAGAGTAAGTGCGTTACTTACCTGTATGGTTGGTACCAAGAGTAAGTGCGTTACTTATCCATATGGTTGGTACCAAGAGTAAGTGCGTTACTTTCCGATATGGTTGGTACCAAGATGAAGTGGGTTAATTTCCGATATGGTTGGTACGAAGAGTAAGTGCGTTACTTATCCATATGGTTGGTACCAAGAGTAAGTGCATTACTTACCCATATGGTTGGTACCAAGACTAAGTGCGTCACTTACCCATATGGATGGTACCAAGGGTAAGTGCGTTACTTACCCGTATGGTTGGTACCAAGCGTAAGTGCGTTACTTACCCATATGGTTTGTACCAAGAGTAAGTACGTTACTTACCCATATGGTTGGTACCAAGAGTAGGTGCGTTACTTACCCATATGGTTGGTACCAAGAGTAAGTGCGTTACTTTCCTGTATGGTTGGTTCCAAGAGTAAGTGCGTTACTTACACGTATGGTTGGTACCAAGAATAAGTGCGTTACTTACCTGTATGGTTGGTACCAAGAATAAGTGTGTTACTTGCCCTTATGGTTGGCACCAAGAGTAAGTGCGTTACTTACCCGTATGGTTGGTACCTAGAGTAAATGCGTTACTTACCCGTATGGTTGGTACCAAGAGTAAGGGCGTTACTTATCCGTATGGTTGGTACCAAAGTAAGGGCGTTACTTACCCGTATGGTTGGTACCAAGAGTAAGGGCGTTACTTACCCGTATGGTTGGTACCAAGAGTAGGTGCCTTTCTTACCCATGTGGTTGGTACTAAGAGTAAGTGTGTTACTTATCCATATGGTTGGTACCAAGTATAAGTGCGTTACATTCCGATAAGGTTGGCACCAAGAGTAAGTGCGTTACTTACCCATATGGTTTGTACCAAGAGTAAGTGCGTTACTTACCCGTATGGTTGGTACCAAGAGTAAGTGTGTTACTTACCCATACGGATTGTACCAAGAGTAAGTGCGTTACTTACCCGTATGGTTGGTACCAAGAGTAAGTACGTTACTTACCCGTATGGGTGGTACCAAGAGTATGTGCGTTATTTTCCGATATGGTTGGTACCAAGAGTAAGGGCGTTACTTACCCGTATGGTTGGTACCAAGAGTAGGTGCCTTTCTTACCCATGTGGTTGGTACCAAGAGTAAGTGCGTTACTTATCCATATGGTTGGTACCAAGTATAACTGCGTTACATTCCGATAAGGTTGGCACCAAGAGAAAGTGCGTTATTTACTTGTATGGTTGGTACCAAGAGTAAGTGCGTTACTTACCCATATGGTTTGTACCAAGAGTAAGTGCGTTACTTACCCGTATGGTTGGTACCAAGAGTAAGTGTGTTACTTACCCATACGGATTGTACCAAGAGTAAGTGCGTTACTTACCCGTATGGTTGGTACCAAGAGTAAGTACGTTACTTACCCGTATGGGTGGTACCAAGAGTATGTGCGTTATTTTCCGATATGGTTGGTACCAAGAGTAAGTGCGTTACTTACCCGTATGGTTGGTACCAAGAGTAAGTGCGTTACTTACCCGTATGGTTGGTACCAAGAGTAAGGGCGTTACTTATCCGTATGGTTGGTACCAAAGTAAGGGCGTTACTTTAACCCGTATGGTTGGTACCAAGAGTAAGGGCGTTACTAACCCGTATGGTTGGTACCAAGAGTAGGTGCCTTTCTTACCCATGTGGTTGGTACCAAGTATAAGTGCGTTACTTTCCAATAAGGTTGGCACCAAGAGAAAGTGCGTTATTTACTTGTATGGTTGGTACCAAGAGTAAGTGCGTTACTTACCCATATGGTTTGTACCAAGAGTAAGTGCGTTACTTACCCGTATGGTTGGTACCAAAGTAAGGGCGTTACTTACCCGTATGGTTGGTACCAAGAGTAAGGGCGTTACTTACCCGTATGGTTGGTACCAAGAGTAGGTGCCTTTCTTACCCATGTGGTTGGTACCAGGAGTAAGTGCGTTACTTATCCATATGATTGGTACCAAGTATAAGTGCGTTACTTTCCGATAAGGTTGGCACCAAGAGAAAGTGCGTTATTTACTTGTATGGTTGGTACCAAGAGTAAGTGCGTTACTTACCCATATGGTTTGTACCAAGAGTAAGTGCGTTACTTACCCGTATGGTTGGTACCAAGAGTAAGTGTGTTACTTACCCATACGGATTGTACCAAGAGTAAGTGCGTTACTTACCCGTATGGTTGGTACCAAGAGTAAGTACGTTACTTACCCGTATGGGTGGTACCAAGAGTATGTGCGTTATTTTCCGATATGGTTGGTACCCAGGGTAAGTGCGTTACTTTCCGATATGGTTGGTACCAGGAGTAAGTGCGTTACTTACCCGTATGGTTGGTATCAAGGGTAAGTGCGTTACTTACCCGTATGGTTGGTACCAAGAGTAAGTGCGTTACTTACCCATATGGTTGGTACCAAGAGTAAGTGCGTTACTTATCCGTATGGTTTGTACCAAGAGTAAGTGCGTTACTTACCTGTATGGTTGGTACCAACATTAAGTGCGTTACTTACTTGTATGGTTGGTACCAAGGGTAAGTGAGCTACTTACTCATATGTTTGGTACCAAGAGTACTTGCATTACTTACCCGTATGGTTGGTACCAAGAGGAAGTGCGTTACTTACCCATATGGTTTGTACCAAGAGTAAGTGCGTTACTTACCCGTATGGTTGGTACCAAAGTAAGGGCGTTACTTACCCGTATGGTTGGTACCAAGAGTAAGGGCGTTACTTACCCGTATGGTTGGTACCAAGAGTAGGTGCCTTTCTTTCCCATGTGGTTGGTACCAGGAGTAAGTGCGTTACTTATCCATATGATTGGTACCAAGTATAAGTGCGTTACTTTCCGATAAGGTTGGCACCAAGAGAAAGTGCGTTATTTACTTGTATGGTTGGTACCAAGAGTAAGTGCGTTACTTACCCATATGGTTGGTACCAAGAGTAAGTGCGTTACTTACCCATATGGTTTGTACCAAGAGTAAGTGCGTTACTTACCCGTATGGTTGGTACCAAAGTAAGGGCGTTACTTACCCGTATGGTTGGTACCAAGAGTAAGGGCGTTACTTACCCGTATGGTTGGTACCAAGAGTAGGTGCCTTTCTTACCCATGTGGTTGGTACCAGGAGTAAGTGCGTTACTTATCCATATGATTGGTACCAAGTATAAGTGCGTTACTTTCCGATAAGGTTGGCACCAAGAGAAAGTGCGTTATTTACTTGTATGGTTGGTACCAAGAGTAAGTGCGTTACTTACCCATATGGTTTGTACCAAGAGTAAGTGCGTTACTTACCCGTATGGTTGGTACCAAGAGTAAGTGTGTTACTTACCCATACGGATTGTACCAAGAGTAAGTGCGTTACTTACCCGTATGGTTGGTACCAAGAGTAAGTACGTTACTTACCCGTATGGGTGGTACCAAGAGTATGTGCGTTATTTTCCGATATGGTTGGTACCCAGGGTAAGTGCGTTACTTTCCGATATGGTTGGTACCAGGAGTAAGTGCGTTACTTACCCGTATGGTTGGTATCAAGGGTAAGTGCGTTACTTACCCGTATGGTTGGTACCAAGAGTAAGTGCGTTACTTACCCATATGGTTGGTACCAAGAGTAAGTGCGTTACTTATCCGTATGGTTTGTACCAAGAGTAAGTGCGTTACTTACCTGTATGGTTGGTACCAACATTAAGTGCGTTACTTACTTGTATGGTTGGTACCAAGGGTAAGTGAGCTACTTACTCATATGTTTGGTACCAAGAGTACTTGCATTACTTACCCGTATGGTTGGTACCAAGAGGAAGTGCGTTACTTTCCGAAATGGTTGGTACCAGGAGTAAGTGGGTTAATTACCCATATGGTTGGTTCCAAGAGTAAGTGCATTTCTTACCCATATGGTTGGTACCACCCATATGGTTGGTACCAAGGGTAAGTGCGTTACTTACCCGTATGGTTGGTACCAAGAGTAAATGCGTTACTTTTCGAAATGGTTGGTACCAAGAGTAAGTGGGTTACTTACCCATATGGTTGGTACCAAGAGTAAGTGCATTAGTTACCCATATGGTTGGTACCAAGAGTAAGTGTGTTACTTACCCATATGGTTGGTACCAAGGGTAAGTGCATTACTTACCCGTATGGTTGGTAGCAAGAGTAAATGCGTCACTTACTCGTATGGTTGGTACCAAGGGTAAGTGCGTTACTTACACATATGGTTGGTACCAAGAGTAAGTGCGTTACTTACACGTATGGTTGGTACCAAGAATAAGTGCGTTACTTACCCGTATGGTTGGTACCAAGAATAAGTGTGTTACTTGCCCGTATGGTTGGTACCAAGAGTAAGTGCGTTACTTACCCGTATGGTTGGTACCAAGAGTAAGGGCGTTACTTATCCGTATGGTTGGTACCAAAGTAAGGGCGTTACTTACCCGTATGGTTGGTACCAAGAGTAAGGGCGTTACTTACCCGTATGGTTGGTACCAAGAGTAGGTGCCTTTCTTACCCATGTGGTTGGTACCAAGAGTAAGTGCGTTAATTATCCATATGGTTGGTACCAAGTATAAGTGCGATACTTTCCGATAAGGTTGGTACCAAGAGAAAGTGCGTTATTTACTTGTATGGTTGGTACGAAGAGTAAGTGCGTTACTTACCCATATGGTTTGTACCAAGAGTAAGTGCGTTATTTACCCGTATGGTTGGTACCAAGAGTAAGTGTGTTAGTTACCCATACGGATTGTACCAAGAGTAAATGCTTTACTTACCTGTATGGTTGGTACCAACATTAAGTGCGTTACTTACTTGTATGGTTGGTACCAAGGGTAAGTGAGCTACTTACTCATATGTTTGGTACCAAGAGTACTTGCGTTACTTACCCGTATGGTTGGTACCAAGAGGAAGTGCGTTACTTTCCGAAATGGTTGGTACCAGGAGTAAGTGGGTTAATTACCCATATGGTTGGTTCCAAGAGTAAGTGCATTTCTTACCCATATGGTTGGTACCAAGACTAAGTGCGTCACTTACCCATATGGTTGGTACCAAGGGTAAGTGCGTTACTTACCCATATGGTTGGTACCAAGAGTAAATGCGTTACTTTTCGAAATGGTTGGTACCAAGAGTAAGTGGGTTACTTACCCATATGGTTGGTACCAAGAGTAAGTGCATTAGTTACCCATATGGTTGGTACCAAGAGTAAGTGTGTTACTTACCCATATGGTTGGTACCAAGGGTAAGTGCATTACTTACCCGTATGGTTGGTAGCAAGAGTAAATGCGTTACTTACTCGTATGGTTGGTACCAAGGGTAAGTGCGTTACTTACACATATGGTTGGTACCAAGAGTAAGTGCGTTACTTACACGTATGGTTGGTACCAAGAATAAGTGCGTTACTTACCCGTATGGTTGGTATCAAGAATAAGTGTGTTACTTGCCCGTATGGTTGGTACCAAGAGTAAGTGCGTTACTTACTCGTATGGTTGGTACCAAGAGTAAGGGCGTTCCTTATCCGTATGGTTGGTACCAAAGTAAGGGCGTTACTTACCCATATGGTTGGTACCAAGAGTAAGGGCGTTACTTACCCGTATGGTTGGTACCAAGAGTAGGTGCCTTTCTTACCCATGTGGTTGGTACCAAGAGTAAGTGCGTTAATTATCCATATGGTTGGTACCAAGTATAAGTGCGTTACTTTCCGATAAGGTTGGCACCAAGAGAAAGTGCGTTATTTACTTGTAAGGTTGGTACCAAGAGTAAGTGCGTTACTTACCCATATGGTATGTACCAAGAGTAAATGCTTTACTTACCCGTATGGTTGGTACCAAGAGTAAGTGTGTTACTTACCCATACGGATTGTACCAAGAGTAAGTGCGTTACTTACCCGTATGGTTGGTACCAAGAGTAAGTACGTTACTTACCCGTATGGGTGGTACCAAGAGTATGTGCGTTATTTTCCGATATGGTTGGTACCCAGGGTAAGTGCGTTACTTTCCGATATGGTTGGTACCAACAGGAAGTGCGTTACTTACCCATATGGTTGGTACCAAGAGAAAGTGCGTTACTTACCCATATGGTTGGTACCAAGAGTAAGTGCGTTACTTATCCGTATGGTTTGTACCAAGAGTAAGTGCGTTACTTACCTGTATGGTTGGTACCAGGAGTAAGTGCGTTACTTATCCGTATGGTTGGTACCAAAAGTAAGTACATTACTTACCCATATGGCTGGTACCAAGAGTAAGTGCATTAATTACCCATATGGTTGGTACCAAGAGTAAGTGCGTTACTTACCCATATGGTTGGTACCAACAGTAAGTGCGTTACTTGCCCGTATGGTTGGTACGAGGAGTAAGTGCGTTACTTACCCGTATGGTTGGTATCAAGGGTAAGTGCGTTACTTACCCATATGGTTGGTACCAAGAGAAAGTGCGTTACTTACCCATATGGTTGGTACCAAGAGTAAGTGCGTTACTTATCCGTATGGTTTGTACCAAGAATAAGTGCGTTACTTGTATGGTTGGTACCAAGGGTAAGTGAGCTACTTACCCTTATGTTTGGTACCAAGAGTACTTGCGTTACTTACCCGTATGGTTGGTACCAAGAGGAAGTGCGTTACTTTCCCATATGGTTGGTACCAAGAGAAAGTGCATTACTTACCCATATGGTTGGTACCAAGGCAAAGTGCGTCACTTACCCATATGGTTGGTACCAAGGGTAAGTGCGTTACTTACCCGTATGGTTGGTACCAAGAGTAAGGGCGTTACTTATCCGTATGGTTGGTACCAAAGTAAGGGCGTTACTTACCCGTATGGTTGGTACCAAGAGTAAGGGCGTTACTTACCCGTATGGTTGGTACCAAGAGTAGGTGCCTTTCTTACCCATGTGGTTGGTACCAAGAGTAGGTGCCTTTCTTACCCATATGGTTGGTACCAAGTATAAGTGCGATTCTTTCCGATAAGGTTGGCACCAAGAGAAAGTGCGTTATTTACTTGTATGGTTGGTACCAAGAGTAAGTGCGTTACTTACCCATATGGTTTGTACCAAGAGTAAGTGCGATATTTACCCGTATGGTTGGTACCAAGAGTAAGTGTGTTACTTACCCATACGGATTGTACCAAGAGTAAGTGTGTTACTTACCCGTATGGTTGGAACCAAGAGTAAGTGCGTTACTTACCCGTATGGTTGGCACTAAGAGTAAGTGCGTTACTTACCCGTATGGTTGGTACCAAGACCAAGTGCGTTACTTACCCGTATGGTTGGTACCTAGAGTAAATGCGTTACTTACCCGTATGGTTGGTACCAAGAGTAAGTGCGTTACTTACCCGTATGGTTGGTACCAAGAGTAAGGGCGTTACTTATCCGTATGGTTGGTACCAAAGTAAGGGCGTTACTTACCCGTATGGTTGGTACCAAGAGTAAGGGCGTTACTTACCCGTATGGTTGGTACCAAGAGTAGGTGCCTTTCTTATCCATGTGGTTGGTACCAAGAGTAAGTGCGTTACTTACCCATATGGTTTGTACCAAGAGTAAGTGCGTTACTTACCCGTATGGTTGGTACCAAGAGTAAGTGTGTTACTTACCCATACGGATTGTACCAAGAGTAAGTGCGTTACTTACCCGTATGGTTGGTACCAAGAGTAAGTACGTTACTTACCCGTATGGGTGGTACCAAGAGTATGTGCGTTATTTTCCGATATGGTTGGTACCAAGAGTAAGGGCGTTACTTACCCGTATGGTTGGTACCAAGAGTAGGTGCCTTTCTTACCCATGTGGTTGGTACCAAGAGTAAGTGCGTTACTTATCCATATGGTTGGTACCAAGTATAACTGCGTTACATTCCGATAAGGTTGGCACCAAGAGAAAGTGCGTTATTTACTTGTATGGTTGGTACCAAGAGTAAGTGCGTTACTTACCCATATGGTTTGTACCAAGAGTAAGTGCGTTACTTACCCGTATGGTTGGTACCAAGAGTAAGTGTGTTACTTACCCATACGAATTGTACCAAGAGTAAGTGCGTTACTTACCCGTATGGTTGGTACCAAGAGTAAGTACGTTACTTACCCGTATGGGTGGTACCAAGAGTATGTGCGTTATTTTCCGATATGGTTGGTACCCAGGGTAAGTGCGTTACTTTCCGATATGGTTGGTACCAAGAGGAAGTGCGTTAGTTACTCGTATTGTTGGTACAAAAAGTAAGTGCGGTACTTATCCATATGGTTGGTACCAGGAATTAGTGCGTTACTTACCCGTATGGTTGGTACCAAAAGTATGTACATTACTTACCCATATGGCTGGTACCAAGAGTAAGTGCATTAATTACCCATATGGATGGTACCAAGAGTAAGTGCGTTATTTACCCATACGGTTGGTACCAACAGTAAGTGCGTTACTTGCCCGTATGGTTGGTACGAGGAGTAAGTGCGTTACTTACCCGTATGGTTGGTATCAAGGGTAAGTGCGTTACTTACCCATATGGTTGGTACCAAGAGTAAGTGCGTTACTTACCCATATGGTTGGTACCAAGAGTAAGTGCGTTACTTATCCGTATGGTTTGTACCAAGAGTAAGTGCGTTGTCAACGGGAGTTGTGTGTTGGCCCCGTCCTCGCTTGGGCGGAGCCGACTTCGTGGTCGGGTGTGAGGGGAACAGCCGACCTGCAGCAGTGGCCGAGCTGGTTGAGGAGGAGGTCAACCTGCACGGGGGCCACTGCACGGGCGCCGACTTCAGGGTGTCGCCGACTTCAGGGAGGTGGACCTGGGAAGTCGACCTGCGGAGGACGTCAACTTGGTGACGTCAACTTGGGGCAGCCGACTTGGGTGGTCGGCTGCTAGGACTACTGGTCGACCTGGTGGTTGGTCGACCAGGTCTGCTGGTCGACTTGGTGGTTGGTCGACCAGGTGCGATGTTGACCTGGTGGTCGACCTGACCTGGTGGTCGACGGAGGAGGGGCCGACGTCGACCTCAACTCAGGACGCCGAGCAATTGGGCATCGAGTACCAGGGCGTCAACTTGGTGACGCCAACTTCGGGTAGCCGACTTGGGTGGTCGGCTGACAACTGCGCTGGTCGACATGGAGCTAGTCGACCAGGAGTGCTGGTCGACGTAGAGCTGGTCGACCAGGAGTGACGTCGACCTAGAGCTGGTCGACCAGGGATGTGGTCGACGTAGAGCTGGTCGACCAGGAGTGACGTCGACCTAGAGCTGGTCGACCAGGGATGTGGTCGACCTAATGAGGTCGACTTGGGATGTGGTCGACCTGGTGAGGTCGTCGACTTGGGAGGTCGACGGGCACATACAGAAGCAGCTGGTCGACGTGGTTGCCCGGTCGACCAGGTTATCTAGGTGACGAGGTTCTGCGGAGGAGTGCGACGGTCGCCCAGGCGAAGTTGGCGAGCCCGACCTCGGTGGTGGTATCCCGAGGTCGACGTGGCTGATCAGATGCAGTCGTCAGCGCCAGGTTGACTTGGTGTATGCGCTGTGCAGGTGACAAGACTCAGCACGCCAATTATCTGCGAGCACCTACGATGCTGGTGCGATGTTGTACTGCGGGAGCAACGCTGGCACGCCATCAACCTGCAGCGTTGGCACGTTGTCAACTTTGCACTGCTGGAGCGCGGTCGACCAAGTCGTGCTGGAACGCGGTCGACCATGCTGTGCTGGCAGTCGACCGACCTGAATGCTAGCTCTGATGTAGTCTTGCCATGCCAACTTCTGTGTACCACTGTTGTCAACTTTCTCTAGTGAAACTCTTGCCAACTTGCCCCGTGAACTAGCAAGCAGTGTGTGCACTAGGAGAACGACTAAGGACCAACGAACGCAGAGATCACACGAGCACCCGTGCTTAGCCCGTAGTCTAGCTTCCGTTGTAGTAGTTATCTCCGCATGGTGCGGTGAGCGTGGACGGCACACGACTTACCTTTCAGTCAGGTCGACGTAGAGGTCACATACCTAAGTTGCTCATAGGCCGGCAGCCGTACAGGTCCCTAACGTGCGCGTAGGTGACGCCAAGGTGATAGACACCCTGGAAGGACGGCTGGAGGATGCGAGGAGACGCCATGAGGCCCAGGAGTACGGGACGATACCTTGGGCGGTCGTTGAGGCTGGAATCCGCTCCGTGTGGGCGACAGAGCATCCCCCTTCTCGACCAGCTTCTCCTCGACCGGTGACCAACGAAGGCGGCGTCGACGTGGGCGTCAACGCCGGAGGTGGCCAAGTCGGCAGCAGTGCGGGAGGCACGTCGAGGCAGAGAGGTGTGATTCACGCCGATGAAGTCGGCGGCGTTCAGGCGCGAGGGGTGCAGTCGTCGGCGACTGCAGGCTCCTCGCAGGGCGACGTCGGAGGACGACGAAGCGGTTTGTCGCCGATGTCGGCGACCCAGGTGACGGCGGGCGGGATTGCACCGAGCTACGGCTACTTCAAGTTTACGCCGGACAGGATCTTGGTCACCCCGCCGCTCGTTGGTCGACCAGACATTCTCACCTGGAAGGAAGCTATCGAGCCCCAGCTGGAGATGGCCGGGCTGATCGGCTTCGCCCGAGGGACCGTGGCGACGCCGGAGGAGCACCACGCCGACTTACGAGTGGAGTTCCGCGCCGTGCAGCTGTTGACCTTCACGATCATCTCGCGGTGCTGCTCGCCAGGCGTGCAGATCACCCTGAAGTGGTGCCGAGAGTACCTCGACGCCGGCCACCGGGCGTGGCACTTCATTGAGTCGACCTACCAAGTCACCGACAACTTGTTCATCGCCCAGCTGGAGGGGCAGCTGACGCACCTGCGTATGGGCGAGGAGGAGACGGCGACCGACTACTGCAACCGAGCCCTGCGAATTCTCGCCACCATAAGGATGGCCGGCGCGCAGTACTCGACGGCGTCGTACGTCACCCACGTCATGCAGGAACTCTCGAGCAGCTACAACCTCCTGAAGCGGCTGTCGATGGCGCCGAGCACAAGGACGACGCTCAACGAGGACAACTTGACCTCGTACATCCTGCAGGACAAGGCGATGCAGGAGGCAGAGCGGTCCCAGGAGCTCTTGGCGCAGGCAAACTTTGTCGCCCCGGCGAAGCAAGGAGGTCGAACGGGGCAGCGTGGACCGTCTGGCGGCGGTGGTAGCAGTGGCTGGAAGCCGACCAAGGAAGTCGACAAGAGGATGTCGACCAAGGACAGCGGTCAAGGAGGAGGAGGTCGACGTCGGGAGTGCTGGCTGTGCGGCGACCCCGACCACCTCTCCTTCGAGTGCCCCGACCGTAGTGACTCCGACGACGCCGACACCAAGGGAGGCCGCGGGAGGTCTGGCAGTCGTCGTCCTCGTCGAGGAGGAAACAAGCCGCGCAAGGAGAAGCAGTCGACGACGTCGACCTCGGCGAAGGACGCCGACTCCTCTGCTGGCGGCAAGGGGCGGGACGATAAGACGGCGTCGTGCTCACTGGTCGGCGTCGTGGAGCCGACCGTCTCACTGGCGCCAGAGGCCGGGGAGGACTTCCAGGCGGTGGCGGCAGCTGTGCAGGCGAACCCGGCGGTGGTCCTGCTCGACAGCGGCTGCTCCCACCACCTGATGGGGACGAAGGAAGTCTTCGTCAACCTGCAGCCGAGCGGCTCCATCAAGCACGTGCGCGGCTTCAATGGGGCGCTGCAGGACGTCCAGGGCCGCAGCACCGTCGCCCTGCAAGGGGAGGCCGGGAAGCAGGTGCTCATCCCCGACGTGGTGTACGTCCCGGGTGTGCGGGCCAACCTGCTGTCGTCCGGCAAACTAAAGGAGCACGTTGTGAAGCTGCAGGAGGACGGCGACGGGATGCTGCTCGTCTCGGCAGCGGGAGAGGTGCTCGGTCGGGCGACGTACTCCGAGCGTGTCCTCTGCACCGACCTGCGTCCGTGCTCAACGAGGTCGACGTCGCCCACGGCGGAGGTTGTGGCTCTGCGGGCGATCGTCTCGAAGACGAATTCGACGCCGGACAGGATGCATGCGAGGCTTGCACATGTCGACATGGACACCATACGAAGCTCGGCGAAGCACGAGGTCGCCACTGGGCTGGACCACAAGTCGGCGACGGGAGCCGACTCACCGTGTGTCTCGTGCGTCGGCGGGAAGCTGGCGTGGCACACCTTCCCCGACCAAGGCTCTGACGCCGACGACGTGCTGGCCGTCGTGCACATCGACCTATGCGGGCCGTTCCGCGTGGCTGCCAAGGACGGCAGCTTGTACTTCTTGCTGCTCAAGGACCGCAAGTCCCGCTTCGTGTGGTTGAGGCCGGTCGCCAGGAAGTCGGATGTGCTGCTGGAGTTCCAGATGTGGCTGGTGTTGGTGGAGAGGCAGACGAAGAAGTCGGTGCTGATGCTTCGCTCTGACCGAGGAGGGGAGTTCATCGGGAAGAAGTTCACCGACTTCGTGGACGGACAGGGGATCGTCCACCACCTCCTGCCCGTACACCCCGCAGCAGAACGGCATGGCGGAGCGGGAGATGAGGACGGTGGTGGAGTCGGTGCGGACGATGCTGCTGCACATGGGCGTGCAGCACCACTGGTGGCACCTCGCTCTGCGGCAGGCCGTCTGGGTCCGCAACTGCCTCGAGAGGTCGACGTTGCCGCCGGGGACGACGCCGTACCAGCTGCTGGTCGGCCAGAAGCCCAGCTTGTCGATGGCGAGGGTGTGGGGCTGCATGGCGCAGTTCCTTGTCCCCGAGCAGCAGCGTGGTGGGAAGTTGAAGCCGAAGGCCAGGTGGGGCCTTCACCTTGGCGTGTCGGCGGAGAGCAAGGGCTGGGAGCTCCTCGACATCGACGCCAACCGGGTGGTCACCACGTCGGACGTGGTCTTCTACGAGGAGATGTCGCTGGCCGAGTGGAAGTTGGAGCACGGGTCGGTGTCCGGCCGAACGCCGTCCACCCCGCCAACCGACACCTCGTCGGCGACGCTGCCTCTGCTCGCCGAGGTCGGTGGGCTTGCTGCTGAGGACGACGAGGACGTCCGTCCTCCTTCCCCTCCCTCTTCTGCCCCTCCCCCCGTGGCCGACCTGCGCGGGCTGACCTCGGTGTCGGCCTCCGGCGATGAGGGGAGTAGTGGGACGTCGCCTTCGGCGCCGGCCAAGGGCATCGCCGGTGGCCGACGTGACGAGCGGCAAGTCGACGCGGGAGTGAAGTCGACGTTGACAGGGGAGGAGCAGGTCGAGGAGGAGCAGCCGACTTGGGTGAAGTCGGCAAAGAATGCAGCTGAGAAACAGCCGACAGGGGAGCAGGCAGCGGTGAAGCCGACCACGGAGCAGTCGGCAACCAGGCAGTCGACAGGGACGCCGACCACAGGGGAGAGGTCGACCAGAAAGTCGACCGAGGTGCAGCAGGACAACGAGGGCAGAGAGGACACCGGGGAGTCCACCAAGAGTGACGTGGTGGAGGTTCGGCCTGAACCTCGGAAGTCGGATAGACTTCGGAGGCCGCCGGACTTCTTCGTCCCCGCTGCCTTCACCACGGTGTACGACGTGGACGATGACGACGACCTGCTGTACGACGACGCCGAGGAGGATGAGGAGTTTCCGGAGCTCGACCCGGACATGCTGGCCGACCCCGAGCACCGTTGGGACATCTTGACGATGACGGTGAAGGAGGCTTTGGCAAGCTGGAAGGGCCCGGCGGTGAAGGCCGCCATGGAGGAGGAGATCCGCAGCCTCATCAACATGGGCACTTGGGAGCTGGTCGAACGCCCGCCGGGAGTCAACATCATGAAGAAACGGTGGGTGTTGACGACGAAGTACCACGTCGACGAAGGTGAGCTCGGCGTAGGCGTTGACCGAGACCGGCGTCTTCGGGGTGCGCCCGGTCTGCTCCTCGCCCGGTCAGGCGGAACCTCCACCACGCCACTCTTGGTTGACTCCTCGGCGTCCTCCTCCCCCTCGTCGTCTTGCTGCAGCTCTGTCGACTTCCTGGCCGACTTCTCCCCTGTGGTCGGCTCCCCTGCCGACTGTCCGGTTGCCGACTGCTCCGTGGTCGGCTTTACTGCTGCCTGCTCCCCTGTCGGCTGCTTCTCCTCGACTTGCTTCTCCTCGACTTGCTCCTCCTCTATCAGGTCGACTTGCCGCTCATCAATCATACGGGTAAGTAACGCACTTTCTCTTGGTACAAACCATATGGGTAAGTAACGCACTTACTCTTGGTACCAACCATACGGGTAAGTAACGCCCTTACTCTTGGTACCAACCATACGGGTAAGTAACGCACTTAGGGCGCGTCAATTCGCGCAGCATTTGCGAAAAAGGCTTTTGGCCTCTTTTTCGTCGATCTGGTGGTCGACATATCCTTCGCGAATTCTGACCACTTGGTCGACGGAAAGTCGACTAGGATCCAACCACCTGTTCCCCCAACTACAAATTTTACAGGTTTGATGGCCGATTTGCAGGCCGCCCTCAAAAGTTGTAAAATCTGCAGTCGTCTAATTGGCCGGAGTTCTTGCGACGGTGTCGCATATTCGAAATGAGGATTGGAACATTCTGCCAGCGGAGTCGGGAACAGGGAGTCAATGCGCTCTGTGCGGCTCCATTTACACACAGCTCGGCGTGCTTAAGTGCACGCACCCCCATTCATACCCAGCATTTATTTAAAGGGGTGGCTGAAATCATAACTCCAGTGCCCCACATGGACGTCTCGCTCATCCCCAATAGGTCCAGGCGTTTAGCGGTGGGACTAGTTCAGTGCGTCATTGTTCCTTGGATCACCACTGTGGGACTCTTGATCCCACTCCTTGTTGACTTCGCTGACGAGATAGAGTTCCAGGTTTTTTGGCGAAATGACCGCCAAATCCAGCGTGCGAGATGGATGGACCGCTTCCTCCATCTTTCGCCAGAGCATCTGTACGAGGCATTGCGCGTTGAGCGAGGAGTCTTCAGTTACCTGTGTCGCATCTGGGCTACACATCTCATCTCAACTGGGAAGAAAGCGTGCAATGTTACCCTACAGGTAGCAATGGTTCTTGTCAGATTTGGCAGCGGCATGACGTACCGTCAACTGGGTCTAATGTTTGGCTTCAGTCACGCGCATGCACACCAAGTATGCACCGCCTGGGTTCAACATTGACTACTTGATGGACGAATGGGTGCAATGGCCCGACGCGGACGAAATGGCCCTTGCGGAGGAGGACTTTCGGTGGGACAGCGGTATACCAGGCATAGTCGGCGCAATGGACGGGACCTACATTCATACGCGCGGCTGGAGTCCCCACTCCGAGGAGTTTAAAAACCGCAAAGGCTTTTTCAGTGTCATTTTACAGCTCATTGTCGACGCCAACAGCATAGTTTGGAGCCTGCTATGCGGATGGCCCGGCTCTGTGAACGATGCAAAAGTATTTCAAATGTCAAAGGCAAAAGAGAGGATTGAAGACGGACAAATTGGTAACTACGTGATTGTTTCTGATGCAGCCTACGGCCTAAAGGAATACACCTACGTCCCATACAGAGCAACCCCGGACCACCTCCTACCGGACGTACAGGCGGTCTGGAACAAGCAGCAATCTAGAGCGCGCATGATTGTTGAGCAGGTTAACGGGCGCCTAAAGACCAAGTGGCGCATCCTCGATGGCCGGATGGAATGCCATCGCCGTCACGTGCCCGCAACCGTGGCCGCCGTCGTCACTCTACACAATATTGAGATGATCTTGGGCACGCGCTACCGCATGGAAACGCCATACCCAAGGAACCGATGGTGGCTTCATGGTCCGGCCGCCGACCTTGAACACACGGGGAGCGAGATCGCATGCTTCACTCCTGTTCTTCGTCGGAATCGATTTTGCGCTTACCTTTACGCCTCGTGGCGTCTTGGTCATCCCGATCTTGTGCGTCCACTTCTCGGGTACGTTCGAAAAATTGGGTCATGGTCGTTTGTACTGCTGCGGTCAGCTCCCTTGTCATGTCCCTGCATACTTCATTGACCCATGCTCGCTTTGACTGCCGTCCGCGCCTCGGGAAAAAGTCGTCATCATCGTCTGCTCCCTCGTCCGGCCTTGCAGACGACGCACGCGCCCGCGACGACGTGCGTCCACTGCGGAGCGCACCACCTGGGCCGATGTTGAGTGAACCGTCCGGCTTGCGAGGACGTGGAGATCGGCGGGGTCGCATCGGAGTGGGAGTGGACGCCGACGGACGAACCGCACCCGCCGTCACGCCTCGAGAAGACCCAGCCTCCGTGATGACGTGCGTCGTCTGCAAAGCCGGAGGGGCCGACTGAATGGGTGGGGGATCTGTCGAGGCAAGCGGTAGGGGGGAGGGGACTGTGGTTTAGTTAGTTGTTCGGCTCGTTTTTGTAATCGGTGCATTGATGTGAATGTGTAACGTTAGAAAATAACTACTTACCGGACCCAATCGACGATGTTAAGGTAGGGGACATTCCAACATCAGAAAATAACGGCGCACGGGCCACACTCGCGGAAGGCGTCGCGGAGGCATGAGGGGCCGATGTGCCCACACCGTGTGACGCAGTGGCGGGTGTTGGTAGAGTGCCGGTAGCAGGAGCAGACGGATTGCCGCTCAGTGGCAGACTGCTCCGCTCCGCAGCTGACGAAACGTTCACGCCAGAGGGAATGGAGTCAGGCTGTGTCGGGGTGGGGACTGCTGCCTCAGGCATGAGGGTGTCCGCTTGAGAGGGCGGGAGCGAGGGGCCGTTGACAGAGGGAGCGGTGGGCCCACTCTCAACAACGGTGGTGGGCCGGACGGTTTCGCGGTTCCGCCATAACTGGTCCGCCAAATCGTGCCACACCGGTGCCCCTTCGGCAGCGCCTGCACCCGATCTCTCCATGATCGTGCGCCACCGTAGCCAAGTCGCCTCCAGACGCCTCAGTTTTGGACGCAACGCCGACACCGGATGACGCCACGTAGATTTGCGGGCAAGCAGGTTACGATGCAGTTTAAAAAATTGATTCTCCCCTTGCATGCCGCGCATGCCAGACCAGGTGCCGCGCAAGTCGAACCTCTCCTGAATGAGCAGAAACTCGTCATCTTTAGACCACCGTGGCAGAGACACCCTGGTAGCATTGGTTGTAGAGGTCCCGCCAGGCGCGGACTCGGTGTTTGTCCTCCCGATGTTAGGGTCGAGCTCCTCATCGTCGTTAGCGGAGCACAGCTCTGGAGCTTCCTCTCCCACTCCGTAGTCCTCGAATATGCCGTACGGTTCGTCCGGCCTTGGTAGGTTGTTCACCCACCAAGAGGGGTTGCGCTCCCAGGGGTTGACATGACGGCGGGATGACTCGCCGACAGTTG
Source organism: Closterium sp. Naga37s-1 (assembly GCA_947471745.1). Lineage (NCBI taxonomy): Eukaryota > Viridiplantae > Streptophyta > Zygnematophyceae > Desmidiales > Closteriaceae > Closterium > Closterium sp. Naga37s-1. The sequence continues at coordinate 74,279 of CANJKZ010000325.1, read as the reverse complement.
GGATAGATGGCGGCTGTGGGTCGTTAGTAGAGACCTCAGTGTCTGGCAGGCCTGCAGGGTTGTCGCCAGGATTACGGGTCTCTGTGGGTTGATCATCTGCGTCGGAAGCCATTGCTGTTGTGAGTGACTGGGTTGAGTTGTGGCACATCTGTATTGTCTTGTCATGTTGGCAAATGTGTCTTACGGTGCTGGAGTAGTGGTCGATGCGCGATATGGGTCATCGAAATGAAGTGGAGCCGCGGGACTCATTTCGGGCCAGGACCGTGCGCCTGTTCCGCGGGACGTTTTGGATGAATTAGGGGGAAGGGTGTGCCACGTAGCGTTGCACGTAGATCTGTGCGACGCGCAACCACTCTGTCGCAACGACGCGTCGGTTTCGTGGCCGCTTCGGAGTCGACACGGTGTTGAATCAGAGTCGTCCTGTTGAAACGGCCATCTGATTCGCCAAAATTTGGCGAAATTAGCGATATTCGCTACAAAATTAACGAACATCGCTTACTGGTAACCTTCGCAAATCCGTCCAGACGGATTTCTGAAAATTTGAGTGTTGCGCGAATTGACGCGCCCTTACTCTTGATACCAACCATACGGGTAAGTAACGCAATTACTCTTGGTACCAACCATATGGGTAAGTAACGCACTTCCTCATGGTACCAACCATACGGGTAAGTAACGCAATTACTCTTGGTACCAACCATACGGGTAAGTAACGCACTTACTCTTGGTACAAACCATATGGGTAAGTAACGTACATAATCTTGGTACAATCCATATGAGTAAGTTACGCACTTACTCTTGGTACCAACCATACGGGTAAGAAACGCACTTTCTTTTGGTACCAACCATATCGGAAAGTAACGCACTTACCCTTGGTACCAACCATATGGGTAAGTAACGCACTTACTATTGGTACCAACCACATGGGTAAGAAATGCACTTAGTCTTGGTACCAACCATACGGGTAAGAAACGCACATACTCTAGGAACCAACCATACAGGTAAGTAACGCACTTACTCTTGGTACAAACCATACGGGTAAGTAAGATACTTACTCTTGGTACCAACCATACGGGTAAGTAATGCACTTACTCTTGGTACCAACCATACGGGTAAGTAACGCACTTACTCTTGATACCAACCATACGGGTAAGTAACGTAATTACTATTGGTACCAACCACACGGGTAAGTAACGCACTTCCTCTTGGTACCAACCGTATGGGTAAGTAACGCAATTACTTTTGGTACCAACCATACGGGTAAGTAACGCACCTAATCTTGGTACCAACTGTCAACGGGAGTTGTATGTTGGCCCCGTCCTCGCTTGGGCGGAGCCGACTTCGTGGTCGGGTGTGAGGGGAGCAACCGACCTGCAGCAGTGGGCGAGCTGGTTGACGAGGAGGTCGACCTGCACGGGGGCCACTGCACGGGCGCCGACTTCAGGGTGGCGCCGACTTCAGGGAGGTCGACCTGGGAAGTCGACCTGCGGAGGACGTCAACTTGGTGACGTCAACTTGGGGCAGCCGACTTGGGTGGTCGGCTGACAGGACTGCTGGTCGACCTGGTGGTTGGTCGACCAGGCCTGCTGGTCCACTTGGTGGTGGTCGACCAGGCATGATGTCGACCTGGTGGTCGACGGAGGAGGGGCCGACGTCGACCTCGACTCAGGACGCCGAGCAGCTGGGCGTCGAGTAGCAGGGCGTCAACTTGGTGACGCCGACTTCGGGTAGCCGACTTGGGTGGACGGCTGACAGCTGTGCTGGTCGACGTGGAGCTGGTCGACCAGGAGGGACGTCGACCTGGAGGTGGTCGACCAAGGGTGTGGTCGACCCGGTGAGGTCGACTTGGGGTGGTCGTCGACTTGGGAGGTCGACGGGCACATGCAGGAGCAGCTGGTCGACGTAGTTGCCCGGTCGACCAGGTTACCTGGGTGACGAAGTCCTGCGGAGGATTGTGACGGTCGCCCAGGCGAAGTTGACGAGCCCGACCTCGGTGGTGGTATCCCGAGGTCGACGTGGCTGATCAGATGCAGACTTCAGTGCCAGGTTGACTTGGTGTGTGCGCTGTGCAGGTGACGAGGCTCAGCACGCCAATCATCTGCTAGCACCTGCGAAGCTGGTGCGATGCTGTACTGCGGGAGCAACGCTGGCACGCCGTCAACCTGCGACGTTGGCACGCCGTCAACTTTGCACTGCTGGAGCGCGGTCGACCAAGTCGTGTTGGAACACGGTCGACCGTGCTGCGCTGGCAGTCGACCGACCTGAATGCTAGCTCTGATGTAGTCTTGCCATGCCAACTTCATTGTACCATTGTTGTCAACCTTCTCTAGTGAAACTCTTGCCAACTTGCCCCGTGAACTAGCAAGCAGTGTGTGCACTAGGAAAACGACTAAGGACCAACGAACGCAGAGATCACACGAGCACCCGTGCCTAGCCCATAGTCTAGCTCCCGTTGTAGTAGTTATCTCCGCATGGTGCGGTGAGCGTGGACGGCACACGACTTAACTTTCAGTCAGGTCGACGTAGACACCACTTACCTAATTCGTAGTTGCAGGCCGGCAGCTGTGCGGTAGTCACTATGGTAGGAGCCGTAGGTGACACAGGGGTGGTGGACACCCTGGAGGCACGGCTAAAGAACGCGAGGAGAAAGCACGAGGCCAACGAGTATGGCAACTTGCCCTGGGCGGTCGTCGAGGCTGGACTCCGCACCATGTGGGCGACGGAGCACCCTTCTCGACCTGCCTCTCCTCGTCCGGTGAACAACGAAGGCGGCGTCGACGTTGGCGTCAACGCTGGAGGTGGTCAAGTTGGCAGCAGTGCGGGAGGCACGTCGAGGCAGAGAGGTGTGATTCACGCCGATGAAGTCGGCGGCGTTCAGGCGAGAGGGGTGCAGTCGTCGGCGGCTGCAGGCTCCTCGCAGGGCGACGTCGGAGGACGACGAAGCGGTTTGTCGCCGATGTCGGCGACCCAGGTGACGGCGGGCGGAATTGCACCGAGCTACGGCTACTTCAAGTTTGCGCCGGACAGGATCTTGGTCACCCCGCCGCTCGTTGGTAGACAGGACATCCTCACCTGGAAGGAAGCCATCGAGCCCCAGCTGGAGATGGCCGGGCTGATCAACTTTGCCCGAGGAGCCGTGGTGACATCGGACGACCCCGACCTGCGTGCGGAGTTTCGCGCCGTGCAGCTGTTGACCTTCATGGTCATCTCGCGGTGCTGCTCGCTGGGCGTGCAGATCGCCTTGAAGTGGTGTCGGGAGTACCTTGACGCCGGCCACCAGGCGTGGCACTTCATTGAGTCGACCTACCAAGTCACCGACGACCTGTTCATCGCCCAGCTGGAGGGCCAGTTGACGCACCTGCGTATGGGCGACGAGGAGACGGCGACCGACTATTGCAACCGGGCCAGGCGAATTCTCGCCACCATCAGGATGGCCGGCGCGCAGTACTCGACGGCGTCGTACGTCACCCACGTCATGCAGGGACTTTCGAGCAACTACAACCTCCTGAAGCGGCTGTCAATGGCGCCGGGCACGAGGACGACGCTCAACGAGGACAACTTGACCTCGTACATCCTGCATGACGAGGGGATGCAGGAGGCAGAGCGGTCACAGGAGCTCTTGGCGCAGGCCAACTTCGTCGTCCCGGCGAAGCAAGGAGGTCGACCAGGGCAGCGCAGACAGTCTGGCGGCGGAGGTAGCAGTGGCTGGAAGTCGACCAAGGAAGTCGACAAGAAGAGGTCGACCAAGGACAGCGGTCGAGGAGGAGGAAGTCGACGTCGGGAGTGCTGGCTGTGCGGCGACCCCGACCACCTCTCCTTCGAGTGCCCTGACCGCAGTGACTCCGACGACGACGACGCCAAGGGAGGCCGCTGGAGGTCTGGAAGTCGTCGTCCTCGTCGAGGAGGGAACAAGCCGCGCAAGGAGATGCAGTCGACCAAGTCGACCCCAGCGAAGGACGCCGACTCCTCTACTGACGGCAAGGCGCGGGACGACAAGACGGCGTCGTGCTCGCTGGTCGGCGTCGTGGAGTCGACCATCTCGCTTGCACCGGAGGCCGGAGAGGACTTCCAGGCGGTGGCGGCAGCTGTGCAGGCGAACCTGGCGGTGGTCCTGCTCGACAGCGGCTGCTCCCACCACCTGATGGGGACGAAGGAAGTCTTCGTTGACCTGCAGCCGAGCGGCACCATCAAGCACGTGCGCGGCTTCAATGGGGCACTGCAGGACGTCCAGGGCCGAGGTACCGTCGCCCTGCAAGGGAAGGCCGGGAAGCAGGTACTCATCCCTGACGTGGTGTACGTCCCGGGTGTGCGGGCCAACCTGTTGTCGTCCGGCCAGCTGAAGGAGCATGGCGTGAAGCTGCAGGAGGACGGCGACGGGATGCTGCTCGTCTCAGCAGCGGGAGAGGTGCTCAGACGGGCGACTTACTCCGGGCGTGTCCTCTGCACCGACCTGCGTCCCTGCTCAACGAGGTCGACGTCAACCACGCCGGAGGTTGTGGCCATGCGGGCGATCGTCTCTAAGACGAATTCGACACCGGACAGGATGCATGCGAGACTTGCACACGTCGGCATGGACACCATACGGAGCTCGGCAAGGAACGAGGTCGCCATTGGGCTGGACCTCAAGTCGACAACAACGGCCGACTCACCGTGTGTCTCGTGCGTCGACGGGAAGCTGGCGCGGCACACCTTCCCCGACCAAGGCTCCGACGCCGATGACGTGCTAGCCGTCGTGCACATCGACCTGTGCGGGCCGTTCCGCGTGGCTGCCAAGGACGGCAGCTTGTACTTCTTGCTGCTGAAGGACCGCAAGACCCGCTTCGTGTGGGTGAGGCCGGTCGCCAAGAAGTCGGATGCGCTGCTGGAGTTCCAGAAGTGGCTGGTGTTGGTGGAGAGGCAGGCGAAGAAGTCGGTGCTAATGCTTCGCTCCGACCGAGGGTTTAAGGTGGTGTTGACTCCTCTCTCTACAACCTCGGACCCGAGGATAGGGGCTGGTCTTGTACCAGGCACCCAAGGACCCTTGGAGGTGACCCAGAGGAGAGGTTTTATGTTTGATAAAGTCTTAATAGCTTGAGTTTATTAGGCACTTACACCAACAAGCTGGTATCAGAGCTGCGTTATTGTGATCCTCGTTATAGGTAGCTATGGCGGGCAACACCTCGACGGGAGCTGGTGAATCTTCAGCCCAAGATCGTAGCAGAAGCCAAGATTCTGGTGTTTCAGCGCCAAGGGGAGCGCGAACAAACCAGGGCTCGCTGGTCAAAGAGGTGCTGAAGAACTTCACCGTCGAGAAGTTCAATGGTGAGGGCTATGATGATTGGGCCTGGAAAATGCAACTCTATTTCCGTCAGATTGGATTGCTGAAACTAATGATTGGGGAGGAGCCTAGACTGAGTGACCCCACGCTGCAGGAAGATTGGGACGAGCGCTCCTCGGCTGGCTACTATTTGATGTCGCAGAGTTTGGAGCTTAACCAGCGTCACCACGTTATGCACCTGCTGCCGGAGGTTGAGTGCGGCCCGATGGCGTGGACCGTGTTGAAGGAGCTGCACGCCCCGACCTCCGTTGTTGCAACGTTGATGCTGGAGAGGGAGCTGTCCGCGTTGCGCCTGGGCGAGGAAGAGCCGGTGCAACCTGTCCTGGACAAGATGCGCGACCTCTACGCGAAGTTGGCGACCGCGGGAATCACCTACCCGGAGCAGACCAAGTGCTTGAAGATGCACTCGCTGCTGTCAGAATCGTGGCTTCAATTCACAAGGGGATTGAGCCTGCCGCAGAACCAGAGCTCGTGGACGCTCGAGCGGGTGCGGACAAAGATTCTGGAGCAGGACCTCCGTCACCGCCAACTGAGGGGTGGAGACGAGGGCAGCAGCGGCTACAGGATGCAAGGGAGACGACGTGGCAGAGGACGTGGCTTCGGTGGTGCTGGACGCGGTACAAAGAAGGACGACGACTCCAACGACCAACAAGGAGGTACCGGTTGGGGTCGCGGTGCGAAATCTGGACGTGGGGCCAAGTCGGGTGCTGGTGGCAAAATGAAAGGGAGTTGCTGGTATTGTGAGAAGGAGGGGCACCCCTGGTTTTTGTGCTATAAGAAACCCGATGGATGGACCCCCCAGAATCGTCACCAGGATGGCGGCGCGCGGAGGAACCAGAAAAACGGCGCGAACATGGTCGCCGATTCGTCCGACAACAACCCGAAGAGCAACGGCGGTGCGGAAAAGAAGAAGGAGCACACCGCGGGCCAAGTCTTCCATATTGGAGAGCTGGGGGAGCACGGAGACGCTTCTGCCAAGGTTAGAGCAGAGCTGCACCCCCTCGACTATTGGGTGTTGGACACAGGAGCTGCTTGGACGATGACGCCGCGCAAGGACCTGCTGGACGACGTACGCACTGCACCGATCAACGAGGTGTACTCCGCCTCTGGACATGCGCTGAAGGTGGCTGGTGCGGGACGAGCTGCGTTTAAGGGAGCGGATGGCAAGCCAGTGGTGCTGCACGACTTTCTCCTCGTTCCTGATCTCAAGGCCAACCTCATCTCCCTCCGTAAGCTTGCCTAGCACTAGCACGAATGGGGCTCGCAAGTACAAGGGGCAGCTGGACAATCGGGTGCTTTGGGATCTGCACGAGAGCAAGGACGTCTACAGATCCATGTGGCAGCTGCCGGCGTTGGCGTGGCACGGTGGGGGGCAGGCTGGACAGGGGTCTGCATCCCAGGGGGAGTGCAACGCCGTTGGAGGGGTTGGTATGAAAGTGCTGGCCAGATCTGGGGAGACGAATTGGGCAACGGCACATCGACGCTTGGGGCATGTGGCAATGCCGTTGTTGAAGCAGTAGGAGAAGGATGGAACCGTTAAGGGTCTGAAGCTGAACGGACAGCCACCCGGTGATAACTGTGAAATATGTTTGCTCTCAAAGTTTACCCGTTTTCCCTTCCATAGTGTGGCTGGCAGGAGCAAGAAGCCTTTGGAGCTGGTTCACATGGACTTGGTGGGGCCGCTGCCGGTGCAAGGGCACAAGGGGGAGCGGTATGTCCTAACCATTGTGAATGATTGGAGCAGACTTATGTGGGCGTATCCGTTGAAGCAAAAGGACCACGCCGCCTTCACGATACGGGAATATTGGCTGCCATTCGTGGAGAAGCAAGCGGAGTGTGTAGTGAAGCGGATTAGGACAGACCGGGGTGGTGAGTTCATTGGAGCTGAGATGACGGCCTGGCTCAAGAAGCAGGGCATTCAGAGGGAGCTGACCACGGCTTACACCCCACAGTCCAACGGTGTAGCAGAACGGGCGAACCGGACCATTCTCGAGACAGCTAAGGCGCTGCTCATAGAATCAGGGTTGGGTAATTCCATGTGGCCACATGCTGTCCGGCACGCTACCGTGGCTAGGAACAGGGTGCTCACTAAGGTTGGGGATGACTCGTGGGTGCCGTTGGAGAGGTGGCTTGGGAGGATGCCGGCGGTGGACATGCTGAGGGTGTTCGGTTGCATGGCAGTCGCCCACGTCCCGAAGACCTACCGCAGTAAGTTGGGGGCGAGTGCAATCTGGTGTGTGCATTTGGGGCTGGTTGCTGAGAGCAAGGGATGGCTGCTGTGGGAACCATCTAAGGGTGTGTTGTTTGACAGCAGTGATGTGAAGTTTGTTGAGGGCATGATGTATGGGAGCTGGGAGAAACAGCCGGAGGCCAGGGTGTCCCAGCAGATGGAACAGATGACCATGCAGCTGGACCTGACTCCTAGTGTGTGGGAGGAGGGAGAGGAGGCAGCTGCAGAGGGTGGTGATGGAGAGAAGGTGCAGGAGGCACCTGTTGGTGGAGAAAATGGTGTGGAGACTGGCGGTAGCACTAGTGGAGCTGCTGGATCAGAGGGAGGAGAGCAGCAGCAGGGGAAAACTAAGAAGCCGAAAGGTGTCGTTATGAAGGGATGGGTGACACCCGTCTCCAGGCCAGGAGGTACCCGTATGGCTACTAAGAAGCTGACTGAAGGATCAGGGGTAGCGGAGCAGCAGCTTGGGACGAATGAGGCATTGCTGATTCTACCGCATGGCTATGACCCGGATGAGGAGGATGAACCTGCCTACTGTTTTCTTGCCCCTGCACCAGAGGAATCAGCTAGCATGGAGGAGGCATTAGCTGGACCAGATAGGGAGAAATGGCTGGTTTCTAGGGATGCTGAGTACCAGAGCCTGCTAGACAATGGGACATGGGATCTGGTGGTGCTGCCTGAGGGGAAGAAAGCCGTACAGTGCAAGTGGGTGCTAAGGATCAAGACAGATGACAAGGGACAGGTCACCATCTACAAGAGTAGGCTGGTGGCTAAGGGGTTTATGCAGAAGGAGAAGCAAGAATTCAATGAGACATTTGCTCCCACTGCCAAACCCCCTTCCCTCCGTGTCTTGTTGGCAGATGCAGCCGTTAGTGGGAAATTCATCATTCAGATGGATATATCAGTGGCATTTCTCAATGGGATTTTAGATGAGGATGTGTACATGACGCAGCCGCCTGGGTACGAGGATGGTGCGGGCAGGGTGTGCAAGCTAAAAAGGTCCATTTACGGCTTAAAGCAGGCGCCACGCTGCTGGTACCAGAAGTTGGCAGCTGTTTTCGAGGAGATGGGATTCAGGACCAGCAGCTGTGATGAGAGCCTCTTTCTCAAGGGGGAGGGAGAGAAGCTGGTGATGTTTCTGGTCTACGTGGACGATATTCTTCTATTTAGCAGCAGCATGAAGGAGATCCAGAATGTGCAGCAGCAGCTGATGGAGAACTTCAAGTGCAAGAACCTTGGGGAGGTAAAGTACTACCTCGAGATGCACGTGGAGAGGGATCTGGATCACATGTGGTTGAAGCTGCACCAGGAGAAGTTCATCAAGGAGCTGGGGGAGAAGTATGGGATTTAGAATTAGCCCAAGGTTGCAACTCCCTTGCCAGCAGAATTCAAGCTTGTGAAGGCTGCAGAGGATGAAGGGGTTGAAGCCGAGGAACAGCAGCAATTTCAGTCCTTGGTGGGCAGCCTCTTGTATGCAGCGGTTCACACGAGGCCCGACATCTCTTTCTCTGTTGGGCAGCTGGCAAGGGTGGTGCAGAATCCATCGGAAGAGCAGGTGGATGCAGCTGAGCGTGTGGTGAAGTACCTGAACTCTCACCCAAGCATTGGAGTTCAATACTCCGCATCTGCACAGGTGAAGCAGAAAGGGATTGAGGTGCTGAAAGAGAAGGAGGAGAGGCTTGGAGAAGGCAAGCTCTATCTCACTTGCTTTACCGATGCTACGTGGGCCTCTGAAAAGGAGGATTCCTCATCTGTGGGAGGATACATCTGCATAGTTGGGGGAGGACCTGTTAGTTGGAGGTCAAAGAAGCGGACGGAGACGGCACTCTCTTCCGTGGAATCAGAGTACATGGCAATGTTCCATGGAGTGAAGGAGGTGATTTGGCTGAGGAGGCTGTTAGAGGAGATTGGCCAGGAGCAGAAGGTTGCTACGCCGCTGTTTTGTGATAGCAAGGAGGCTCTTGGGATGGCCAGGAACGCTGTGCTTCATGGGCTGAACAAACACATGCGTATCAAGTGGCACTGGCTGCGTAAGGAGGTGAAGAGGGGGACGGTGAATCCGATCTATATCAAGACTCACCAGCAGCCAGCAGACTTCCTCACCAAGAGGCTTGCAGATGAGCCTCATTGGCGTTGTGTGCGCATGAGTGGAATGAGCATAAATTAGCATGGAATGATGGGGATGCAGCCGGCAGGCTGAGGGGGAGTGTGTTGGGTGCAAATTCACATTGCATGACATCCTGCTGTCTGTTTGTACGAGTATGCGTGTGCGAATGCATTTGCGTGTGAATGGTGTGTTCGTGTGTTTGTTTGCTTTCGCAATTTTCGATTGAAGCATTTGCAGGTACTCGCTCATTGTGCGCTTCGGCACAACATTGTACGCGCTATGAACAGTACAGTCAGAAAGGACGAGCTCGCAAAGGAACCCAAGATGGAAGCTTTGCGGTTCGGCTTTCTTGATTGCGCAGATTCAGTTCTATCCAACTCAAAATTGTACTGTTTTGTTCGGTTGACTATAATGTAGCAAGGCAGGCACTATAGGGGTACAATCTACGTGAAGGTTGGATGTTGTTTGTCTGTATCTGCATGCTACAGGGCCAGGGGAAACCAGCGGAACCATCATTTGGCTGGTTGGGCAAAGACAAAACAGATTCTGTTTTTAGGACCTGAACCTGGTTGTTGTTTTCCCAGGTTGGAAAAACAGAACCAGAGGTTGTTTACCAACCTACCACCTGCTGTTTTGTCCAGCCAGGTTGGTTCTGTTGCATGGAATTATTTGGGATCATCCTTGGTTGTTCCCAGGTTGATTACCAAGGTCCTTGCTAGCTAGAACTAGTTATTCCTTCTCTGTTTGTACCTGGATATAGTGAAATTGATACAAGCGAATTCCTTCATTGCTGGAATTTCGTTTCTACGCGGTGCGACCGCGGGATGCTACCCGAGTCAACGCTAGTATGCTAGCGCCCCAGTGCTAGGCAAACGCTGTACGAGCAATAACTCCGTAATGGCAGAACTTTTAGCGGGGCAACTTGGCTCTTTTTTAAGCTCTTGGAGCGAGCTTTGATATAGGAAACTCTCAGCTTAATCCGATCGACGGTCTCCACGATACGCAGCGCGACGTTCAAGGTACTCTTGTTATTTTGGCTAAGTCATTCTTGACTCCTCTCTCTACAAACTCGGACCCGAGGATAGGGGCTGGTCTTGTACCAGGCACCCAAGGACCCTTGGAGGTGACCCCGAGGAGAGGTTTTAAGTTTGATAAAGTCTTAATAGCTTGAGTTTATTAGGCCATTACACCAACAGGTACCAACCATACGTGTAAGTAACGCACTTACTTTTGGTACAAACCATACGGGTAAGTAACGCACTTATTCTTGGTACCAACCATACGGTAAAGTAACGCACTTACTCTTGGTACCAACCATACGGGTAAGTAACGCACTTATTCTTGGTACCAACCAACGGGTAGGTAAAGCACTAATTCTTGGTACCAACCATACGTGTAAGTAACGCACTTACTCTTAGTACAAACCATACGGGTAAGTAACGCACTTACACTTGGTACAAACCATACGGGTAAGTAACGCACTTACTCTTGGTACCATCCATACGGGTTAGTAACGCACTTACTCTTGGTACCAACCAACGGGTAAATAAATCACATACTCTTGGTACAATCCATATGGGTATGTAACGCACTTAGTCTTGGTACCAACCATACGGGTTAGTAACGCACATACTCTTGGTACCAACCATACGGGTAAGTAACGCACTTACTCTTGGTCAAACCATATGGGTAAGTGACGCACTTACTCTTGGTACCAACCATACGGGTAAGTAACGCCCTTACTCTTGGTACTAACCATACGGCTAAGTAACGCACTTATTCTTGGAACCAACCATACGGGTAAGTAACGCACTTACTCTAGGTACCAACCATACGGGTAAGTAACGCACTTGCTCTTGGAACCATCCATACGGGTAAGTAACGCACTTATTCTTGGTACCAACCATATGGGTAAGTAACGCACTTATTCTTGGTACCAAATGTGTAAGTAACGTACTTACTCTTGGTACCAACCATATCGGAAAGTAACGCACTTACCCTTGGTACCAACCATATGGGGAAGTAACGCACTTAACTCTTGGTACCAACTATACGCGTAAGTAACGTACTTACTCTTGGTGCCAACCATACGGGTAAGTAACGCACTTACTCTTGGTACAAACCATATTGGTAGGTAACGCACTTACTCTTGGTACCAACCAAACGGGTAAGTAACGCACTTACTCTTGGTACAAACCATACGGGCAAGTAACGCACTTACTCTTGGTACAAACCATACGGGTAAGTAACGCACTTACTTTTGGTACAATCCATACGGGTAAGTAACCCACTTACTCTTGGTACCAACCATACGGGTAAGTAACGCACTTGCTCTTGGTACCATCCATACGGATAAGTAACGCACATATTCTTGGTACCAACCATACGGTTAAGTAACGCACCTATTCTTGGTACCAAACGTGTAAGTAACGTACTTACTCTTGGTACCAACCATATCGGAAAGTAACGCACTTACCCTTGGTACCAACCATATGGGTAGGTAACGCACTTACTCTTAATACAATCCATATTAGTATGTAACGCACTTACTCTTGGTACCAACCATACAGGTAAGTAACGCATTTACTCTTGGTACCAACCATACGGGTAACTAACGCCCTTACTATTCGTACCAACCATACGGGTAAGTAACGCACTTACTCTTGGTACCAACCATACGGGTAAGTAACGCACTTACTCTTGGTACCAACCATACGGGAAAGTAACGCACTTATTCTTGGTACCAACCATACGGGTAAGTAACGCACTTACTCTAGGTACCAACCATACGGGTAAGTAACACACTTGCTCTTGGTACCATCCATACGGGTAAGTAACGCACTTATTCTTGGTACCAACCATACGGGTAAGTAACGCACTTATTCTTGGTACCAAACGTGTAAGTAACGTACTTACTCTTGGTACCAACCATATCATAAAACTAACGCACTTACCCTTGGTAACAACCATCTGGGTAAGTAACGCACTTACTCTTGGTACAATCCATATGGGTATGTAATGCACTTACTCTTGGTACCAACCATACAGGTAAGTAACGCATTTACTCTTGGTACCAACCATACGGGTAAGCAAAGTACCTACTCTTAGTACAAACCATATGGGTAAGTAACGCACATACTCTTGGTACCAACCATACGGGTAAGTAACGCACTTATTCCTCGTTCCAACCATATGTGTAAGTAACGCACTTACTCTGGTGCCAACCATATGAGAAAGTAACGCAGTTACCTTTGGTACCAACCATACGGGTAAGTAACACAGTTACTCTTGGTACAAACCATATGGGTAAGTAACGCACTTACTCTTGGTACCAACCATACAGGTAAGTAACGCACTTACCTTTGGTACCAACCATATCGGAAAGTAACGCACATACTCTTGGTACCAACCATACGGGTAAGTAACGTACATACTCTAGGTACCAACCGTATGGGTAAGTAACGCAGTTACTCCTGGTTCCAACCATATGTCTAAGTAACGCACTTACTCTTGGTGCCAACCATATCACAAAGTAACGCACTTATCTTTGGTACCAACCATATGGGTAAGTAACGCAGTTACTCTTGGTACAAACCATATGGGTAAGTAACGCACTTACTCTTGGTACCAACCATACAGGTAAGTAACGCACTTACCTTTGGTACCAACCATATCGGAAAGTAACGCACATACTCTTGGTACCAACCATACGGGTAAGTAACGTACATACTCTAGGTACCAACCGTATGGGTAAGTAACGCACTTACTCCTGGTTCCAACCATATGTCTAAGTAACGCACTTACTCTTGGTGCCAACCATATCACAAAGTAACGCACTTATCTTTGGTACCAACCATATGGATATGTAACGCGCTTACTCTTGGTACCAACCATACGGGTAAGTAACGCACTTACTCTTGGTACAAACCATATGGGTAAGTAACGCACTTACCCTTGGTACTAACCATACGGGTAACTAACGCAATTACTCTTCGTACAATCAATGTGGATAAGTAACGCATTTACTCTTGGTACCAACCATACGTGTAAGTAACACACTTACTCTTGGTACCAACCATATCGGAAAGGAACGCACTTACCGTTGGTACCAACCATATGGGTAAGTGACGCACTTACTCTTGGTACCAACCACATGGGTAAGAAAGGCACCTATTCTTGGTACCAACCATACGGGTAAGTAACGCCCTTACTCTTGGTACCAACCACACCGGTAAGTAACGCACTTACTCTTGGTACCAACCATACGGGTAAGTTACGCACTTACTCTTGGTACCAACCATACAGGTAAGTAACGCACTTACTCTTGGTACCAACCATACGGGAAAGTAACGCACTTATTCTTGGTACCAACCATACGGGTAAGTAACGCACTTACTCTAGGTACCAACCATACGGGTAAGTAACACACTTGCTCTTGGTACCATCCATACGGGTAAGTAACGTACTTATTCTTGGTACCAACCATACGGGTAAGTAACGCACTTATTCATGGTACCAAACGTGTAAGTAACGTACTTACTCTTGGTACCAACCATATCATAAAACTAACGCACTTACCCTTGGTAACAACCATCTGGGTAAGTAACGCACTTACTCTTGGTACAATCCATATGGGTATGTAACGCACTTACTCTTGGTACCAACCATACAGGTAAGTAACGCATTTACTCTTGGTACCAACCATACGGGAAAGTAACGCACTTATTCTTGGTACCAACCATACGGGTAAGTAACGCACTTACTCTAGGTACCAACCATACGGGTAAGTAACACACTTGCTCTTGGTACCATCCATACGGGTAAGTAACGCACTTATTCTTGGTACCAACCATACGGGTAAGTAACGCACTTATTCATGGTACCAAACGTGTAAGTAACGTACTTACTCTTGGTACCAACCATATCATAAAACTAACGCACTTACCCTTGGTAACAACCATCTGGGTAAGTAACGCACTTACTCTTAGTACAAACCATATGGGTAAGTAACGCACATACTCTTGGTACCAACCATACGGGTAAGTAACGCACTTACTCTTGGTCAAACCATATGGGTAAGTAACGCACTTTCTCTTGGTACCAACCATACGGGTAAGTAACGCCCTTACTCTTGGTACTAACCATACGGGTAAGTAACGCACTTATTCTTGGTACCAAACGTGTAAGTAACGTACTTACTCTTGGTACCAACCATATCGGAAAGTAACGCACTTACCCTTGGTACCAACCATATGGGTAAGTAACGCACTTAACTCTTGGTACAAACCATATTGGTAGGTAACGCACTTACTCTTGGTACCAACCATACGGGTAAGTAACGCACTTACTCTTGGTACAAACCATACGGCCAAGTAACACACTTACTCTTGGTACAATCCATACGGGTAAGTAACGCACTTACTCTAGGTACCAACCATACGGGTAAGTTACGCACTTACTCTTGGTACAAACCATATTGGTAGGTAACGCACTTACTCTTGGTACCAACCATACGGGTAAGTAACCCACTTACTCTTGGTACAAACCATACGGCCAAGTAACACATTTACTCTTGGTACCATCCATACGGGTAAGTAACGCACTTACTCTAGGTACCAACCATACGGGTAAGTAACGCACTTGCTCTTAGTACCATCCATACTGGTAAGTAACGCACATATTTTTGGTACCAACCATACGGGTATGTAACGCACTTATTCTTGGTACCAAACGTGTAAGTAACGTACTTACTCCTGGTACCAACCATATCGGAAAGTAGCGCACTTACTCTTAGAACAATCCATATGGGTATGTAACGCACTTACTCTTGGTACCAACCATACGGGTAAGTAACGCACTTACTCTTGGTACCAACCATACGGGTAAGTAACGCACTTAGTCTAGGTACCAACCATACGGGTAAGTAACGCACTTGCTCATGGTACCATCCATATGGGTAAGTAACGCACTTATTCCTGGTACCAACCATACGGGTAAGTAACGCACTTATTCTTGGTACCAAACGTGTAAGTAACGTACTTACTCTTGGTACCAACCATATCGGAAAGTAACGCACTTACCCTTGGTAACAACCATATGGGTAAGTAACGCACTTAACTCTTGGTACAAACCATATTGGTAGGTAACGCACTTACTCTTGGTACCAACCATACGGGTAAGTAACGCACTTACTCTTGGTACAAACCATACGGCCAAGTAACACACTTACTCTTGGTACAATCCATACGGGTAAGTAACGCACTTACTCTAGGTACCAACCATACGGGTAAGTTACGCACTTACTCTTGGTACAAACCATATTGGTAGGTAACGCACTTACTCTTGGTACCAACCATACGGGTAAGTAACCCACTTACTCTTGGTACAAACCATACGGCCAAGTAACACACTTACTCTTGGTACCATCCATACGGGTAAGTAACGCACTTACTCTAGGTACCAACCATACGGGTAAGTAACGCACTTGCTCTTAGTACCATCCATACTGGTAAGTAACGCACATATTTTTGGTACCAACCATACGGGTATGTAACGCACTTATTCTTGGTACCAAACGTGTAAGTAACGTACTTACTCCTGGTACCAACCATATCGGAAAGTAGCGCACTTACTCTTAGAACAATCCATATGGGTATGTAACGCACTTACTCTTGGTACCAACCATACGGGTAAGTAACGCACTTACTCTTGGTACCAACCATACGGGTAAGTAACGCACTTAGTCTAGGTACCAACCATACGGGTAAGTAACGCACTTGCTCATGGTACCATCCATACGGGTAAGTAACGCACTTATTCCTGGTACCAACCATACGGGTAAGTAACGCACTTATTCTTGGTACCAAACGTGTAAGTAACGTACTTACTCTTGGTACCAACCATATCGGAAAGTAACGCACTTACCCTTGGTAACAACCATACTCTTGGTACAATCCATATGGGTATGTAACGCACTTACTCTTGGTACCAACCATACAGGTAAGTAACGCACTTACTCTTGGTACCAACCATACAGGTAAGTAACGCCTTTACTCTTTGTACCAACTATACGGCCAAGTAACTCGCTTACTCTTGGTACCAACCATGTCGGAAAGTAACGCACTTACCCTTGGTATCAACCATATCGGAAAGTAGCGCACTTACTCTTAGAACAATCCATATGGGTATGTAACGCACTTACTCTTGGTACCAACCATACGGGTAAGTAACGCACTTACTCTTGGTACCAACCATACGGGTAAGTAACGCACTTGCTCATGGTACCATCCATACGGGTAAGTAACGCACTTATTCCTGGTACCAACCATACGGGTAAGTAACGCACTTATTCTTGGTACCAAACGTGTAAGTAACGTACTTACTCTTGGTACCAACCATATCGGAAAGTAACGCACTTACCCTTGGTAACAACCATACTCTTGGTACAATCCATATGGGTATGTAACGCACTTACTCTTGGTACCAACCATACAGGTAAGTAACGCACTTACTCTTGGTACCAACCATACAGGTAAGTAACGCCTTTACTCTTTGTACCAACTATACGGCCAAGTAACTCGCTTACTCTTGGTACCAACCATGTCGGAAAGTAACGCACTTACCCTTGGTATCAACCATATCGGAAAGTAACGCACATACTCTTGGTACCAACTATACGGGTAAGTAACGTACTTACTCTTGGTACCAACCATACAGGTAAGTAATGCACTTACTCTTGGTACCAACCATACGGGTAAGTAACGCACTTATTCCTCGTTCCAACCATATGTGTAAGTAACGCACTTACTCTGGTGCCAACCATATGAGAAAGTAACGCAGTTACCTTTGGTACCAACCATACGGGTAAGTAACGCACTTACTCTTGGTACAAACCATATGGGTAAGTAACGCAGTTACTCTTGGTACAAACCATATGGGTAAGTAACGCACTTACTCTTGGTACCAACCATACAGGTAAGTAACGCACTTACCTTTGGTACCAACCATATCGGAAAGTAACGCACATACTCTTGGTACCAACCATACGGGTAAGTAACGTACATACTCTAGGTACCAACCGTACGGGTAAGTAACGCACTTACTCTTGGTACCAACCATACAGTTAAGTAACGCACTTACCTTTGGTACCAACCATATCGGAAAGTAACGCACATACTCTTGGTACCAACCATACGGGTAAGTAACGTACATACTCTAGGTACCAACCGTACGGGTAAGTAACGCACTTACTCTTGGTGCCAACCATATCACAAAGTAACGCACTTATCTTTGGTACCAACCATATGGATATGTAACGCGCTTACTCTTGGTACCAACCATACGGGTAAGTAACGCACTTACTCTTGGTACAAACCATATGGGTAAGTAACGCACTTACCCTTGGTACTAACCATACGGGTAACTAACGCAATTACTCTTGGTACAATCCATGTGGATAAGTAACGCATTTACTCTTGGTACCAACCATACGTGTAAGTAACACACTTACTCTTGGTACCAACCATATCGGAAAGGAACGCACTTACCCTTGGTACCAACCATATGGGTAAGTGACGCACTTACTCTTGGTACCAACCACATGGGTAAGAAAGGCACTTATTCTTGGTACCAACCATACGGGTAAGTAACGCCCTTACTCTTGGTACCAACCACACCGGTAAGTAACGCACTTACTCTTGGTACCAACCATACGGGTAAGTTACGCACTTACTCTTGGTACAATCCATATGGGTAAGTAACGCACTTTCTCTTGGTACCAACAATATTGGAAAGTAACGCACTCACACTTGGTACCAACCATATGCGTAAGTAACGCACTTACTCTTGGTACCAACCACATGGGTAAGAAAGGCACTTACTCTTGGTACCAACCATACGGGTAAGTAACGCCCTTACTCTTGGTACAAACCACACCGGTAAGTAACGCACTTTCTATTGGTACAAACCATATGGGTAAGTAAAGCACTTACTCTTTGTACCAAGTAACTCACTTACTCTTGGTACCAACCATACAGGTAAATAACGCACTTTCTTTTGGTGCCGACCATATAGGAAGTAACGCACTTATACTTGTTACCAACCATATGGATAAGTAACGCACTTACTCTTGGTACCAACCATACGGGTAAGTAACGCCCTTAGTCTTGGTACCAACCATACGGGTAAGTAACGCCCTTACTTTGGTACCAACCATACGGATAAGTAACGCCCTTACTCTTGGTACCAACCGTACGGGTAAGTAACGCATTTACTCTTGTACCAACCATACGGGTAAGTAACGCACTTACTCTAGGTACCAACCATATGGGTAAGTAACGCACTTAGTATTGGTACCAACCATACGGGTAAGTAACGCACTTACTCTTGGTGCCAACCATACGGGTAAGTAACGCACTTACTCTTGGTACCAACCATACGGGTAAGTAACGCACTTATTCTTGGTACCAACCATACGGGTAAGTAACACACTTATTCTTGGTACAAACTACGTGTTAGTAACGCACTTACTCTTGGTACCAACCATACAGGTAAGTAACGCACTTACTCTTGGTACCAACCATATGGGTAAGTATCGCACTTACCCTTGGTACCAACCATATGGGTAAGTAACGCACCTACTCTTGGTACCAACCATATGGGTAAGTAACGTACTTACTCTTGGTACCAACCATATGGGTAAGTAATGCACTTCATTTTGGAACCAACCATACGTGTAAGTAACGCACTTACTCTTGGTATAATCCATATGGGTAAGTAACGCACTTTCTCTTGGTACCAACAATATCAGAAAGTACACTTACACTTGGTACCAACCATATGGTTAAGTAACGCACTTACTCTTGGTACCAACCACATGGGTAAGAAAGGCACTTACTCTTGGTACCAACCATACGGGTAAGTGACGCACTTACTCTTGGGACAAACCATATGGGTAAGTAACGCACTTACTCTTTGTACCAACTACACAGCCACGTAACTCACTTACTCTTGGTACCAACCATATCGGAAATTAACTCACTTACCCTTTGTACCATCGATATCGGAAAATTATGCACATACTCTTGGTACCAACCATACGGGTAAGTAACGTACTTACTCTTGGTACCAACCATACGGGTAAGTAACGCACTTACTCTTGGTAGAATCCGTATGGGTAGGTAACGCACTTACTCTTGGTACAAACCATATGGGTAAGTAACGCAGTTACTGTTGGTACAATCCATATGGATAAGTAACGCAGTTACTCTTGGTACCAACCATACGGGTATGTAACGCACTTTCTCTTGGTACCAACCATATCGGAAAGTAACGCACTTACACTTGGTACCAACCATATGGGTAAGTAATGCACTTACTCTTAGTACCAACCATACGGGTAAATAACGCACTTACTCCAGGTACCAACCATACGGGTAAGTAACGCACTTTCTCTTGGTACCAACCATATGGGTAAGTAACGCACTTACTCTTTGTACAAACCATACGGGTAAGTAAAGCACTTACTCTTGGTGCCAACCATACGGGTAAGGAACGCACTTATTCTTGGTACCAACCATACGGGTAAGTAATGCACTTATTCTTGGTACCAACCATACGTGTAAGTAACGCACTTACTCTTGGTACCAACCATACAGGTAAGCAACGCACTTACTCTTGGTACCAACCATATGGGTAAGTAACGCACTTACCCTTGGTACCAACCATATGGGTAAGTAACGCACCTACTCTTGGTACCAACCATATGGGTAAGTAACGCACCTACTCTTGGTACCAACCATATGGGTAAATTACGCTCTTACCCTTGGTACCAACCATATGGGTAAGTAACGCACTTACTCTTGGTACCAACTATATCGGAAAGTAACGTACTAGCTCTTGGTACCAACCATATGGGTAAGTAATGCACTTCATTTTGGAACCAACCATACGGGTAAGTAACGCAGTTATTCCTGGTACCAACCATATAGGTAAATAACGCACTTACTCTTGGTACCAACCATACGTGTAAGTAACGCACTTAGTCATGGTACCAACCATATCGGAAAGGAACGCACTTACCCTTGGTACCAACCATATGGGTAAGTAACGCACTTACTCTTGGTACCAACCATACGGATAGGTAACGCACTTACTCTTGGTACCAACCATACAGGTAAGTAACGTACTTGGTCTTGGTACCAACCATACGGGTAAGTAACGCACTTACTCTTGGTACAAACCATATGGGTAAGTAATGCACTTACTCTTGGTACCAACCATATGGGTAAGTAATGCACTTTTTCCTGGTACCAACCATACGGGTAAGTAACACATACTCTTGATACCAACTATATCAAAAAGTAACGCACTTACCCTGGGTACAAACCATATTGGTAAGTAACGCACTTACTGTTGGTACAAACCATATGGGTAAGTAACGCACTTACTCTTGGTACCAACCATACGAGTAAGTAACGGATTTACTCTTGCTACCAACCATACGGGTAAGTAATGCACTTACCCTTGGTACCAACCATATGGGTAAGTAACGCACTTACTCTTGGTACCAACCATATGGGTAACTAATGCACTTACTCTTGGTACCAACCATATGGGTAAGTAACCCACTTACTCTTGGTACCAACCATTTCGAAAAGTAACACATTTACTCTTGGTACCAGCCATACGGGTAAATAACGCACTTAACCTTGGTACCAACCATATGGGTAAGTGACGCACTTTGTCTTGGTACGATGTCAAGTTGTCCTCGTTGAGCGTCGTCCTTGTGCTCGGCGCCATCGACAGCCGCTTCAGGAGGTTGTAGCTGCTCGAGAGTCCCTGCATGACGTGGGTGACGTACGACGCCGTCGAGTATTGCGCGCCGGCCATCCTTATGGTGGCGAGACTTCGCCGGGCTCGGTTGCAGTAGTCGGTCGCCGTCTCCTCCTCGCCCATACGCAGGTGCGTCAGCTGCCCCTCCAGCTGGGCGATGAACAAGTCGTCGGTGACTTGGTAGGTCGACTCAATGAAGTGCCACGCCCGGTGGCCGGCGTCGAGGTACTCTCGGCACCACTTCAGGGCGATCTGCACGCCTGGCGAGCAGCACCGCGAGATGATCGTGAAGGTCAACAGCTGCACGGCGCGGAACTCCACTCGTAAGTCGGCGTGGTGCTCCTCCGGCGTCGCCACGGTCCCTCGGGCGAAGCCGATCAGCCCGGCCATCTCCAGCTGGGGCTCGATAGCTTCCTTCCAGGTGAGAATGTCTGGTCGACCAACAAGCGGCGGGGTGACCAAGATCCTTTCCGGCGTAAACTTGAAGTAGCCGTAGCTCGGTGCAATCCCGCCCGCCGTCACCTGGGTCGCCGACATCGGCGACAAACCGCTTCGTCGTCCTCCGACGTCACCCTGCGAGGAGCCTGCAGCCGCCGACGACTGCACCCCTCGCGCCTGAACGCCGCCGACTTCATCGGCGTGAATCACACCTCTCTGCCTCGACGTGCCTCCCGCACTGCTGCCGACTTGGCCACCTCTGGCGTTGACGCCCACGTCGACGCCGCCTTCGTTGGTCACCGGTCGAGGAGAAGCTGGTCGAGAAGGGGGATGCTCCGTCGCCCACACGGAGCGGAGTCCAGCCTCAACGACCGCCCAAGGTATCGTCCCGTACTCTTGGGCCTCATGGCGTCTCCTCGCATCCTCCAGCCGTCCTTCCAGGGTGTCTATCACCTTGGCGTCACCTACGCGCACGTTAGGGACCTGTACGGCTGCCGGCCTACGAGCAACTTAGGTATGTGACCTCTACGTAGACCTGACTGAAAGGTAAGTCGTGTGCCGTCCACGCTCACCGCACCATGCGGAGATAACTACTACAACGGAAGCTAGACTACGGGCTAGGCACGGGTGCTCGTGTGATCTCTGCGTTCGTTGGTCCTTAGTCGTTCTCCTAGTGCACACACTGCTTGCTAGTTCACGGGGCAAGTTGGCAAGAGTTTCACTAGAGAAAGTTGACAACAGTGGTACACAGAAGTTGGCATGGCAAGACTACATCAGAGCTAGCATTCAGGTCGGTCGACTGCCAGCACAGCATGGTCGACCGCGTTCCAGCACGACTTGGTCGACCGCGCTCCAGCAGTGCAAAGTTGACAACGTGCCAATGCTGCAGGTCGACGGCGTGCCAGCGTTGCTCCCGCAGTACAACATCGCACCAGCATCGTAGGTGCTCGCAGATGATTGGCGTGCTGAGCCTTGTCACCTGCACAGCGCATACACCAAGTCAACCTGGCGCTGACGACTGCATCTGATCAGCCACGTCGACCTCGGGATACCACCACCGAGGTCGGACTCGCCAACTTCGCCTGGGCGACCGTCGCACTCCTCCGCAGAACCTCGTCACCCAGGTAACCTGGTCGACCGGGCAACCACGTCGACCAGCTGCTTCTCTATGTGCCCGTCGACCTCCCAAGTCGACGACCACCCCATGTCGACCTCACCAGGTCGACCACATCCCAAGTCGACCTCACTAGGTCGACCACATCCCTGGTCGACCAGCTCCAGGTCGACGTCACTCCTGGTCGACCAGTTCTACGTCGACCAGCACTCCTGGTTGACTAGCTCCATGTCGACCAGCGCAATTGTCAGCCGACCACCCAAGTCGGCTACCCGAAGTTGGCGTCACCAAGTTGACGCCCTGCTAGTCGACGCCCAGCTGCTCGGCGTCCTGAGTTGAGGTCGACGTCGGCCCCTCCTCCGTCGACCACCAGGTCAGGTCGACCACCAGGTCGACATCGCACCTGGTCGACCAACCACCAAGTCGACCAGCAGACCTGGTCGACCAACCACCAGGTCGACCAGTAGTCCTGTCAGCCGACCACCCAAGTCGGCTGACCCAAGTTGACGTCACCAAGTTGACGTCCTCCGCAGGTCGACTTCCCAGGTCGACCTCCCTGAAGTCGGCGCCACCCTGAAGTCGGCGCCCGTGCAGTGGCCCCCGTGCAGGTCGACCTCCTCGTCAACCAGCTCGGCCACTGCTGCAGGTCGGCTGTTCCCCTCACACCCGACCACGAAGTCGGCTCCGCCCAAGCGAGGACGGGGCCAACACACAACTTCCGTTGACACTCCCCTGCTTCGTTCACGCTTGGGCCCCAGCCTACACGGCAGTACTCCTCGGAGAATAGCTTGTCGACGTGCACCCTACACACAACACGTCGTCCACCGCACCAGCCATGCAAGAGGGCATGGCACCTACTGCTGCACTTCGTCAACTTCGTCACCCACGTCGGCCAAGCGCACCTGGCCGATGGCGACGGAGCACCGGTTGAAGGCCGGATAGTGCAGCGCCTTTGTCAGGAAGTCGGCCGGCTGCTCGGTGGTCGGGATGTACCTCAGCGAGAACTTTCCGCGCCTCACCATGTGCTGCAGCTAGGCCTGTCGCCGCTCCATGTGCTTGAGGTTGCCCGTCAACCCCATGCCCTCGGCGACCGTGATGGCCGACTTGTTGTCCACCCGGAGGACTGTCGGCTTCCCAGCATCCAACTGCTGGAACTCTGCAAGGAGGAAGCGAAGTCGACGTCCCTCCTTGCCGGCTTCAGTGGCCGCCACGTACTCCGACTCGGTCGACGACAACGTCGCGCACTTGATGCGCTGGCTCGACCAGGAGACTGCGGCCCCTCCGTAGACGAACACGTAGCCGCCCGTGCTCGTCCTGTTCTGCTTGTCACCGGCGTCGTCGGCGTCCACGTAGCCGACCAGCTCCAGCGACTTAGGTCCACCGCCGAACTCCAGGGCAGTGTCACGCGTGTTGGCGAGGTAGGCGAGGCAGCGGTCGACCTCGCGCCAGTGCTGGTCGCTCCTCACCGTGAGGCCGCTCCCCAGCTTGCTGCAGGCGAAGGCGATGTCCGGCCTTGTCGTCGTTGCCGCGAACTGCAGCGAGCCGACCTTCTGCCGGTACTCCTCCTCCTGTCGCTCCTGTGCCTCCTCGTCGTCGAAGGTGAGCTCGGCGTAGGCGTCGACCGAGACCGGCGTCTTCGGGGTGCGCCCGGTCTGCTCCTCGTCGATGAAGCGCCTACGCAGCTTGTCGGCGTAGCCCTGCTGGTGCAGCTACAACTTCCCCGCCGACCTGTCGCGGACGATCTCCAGCCCGAGGTACTTCTGCACCGGCGAGATCTCACGTAACTCGAAGGCGGACTCCAGCAGCTCCTTCAGCTCCTTCAACATCTCGGTGCTGCTGCTGGCGGCGAGCAGGTCGTCAACGTAGACCAGCACCCAGCAGGCCACTCCGTTGTCACCGACCTTGAAGTACAGAGCCTCGTCGACCTGGCTCTTTTTCCACCCGGCTCGCTGCAGTTCGCGGCGACGACGACAAGGCCGGACATCGCCTTCGCCTGCAGCAAGCTGGGGAGCGGCCTCACGGTGAGGAGCGACCAGCACTGGCGCGAGGTCAACCGCTGCCTCGCCTACCTCGCCAACACGCGTGACACCGCCCTGGAGTTCGGCGGTGAACCTGAATCGCTGGAGCTGGTCAGCTATGTGGACGCCGACGACGCCGGTGACAAGCAGAACAGGACGAGCACGGGCGGCTACGTGTTCGTCTACGGAGGGGCCGCAATCTCTTGGTCGAGCCAGCGCATCAAGTGCGCGACGTTGTCGTCGACCGAGTCGGAGTACGTGGCGGCCACCGAAGCCGGCAAGGAGGGACGTCGACTTCGCTTCCTCCTCGCAGAGTTCCAGCAGCTGGATGCTGGGAAGCCGACCGTCCTTCGGGTGGACAACAAGTGGGCCATCACAGTAGCCGAGGGCATGGGGTTGACGGGCAACCTCAAGCACATGGAGCGGCGACAGGCCTGGCTGCAGCACATGGTGAGGCGCGGGAAGTTCTCGCTGAGGTACATCACGACCACCGAGCAGCCGGCCGACATCCTGACGAAGGCGCTGCACTATCCGGCCTTCTACCGGTGCTCCGTCGCCATCGGCCAGGTGCGCTTGGCCAACGTGGGCGACGAAGATGACGACGTGCAACAGTAGGTGCCATGCCCTCTTGCATGGCTGGTGCGGTGGACGACGTGCTGTGTGTTGGGTGCACGTCGACGAGCTATTCTCCGAGGAGTACTGCCGTGTGGGCTGGGGGCCCAAGCGTGACACGGCAGGGGACTGTCAACGGGAGTTGTGTGTTGGCCCAGTCCTCGCTTGGGCAGAGCCGACTTCGTGGTCGGGTGTAAGGGGAGAAGCCGACCTGCAGCAGTGGGCGAGCTGGTTGACGAGGAGGTCGACCTACACGGGGGCCACTGCCCGGGCGCCGACTTCAGGGTGGCGACGACTTCAGGGAGGTCGACCTGGGAAGTCGACCTGCGGAGGACGTCAACTTGGTGACGTCAACTTGGGGGCAGCCGACTTGGGTGGTCGGCTGCCGGGACTGCTAGTCGACCTGGTGGTTGGTCGACCAGACCTGCTTGTCGACTTGCTGGTGGTCGACCTGGCCTGGTGGTCGACGAAGGAGTGGCCGACGTCGACCTCGACTCAGGACGCCGAGCAGTTGGGCGTCGAGTAGCAGGGCGTCAACTTGGTGACGCCGACTTCGGGTAGCCGACTTAGGTGGTCGGCTAACAACTGTGCTGGTCGACGTGGAGCTCGTCGACCAGGAGTGACGTCGACCTGGGGCTGGTCGACCAGGGGTGTGGTCGACCTGGTGAGGTCGACTTGGAGTGGTCGTCGACTTGGGAGGTCGACGGGCACATACAGGAGCAGCTGGTCGACGTGGCTGCCCGGTCGACCAGGTTACCTGGGTGACGAGGTTCTGCGAAGGAGTTCGACGGTCGCCCAGGCGAAGTTGGCGAGGCCGACCTCGGTGGTGGTATCCCGAGGTCGACATGGCGGATCAGGTGGGGTCGTCAGCACGAGGACGACCTGGTGTGTGCGTTGTGCAGGTGAGGAGGCTTAGCCCGCCAATCATCTGCGAGCACCTGCGAAGTAGGTGTGCTGTTGTTTTGCGGGAGCAACGCTGGCACGCCGTCAACCTGCTGCGTTGGCACGCCGTCGACTTTGCGTTTGCCATGCCAACTTCATTGTACCATTGTTGTCAACCTTCTCTAGTGAAACTCTTGCCAACTTGCCCCGTGAACTAGCAAGCAGTGTGTGCACTAGGACGTACGCAGAGATCACACGAGCACCCGTGCCTAGCCCGTAGTCTAGCACCCGTTGAAGTAGTTATCTCCGCATATGGTTGGTACCAAGAGTAAGTGCGTTATTTACCCATATGGTTGGTAAAAAGAGTAAGTGCATTAGTTACGCATATGGTTGGTACCAAGGGTAAGTACGTTACTTACCGATATGGTTGGTACCAAGAGTAAGTGCGTTACTTACCCGTATGGTTGGTTCCAAGAGTAAGTGCGTTACTTACCCATATGGTTTGTACCAAGGGTAAGTGCGTTACTTTCTGATATAGTTGGTACCAAGAGTAAGTGCGTTACTTACCCGTATGGTTGGTACCAGGAAAAAGTGCGTTACTTACCCATATGGTTGGTACCAGGAGTAAGTGCGTTACTTACCCGTATGGTTGGTTCCAAGACTAAGTATGTTATTTACCCGTATGGTTGGTACGAAGAGTAAGTGTGTTACTTACCCATATGGTTGGTACCAAGGGTAAGTGCGTTACTTACCGATATGGTTGGTACCAAGAGTAAGTGCGTTACATACCCATATGGATTGTACCAAGAGTAAGTTCGTTACTTACCCATATGGTTGGTACCAAGGGTAATGCGTTACTTTCCGATATGGTTGGTACCAAGAGTAAGGGCGTTACTTACCCGTATGGTTGGTACCAAGAGTAAGTGCGTTCTTACCCGTATGGTTGGTACCAAACGTAAGTGCGTTACTTACCCGTATGGTTGGTACCAAGACTAAGTGCGTTACTTACCCGTATGGTTGGTACCAAGAGTAGGTGCGTTACTTGCCCGTATGGTTGGTACCAAGAGTAAGTGCGTTACTTACCCGTATGGTTTGTACCAAGAGTAGGTGCGTTACTTACCCGTATGGTTGGTGCCAAGAGTAAGGGCATTACTTACTCGTATGGTTGGTACTAAGAGTAAGTGCGTTACTTACCCATATGGTTTGTACCAATAGTAAGTACGTTACTTACCCATATGGTTGGTACCAAGGGTAAGTGCGTTACATTCCGATATGGTTGGTACCAAGAATAAGTGCGTTACTTACCCGTATGGTTGGTACCAAGAATAAGTGCGTTACTTACCCGTATGGTTGGTACTAAGAGTATGTGCGTTACTTACCCGTATGGTTGGTACCAAGAGTAGGTGCGTTACTTGCCCGTATGGTTGGTACCAAGAGTAAGTGCGTTACTTACCCATATGGTTTGTACCAAGAGTAAGTGCATTACTTATCCGTATGGTTTGTACCAAGAGTAAGTGCGTTACTTACCAGTATGGTTGGTGCCAAGAGTAAGTGCGTTACTTACGCGTATGGTTGGTACCAAAAGTGCGTTACTAACCCGTATGGTTGGTACCAAGAGTAAGTGCGTTACATACCCATATGGATTGTACCAAGAGAAAGTGCGTTACTTACCCATATGGTTGGTACCAAGGGTAAGTGCGTTACTTACACGTATGGTTGGTACAAAGAATAAGTGCATTACTTACCCGTATGGTTAGTACCAAGAGTAGGTGCGTTACTTACCCGTATGGTTGGTACCAAGAGTATGTGCGTTTCTTACCTGTATGGTTGGTACCAAGAGTAAGTGCATTTCTTACCCATGTGGTTGGTACCAAGAATAAGTGCGTTAATTACATGTATGGTTGGTACGAAGAGTACGTGCGTTACTTACCCGTATGGTTGGTACCAAGAGTAAGGGCGTTACTTACCCGTATGGTTGGTACCAAGAGTAAGTGCGTTACTTACCCATATGGTTTGTACCAAGAGTATGTGCGTTACTTACCCGTATGGTTGGTACCAAGAGTAAGTGCGTTACTTACCCGTATGGTTGGTACCAAGAGAAAGTGCGTTACTTACCCATATGGTTTGTACCAAGAGTAGGTGCGTTACTTACCCGTATGGTTGGTACCAAGAGTATGTGCGTTTCTTACCTGTATGGTTGGTACCAAGAGTAAGTGCATTTCTTACCCATGTGGTTGGTACCAAGAATAAGTGCGTTACTTACCTGTATGGTTGGTACGAAGAGTACGTGCGTTACTTACCCGTATGGTTGGTACCAAGAGTAAGGGCGTTACTTACCCATATGGTTGGTACCAAGAGTAAGTGCGTTACTTACCCATATGGTTTGTACCAAGAGTAGGTGCGTTACTTACCCGTATGGTTGGTACCAAGAGTATGTGCGTTTCTTACCTGTATGGTTGGTACCAAGAGTAAGTGCATTTCTTACCCATGTGGTTGGTACCAAGATTAAGTGCGTTACTTACCTGTATGGTTGGTACGAAGAGTACGTGCGTTACTTACGCATATGGTTTGTACCAAGAGTAAGTGCGTTACTTACCCGTATGGTTGGTTCCAAGACTAAGTATGTTATTTACCCGTATGGTTGGTACGAAGAGTAAGTGTGTTACTTACCCATATGGTTGGTACCAAGGGTAAGTGCGTTACGTTCCGATATGGTTGGTACCAAGAGTGCGTTACATACCCATATGGATTGTACCAAGAGTAAGTTCGTTACTTACCCATATGGTTGGTACCAAGGGTAAGTGCGTTACTTTCCGATATGGTTGGTACCAAGAGTAAGGGCGTTACTTACCCGTATGGTTGGTACCAAGAGTAAGTGCGTTACTTACCCGTATGGTTGGTACCAAACGTAAGTGCGTTACTTACCCGTATGGTTGGTACCAAGAGCAAGTGCGTTACTTACCCGTATGGTTTGTACTAAGAGTAAGTGCGTTACTTACCTGTATGGTTGGTACCAAGAGTAAGGGCGTTACTTACCCGTATGGTTGGTACCTAGAGTAAGTGCGTTACTTACCCATATGGTTTGTACCAAGACTAAGTGCGTTACTTACCCGTATGGTTGGTACCAAGAGTAAGTACGTTACTTACCCGTATGGTTGGTACCAAGAGTAAGTGCGTTACATACCCATATGGTTTGTACCAAGAGTAAGTGCGTTACTTACCCATATGGTTGGTACCAAGAGTAACGGCGTTACTTATCCGTATGGTTGGTACCAAGAGTAAGTGCGTTACTTACCCATATGGTTTGTACCAAGAGTAAGTGCGTTACTTATCTGTATGGTTGGTACCAAGAGTAAGTGCGTTACTTACCCGTATGGTTGGTACCAAGAGAAAGTGCGTTACTTACCCGTATGGTTGGTACCAAGACTAAGTGCGTTACTTACCCGTATGGTTGGTACCAAGAGTAGGTGCGTTACTTGCCCGTATGGTTGGTACCAAGAGTAAGTGCGTTACTTACCCGTATAGTTTGTACCAAGAGTAGGTGCGTTACTTACCCGTATGGTTGGTGCCAAGAGTAAGGGCATTACTTACTCGTATGGTTGGTACTAAGAGTAAGTGCGTTACTTACCCGTATGGTTTGTACCAAGAGTAAGTACGTTACTTACCCATATGGTTGGTACCAAGGGTAAGTGCGTTACATTCCGATATGGTTGGTACCAAGAATAAGTGCGTTACTTACCCGTATGGTTGGTACCAAGAATAAGTGCGTTACTTACCCGTATGGTTGGTACTAAGAGTATGTGCGTTACTTACCCGTATGGTTGGTACCAAGAGTAGGTGCGTTACTTGCCCGTATAGTTTGTACCAAGAGTAAGTGCGTTACTTACCCATATGGTTGGTACCAAGAGTAACGGCGTTACTTACCCGTATGGTTGGTACCAAGAGTAAGTGCGTTACTTACCCATATGGTTTGTACCAAGAGTAAGTGCGTTACTTATCCGTATGGTTGGTACCAAGAGTAAGTGCGTTACTTACCCGTATGGTTGGTACCAAGAGAAAGTGCGTTACTTACCCATATGGTTTGTACCAAGAGTAAGTGCGTTACTTACCAGTATGGTTGGTGCCAAGAGTAAGTGCGTTACTTACGCGTATGGTTGGTACCAAGAGTAAGTGCGTTACTAACCCGTATGGTTGGTACCAAGAGTAAGTGCGTTACTTACCCATATGGTTGGTACCAAGGGTAAGTGCGTTACTTACACGTATGGTTGGTACCAAGAATAAGTGCGTTACTTACCCGTATGGTTAGTACCAAGAGTAGGTGCGTTACTTACCCGTATGGTTGGTACCAAGAGTATGTGCGTTTCTTACCTGTATGGTTGGTACCAAGAGTAAGTGCATTTCTTACCCATGTGGTTGGTACCAAGAATAAGTGCGTTAGTTACCTGTATGGTTGGTACGAAGAGTACGTGCGTTACTTACCCGTATGGTTGGTACCAAGAGTAAGGGCGTTACTTACCCGTATGGTTGGTACCAAGAGTAAGTGCGTTAGTTACCCATATGGTTTGTACCAAGAGTAGGTGCGTTACTTACCCGTATGGTTGGTACCAAGAGTATGTGCGTTTCTTACCTGTATGGTTGGTACCAAGAGTAAGTGCATTTCTTACCCATGTGGTTGGTACCAAGATTAAGTGCGTTACTTACCAGTATGGTTGGTGCCAAGAGTAAGTGCGTTACTTACGCGTATGGTTGGTACCAAGAGTAAGTGCGTTACTAACCCGTATGGTTGGTACCAAGAGTAAGTGCGTTACTTACCCATATGGTTGGTACCAAGGGTAAGTGCGTTACTTACACGTATGGTTGGTACCAAGAATAAGTGCGTTACTTACCCGTATGGTTAGTACCAAGAGTAGGTGCGTTACTTACCCGTATGGTTGGTACCAAGAGTATGTGCGTTTCTTACCTGTATGGTTGGTACCAAGAGTAAGTGCATTTCTTACCCATGTGGTTGGTACCAAGAATAAGTGCGTTAGTTACCTGTATGGTTGGTACGAAGAGTACGTGCGTTACTTACCCGTATGGTTGGTACCAAGAGTAAGGGCGTTACTTACCCGTATGGTTGGTACCAAGAGTAAGTGCGTTAGTTACCCATATGGTTTGTACCAAGAGTAGGTGCGTTACTTACCCGTATGGTTGGTACCAAGAGTATGTGCGTTTCTTACCTGTATGGTTGGTACCAAGAGTAAGTGCATTTCTTACCCATGTGGTTGGTACCAAGAGTAAGTGCATTTCTTACCCATGTGGTTGGTACCAAGAATAAGTGCGTTAGTTACCTGTATGGTTGGTACGAAGAGTACGTGCGTTACTTACCCGTATGGTTGGTACCAGGAGTAAGGGCGTTACTTACCCGTATGGTTGGTACCAAGAGTAAGTGCGTTAGTTACCCATATGGTTTGTACCAAGAGTATGTGCGTTACTTACCCGTATGGTTGGTACCAAGAGTAAGTGCGTTACTTACCCGTATGGTTGGTACCAAGAGAAAGTGCGTTACTTACCCATATGGTTTGTACCAAGAGTAGGTGCGTTACTTACCCGTATGGTTGGTACCAAGAGTATGTGCGTTTCTTACCTGTATGGTTGGTACCAAGAGTAAGTGCATTTCTTACCCATGTGGTTGGTACCAAGAATAAGTGCGTTACTTACCTGTATGGTTGGTACGAAGAGTACGTGCGTTACTTACCCGTATGGTTGGTACCAAGAGTAAGGGCGTTACTTACCCGTATGGTTGGTACCAAGAGTAAGTGCGTTATTTACCCATATGGTTTGTACCAAGAGTAGGTGCGTTACTTACCCGTATGGTTGGTACCAAGAGTATGTGCGTTTCTTACCTGTATGGTTGGTACCAAGAGTAAGTGCATTTCTTACCCATGTGGTTGGTACCAAGATTAAGTGCGTTACTTACCTGTATGGTTGGTACGAAGAGTACGTGCGTTACTTACGCATATGGTTTGTACCAAGAGTAAGTGCGTTACTTACCCGTATGGTTGGTTCCAAGACTAAGTATGTTATTTACCCGTATGGTTGGTACGAAGAGTAAGTGTGTTACTTACCCATATGGTTGGTACCAAGGGTAAGTGCGTTACGTTCCGATATGGTTGGTACCAAGAGTGCGTTACATACCCATATGGATTGTACCAAGAGTAAGTTCGTTACTTACCCATATGGTTGGTACCAAGGGTAAGTGCGTTACTTTCCGATATGGTTGGTACCAAGAGTAAGGGCGTTACTTACCCGTATGGTTGGTACCAAGAGTAAGTGCGTTACTTACCCGTATGGTTGGTACCAAGAGCAAGTGCGTTACTTACCCGTATGGTTTGTACTAAGAGTAAGTGCGTTACTTACCCGTATGGTTGGTACCAAGAGTAAGGGCATTACTTACCCGTATGGTTGGTACCTAGAGTAAGTGCGTTACTTACCCATATGGTTTGTACCAAGACTAAGTGCGTTACTTACCCGTATGGTTGGTACCAAGAGTAAGTACGTTACTTACCCGTATGGTTTGTACGAAGAGTAAGTGCGTTACTTACCCGTACGGTTGGTACCAAGAGTAAGGGCGTTACTTACCCATATGGTTGGTACCAAGAGTAAGTGCGTTACTTACCCATAGGGTTGGTACCAAGAGTAAGTGCGTTACTTACCCGTAGGGTTGGTACCAAGAGTAAGTGCGTTACTTACGCGTATGGTTTGTACCAAGAGTAAGTGCGTTACATACCCATATGGATTGTACCAAGAGCAAGTGCGTTACTTACCCATATGGTTGGTACCAAGAGTAAGTGCGTTACTTACGCGTATGGTTTGTACCAAGAGTAAGTGCGTTACATACCCATATGGATTGTACCAAGAGCAAGTGCGCTACTTACCCATATGGTTGGTACCAAGAGTAAGTGCGTTACTTACGCGTATGGTTGGTACCAAGAGTAAGTGCGTTACATACCCATATGGATTGTACCAAGAGCAAGTGCGTTACTTACCCATATGGTTGGTACCAAGGGTAAGTGCGTTACATTCCGATATGGTTGGTACCAAGAGTAAGTGCGTTACTTACATGTATGGTTGGTACCAAGAATAGGTGTGTTACTTACCCGTATGGTTGGTACCAAGAATAAGTGCGTTACTTACCCGTATGGTTGGTACCAAGAGTAGGTGCGTTACTTGCCCGTATGGTTGGTACCAAGAGTAAGTGCGTTACTTACCCGTATGGTTGGTACCAAGAGTAGGTGCGTTACTTGCCCGTATGGTTGGTACCAAGAATAAGTGCGTTACTTACCCGTATGGTTTGTACCAAGAGTAAGTGCGTTACTTACCCGTATGGTTGGTACCAAGAGTAAGGGCATTACTTACCCGTATGGTTGGTACCAAGAATAAGTGCGTTACTTGCCCGTATGGTTGGTACCAAGAGAAAGTGCGTTACTTACCCGTATGGTTGGTACCAAGAGTAGGTGCGTTACTTGCCCGTATGGTTTTTACCAAGAGTAAGTGCGTTACTTACCCGTAGGGTTGGTACCAAGAGTAAGTGCGTTACTTACGCGTATGGTTGGTACCAAGAGTAAGTGCGTTAGATACCCATATGGATTGTACCAAGAGCAAGTGCGTTACTTACCCATATGGTTGGTACCAAGGGTAAGTGCGTTACATTCCGATATGGTTGGTACCAAGAGTAAGTGCGTTACTTACACGTATGGTTGGTACCAAGAATAAGTGTGTTACTTACCTGTATGGTTGGTACCAAGAATAAGTGCGTTACTTACCCGTATGGTTGGTACCAAGAGTAGGTGCGTTACTTGCCCGTATGGTTGGTACCAAGAGTAAGGGCGTTACTTACCCATATGGTTGGTACTAAGAGTAAGTGCGTTACTTACCCATATGGTTCTTACCAAGAGTAAGTGCGTTACTTACCCGTAGGGTTGGTACCAAGAGTAAGTGCGTTACTTACGCGTATGGTTGGTACCAAGAGTAAGTGCGTTAGATACCCATATGGATTGTACCAAGAGCAAGTGCGTTACTTACCCATATGGTTGGTACCAAGGGTAAGTGCGTTACATTCCGATATGGTTGGTACCAAGAGTAAGTGCGTTACTTACACGTATGGTTGGTACCAAGAATAAGTGTGTTACTTACCTGTATGGTTGGTACCAAGAATAAGTGCGTTACTTACCCGTATGGTTGGTACCAAGAGTAGGTGCGTTACTTGCCCGTATGGTTGGTACCAAGAGTAAGTGCGTTACTTACCCGTATGGTTGGTACCAAGAGTAGGTGCGATTCTTGCCCGTATGGTTGGTACCAAGATTAAGTACGTTACTTACCCGTATGGTTGGTACCAAGAGTAAGTGCGTTACTTACCCATATGGTTTGTACCAAGACTAAGTGCGTTACTTACCCGTATGGTTGGTACCAAGAGTAAGTACGTTACTTACCCGTATGGTTTGTACCAAGAGTAAGTGCGTTACTTACCCGTATGGTTGGTACCAAGAGTAAGGGCGTTACTTACCCATATGGTTGGTACCAAGAGTAAGTGCGTTACTTACCCATATTGTTTTGACCAAGAGTAAGTGCGTTACTTACCCGTAGGGTTGGTACCAAGAGTAAGTGCGTTACTTACGCGTATGGTTTGTACCAAGAGTAAGTGCGTTACATACCCATATGCATTGTACCAAGAGCAAGTGCGTTACTTACCCATATGGTTGGTACCAAGGGTAAGTGCGTTACATTCCCATATGGTTGGTACCAAGAGTAAGTGCGTTACTTACACGTATGGTTGGTACCAAGAATAAGTGCGTTACTTACCCGTATGGTTGGTACCAAGAATAACTGTGTTACTAACCCGTATGGTTGGTACCAAGAGTAAGTGCGTTACATACCCATATGCATTGTACCAAGAGCAAGTGCGTTACTTACCCATATGGTTGGTACCAAGGGTAAGTGCGTTACATTCCCATATGGTTGGTACCAAGAGTAAGTGCGTTACTTACACGTATGGTTGGTACCAAGAATAAGTGCGTTACTTACCCGTATGGTTGGTACCAAGAATAACTGTGTTACTTACCCGTATGGTTGGTACCAAGAGTAAGTGCGTTACTTACCCGTATGGTTGGTACCAAGAGTAGGTGCGTTACTTGCCCGTATGGTTGGTACCTAGAGTAATTGCGTTACTTACCCGTATGGTTTGTACCAAGAGTAAGTGCGTTACTTACCCGTATGGTTGGTACCAAGAGTAAGGGCATTACTTACCCGTATGGTTGGTACTAAGAGTAAGTGTGTTACTTACCCATATGGTTTGTACCAAGAGTAAATGCGTTACTTACCGATATGGTTGGTACCAAGGGTAAGTGCGTTACATTCCGATATGGTTGGTACCAAGAGTAAGTGCGTTACTTACACGTATGGTTGGTACCAAGAGTAAGTGCGTTACTTACCCGTATGGTTGGTACCAAGAGTAAGGGCATTACTTACCCGTATGGTTGGTACTAAGAGTAAGTGTGTTACTTACCCATATGGTTTGTACCAAGAGTAAATGCGTTACTTACCGATATGGTTGGTACCAAGGGTAAGTGCGTTACATTCCGATATGGTTGGTACCAAGAGTAAGTGCGTTACTTACACGTATGGTTGGTACCAAGAGTAAGTGCGTTACTTACACGTATGGTTGGTACCAAGAATAAGTGCGTTACTTACACGTATGGTTGGTACCAAGAATAAGTGCGTTACTTACCCGTATGGTTGGTACCAAGAGTAAGGCGTTACTTACCCGTATGGTTGGTACCAAGAGTAAGTGCGTTACTTACCCATATGGTTTGTACCAAGAGTAGGTGCGTTACTTACCCGTATGGTTGGTACCAAGAGTAAGTGCGTTACTTACCCGTATGGTTGGTACCAAGAGTAAGTGCGTTACTTACCCATATGGTTTGTACCAAGAGTAAGTGCGTTACTTACCGCTATGGTTGGTACCAAGAGTAAGTGCGTTACATACCCATATGGATTGTACCAAGAGAAAGTGCGTTACTTACACGTATGGTTGGTACCAAGAATAAGTGTGTTACTTACCCGTATGGTTAGTACCAAGAATAAGTGCGTTACTTACCCGTATGGTTGGTACCAAGAGTAAGTGCGTTACTTACCCGTATGGTTTGTACCAAGAGTAAGTGCGTTACTTACCCGTATGGTTGGTACCAAGAGTAGGTGAGTTACTTACCCGTATGGTTGGTACCAAGAGTATGTGCGTTTCTTACCTGTATGGTTGGTACCAAGAGTATGTGCGTTTCTTACCTGTATGGTTGGTACCAAGAGTAAGTGCATTTCTTACCCATGTGGTTGGTACCAAGAATAAATGCGTTACTTACCTGTATGGTTGGTACGAAGAGTACGTGCGTTACTTACGCATATGGTTTGTACCAAGAGTAAGTACGTTACTTACCTATATGGTCGGTACCAAGGGTAGGTGCGTTACTTCCACATATGGTTGGTACCAAGAATAAATGCGTTACTTACCCGTATGGTTGGTACCAAGAATAAGTGCGTTACTTACCCATATGGTTGGTACCAAGAGTAATTACGTTACTTACCCGTATGGTTGGTACCAAGAGTAATTGCGTTACCTACCCGTATGGTTGGTACCAAGAGAAAGTGCGTTACTTACCCATATGGTTCGTACCAAGGGTAAGTGCGTTACTTACACGTATGGTTGGTACCAAAAATAAGTGCGTTACTTACCCGTATGGTTGGTACCAAGAATAAGTGCGTTACTTACCCGTAGGGTTGGTACCAAGAGTAAGTGCGTTACTTACCCGTATGGTTTGTACCAAGAAAAAGTGCGTTACTTACCCGTATGGTTGGTACCAAGAGTAGGTGCGTTACTTACCCGTATGGTTGGTACCAAGAGTATGTGCGTTTCTTACCTGTATGGTTGGTACCAAGAGTAAGTGCAATTCTTACCCATGTGGTTGGTACCAAGAATAAGTGCGTTACTTACCCGTATGGTTGGTACCAAGAGTAAGTGCGTTACTTACCCGTATGGTTAGTACCAAGAGTAAGTGCGTTACTTACCCGTATGGTTGGTACCAAGACTAAGTGCGTTACTTACCCGTATGGTTGGTACCAAGAGTAAGTGCGTTACTTACCCATATGGTTTGTACCAAGAGTAAGTGCGTTACTTACCCGTAGGGTTGGTACCAAGAATAAGTGCGTTACTTACCCGTAAGGTTGGTACCAAGACTAAGTGCGTTACTTACCCGTATGGTTGGTACCAAGAGTAAATACGTTACTTACCCGTATGGTTTGTACCAAGAGTAAGTGCGTTACTTACCCGTAGGGTTGGTACCAAGAGTAAGTGCGTTACTTACCCATATGGTTTGTACCAAGACTAAGTGCGTTACTTACCCGTATGGTTGGTACCAAGACTAGGTGCGTTACTTACCCGTATGGTTGGTACCAAGAGTATGTGCGTTTCTTACCTGTATGGTTGGTACCAAGAGTAAATGCATTTCTTACCCATGTGGTTGGTACCAAGAATAAGTGCGTAACTTACCCGTATGGTTGGTACCAAGAGTAAGTGCTTTACTTACCCGTATGGTTAGTACCAAGAGTAGGTGCGTTACTTACCCATATGGTTGGTACCAAGAGTAAGTGCGTTACTTACCCGTATGGTTTGTACCAAGAGTAAGTGCATTTCTTACCCATGTGGTTGGTACCAAGAATAAGTGCGTTACTTACCCGTATGGTTGGTACCAAGAGTAAGTGCGTTACTTACCCGTATGGTTGGTACCAAGAGTAAGTGCGTTACTTACCCGTATGGTTAGTACCAAGAGTAGGTGCGTTACTTACCCATATGGTTGGTACCAAGATTAAGTGCGTTACTTACCCGTATGGTTGGTACCTAGAGTAAGTGCGTTACTTACCCGTATAGTTGGTACCAAGAGTAGGTGCGTTACTTACCCGTATGGTTGGTACCAAGAGCAAGTGCATTACTTACCCATATGGTTGGTACCAAGGGTAAGTGTGTTACATTCCGATATGGTTGGTACCAAGAGTAAGTGCGTTACTTACCCGTATGGTCTGTACCAAGAGTAAGTGCGTTACTTACCCGTATGGTTGGTACCAAGAGTAAGTGCGTTACTAACCCGTATGGTTGGTACCAAGAGTAAGTGCGTTACTTACCCATATCGTCGGTACCAAGGGTAAGTGCGTTACTTATACGTATGGTTGGTACCAAGAATAAGTGCGTTACTTACTTGTATGGTTAGTACCAAGAATAAGTGCGTTACTTAACCGTATGGTTGGTACCAAGAGTAAGTGCGTTACTTACCCGTATGGTTTGTACCAAGAGTAAGTGATTACCTACCCGTATGGTTGGTACCAAGAATAAGTGTGTTACTTTCCCGTATGGTTGGTACCATGATTAACTGCGTTACTTACCCGTATGGTTGGTACCAAGAGTAGGTGCGTTACTTGCCCGTATGGTTGGTACCAAGAGTAAGTGCGTTACTTACCCGTATGGTTTGTACCAAGAGTAAGTGCGTTACTTACCCGTATGGTTGGTACAAAGAGTAAGGGCATTACTTACCCGTATGGTTGGTACTAAGAGTAAGTGCGTTACTTACCTATATGGTTCGTACCAAGGGTAAGTGCGTTACATTCCGATATGGTTGGTACCAAGAGTAAGTGCGTTACTTACACGTATGGTTGGTACCAAGAATAAGTGCGTTACTTACCCGTATCGTTGGTACCAAGAATAAGTGCGTTACTTACTCGTATGGTTGGTACCAAGAGTAAGTGCGTTACTTACCCGTATGGTTGGTACCAAGAGTAGGTGCGTTACTTGCCCGTATGGTTGGTACCAATTGTAAGTGCGTTACTTACCCGTATGGTTGGTACGAAGAGTAAGGGCGTTACTTACCCGTATGGTTGGTACCAAGAGTAAGTGCGTTACTTACCCATATGGTTTGTACCAAGAGTAAGTGCGTTACTTACCCGTATGGTTGGTACCAAGAGTAAGTGCGTTACTTACCCGTATGGTTGGTACCAAGAGTAACTGCGTTACTTACTCATATGGTTTGTACCAAGAGTAAGTGCGTTACTTACTGGTATGGTTGGTACCAAGAGTAAATGCGTTACTTACGCGTATGGTTGGTACCAAGAATAAGTGCGTTACATACCCATATGGATTGTACCAAGAGAAAGTGCGTTACTTACCCATATGGTCGGTACCAAGGGTAAGTGCGTTACTTACACGTATGGTTGGTACCAAGAATAAGTGCGTTACTTACTTGTATGGTTAGTACCAAGAATAAGTGCGTTACTTACCCATATGGTTGGTACCAAGAGTAGGTGCGTTACTTACCCGTATGGTTTGTACCAAGAGTAAGTGATTACTTACCCGTATGGTTGGTACCAAGAGTAGGAGCGTTACTTACCCGTATGGTTGGTACCAAGAGTATGTGCGTTAGTTACCTGTATGGTTGGTACCAAGAGTAAGTCCATTTCTTACCCATGTGGTTGGTACCAAGAATAAGTGCGTTACTTACCTGTATGGTTGGTACGAAGAGTACGTGCGTTACTTACGCATATGGTTTGTACCAAGAGTAAGTGCGTTACTTACCTATATGGTCGGTACCAAGGGTAGGTGCGTTACTTACACATATGGTTGGTACCAAGAATAAGTGCGTTACTTACCCGTATGGTTAGTACCAAGAGTAAGTGCGATTCTTACCCGTATGGTTGGTACCAAGAGTAATTACGTTACTTACCCGTATGGTTTGTACCAAGAGTAATTGCGTTACCTACCCGTATGGTTGGTACCAAGAGAAAGTGCGTTACTTACGCATATGGTTGGTACTAAGGGTAAGTGCGTTACATTCCGATATAGTTGGTACCAAGAGTAAGTGCGTTACTTACACGTATGGTTGGTACCAAGAATAAGTGCGTTACTTACCCGTATGGTTGGTACCAAGAGTAAGGGCATTACTTACCCGTATGGTTGGTACTAAGAGTAAGTGTGTTACTTACCCATATGGTTTGTACCAAGAGTAAATGCGTTACTTACCGATATGGTTGGTACCAAGGGTAAGTGCGTTACATTCCGATATGGTTGGTACCAAGAGTAAGTGCGTTACTTACACGTATGGTTGGTACCAAGAGTAAGTGCGTTACTTACACGTATGGTTGGTACCAAGAATAAGTGCGTTACTTACACGTATGGTTGGTACCAAGAATAAGTGCGTTACTTACCCGTATGGTTGGTACCAAGAGTAAGGCGTTACTTACCCGTATGGTTGGTACCAAGAGTAAGTGCGTTACTTACCCATATGGTTTGTACCAAGAGTAGGTGCGTTACTTACCCGTATGGTTGGTACCAAGAGTAAGTGCGTTACTTACCCGTATGGTTGGTACCAAGAGTAAGTGCGTTACTTACCCATATGGTTTGTACCAAGAGTAAGTGCGTTACTTACCGCTATGGTTGGTACCAAGAGTAAGTGCGTTACATACCCATATGGATTGTACCAAGAGAAAGTGCGTTACTTACACGTATGGTTGGTACCAAGAATAAGTGTGTTACTTACCCGTATGGTTAGTACCAAGAATAAGTGCGTTACTTACCCGTATGGTTGGTACCAAGAGTAAGTGCGTTACTTACCCGTATGGTTTGTACCAAGAGTAAGTGCGTTACTTACCCGTATGGTTGGTACCAAGAGTAGGTGAGTTACTTACCCGTATGGTTGGTACCAAGAGTATGTGCGTTTCTTACCTGTATGGTTGGTACCAAGAGTATGTGCGTTTCTTACCTGTATGGTTGGTACCAAGAGTAAGTGCATTTCTTACCCATGTGGTTGGTACCAAGAATAAATGCGTTACTTACCTGTATGGTTGGTACGAAGAGTACGTGCGTTACTTACGCATATGGTTTGTACCAAGAGTAAGTACGTTACTTACCTATATGGTCGGTACCAAGGGTAGGTGCGTTACTTCCACATATGGTTGGTACCAAGAATAAATGCGTTACTTACCCGTATGGTTGGTACCAAGAATAAGTGCGTTACTTACCCATATGGTTGGTACCAAGAGTAATTACGTTACTTACCCGTATGGTTGGTACCAAGAGTAATTGCGTTACCTACCCGTATGGTTGGTACCAAGAGAAAGTGCGTTACTTACCCATATGGTTCGTACCAAGGGTAAGTGCGTTACTTACACGTATGGTTGGTACCAAAAATAAGTGCGTTACTTACCCGTATGGTTGGTACCAAGAATAAGTGCGTTACTTACCCGTAGGGTTGGTACCAAGAGTAAGTGCGTTACTTACCCGTATGGTTTGTACCAAGAAAAAGTGCGTTACTTACCCGTATGGTTGGTACCAAGAGTAGGTGCGTTACTTACCCGTATGGTTGGTACCAAGAGTATGTGCGTTTCTTACCTGTATGGTTGGTACCAAGAGTAAGTGCAATTCTTACCCATGTGGTTGGTACCAAGAATAAGTGCGTTACTTACCCGTATGGTTGGTACCAAGAGTAAGTGCGTTACTTACCCGTATGGTTGGTACCAAGAGTAAGTGCGTTACTTACCCGTATGGTTAGTACCAAGAGTATGTGCGTTACTTACCCATATGGTTGGTACCAAGAGTAAGTGCGTTACTTACCCGTATGGTTGGTACCAAGACTAAGTGCGTTACTTACCCGTATGGTTGGTACCAAGAGTAAGTGCGTTACTTACCCATATGGTTTGTACCAAGAGTAAGTGCGTTACTTACCCGTAGGGTTGGTACCAAGAATAAGTGCGTTACTTACCCGTAAGGTTGGTACCAAGACTAAGTGCGTTACTTACCCGTATGGTTGGTACCAAGAGTAAATACGTTACTTACCCGTATGGTTTGTACCAAGAGTAAGTGCGTTACTTACCCGTAGGGTTGGTACCAAGAGTAAGTGCGTTACTTACCCATATGGTTTGTACCAAGACTAAGTGCGTTACTTACCCGTATGGTTGGTACCAAGACTAGGTGCGTTACTTACCCGTATGGTTGGTACCAAGAGTAAGTGCGTTACTTACCCGTAGGGTTGGTACCAAGAATAAGTGCGTTACTTACCCGTAAGGTTGGTACCAAGACTAAGTGCGTTACTTACCCGTATGGTTGGTACCAAGAGTAAATACGTTACTTACCCGTATGGTTTGTACCAAGAGTAAGTGCGTTACTTACCCGTAGGGTTGGTACCAAGAGTAAGTGCGTTACTTACCCATATGGTTTGTACCAAGACTAAGTGCGTTACTTACCCGTATGGTTGGTACCAAGACTAGGTGCGTTACTTACCCGTATGGTTGGTACCAAGAGTATGTGCGTTTCTTACCTGTATGGTTGGTACCAAGAGTAAATGCATTTCTTACCCATGTGGTTGGTACCAAGAATAAGTGCGTAACTTACCCGTATGGTTGGTACCAAGAGTAAGTGCTTTACTTACCCGTATGGTTAGTACCAAGAGTAGGTGCGTTACTTACCCATATGGTTGGTACCAAGAGTAAGTGCGTTACTTACCCGTATGGTTTGTACCAAGAGTAAGTGCATTTCTTACCCATGTGGTTGGTACCAAGAATAAGTGCGTTACTTACCCGTATGGTTGGTACCAAGAGTAAGTGCGTTACTTACCCGTATGGTTGGTACCAAGAGTAAGTGCGTTACTTACCCGTATGGTTAGTACCAAGAGTAGGTGCGTTACTTACCCATATGGTTGGTACCAAGATTAAGTGCGTTACTTACCCGTATGGTTGGTACCTAGAGTAAGTGCGTTACTTACCCGTATAGTTGGTACCAAGAGTAGGTGCGTTACTTACCCGTATGGTTGGTACCAAGAGCAAGTGCATTACTTACCCATATGGTTGGTACCAAGGGTAAGT
Organism: Closterium sp. Naga37s-1; assembly: GCA_947471745.1. Lineage (NCBI taxonomy): Eukaryota > Viridiplantae > Streptophyta > Zygnematophyceae > Desmidiales > Closteriaceae > Closterium > Closterium sp. Naga37s-1. The sequence goes on along the minus strand of CANJKZ010000325.1, from coordinate 30,803 downwards.
GTGTTACATTCCGATATGGTTGGTACCAAGAGTAAGTGCGTTACTTACCCGTATGGTCTGTACCAAGAGTAAGTGCGTTACTTACCCGTATGGTTGGTACCAAGAGTAAGTGCGTTACTAACCCGTATGGTTGGTACCAAGAGTAAGTGCGTTACTTACCCATATCGTCGGTACCAAGGGTAAGTGCGTTACTTATACGTATGGTTGGTACCAAGAATAAGTGCGTTACTTACTTGTATGGTTAGTACCAAGAATAAGTGCGTTACTTAACCGTATGGTTGGTACCAAGAGTAAGTGCGTTACTTACCCGTATGGTTTGTACCAAGAGTAAGTGATTACTTACCCGTATGGTTGGTACCAAGAATAAGTGTGTTACTTTCCCGTATGGTTGGTACCATGATTAACTGCGTTACTTACCCGTATGGTTGGTACCAAGAGTAGGTGCGTTACTTGCCCGTATGGTTGGTACCAAGAGTAAGTGCGTTACTTACCCGTATGGTTTGTACCAAGAGTAAGTGCGTTACTTACCCGTATGGTTGGTACAAAGAGTAAGGGCATTACTTACCCGTATGGTTGGTACTAAGAGTAAGTGCGTTACTTACCTATATGGTTGGTACCAAGGGTAAGTGCGTTACATTCCGATATGGTTGGTACCAAGAGTAAGTGCGTTACTTACACGTATGGTTGGTACCAAGAATAAGTGCGTTACTTACCCGTATCGTTGGTACCAAGAATAAGTGCGTTACTTACTCGTATGGTTGGTACCAAGAGTAAGTGCGTTACTTACCCGTATGGTTGGTACCAAGAGTAGGTGCGTTACTTGCCCGTATGGTTGGTACCAATTGTAAGTGCGTTACTTACCCGTATGGTTGGTACGAAGAGTAAGGGCGTTACTTACCCGTATGGTTGGTACCAAGAGTAAGTGCGTTACTTACCCATATGGTTTGTACCAAGAGTAAGTGCGTTACTTACCCGTATGGTTGGTACCAAGAGTAAGTGCGTTACTTACCCGTATGGTTGGTACCAAGAGTAACTGCGTTACTTACTCATATGGTTTGTACCAAGAGTAAGTGCGTTACTTACTGGTATGGTTGGTACCAAGAGTAAATGCGTTACTTACGCGTATGGTTGGTACCAAGAATAAGTGCGTTACATACCCATATGGATTGTACCAAGAGAAAGTGCGTTACTTACCCATATGGTCGGTACCAAGGGTAAGTGCGTTACTTACACGTATGGTTGGTACCAAGAATAAGTGCGTTACTTACTTGTATGGTTAGTACCAAGAATAAGTGCGTTACTTACCCATATGGTTGGTACCAAGAGTAGGTGCGTTACTTACCCGTATGGTTTGTACCAAGAGTAAGTGATTACTTACCCGTATGGTTGGTACCAAGAGTAGGAGCGTTACTTACCCGTATGGTTGGTACCAAGAGTATGTGCGTTAGTTACCTGTATGGTTGGTACCAAGAGTAAGTCCATTTCTTACCCATGTGGTTGGTACCAAGAATAAGTGCGTTACTTACCTGTATGGTTGGTACGAAGAGTACGTGCGTTACTTACGCATATGGTTTGTACCAAGAGTAAGTGCGTTACTTACCTATATGGTCGGTACCAAGGGTAGGTGCGTTACTTACACATATGGTTGGTACCAAGAATAAGTGCGTTACTTACCCGTATGGTTAGTACCAAGAATAAGTGCGATTCTTACCCGTATGGTTGGTACCAAGAGTAATTACGTTACTTACCCGTATGGTTTGTACCAAGAGTAATTGCGTTACCTACCCGTATGGTTGGTACCAAGAGAAAGTGCGTTACTTACGCATATGGTTGGTACTAAGGGTAAGTGCGTTACATTCCGATATGGTTGGTACCAAGAGTAAGTGCGTTACTTACACGTATGGTTGGTACCAAGAATAAGTGCGTTACTTACCCGTATGGTTGGTACCAAGAATAAGTGCGTTACTTACCCGTATGGTTGGTACCAAGAGTAAGTGCGTTACTTACCCGTATGGTTAGTACCAAGAGTAGGTGCGTTACTTACCCGTATGGTTGGTACCAAGAGTAAGTGCGTTACTTACCTGTATGGTTTGTACCAAGAGTAAGTGCATTACTTACCCGTATGTTGGGTACCGAGAGTAAGTATCTTACTTACCCGTATGGTTGGTACCAAGAGTAGGTGCGTTACTTGCCCGTATGGTTGGTACCAATTGTAAGTGCGTTACTTACCCGTATGGTTGGTACGAAGAGTAAGGGCGTTACTTACCCGTATGGTTGGTACCAAGAGTAAGTGCGTTACTTACCCATATGGTTTGTACCAAGAGTAAGTGCGTTACTTACCCGTATGGTTGGTACCAAGAGTAAGTGCGTTACTTACCCGTATGGTTTGTACCAAGAGTAAGTGCGTTACTTACTGGTATGGTTGGTGCCAAGAGTAAATGCGTAACTTACGCGTATGGTTGGTACCAAGAGTAAGTGCGTTACTTACCCGTAGGGTTGGTACCAAGAGTAAGTGCGTTACTTACCCATATGGTTTGTACCAAGACTAAGTGCGTTACTTACCCGTATGGTTGGTACCAAGACTAGGTGCGTTACTTACCCGTATGGTTGGTACCAAGAGTATGTGCGTTTCTTACCTGTATGGTTGGTACCAAGAGTAAATGCATTTCTTACCCATGTGGTTGGTACCAAGAATAAGTGCGTAACTTACCCGTATAGTTGGTACCAAGAGTAAGTGCTTTACTTACCCGTATGGTTAGTACCAAGAGTAGGTGCGTTACTTACCCATATGGTTGGTACCAAGAGTAAGTGCGTTACTTACCCGTATGGTTTGTACCAAGAGTAAGTGCATTTCTTACCCATGTGGTTGGTACCAAGAATAAGTGCGTTACTTACCCGTATGGTTGGTACCAAGAGTAAGTGCGTTACTTACCCGTATGGTTGGTACCAAGAGTAAGTGCGTTACTTACCCGTATGGTTAGTACCAAGAGTAGGTGCGTTACTTACCCATATGGTTGGTACCAAGATTAAGTGCGTTACTTACCCGTATGGTTGGTACCTAGAGTAAGTGCGTTACTTACCCGTATAGTTGGTACCAAGAGTAGGTGCGTTACTTACCCGTATGGTTGGTACCAAGAGCAAGTGCATTACTTACCCATATGGTTGGTACCAAGGGTAAGTGTGTTACATTCCGATATGGTTGGTACCAAGAGTAAGTGCGTTACTTACCCGTATGGTCTGTACCAAGAGTAAGTGCGTTACTTACCCGTATGGTTGGTACCAAGAGTAAGTGCGTTACTAACCCGTATGGTTGGTACCAAGAGTAAGTGCGTTACATACCCATATGGATTGTACCAAGAGAAAGTGCGTTACTTACCCATATCGTCGGTACCAAGGGTAAGTGCGTTACTTACACGTATGGTTGGTACCAAGAATAAGTGCGTTACTTACTTGTATGGTTAGTACCAAGAATAAGTGCGTTACTTACCCGTATGGTTGGTACCAAGTGTAAGTGCGTTACTTACCCGTATGGTTTGTACCAAGAGTAAGTGATTACTTACCCGTATGGTTGGTACCAAGAATAAGTGTGTTACTTTCCCGTATGGTTGGTACCATGATTAAGTGCGTTACTTACCCGTATGGTTGGTACCAAGAGTAGGTGCGTTACTTGCCCGTATGGTTGGTACCAAGAGTAAGTGCGTTACTTACCCGTATGGTTTGTACCAAGAGTAAGTGCGTTACATTCCGATATGGTTGGTACCAAGAGTAAGTGCGTTACTTACACGTATGGTTGGTACCAAGAATAAGTGCGTTACTTACCCGTATGGTTGGTACCAAGAATAAGTGCGTTACTTACCCGTATGGTTGGTACCAAGAGTAAGTGCGTTACTTACCCGTATGGTTAGTACCAAGAGTAGGTGCGTTACTTACCCGTATGGTTGGTACCAAGAGTAAGTGCGTTACTTACCTGTATGGTTTGTACCAAGAGTAAGTGCATTACTTACCCGTATGTTGGGTACCGAGAGTAAGTATCTTACTTACCCGTATGGTTGGTACCAAGAGTAGGTGCGTTACTTGCCCGTATGGTTGGTACCAATTGTAAGTGCGTTACTTACCCGTATGGTTGGTACGAAGAGTAAGGGCGTTACTTACCCGTATGGTTGGTACCAAGAGTAAGTGCGTTACATACCCATATGGTTTGTACCAAGAGTAAGTGCGTTACTTACCCGTATGGTTGGTACCAAGAGTAAGTGCGTTACTTACCCGTATGGTTGGTACCAAGAGCAACTGCGTTACTTACTCATATGGTTTGTACCAAGAGTAAGTGCGTTACTTACTGGTATGGTTGGTACCAAGAGTAAATGCGTTACTTACGCGTATGGTTGGTACCAAGAGTAAGTGCGTTACATACCCATATGGATTGTACCAAGAGAAAGTGCGTTACTTACCCATATGGTCGGTACCAAGGGTAAGTGCGTTACTTACACGTATGGTTGGTACCAAGAATAAGTGCGTTACTTACTTGTATGGTTAGTACCAAGAATAAGTGCGTTACTTACCCGTATGGTTTGTACCAAGAGTAAGTGATTACTTACCCGTATGGTTGGTACCAAGAGTAGGAGCGTTACTTACCCGTATGGTTGGTACCAAGAGTATGTGCGTTAGTTACCTGTATGGTTGGTACCAAGAGTAAGTCCATTTCTTACCCATGTGGTTGGTACCAAGAATAAGTGCGTTACTTACCTGTATGGTTGGTACGAAGAGTACGTGCGTTACTTACGCATATGGTTTGTACCAAAAGTAAGTGCGTTACTTACCTATATGGTCGGTACCAAGGGTAGGTGCGTTACTTACACATATGGTTGGTACCAAGAATAAGTGCGTTACTTACCCGTATGGTAAGTACCAAGAATAAGTGCGATTCTTACCCGTATGGTTGGTATCAAGAGTAATTACGTTACTTACCCGTATGGTTGGTACCAAGAGTAATTGCGTTACCTACCCGTATGGTTGGTACCAAGAGAAAGTGCGTTACTTACCCATATGGTTGGTACCAAGGGTAAGTGCGTTACATTCCGATATGGTTGGTACCAAGAGTAAGTGCGTTACTTACACGTATGGTTGGTACCAAGAATAAGTGCGTTACTTACCCGTATGGTTGGTACCAAGAATAAGTGCGTTACTTATCCGTATGGTTGGTACCAAGAGTAAGTGCGTTACTTACCCGTATGGTTAGTACCAAGAGTAGGTGCGTTACTTACCCGTATGGTTGGTACCAAGAGTAAGTGCGTTACTTACCCGTATGGTTGGTACCAAGAGCAACTGCGTTACTTACTCATATGGTTTGTACCAAGAGTAAGTGCGTTACTTACTGGTATGGTTGGTACCAAGAGTAAATGCGTTACTTACGCGTATGGTTGGTACCAAGAGTAAGTGCGTTACTTACCCGTAGGGTTGGTACCAAGAGTAAGTGCGTTACTTACCCATATGGCTTGTACCAAGACTAAGTGCGTTACTTACCCGTATGGTTGGTACCAAGAGTAAGTGCGTTACTTACCCGTATGGTTGGTACCAAGAGTATGTGCGTTTCTTACCTGTATGGTTGGTACCAAGAGTAAATGCATTTCTTACCCATGTGGTTGGTACCAAGAATAAGTGCGTAACTTACCCGTATGGTTTGTACCAAGAGTAAGTGCATTTCTTACCCATGTGGTTGGTACCAAGAATAAGTGCGTTACTTACCCGTATAGTTGGTACCAAGAGTAAGTGCGTTACTTACCCGTATGGTTGGTACCAAGAGTAAGTGCGTTACTTACCCGTATGGTTAGTACCAAGAGTAGGTGCGTTACTTACCCATATGGTTGGTACCAAGATTAAGTGCGTTACTTACCCGTATGGTTGGTACCTAGAGTAAGTGCGTTACTTACCCGTATAGTTGGTACCAAGAGTAGGTACGTTACTTACCCGTATGGTTGGTACCAAGAGCAAGTGCATTACTTACCCATATGGTTGGTACCAAGGGTAAGTGTGTTACATTCCGATATGGTTGGTACCAAGAGTAAGTGCGTTACTTACCCGTATGGTCTGTACCAAGAGTAAGTGCGTTACTTACCCGTATGGTTGGTACCAAGAGTAAGTGCGTTACTAACCCGTATGGTTGGTACCAAGAGTAAGTGCGTTACATACCCATATGGATTGTACCAAGAGAAAGTGCGTTACTTACCCATATCGTCGGTACCAAGGGTAAGTGCGTTACTTACACGTATGGTTGGTACCAAGAATAAGTGCGTTACTTACTTGTATGGTTAGTACCAAGAATAAGTGCGTTACTTACCCGTATGGTTGGTACCAAGAGTAAGTGCGTTACTTACCCGTATGGTTTGTACCAAGAGTAAGTGATTACTTACCCGTATGGTTGGTACCAAGAATAAGTGTGTTACTTTCCCGTATGGTTGGTACCATGATTAAGTGCGTTACTTACCCGTATGGTTGGTACCAAGAGTAGGTGCGTTACTTGCCCGTATGGTTGGTACCAAGAGTAAGTGCATTACTTACCCGTATGGTTTGTACCAAGAGTAAGTGCGTTACATTCCGATATGGTTGGTACCAAGAGTAAGTGCGTTACTTACACGTATGGTTGGTACCAAGAATAAGTGCGTTACTTACCCGTATGGTTGGTATCAAGAATAAGTGCGTTACTTACCCGTATGGTTGGTAACAAGAGTAAGTGCGTTACTTACCCGTATGGTTAGTACCAAGAGTAGGTGCGTTACTTACCCGTATGGTTGGTACCAAGAGTAAGTGCGTTACTTACCTGTATGGTTTGTACCAAGAGTAAGTGCATTACTTACCCGTATGTTGGGTACCGAGAGTAAGTATCTTACTTACCCGTATGGTTGGTACCAAGAGTAGGTGCGTTACTTGCCCGTATGGTTGGTACCAATTGTAAGTGCGTTACTTACCCGTATGGTTGGTACCAAGAGTAAGTGCGTTACTTACCCATATGGTTTGTACCAAGAGTAAGTGCGTTACTTACCCGTATGGTTGGTACCAAGAGTAAGTGCGTTACTTACCCGTATGGTTGGTACCAAGAGCAACTGCGTTACTTACTCATATGGTTTGTACCAAGAGTAGGTGCGTTACTTACTGGTATGGTTGGTACCAAGAGTAAATGCGTTACTTACGCGTATGGTTGGTTCCAAGAGTAAGTGCGTTACATACCCATATGGATTGTACCAAGAGAAAGTGCGTTACTTACCCATATGGTCGGTACCAAGGGTAAGTGCGTTACTTACACGTATGGTTGGTACCAAGAATAATTGCGTTACTTACTTGTATGGTTAGTACCAAGAATAAGTGCGTTACTTACCCGTATGGTTTGTACCAAGAGTAAGTGATTACTTACCCGTATGGTTGGTACCAAGAGTAGGAGCGTTACTTACCCGTATGGTTGGTACCAAGAGTATGTGCGTTAGTTACCTGTATGGTTGGTACCAAGAGTAAGTCCATTTCTTACCCATGTGGTTGGTACCAAGAATAAGTGCGTTAATTACCTGTATGGTTGGTACGAAGAGTACGTGCGTTACTTACGCATATGGTTTGTACCAAGAGTAAGTGCGTTACTTACCTATATGGTCGGTACCAAGGGTAGGTGCGTTACTTACACATATGGTTGGTACCAAGAATAAGTGCGTTACTTACCCGTATGGTTGGTATCAAGAGTAATTACGTTACTTACCCGTATGGTTGGTACCAAGAGTAATTGCGTTACCTACCCGTATGGTTGGTACCAAGAGAAAGTGCGTTACTTACCCATATGGTTGGTACCAAGGGTAAGTGCGTTACATTCCGATATGGTTGGTACCAAGAGTAAGTGCGTTACTTACACGTATGGTTGGTACCAAGAATAAGTGCGTTACTTACCCGTATGGTTGGTACCAAGAATAAGTGCGTTACTTATCCGTATGGTTGGTACCAAGAGTAAGTGCGTTACTTACCCGTATGGTTAGTACCAAGAGTAGGTGCGTTACTTACCCGTATTGTTGGTACCAAGAGTAAGTGCGTTACTTACCCGTATGTTGGGTACCAAGAGTAAGTATCTTACTTACCCGTATGGTTTGTACCAAGAGTAAGTGCGTTACTTACCCGTATGGCTGGTTCCAAGAGTATGTGCGTTTCTTACCCGTATGGTTGGTACCAAGAGTAAGTGCATTTCTTACCCATGTGGTTGGTACCAAGAATAAGTGCGTTACTTACCTGTATGGTTGGTACCAAGAGTACGTGCGTTACTTACGCATATGGTTTGTACCAAGAGTAAGTGCGTTTCTTACCCGTATGGTTGGTACCAAGAGTAATTACGTTACTTACCCGTATGGTTGGTACCAAGAGTAATTGCATTACCTACCTGTATGGTTGGTACCAAGAGTAAGTACGTTACTTACCCATATGGTTGGTACCAGGAATAAGTGCGTTACTTACCCGTATGTTTAGTACCAAAAGTAAGTGAATTACTTACCTAAACGGTTGGTACCAAGATTAAGTACGTTACTTTCCGATATGGTTGGTACTAAGAGTCAGTGCGTTACTTACCCGTATGGTTGGTACCAAGAGTGAGTGCGTTACTTACCCGTATGATGGGTACCAAGAGTAAGTGCGTTACTTACTCGTATGGTTGGTTCCAAGAGTATGTGCGTTTCTTACCCGTATGGTTGGTTCCAAGAGTAAGTGCATTTCTTACCCATGTGGTTGGTACCAAGAATAAGTGCGTTACTTACCTGTATGGTGGGTACCAAGAGTACGTGCGTTACTTACGCATATGGTTTGTACCAAGAGTAAGTGCGTTTCTTACCCATATGGTTGGTACCTAGAGTAAGGGCGTTACTTAACCGTATGGTTGGTACCAAGAGTAATTGCGTTACCTATCCGTATGGTTGGTACCTAGAGTAAGTGCGTTACTTACCCGTATAGTTGGTACCAAGAGTAGGTGCGTTACTTACCCGTATGGTTGGTACCAAGAGCAAGTGCATTATTTACCCATATGGTTGGTACCAAGGGTAAGTGTGTTACATTCCGATATGGTTGGTACCAAGAGTAAGTGCGTTACTTACCCGTATGGTCTGTACCAAGAGTAAGTGCGTTACTTACCCGTATGGTTGGTACCAAGAGTAAGTGCGTTACTAACCCGTATGGTTGGTACCAAGAGTAAGTGCGTTACATACCCATATGGATTGTACCAAGAGAAAGTGCGTTACTTACCCATATCGTCGGTACCAAGGGTAAGTGCGTTACTTACACGTATGGTTGGTACCAAGAATAAGTGCGTTACTTTCTTGTATGGTTAGTACCAAGAATAAGTGCGTTACTTACCCGTATGGTTGGTACCAAGAGTAAGTGCGTTACTTACCCGTATGGTTTGTACCAAGAGTAAGTGATTACTTACCCGTATGGTTGGTACCAAGAATAAGTGTGTTACTTTCCCGTATGGTTGGTACCATGATTAAGTGCGTTACTTACCCGTATGGTTGGTACCAAGAGTAGGTGCGTTACTTGCCCGTATGGTTGGTACCAAGAGTAAGTGCGTTACTATCCGTATGGTTTGTACCAAGAGTAAGTGCGTTACATTCCGATATGGTTGGTACCAAGAGTAAGTGCGTTACTTACACGTATGGTTGGTACCAAGAATAAGTGCGTTACTTACCCGTATGGTTGGTACCAAGAATAAGTGCGTTACTTACCCGTATGGTTGGTACCAAGAGTAAGTGCGTTACTTACCCGTATGGTTAGTACCAAGAGTAGGTGCGTTACTTACCCGTATGGTTGGTACCAAGAGTAAGTGCGTTACTTACCTGTATGGTTTGTACCAAGAGTAAGTGCATTACTTACCGGTATGTTGGGTACCGAGAGTAAGTATCTTACTTACCCGTATGGTTGGTACCAAGAGTAGGTGCGTTACTTGCCCGTATGGTTGGTACCAATTGTAAGTGCGTTACTTACCCGTATGGTTGGTACGAAGAGTAAGGGCGTTACTTACCCGTATGGTTGGTACCAAGAGTAAGTGCGTTACTTACCCATATGGTTTGTACCAAGAGTAAGTGCGTTACTTACCCGTATGGTTGGTACCAAGAGTAAGTGCGTTACTTACCCGTATGGTTGGTACCAAGAGCAACTGCGTTACTTACTCATATGGTTTGTACCAAGAGTAAATGCGTTACTTACGCGTATGGTTGGTACCAAGAGTAAGTGCGTTACATACCCATATGGATTGTACCAAGAGAAAGTGCGTTACTTACCCATATGGTCGGTACCAAGGGTAAGTGCGTTACTTACACGTATGGTTGGTACCAAGAATAAGTGCGTTACTTACTTGTATGGTTAGTACCAAGAATAAGTGCGTTACTTACCCGTATGGTTTGTACCAAGAGTAAGTGATTACTTACCCGTATGGTTGGTACCAAGAGTAGGAGCGTTACTTACCCGTATGGTTGGTACCAAGAGTATGTGCGTTAGTTACCTGTATGGTTGGTACCAAGAGTAAGTCCATTTCTTACCCATGTGGTTGGTACCAAGAATAAGTGCGTTACTTACCTGTATGGTTGGTACGAAGAGTACGTGCGTTACTTACGCATATGGTTTGTACCAAGAGTAATTGCGTTACCTACCCGTATGGTTGGTACCAAGAGAAAGTGCGTTACTTACCCATATGGTTGGTACCAAGGGTAAGTGCGTTACATTCCGATATGGTTGGTACCAAGAGTAAGTGCGTTACTTACACGTATGGTTGGTACCAAGAATAAGTGCGTTACTTACCCGTATGGTTGGTACCAAGAATAAGTGCGTTACTTATCCGTATGGTTGGTACCAAGAGTAAGTGCGTTACTTACCCGTATGGTTAGTACCAAGAGTAGGTGCGTTACTTACCCGTATGGTTGGTACCAAGAGTAAGTGCGTTACTTACCTGTATGGTTTGTACCAAGAGTAAGTGCATTACTTACCCGTATGTTGGGTACCGAGAGTAAGTATCTTACTTACCCGTATGGTTTGTACCAAGAGTAAGTGCGTTACTTACCCGTATGGTTGGTACCAAGAGTAAGTGCGTTACTTACCCGTATGGTTGGTACCAAGAGTAGGTGCATAACTTACCCGTATGGTTGGTACCAAGAATAAGTGCGTTACTTACTTGTATGGTTAGTACCAAGAATAAGTGCGTTACTTACCCGTATGGTTGGTACCAAGAGTAAGTGCGTTACTTACCCGTATCGTTAGTACAAAGAGTAGGTGCGTTACTTACCCGTATGGTTGGTACCAAGAGTAAGTGCGTTACTTACCCGTATGGTTTGTACCAAGAGTAAGTGCATTACTTACCCATATGTTGGGTACCGAGAGTAAGTATCTTACTTACCCGTATGGTTTGTACCAAGAGTAAGTGCGTTACTTACCCGTATGGTTGGTACCAAGAGTAAGTGCGTTACTTACCCGTATGGTTGGTACCAAGAGTAGATGCATTACTTACCCGTATGGTTGGTACCAAGAATAAGTGCGTTACTTACTTGTATGGTTAGTACCAAGAATAAGTGCGTTACTTACCCGTATGGTTGGTACCAAGAGAAAGTGCGTTACTTACCCATATGGTTGGTACCAAGGGTAAGTGCGTTACATTCCGATATGGTTGGTACCAAGAGTAACTGCGTTACTTACACGTATGGTTGGTACCAAGAATAAGTGCGTTACTTACCCGTATGGTTGGTACCAAGAATAAGTGCGTTACTTACCCGTATGGTTGGTACCAAGAGTAAGTGCGTTACTTACCTGTATGGTTAGTACCAAGAGTAGGTGCGTTACTTACCCGTATGGTTGGTACCAAGAGTAAGTGCGTTACTTACCTGTATGGTTTGTACCAAGAGTAAGTGCATTACTTACCCGTATGTTGGGTACCGAGAGTAAGTATCTTACTTACCCGTATGGTTTGTACCAAGAGTAAGTGCGTTACTTACCCGTATGGTTGGTACCAAGAGTGAGTGCGTTACTTACCCGTATGGTTGGTACCAAGAGTAGGTGCATTACTTACCCGTATGGTTGGTACCAAGAATAAGTGCGTTACTTACTTGTATGGTTAGTACCAAGAATAAGTGCGTTACTTACCCGTATGGTTGGTACCAAGAGTAAGTGCGTTACTTACCCGTATGGTTGGTACCAAGAGTAAGTGCGTTACTTACCCGTATGGTTAGTACCAAGAGTAGGTGCGTTACTTACCCGTATGGTTGGTACCAAGGATAAATGCGTTACTTACCCGTATGGTTTGTACCAAGAGTAAGTGCATTACTTACCCATATGTTGGGTACCGAGAGTAAGTATCTTACTTACCCGTATGGTTTGTACCAAGAGTAAGTGCGTTACTTACCCGTATGGTTGGTACCAAGAGTAAGTGCGTTACTTACCCGTATGGTTGGTACCAAGAGTAGATGCATTACTTACCCGTATGGTTGGTACCAAGAATAAGTGCGTTACTTACTTGTATGGTTAGTACCAAGAATAAGTGCGTTACTTACCCGTATGGTTGGTACCAAGAGAAAGTGCGTTACTTACCCATATGGTTGGTACCAAGGGTAAGTGCGTTACATTCCGATATGGTTGGTACCAAGAGTAACTGCGTTACTTACACGTATGGTTGGTACCAATAATAAGTGCGTTACTTACCCGTATGGTTGGTACCAAGAATAAGTGCGTTACTTACCCGTATGGTTGGTACCAAGAGTAAGTGCGTTACTTACCCGTATGGTTAGTACCAAGAGTAGGTGCGTTACTTACCCGTATGGTTGGTACCAAGAGTAAGTGCGTTACTTACCTGTATGGTTTGTACCAAGAGTAAGTGCATTACTTACCCGTATGTTGGGTACCGAGAGTAAGTATCTTACTTACCCGTATGGTTTGTACCAAGAGTAAGTGCGTTACTTACCCGTATGGTTGGTACCAAGAGTAAGTGCGTTACTTACCCGTATGGTTGGTACCAAGAGTAGGTGCATTACTTACCCGTATGGTTGGTACCAAGAATAAGTGCGTTACTTACTTGTATGGTTAGTACCAAGAATAAGTGCGTTACTTACCCGTATGGTTGGTACCAAGAGTAAGTGCGTTACTTACCCGTATGGTTGGTACCAAGAGTAAGTGCGTTACTTACCCGTATGGTTAGTACCAAGAGTAGGTGCGTTACTTACCCGTATGGTTGGTACCAAGAGTAAGTGCGTTACTTACCCGTATGGTTTGTACCAAGAGTAAGTGCATTACTTACCCATATGTTGGGTACCGAGAGTAAGTATCTTACTTACCCGTATGGTTTGTACCAAGAGTAAGTGCGTTACTTACCCGTATGGTTGGTACCAAGAGTAAGTGCGTTACTTACCCGTATGGTTGGTACCAAGAGTAGATGCATTACTTACCCGTATGGTTGGTACCAAGAATAAGTGCGTTACTTACTTGTATGGTTAGTAGCAAGAATAAGTGCGTTACTTACCCGTATGGTTGGTACCAAGAGTAAGTACGTTACTTACCCGTATGGTTGGTACCAAGAGTAAGTGCGTTACTTACCCGTATGGTTAGTACCAAGAGTAGGTGCGTTACTTACCCGTATGGTTGGTACCAAGAGTAAGTGCGTTACTTATCCGTATGTTGGGTACCAAGAGTAAGTATCTTACTTACCCGTATGGTTTGTACCAAGAGTAAGTGCGTTACTTACCCGTATGGCTGGTTCCAAGAGTATGTGCGTTTCTTACCCGTATGGTTGGTACCAAGAGTAAGTGCATTTCTTACCCATGTGGTTGGTACCAAGAATAAGTGCGTTACTTACCTGTATGGTTGGTACCAAGAGTACGTGCGTTACTTACGCATATGGTTTGTACCAAGAGTAAGTGCGTTTCTTACCCGTATGGTTGGTACCAAGAGTAATTACGTTACTTACCCGTATGGTTGGTACCAAGAGTAATTGCATTACCTACCTGTATGGTTGGTACCAAGAGTAAGTGCGTTACTTACCCATATGGTTGGTACCAGGAATAAGTGCGTTACTTACCCGTATGTTTAGTACCAAAAGTAAGTGAATTACTTACCTAAACGGTTGGTACCAAGATTAAGTACGTTACTTTCCGATATGGTTGGTACCAAGAGTCAGTGCGTTACTTACCCGTATGGTTGGTACCAAGAGTGAGTGCGTTACTTACCCGTATGATGGGTACCAAGAGTAAGTGCGTTACTTACTCGTATGGTTGGTTCCAAGAGTATGTGCGTTTCTTACCCGTATGGTTGGTTCCAAGAGTAAGTGCATTTCTTACCCATGTGGTTGGTACCAAGAATAAGTGCGTTACTTACCTGTATGGTTGGTACCAAGAGTACGTGCGTTACTTACGGATATGGTTTGTACCAAGAGTAAGTGCGTTTCTTACCCGTATGGTTGGTACCTAGAGTAAGGGCGTTACTTAACCGTATGGTTGGTACCAAGAGTAATTGCGTTACCTATCCGTATGGTTGGTACCAAGAGTAAGTGCGTTACTTATCCATATGGTTGGTACCAGGAATAAGTGCGTTACTTACCTGTATGTTTAGTACCAAAAGTAAGTGAATTACTTACCTACATGGTTGGTACCAAGATTAAGTACGTTACTTTCCGATATGGTTGGTACCAAGAGTAAGTGCGTTACTTACCCGTATCGTTGGTACCAAGAGTAAGTGCGTTACTTACCCGTATGGTTGGTACCAAGAGTAAGTGCGTTACTTACCCGTATGGTTGGTACCAAGATTAAGTGCGTTACTTACTCATATGGTTGGTACCAAGAGTAAGTGCGTTACTTACCCATATGGTTGGTACCAAGAGTAGGTGCGTTAGTTACCCATATGGTTGGTACCAAGGGTAAGTGCGTTACTTTCCGATATGGTTGGTACCAAGAGTAAGTACGTTACTTACCTGTATGGTTGGTACCAAGAGTAAGTGCGTTACTTACCCGTATGGTTGGTACCAAGAGTAGGTGCGTTGCTTGCCCGTATGGTTGGTACCAAGAATAAGTGCGTTACTTACTCATATGGTTGGTACCAAGAGTAAGTGCGTTACTTACCCATATGGTTGGTACCAAGAGTAGGTGCGTTAGTTACCCATATGGTTGGTACCAAGGGTAAGTGCGTTACTTTCTGATATAGTTGGTACCAAGAGTAAGTGCGTTACTTACACGTATGGTTGGTACCAGGAGAAAGTGCATTACTCACCCATATGGTTGGTACCAAGAGTAAGTGCATTACTTACCCATATGGTTTGTGCCAAGAGTGCGTTACTTACCCGTATGGTTGGTTCCAAGATTAAGAATGTTACTTACCCGTATGGTTGGTACCAAGAGTAAGTGTGTAACTTACCCATATGGTTGGTACCAAGGATAAATGCGTTACTTTCCGATATGGTTGGTACCAAAAGTAAGTGCGTTACATACCCATATGGATTGTACCAAGAGTAAGTGCGTTACTTACCCATATGGTTGGTACCAAGGGTAAGTGCGTTACTTTCCGATATGGTTGGTACCAAGAGTAAGTGCGTTACTTACCCGTATGGTTTGTACCAGGAGAAAGTGCTTTACTCACCCATATGGTTGGTACCAAGAGTAAGTGCGTAACTTACCAAGAGTAGGTGCGTAACTTGCCCATATGGTTTGTACCAAGAGTATGTGCGTTACTTACACGTATGGTTGGTACCAGGAGAAAGTGCTTTACTCACCCATATGGTTGGTACCAAGAGTAAGTGCATTATTTACCCATATGGTTTGTACCAAGAGTAAGTTCGTTACTTACCGGTATGGTTGGTTCCAAGACTAAGTATGTTACTTACCCGTATGGTTGGTACCAGGAGTAAGTGTGTTACTTACCCATATGGTTGGTACCAAGGGTAAGTGCAGAGATAACTACTACAACGGGAGCTAGACTACGGGCTAGGCACGGGTGCTCGTGTGATCTCTGCGTTCGTCGTTTTCCTAGTGCACATACTGCTTGCTAGACCACGGGGTAATTTGGCAAGAGTTTCACTAGAGAAAGTTGACAATAATAGTTACAATGAAGTTGGCATGGCAAGACTACATCAGAGCTAGCATTCAGGTCGGTCGACTGCCAGCGCAGCACGGACGACCGCGTTCCAGCACGACTTGGTCGACCGCGCTCCAGCAGTGCAAAGTCGACGGCGTGCCAACGTCGCAGGTTGACGGCGTGCCAGCGTTGCTCCCGCAGTACAGCATCGCACCAGCTTCGCAGGTGCTAGCAGATGATTGGCGTGCTGAGCCTCGTCACTTGCACAGTGCACACACCAAGTCAACTTGGCGCTGAAGTCTGCATCTGATCAGCCACCTCGACCTCGGGATACCACCACCGAGGTCGGGATCGCCAACTTCGCCTGGGCGACCGTCGCAATCCTCCGCAGGACTTCGTCACCCAGGTAACCTGGTCGACTGGGCAACTACGTCGACCAGCTGCTCATGCATGTGCCCGTCGACCTCCCAAGTCGACGACCACCCCAAGTCGACCTCACCAGGTCGACCACACCCCTGGTCGACCAGCTCCAGGTCGACGTCCCTCCTGGTCGACCAGCTCCACGTCGACCAGCACAGCTGTCAGCCGTCCACCCAAGTCGGCTACCCGAAGTCGGCGTCACCAAGTTGACGCCCTGCTACTCGACGCCCAGCTGCTCGGCGTCCTGAGTCGAGGTCGATGTCGGCCCCTCCTCCGTCGACCACCAGGTCAGGTCGACCACCAGGTCGACATCATGCCTGGTCGACCACCACCAAGTCGACCAGCAGGCCTGGTCGACCAACCACCAGGTCGACCAGCAGTCCTGTCAGCCGACCACCCAAGTCGGCTGCCCGAAGTTGACGTCACCAAGTTGACGTCCTCCGCAGGTCGACTTCCCAGGTCGACCTCCCTGAAGTCGGCGCCACCCTGAAGTCGGCGCCCGTGCAGTGGCCCCTGTGCAGGTCGACCTCCTCGTCAACCAGCTCGCCCACTGCTGCAGGTCGGTTGCTCCACTCACACCCGACCACGAAGTCGGCTCCGCGCAAGCGAGGACGGGGTCAACACACAACTCCCGTTGACAGTAAGTGCGTTACTTTCCGATATGGTTGGTACCAAGAGTAAGTGCGTTACATACCCATATGGATTGTACCAAGAGTAAGTGCGTTACTTACCCATATGGTTGGTACCAAGGGAAAGTGCGTTACTTTCCGATATGGTTGGTACCAAGAGTAAGTGCGTTACTTACCCGTATGGTCGGTACCAAGAGTAAGTGCGTTACTTACCCGTATGGTTGGCACCAAGAATAAGTGCGTTCCTTACCCGTATGGTTGGCACCAAGAGTAAGTGCGTTACTTACCCGTATGGTTGGTACCAAGAGTAAGTGCGTTACTTACCCGTATGGTCGGTACCAAGAGTAAGTGCGTTACTTACCCGTATGGTCTGTACCAAGAGTATGTGCGTTACTTACCCGTATGGTTGGTACCAAGAGTAAGGGCGTTACTTACCCGTATGGTTGGTACCAAGAGTAAGTGCGTTACTTACCCATATGGTTTCTACCAAGAGTGAGTGCGTTACTTACCCATATGGTTGGTACCAAGAGTAAGTGCGTTACTTACTCATATGGTTGGTACCAAGAGTAAGTGCGTTACTTACCCATATGGTTGGTACCAAGAGTAGGTGCGTTAGTTACCCATATGGTTGGTACCAAGGGTAAGTGCGTTACTTTCTGATATAGTTGGTACCAAGAGTAAGTGCGTTACTTACACGTATGGTTGGTACCAGGAGAAAATGCATTACTCACCCATATGGTTGGTACCAGGGTAAGTGCATTATTTACCCATATGGTTGGTACCAAGGGTAAGTGCATTATTTACCCATATGGTTGGTACCAAGAGTAGGTGCGTTATTTACCCATATGGTTGGTACCAAGGGTAAGTGCGTTACTTTCTGATATTGTTGGTACCAAGAGTAAGTGCGTTACTTACACGTATGGTTGGTACCAGGAGAAAGTGCATTATTCACCCATATGGTTGGTACCAAGAGTAAGTGCATTATTTACCCATATGGTTTGTACCAAGAGTAAGTGCGTTACTTTCCGATATGGTTGGTACCAAGAGTAAGTGCGTTGCATACCCATATGGATTGTACCAAGAGTAAGTGCGTTACTTACCCATATGGTTGGTACCAAAGGTAAGTGCGTTACTTACCCGTATGGTTGGTACCAAGAGTAAGTGCGTTACTTACCCGTATGGTTGGTACCAAGAATAAGGGCGTTACTTACCCGTATGGTTGGTACCAAGAGTAAGGGCGTTACTTACCCGTATGGTTGGTACCAAGAGTAAGGGCGTTACATACCCGTATGGTTGGTACCAAGAGTAAGTGCGTAACTTACCCATATGGTTTGTACCAAGATTAAGTGCGTTACTTACCCGTATGGTTGGTACCAAGAATAAGTGCGTTACTTACCCGTATGGTAGGTACCAAGAGTAGGTGCGTTGCTTGCCCGTATGGTTGGTACTAAGAGTAAGTGCGTTACTTACCCGTATGGTTGGTACCAAGAGTAAGTGCATTACTTACTCATATGTTTGGTACCAAGAGTAAGTACGTTACTTACCCGTCTGGTTGGTACCAAGAGTAAGTGCGTTACTTACCCGTCTGGTAGGTACCAAGAGTAAGGGCGTTACTTACCCGTATGGTTGGTACCAAGAGTAAGGGCGTTACATACCCGTATGGTTGGTACCAAGAGTAGGTGCGTTACTTACCCGTATGGTTGGTACTAAGAGTAAGTGCGTTACTTACCCGTATGGTTGGTACCAAGAGTAAGTGCATTACTTACTCATATGTTTGGTACCAAGAGTAAGTACGTTACTTACCCGTCTGGTTGGTACCAAGAGTAAGTGCGTTACTTACCCGTCTGGTAGGTACCAAGAGTAAGGGCGTTACTTACCCGTATGGTTGGTACCAAGAGTAAGGGCGTTACATACCCGTATGGTTGGTACCAAGAGTAAGTGCGTAACTTACCCATATGGTTTGTACCAAGATTAAGTGCGTTACTTACCCGTATGGTTGGTACCAAGAATAAGTGCGTTACTTACCCGTATGGTTGGTACCAAGAGTAATTGCGTTACTTACCCGTATGGTTGGTACCAAGAGTAAGTGCGTTACTTACCCATATGGTTGGTACCAGGAGTAGGTGCATTAGTTACCCATATGGTTGGTACCAAGGGTATGTGCGTTACTTATCCGTATGGTTGGTACCAAGAGTAAGTGCGTTACTTACGCGTATGGTTGGTACCAAGAGTAAGTGCGTTACTTACCCGTATGGTTGGTACCAAGAATAAGTGCGTTACTTACCCGTATGGTTGGTACCAAGGGTAAGTGCATTATTTACCCATATGGTTGGTACCAAGGGTAAGTGCATTATTTACCCATATGGTTGGTACCAAGAGTAGGTGCATTATTTACCCATATGGTTGGTACCAAGGGTAAGTGCGTTACTTTCTGATATTGTTGGTACCAAGAGTAAGTGCGTTACTTACACGTATGGTTGGTACCAGGAGAAAGTGCATTATTCACCCATATGGTTGGTACCAAGAGTAAGTGCATTATTTACCCATAAGGTTTGTACCAAGAGTAAGTGCGTTACTTTCCGATATGGTTGGTACCAAGAGTAAGTGCGTTGCATACCCATATGGATTGTACCAAGAGTAAGTGCGTTACTTACCCATATGGTTGGTACCAAAGGTAAGTGCGTTACTTACCCGTATGGTTGGTACCAAGAGTAAGTGCGTTACTTACCCGTATGGTTGGTACCAAGAATAAGGGCGTTACTTACCCGTATGGTTGGTACCAAGAGTAAGGGCGTTACTTACCCGTATGGTTGGTACCAAGAGTAAGGGCGTTACATACCCGTATGGTTGGTACCAAGAGTAAGTGCGTAACTTACCCATATGGTTTGTACCAAGATTAAGTGCGTTACTTACCCGTATGGTTGGTACCAAGAATAAGTGCGTTACTTACCCGTATGGTAGGTACCAAGAGTAAGTGCGTTACTTACCCGTATGGTTGGTACCAAGAGTAGGTGCGTTGCTTGCCCGTATGGTTGGTACCAAGAGTAAGTGTTTTACTTACCCGTATGGTTGGTACCAAGAGTAAGTGCGTTACTTACCCGTATGGTTGGTACCAAGATTAAGTGCGTTATTTACCCGTATGGTTGGTACCAAGATTAAGTGCGTTATTTACCCGTATGGTTGGTACCAAGAGTAAGTGCGTTATTTACCCGTATGGTTGGTACCAAGATTAAGTGCGTTATTTACCCGTATGGTTGGTACCAAGATTAAGTGCGTTACTTACCCGTATGGTTGGTACCAAGAGTAAGGGCGTTACATACCCGTAAGGTTGGTACCAAGAGTAAGTGCGTAACTTACCCATATGGTTTGTACCAAGATTAAGTGCGTTACTTACGCGTATGGTTGGTACCAAGAATAAGTGCGTTACTTACCCGTATGGTTGGTACTAAGAGTAAGTGCGTTACTTACCCGTATGGTTGGTACCAAGAGTAAGTGCATTACTTACTCATATGTTTGGTACCAGAGTAAGTGCGTTACTTACCCGTCTGGTTGGTACCAAGAGTAAGTGCGTTACTTACCCGTCTGGTAGGTACCAAGAGTAAGGGCGTTACTTACCCGTATGGTTGGTACCAAGAGTAAGGGCGTTACATACCCGTATGGTTGGTACCAAGAGTAAGTGCGTAACTTACCCATATGGTTTGTACCAAGATTAAGTGCGTTACTTACCCGTATGGTTGGTACCAAGAATAAGTGCGTTACTTACCCGTATGGTTGGTACCAAGAGTAATTGCGTTACTTACCCGTATGGTTGGTACCAAGAGTAAGTGCGTTACTTACCCATATGGTTGGTACCAGGAGTAGGTGCATTAGTTACCCATATGGTTGGTACCAAGGGTATGTGCGTTACTTATCCGTATGGTTGGTACCAAGAGTAAGTGCGTTACTTATGCGTATGGTTGGTACCAAGAGTAAGTGCGTTACTTACCCGTATGGTTGGTACCAAGAATAAGTGCTTTACTTACCCGTATGGTTGGTACCAAGAGTAAGTGCGTTACTTACCCGTATGGTTGGTACCAAGAGTAGGTGCGTTGCTTGCCCGTATGGTTGGTACCAAGAGTAAGTGTTTTACTTACCCGTATGGTTGGTACCAAGAGTAAGTGCGTTACTTACCCGTATGGTTGGTACCAAGATTAAGTGCGTTACTTACCCGTATGGTTGGTACCAAGAGTAAGTGCGTTACTTACCCGTATGGTTGGTACCAAGAGTAAGTGCATTACTTACTCATATGGTTGGTACCAAGAGTAAATGCGTTACTTACCCATATGGTTGGTACCAAGAGTAGGTGCGTTAGTTACCCATATGGTTGGTACCAAGGGTATGTGCGTTACTTATCCGTATGGTTGGTACCAAGAGTAAGTGCGTTACTTACGCGTATGGTTGGTACCAAGAGTAAGTGCGTTACTTACCCGTATGGTTGGTACCAAGAATAAGTGCGTTACTTATCCGTATAGTTGGTACCAAGAGTAAGTGCGTTACTTACTCATATGGTTGGTACCAAGAGTAAGTGCGTTACTTACCCATATGGTTGGTACCAAGAGTAGGTGCGTTAGTTACCCATATGGTTGGTACCAAGAGTAAGTGTGTTACTTACCCGTATGGTTGGTCCCAAGACTAAGAATGTTACTTACCCGTATGGTTGGTACCAAGAGTAAGTGCGTTACATACCTATATGGATTGTACCAAGAGTAGGTGCCTTACTTACCCATATGGTTGGTACCAAGGGTAAGTGCGTTACTTACCCGTATGGTTTGTACCAAGAGTAAGTGCGTTACTTACCCGTATGGTTGGTACCAAGAGTAAGTGCGTTACTTACCCGTATGGTTGGTACCAAGAGTAAGTGCATTACTTAACCGTATGGTTTGTACCAAGAGTAAGTACGTTACTTACCCGTATGGTGGGTACCAAAAGTAAGGGGGTTACTTACCCGAATGGTTGGTACCAAGAGTAAGTGCGTTACTTACCCATATGGTTTGTACCAAGAGTAAGTGCGTTACTTACCCATATGGTTGGTACCTAGGGTAAGTGCGTTACATTCCGATATGGTTGGTATCAAGAGTAAGTGAGTTACTTACCCGTATGGTTGGTACCAAGAGTAAGTGCGTTACTTACCCGTATGGTTGGTACCAAGAGTAAGTGCGTTACTTACCCGTATGGTTGGTACCAAGAATAAGTGAGTTACTTACCCGTATGGTTGGTACCAAGAGTAAGTGCGTTACTTACCCGTATGGTTGGTACCAAGAGTAGGTGCGTTGCTTGCCCGTATGGTTGGTACCAAGAATAAGTGCGTTACTTACTCATATGGTTGGTACCAAGAGTAAGTGCGTTACTTACCCATATGGTTGGTACCAAGAGTAGGTGCGTTATTTACCCATATGGTTGGTACCAAGGGTAAGTGCGTTACTTTCTGATATTGTTGGTACCAAGAGTAAGTGCGTTACTTACACGTATGGTTGGTACCAGGAGAAAGTGCATTATTCACCCATATGGTTGGTACCAAGAGTAAGTGCATTATTTACCCATATGGTTTGTACCAAGAGTAAGTGCGTTACGTGCCCGTATGGTTGGTTCCAAGACTAAGTATGTTACTTACCCGTATGGTTGGTACCAAGAGTAAGTGTGTTACTTACCCATATGGTTGGTACCAAGGGTAAGTGCGTTACTTATCCGTATGGTTGGTACCAAGAGTAAGTGCGTTACTTACCCGTATGGTTGGTACCAAGAGTAAGTGCGTTACTTACCCGTATGGTTGGTACCAAGAATAAGGGCGTTACTTACCCGTATGGTTGGTACCAAGAGTAAGTGCGTTACTTACCCGTCTGGTTGGTACCAAGAGTAAGGGCGTTACTTACCCGTATGGTTGGTACCAAGAGTAAGGGCGTTACATACCCGTATGGTTGGTACCAAGAGTAAGTGCGTAACTTACCCATATGGTTTGTACCAAGATTAAGTGCGTTACTTACCCGTATGGTTGGTACCAAGAATAAGTGCGTTACTTACCCATATGGTTGGTACCAAGAGTAAGTGCGTTACTTACCCGTATGGTTGGTACCAAGAGTAGGTGCGTTGCTTGCCCGTATGGTTGGCACCAAGAGTAAGTGTTTTACTTACCCGTATGGTTGGTACCAAGAGTAAGTGCGTTACTTACCCGTATGGTTGGTACCAAGATTAAGTGTGTTACTTACCCGTATGGTTGGTACCAAGAGTAAGTGCGTTACTTACCCGTATGGTTGGTACCAAGAGTAAGTGCGTTACTTACCCGTATGGTTGGTACCAAGAGTAAGTGCATTACTTACTCATATGGTTGGTACCAAGAGTAAGTGCGTTACTTACCCATATGGTTGGTACCAAGAGTAGGTGCGTTAGTTACCCATATGGTTGGTACCAAGGGTATGTGCGTTACTTATCCGTATGGTTGGTACCAAGAGTAAGTGCGTTACTTACCCGTATGGTTGGTACCAAGAATAAGTGCGTTACTTACCCGTATGGTTGGTACCAAGAGTAAGGGCGTTACATACCCGTATGGTTGGTACCAAGAGTAAGTGCGTTACTTACCCGTATGGTTGGTACCAAGAATAAGTGCGTTACTTACCTGTATGGTTGGTACCAAGAGTAAGTGCGTTACTTACCCGTATGGTTGGTACCAAGAGTAAGTGCGTTACTTACCCGTATGGTTGGTAACAAGAGTAAGTGCGTTACTTACCCGTATGGTTGGTACCAAGAATAGGTGCGTTACTTACCCGTATGGTTGGTACCAAGAGTAAGTGCGTTACTTACCCGTATGGTTGGTACCAAGAGTAAGTGCGTTGCTTGCCCGTATGGTTGGAACCAAGAGTAAGTGTTTTACTTACCCGTATGGTTGGTACCAAGAGTAAGTGCGTTACTTACCCGTATGGTTGGTACCAACAATAAGTGCGTTACTTACCCGTATGGTTGGTACCAAGAGTAAGTGCGTTACTTACCCGTATGGTTGGTACCAAGAGTAGGTGCGTTGCTTGCCCGTATGGTTGGTACCAAGAGTAAGTGTTTTACTTACCCGTATGGTTGGTACCAAGAGTAAGTGCGTTACATACCCGTATGGTTGGTACCAAGAGTAAGTGCGTAACTTACCCATATGGTTTGTACCAAGATTAAGTGCGTTACTTACCCGTATGGTTGGTACCAAGAATAAGTGCGTTACTTACCCGTATGGTTGGTACCAAGAGTAAGTGCGTTACTTACCCATATGGTTGGTACCAAGAGTAGGTGCGTTAGTTACCCATATGGTTGGTACCAAGGGTAAGTGCGTAACTTACCCATATGGTTTGTACCAAGATTAAGTGCGTTACTTACCCGTATGGTTGGTACCAAGAATAAGTGCGTTACTTACCCATATGGTTGGTACCAAGAGTAAGTGCGTTACTTACCCGTATGGTTGGTACCAAGAGTAGGTGCGTTGCTTGCCCGTATGGTTGGTACCAAGAGTAAGTGTTTTACTTACCCGTATGGTTGGTACCAAGAGTAAGTGCGTTACTTACCCGTATGGTTGGCACCAAGATTAAGTGCGTTACTTACCCGTATGGTTGGTACCAAGAGTAAGTGCGTTACTTACCCGTATGGTTGGTACCAAGAGTAAGTGCGTTACTTACCCGTATGGTTGGTACCAAGAGTAAGTGCATTACTTACTCATCTGGTTGGTACCAAGAGTAAGTGCGTTACTTACCCATATGGTTGGTACCAAGAGTAGGTGCGTTAGTTACCCATATGGTTGGTACCAAGGGTATGTGCGTTACTTATCCGTATGGTTGGTACCAAGAGTAAGTGCGTTACTTACCCGTATGGTTGGTACCAAGAATAAGTGCGTTACTTACCCGTATGGTTGGTACCAAGAGTAAGGGCGTTACATACCCGTATGGTTGGTACCAAGAGTAAGTGCGTAACTTACCCATATGGTATGTACCAAGATTAAGTGCGTTACTTACCCGTATGGTTGGTACCAAGAATAAGTGCGTTACTTACCCGTATGGTTGGTACCAAGAGTAAGTGCGTTACTTACCCGTATGGTTGGTACCAAGAGTAAGTGCGTTACTTACCCGTATGGTTGGTACCAAGAATAGGTGCGTTACTTACCCGTATGGTTGGTACCAAGAGTAAGTGCGTTACTTACCCGTATGGTTGGTACCAAGAGTAGGTGCGTTGCTTGCCCGTATGGTTGGAACCAAGAGTAAGTGTTTTACTTACCCGTATGGTTGGTACCAAGAGTAAGTGCGTTACTTACCCGTATGGTTGGTACCAACAATAAGTGCGTTACTTACCCGTATGGTTGGTACCAAGAGTAAGTGCGTTACTTACCCGTATGGTTGGTACCAAGAGTAGGTGCGTTGCTTGCCCGTATGGTTGGTACCAAGAGTAAGTGTTTTACTTACCCGTATGGTTGGTACCAAGAGTAAGTGCGTTACATACCCGTATGGTTGGTACCAAGAGTAAGTGCGTAACTTACCCATATGGTTTGTACCAAGATTAAGTGCGTTACTTACCCGTATGGTTGGTACCAAGAATAAGTGCGTTACTTACCCGTATGGTTGGTACCAAGAGTAAGTGCGTTACTTACCCATATGGTTGGTACCAAGAGTAGGTGCGTTAGTTACCCATATGGTTGGTACCAAGGGTATGTGCGTTACTTATCCGTATGGTTGGTACCAAGAGTAAGTGCGTTACTTACGCGTATGGTTGGTACCAAGAGTAAGTGCGTTACTTACCCGTATGGTTGGTACCAAGAGTAAGTGCGTTACTTACCCGTATGGTTGGTACCAAGAGTAGGTGCGTTGCTTGCCCGTATGGTTGGTACGAAGAGTAAGTGTTTTACTTACCCGTATGGTTGGTACCAAGAGTAAGTGCGTTACTTACCCGTATGGTTGGTACCAAGATTAAGTGCGTTACTTACCCGTATGGTTGGTACCAAGAGTAAGTGCGTTACTTACCCGTATGGTTGGTACCAAGAGTAAGTGCGTTACTTACCCGTATGGTTGGTACCAAGAGTAAGTGCATTACTTACTCATATGGTTGGTACCAAAAGTAAGTGCGTTACTTACCCATATGGTTGGTACCAAGAGTAGGTGCGTTAGTTACCCATATGGTTGGTACCAAGGGTATGTGCGTTACTTATCCGTATGGTTGGTACCAAGAGTAAGTGCGTTACTTACGCGTATGGTTGGTACCAAGAGTAAGTGCGTTACTTACCCGTATGGTTGGTACCAAGAATAAGTGCGTTACTTACCCGTATAGTTGGTACCAAGAGTAAGTGCGTTACTTACTCATATGGTTGGTACCAAGAGTAAGTGCGTTACTTACCCATATGGTTGGTACCAAGAGTAGGTGCGTTAGTTACCCATATGGTTGGTACCAAGAGTAAGTGTGTTACTTACCCGTATGGTTGGTCCCAAGACTAAGAATGTTACTTACCCGTATGGTTGGTACCAAGAGTAAGTGCGTTACATACCTATATGGAATGTACCAAGAGTAGGTGCCTTACTTACCCATATGGTTGGTACCAAGGGTAAGTGCGTTACTTACCCGTATGGTTTGTACCAAGAGTAAGTGCGTTACTTACCCGTATGGTTGGTACCAAGAGTAAGTGCGTTACTTACCCGTATGGTTGGTACCAAGAGTAAGTGCATTACTTAACCGTATGGTTTGTACCAAGAGTAAGTACGTTACTTACCCGTATGGTGGGTACCAAGAGTAAGGGCGTTACTTACCCGAATGGTTGGTACCAAGAGTAAGTGCGTTACTTACCCATATGGTTTGTACCAAGAGTAAGTGCGTTACTTACCCATATGGTTGGTACCTAGGGTAAGTGCGTTACATTCCGATATGGTTGGTATCAAGAGTAAGTGAGTTACTTACCCGTATGGTTGGTACCAAGAGTAAGTGCGTTACTTACCCGTATGGTTGGTACCAAGAGTAAGTGCGTTACTTACCCGTATGGTTGGTACCAAGAATAAGTGAGTTACTTACCCGTATGGTTGGTACCAAGAGTAAGTGCGTTACTTACCCGTATGGTTGGTACCAAGAGTAGGTGCGTTGCTTGCCCGTATGGTTGGTACCAAGAATAAGTGCGTTACTTACTCATATGGTTGGTACCAAGAGTAAGTGCGTTACTTACCCATATGGTTGGTACCAAGAGTAGGTGCGTTATTTACCCATATGGTTGGTACCAAGGGTAAGTGCGTTACTTTCTGATATTGTTGGTACCAAGAGTAAGTGCGTTACTTACACGTATGGTTGGTACCAGGAGAAAGTGCATTATTCACCCATATGGTTGGTACCAAGAGTAAGTGCATTATTTACCCATATGGTTTGTACCAAGAGTAAGTGCGTTACGTGCCCGTATGGTTGGTTCCAAGACTAAGTATGTTACTTACCCGTATGGTTGGTACCAAGAGTAAGTGTGTTACTTACCCATATGGTTGGTACCAAGGGTAAGTGCGTTACTTATCCGTATGGTTGGTACCAAGAGTAAGTGCGTTACTTACCCGTATGGTTGGTACCAAGAGTAAGTGTGTTACTTACCCGTATGGTTGGTACCAAGAATAAGGGCGTTACTTGCCCGTATGGTTGGTACCAAGAGTAAGTGCGTTACTTACCCGTCTGGTTGGTACCAAGAGTAAGGGCGTTACTTACCCGTATGGTTGGTACCAAGAATAAGTGCGTTACTTACCCGTATGGTTGGTACCAAGAGTAAGTGCGTTACTTACCCGTATGGTTGGTACCAAGAGTAGGTGCGTTGCTTGCCCGTATGGTTGGTACCAAGAGTAAGTGTTTTACTTACCCGTATGGTTGGTACCAAGAGTAAGTGCGTTACTTACCCGTATGGTTGGTACCAAGATTAAGTGCGTTACTTACCCGTATGGTTGGTACCAAGAGTAAGTGCGTTACTTACCCGTATGGTTGGTACCAAGAGTAAGTGCGTTACTTACCCGTATGGTTGGTACCAAGAGTAAGTGCATTACTTACTCATATGGTTGGTACCAAGAGTAAGTGCGTTACTTACCCATATGGTTGGTACCAAGAGTAGGTGCGTTAGTTACCCATATGGTTGGTACCAAGGGTATGTGCGTTACTTATCCGTATGGTTGGTACCAAGAGTAAGTGCGTTACTTACGCGTATGGTTGGTACCAAGAATAAGTGAGTTACTTACCCGTATGGTTGGTACCAAGAGTAAGTGCGTTACTTACCCGTATGGTTGGTACCAAGAGTAAGTGTGTTACTTACCCGTATGGTTGGTACCAAGAGTAAGTGCGTTACTTACCCGTATGGTTGGTACCAAGAGTAAGTGCGTTACTTACCCGTCTGGTTGGTACCAAGAGTAAGGGCGTTACTTACCCGTATGGTTGGTACCAAGAGTAAGTGCGTTACTTACCCGTATGGTTGGTACCAAGAATAAGTGAGTTACTTACCCGTATGGTTGGTACCAAGAGTAAGTGCGTTACTTACCCGTATGGTTGGTACCAAGAGTAGGTGCGTTGCTTGCCCGTATGGTTGGTACCAAGAATAAGTGCGTTACTTACTCATATGGTTGGTACCAAGAGTAAGTGCGTTACTTACCCATATGGTTGGTACCAAGAGTAGGTGCGTTATTTACCCATATGGTTGGTACCAAGGGTAAGTGCGTTACTTTCTGATATTGTTGGTACCAAGAGTAAGTGCGTTACTTACACGTATGGTTGGTACCAGGAGAAAGTGCATTATTCACCCATATGGTTGGTACCAAGAGTAAGTGCATTATTTACCCATATGGTTTGTACCAAGAGTAAGTGCGTTACGTGCCCGTATGGTTGGTTCCAAGACTAAGTATGTTACTTACCCGTATGGTTGGTACCAAGAGTAAGTGTGTTACTTACCCATATGGTTGGTACCAAGGGTAAGTGCGTTACTTATCCGTATGGTTGGTACCAAGAGTAAGTGCGTTACTTACCCGTATGGTTGGTACCAAGAGTAAGTGCGTTACTTACCCGTATGGTTGGTACCAAGAATAAGGGCGTTACTTGCCCGTATGGTTGGTACCAAGAGTAAGTGCGTTACTTACCCGTCTGGTTGGTACCAAGAGTAAGGGCGTTACTTACCCGTATGGTTGGTACCAAGAGTAAGTGCGTTACTTACCCGTATGGTTGGTACCAAGAATAAGTGCGTTACTTACCCGTATGGTTGGTACCAAGAGTAAGTGCGTTACTTACCCGTATGGTTGGT
The DNA here is from genome assembly GCA_947471745.1 of Closterium sp. Naga37s-1. Classification (NCBI taxonomy): domain Eukaryota; kingdom Viridiplantae; phylum Streptophyta; class Zygnematophyceae; order Desmidiales; family Closteriaceae; genus Closterium; species Closterium sp. Naga37s-1. The sequence goes on along the minus strand of CANJKZ010000325.1, from coordinate 1,421 downwards.
ACCAAGAGTAGGTGCGTTGCTTGCCCGTATGGTTGGTACCAAGAGTAAGTGTTTTACTTACCCGTATGGTTGGTACCAAGAGTAAGTGCGTTACTTACCCGTATGGTTGGTACCAAGATTAAGTGCGTTACTTACCCGTATGGTTGGTACCAAGAGTAAGTGCGTTACTTACCCGTATGGTTGGTACCAAGAGTAAGTGCGTTACTTACCCGTATGGTTGGTACCAAGAGTAAGTGCATTACTTACTCATATGGTTGGTACCAAGAGTAAGTGCGTTACTTACCCATATGGTTGGTACCAAGAGTAGGTGCGTTAGTTACCCATATGGTTGGTACCAAGGGTATGTGCGTTACTTATCCGTATGGTTGGTACCAAGAGTAAGTGCGTTACTTACACGTATGGTTGGTACCAAGAATAAGTGAGTTACTTACCCATATGGTTGGTACCAAGAGTAAGTGTGTTACTTACCCATATGGTTGGTACCAAGAGTAAGTGCGTTACTTACCCGTATGGTTGGTACCAAGAGTAAGTGCGTTACTTATCCGTATGGTTGGTACCAAGAGTAAGTGCGTTACTTACCCGTATGGTTGGTACCAAGAGTAAGTGCAGTTACTACCCGTATGGTTGGTAACAAGAGTAGGTTTGCGTTGCTTGCCGTTAGGTTCGGTGACAAGGTAGGTTTCTTACCGTATGGTGGTACCAAGAGTAGTGAGTTACTTACCGTATGGTTGTATCAAAGATTAAGTGCATTTACTACCGTATGGTTGGTACCAAGCGTAAGGGGTGACTTAACGTATGGTGGTACAAGAGTAAGTGCATACTTACGTATGGTTGGTACAAGAGAAGGCATTATTACTCATGGTTGGTTACAAGAGGACGGCAGTCCTTACACAGATGGTTAGGTACCAAGAGTAGGTGGTCATTTACCCATATGGTGGGGACCAAGGGTAGTGCGATACTGATCCGGTATGGTAGGTACCAAGAGTAAGTGCGTTACCTACCGTAGGTTGGTACCAAGAGTTAAGGCTGTTAGTTAACCATAGGTTGATACAAGAGTAAGTGCGTGTTACTACGCACGGTTTGGTACCAGAGTAAGTGGTTACTTACGTATGCTGGTACCAAGAGTAAGTGCGGTACTACCTTTTGGTTGGTACCAAGAGAATGGCGTACTTTACCCGATCTTGGTACAAGAGTCAAAGGGCTGTTACTTACCCGTATGGTTGGGTACCAAAGTCGGTGCGTTGCTTTCCCGTTTGGTTGTTACCAAGAGAAGCGTTTTACTTACAGTATGGGTGGTACAGAGTCAAGTGCGTTACTACCCGTATAGTTGGTACAAGAGTAAGTGGTTATTACCCGTATGGTTGGTACCAAGATAAGTGAGCTATTACTGTTATTTGGTACCAGAGTAAGTGAGTTACTAC